>OZ023208.1:23613824-23646324 GCA_963995525.1 Escarpia spicata
GAGGCGAGGAAGACCTAGACTGCGATGGGAGGACTGAGGGATTTTGAAAGATTGGGAGAAGGGTGGAGAACGAGAACGAACGATAGAGAGGAATGGAGACGACTGGTTGAGAGAGCAGTGCAGGATCAGTGAGAGAAAATAAAAAAGATCAGAAATCGAGCATCGGAATCGAGGCCAGTTTCACCCCTGACAGATAGGGAGATAAGATAGGGAGATAAGAGGAGATCAAATAATGGGCTTGAATAAATTCGTGGATACCTTTTATGTTCAACGCATGCGTCCCTGGTTGATGACTCTGAGTGTGCGCATACGGTTTCACTTCTGTTTATTTTGCATACCGAATTGTGTGTTTGTACTTCTAAATATTGTGATAGAAGCCTAATGCGATTGATTAAGATATCAACATGTATAGATGCAGCTGTAGTAGAACATTTCTTGCTGCCTTTTTTCTTGTGAAATGCTGCAGGTCATACATGAAACATTATTATATACCGATTATGACAATGAACACATCATAATTATTTACTCCCAACACTACTATGATGCCTGTTTTTGTTGACTGAATATATGCTTTTTTTTACAGGAGATTGAACTAGTGTGCTTAGTACCACTAGCTCTCCAAGTTAATATGGCATACTGGACAGTTGTATTTGTCCAGGATCTCGGACAAGATTCTATAGCCATGCAACATGCTGCATAATAACAGTTTGTCATATGAATGTCCACTGAGTGATCCCAATTGTGTCGTGTTGAATCCGTGACATATTCTCCAGTGCTGATGGGGTGTACACTGGCTTCCAGGTCAGTCAGTTAGCTTGACTGACTGGAAACCAATGTTGACTGCAGGTTGCTCGACATAAGAATGTGGTGACGCTTGGCTAGCTCTGCAGTTGGTGATGGAACGGTGGGTGCCAGGGTCTGCAGATATGGCAACAACTTTCGATGCTGTCAGACAGGTTCAGTGTCGAGCATTCTTCGGTGAACTACATCGGTTTAGATATCGATGACATCACTGTATGTCTCGCTGTCTTTGATGGTGCTGCATACCAGCTTCCTGACTTTTTGCTGTACGTCTGCATCTTCCTATACCGGTGACAAAGTGACAATTAGGATGGCTCTGACATGTATGATATTTTTATATGTGATGACACATTTATCAAAAGTCAATAATACAAGGTATTTGTATTCAATTCAACTATAACTTTTAGCAGTGCCCATGAAAAAATACATTAATTATCCAGAATTGTTACAATGGTAGGGTTTCATTGTTTCTTGTCAGTGGCAGCCAGCTGAGTTCTTGCAACATACACCAGGCACAAGTTTGTGATGAAGTAATAGTATTGAAAGCCTTTTCACATTTGTCAACAACAATCTGTTGATACACTGACAGCAGCATTTTACTTGTTTAAATTATCTATGTATCACGAGGACTGTTATGTTTTCATGCCATATATCATTTTTCTCAATAATTCTTTTTATCACTGTTTTATATTTTCACAAATAATTTACATTAATTTTCATTTTGCATGATAATTAAATAACACTTGAGTAAGTTTAGCTCTGATATGGTGTAGTATCCAGTCCTCAGGATTACTCAAAGAATTCAGCCACACTGAAATTAATATGCGAAGATTATTCATACAAAAATATCAACCGTCTGTAGCCGGTACTCTTCATACAGCTGAGTAAACTGGAGCATTGTAGCATGTAGCGATTGTACATGTAATTCTCAGTCACATGGCGATGACCCTGTCTAGTCTAGTCACTATTTTTTGCGAGTTGTAAACAAATCAAGCATTGCACAAAAGTTTTGAAGTTTATATCCTATTGATGTTTTTTTTAAAACAAAAAATCATAATATAGTTATTTTAATTTGATATGTACATATTAAATTTGTTCAACTAAACATCTTCCTAAGTAATTTTTTCTCATTGGTTTACATTTTTTATGGGCACTAAATATAAAAATTTGGTAAATACACATAATTGTTTAGTCACTACTTTTGTGAGTTGTAAACATACAACTAGCATTTGATATCACATGTACTAGTGTTTTTTTTTTTTGGAACAAAGAATTGTGATGAAAGTAACTGTTTGTTTTGTTATATGTACCTGACATTTGTTCAACCTCTTCCTAATTTTTGTTTCTATTGTTGCTTTGCATTTTATGTGTATGTGTTCTAAAAATTATTACATTATACACATCAAGTGCAATGATTATACCTGTAGTTGTATTGTGCTTTTCATAATTTTGCAGTCATGATCTCATCAAATAGTTTCAATAAAATGTTTTTAATTTACATTGTCTTTACTTTAATTCATATGCATTTCTAACAACAATATGCAATTTAACGAGGACACCCATTACTGCAAAATCCTCATGCAGCCAAACAAAACTATCACATACAGGGGTGGATCCAGAAATCGAGCCTGGGGGGCACAAAAACCTCCACTGGCGGACGAACCAAATGGTGTAGTCAAAATGTTGTCGCTACCAAGCCGCCATACCTATAACTTCAGCCGCTCGGCTGGAGTGGTAATATCGAAGACGGGGGGGGGGGGGGGGGGGGGGGGGGGGGGGGGGAGTTGCTATTGAAACATTTTCGCCACTGCATAGGCATGATTACTATGAAAGTACAATCATCACTGAGGCTTGGCTATATTGTTTCACGTGTATTTACTTACACTATAATATACAAATTTATGTTTGTAACATAAATATTCCAAATTAAATAAATAGAACATTAAGTTCCAAAAGTGAACCGCAAAAGCCCTATCAACCAAAGATGATGTACCCACATAACATTGGTCAGAATAAAACATAATTGTTAAAACCAATCACATATGTTTGCATATCTTCCAATTATTATGCTAATATTTATATATATATATATATATATATATATATATATATATATATATATATATATATATATCACGTTTGCTTAGCAGCAGCAATTAATACTTACGTTTGTTCTAACTGTCCCGAGCTGCATCCAGCCTCAGGAAGTAACTGGACACCTGAGCTGCCTTTGCTATGACCACTGATGCTCGATAGAGCCAACACAGATCTTGTCATATGTGACGGCTGCAGTGGTGTTGAGGTAGTTCACACCTTTGTGTTGAAGCTGTCGAACAAAGTCATGAATTGGATTATTGAATGAGTCAGATTATTTGTGAAAATGAACATGGTTTTACAGCACTAATACCTGTTAATATATATATATATATATATATATATAGTATATAATAGTATATATATATATAATAGTATATAATATTATATATGTGTGTGTGTGGTATGTAACTTGTAAACTTTTTAATTTCATTAACAGGTAAAAATATGTTGCACAGTCTTGTCCAATGGTCATTTGCTCAGCACTCAAGTGTGAAAAGTTCATTTGCCCAGTTGTGAAAAAAATTACAATGATATGAGAGTGGCAAAGTTATTATTGTATATATATATAGTAAAAGTGTAGTACATAACAAACAAATGGACAATTTACAAGTGTCAACTTATTAACAAAGTACAGGTAGAACATAGATGGGCTGGAAAGAAGGTTACAGGAAATAAAGTCACAAAGTAATTTTATTCGAAAAATATATAAATAAAAAGTTTGGCAATTTTTTACTGATAGTTCAACAAAACAAAGCTTGAGGAATTCAACAGTAAACCATGCAAAATACCCAATGCCTTAGTTGTGATCTCAATGTGTCATTCACCTAACACTGCTAATTAATGAGGAGGACATTTGGCTGGCAGTGGTTGAACCCCTGGCAGTGTCCACAAAGTTCTACTGTTTACTCAGAGGGTGGATTACCACTGTAAGTCTTTAGAAGAAGATTCCAGCTGTTAGTCATGTCTCTTATGAGAGCAACAAAGGCATTTTATTATGGATTTCCTGGCTTGATTTAACACACAAAAATTATAATGGCCTTTCAACTACTTGCAACTTTGGTTATTAACTAGAGGTTTCTGACTGGGAAAGTATGTTCCATGAAGCTAAGCCTCTGTGGCTTCAGTGTCATCAACGTGCAAACAATTTGTAAACTGTCCTGTCAGAAACTTAGCTGTCAACCCTGACTGTTTTTGAATTGAATCACGCAACTGTCGCAAAGTAAGATGAAGTTAATTAATTAAATGAAACGGAAAATATATTTAAAACATTTTTCTACAAAATGTATGAATGTAGAAGTATAAATTACAAAATGCATGTTATTGATAAATTGTAGTGTTTTATATGTGCTTTTTTTCTTGAAAGACCAAACTAAAAACAGAACTTCTATAATTTACATCTACAAAAGGATTTGTATCTTAACAAAACATGGGATGCAATTTTTTGGATAGTAACGGTAATTCTCTGCTCTCTCACATAAATCAGTCGCAAGCTATCGATACATGTTATTGTGATGGAAATTTTCACAGTATTGAGGGGTGGTGGTTTTCTGAACATAACAAGCAACATAATATTATAGTCATACGAATATATATGCGTGGCTGAGGCTCACTACTCTGAAATTACTAACCTGTCTAGAAGAAGTTTTGCGAACGCAGCGTCTGTTCTTAGACCAGTCTTACTCCAGCTGTTTCTTTTGTGACTTGTCAGTTGTCTTGTGTCGTTCCACAAATCCATACTGGTTTTTCACAAATAAACCGTCTGGCGCGAATATTGTCATTGTCTGCGTAATTTTGCCCTTTTTCGCTGCGTCGGTGGCATATGTCCGGGGATGTCCCATCGCCGGCGTAAATGCCATACAATAAGTACGTGTTGTATAAACACTTGCGAACACTACTATCAACAAAAACGGCTTGATCGAGGGTCAGAGGTCAGTCTCGCCCAAATTCGCGCACACGATACTATTATATGAAGTTTCCACTTCCAGGTGCATGTCCATGTTCAAGTAAGTGTTGCTAGTTTCGACTCGTTCGACTCGAAACCAAATTCTAAATAGTTCGCAGTTTGTTTATTTATTTCAACAAAACGAAGTAGCACAAGTGCACCAACGAACTAGGATATTATAGGGGATACTTGATAGCTTTGTTTTTCGGGAAATTAGTCAGAAAAGCCAGGAGGATAACAATCGAAATGATATTGCAGGTTTAACTACTGCCTGTCAATTTCGGATGTTTATTACGTGGCCAATAGCGCTGGTAGCCTGATTTGAGCGGGCCTATTTATTGACACTGTTATTCGTACGCGTACTTAGGCGCAATGCTGCTTTTATGCATCCTCGCAAGTCAGGGCAGTTTCCATGCAAAACTAGCCCTACCCAGCGGGCACACGACGTCGGTACGACGTCGATTATTGGTTGAATATACATCGCGACGTCGTACAACATATATACAACGTCTTTACAACGTCGAAGAACCAACGTTGTAAGGACGTCGAAACTTGACGTTGTCACGACGTTGAAAAAACGTCGGCAACCAAATCCGACGTCTTTACAACGTCGGATCATCGACGTTGTAAGGACGTCGAAACGCGACGTTATAGCGACGTTGAAATCACGTCGACAACCAAATTCGACGTCGCTACAACGAAGGGTAATCAACGTTGTAAGGACGTCGAAAACTTGACGTTGCCACGACGTTGAAACAACGTTGACAACCAGATACGACGTCTTTACAACGTCGGGTAATCAACGTTGTAACGGCGTTGAAACGCGACGTAATAACTGTGACGATATCACAATTAAAGTGATAAACTGACACGCCACCTGGCGAATAAGGTGTATATCAGCGTGCCAGTGGCTACACTAAAGCCAACGTGTTTAGTGTGTGTTGTCGCCATGTAAACGAAACAAAGTCGGCAATAAATTACGGTTATAAACATCGGCTTGTTTATATACATATATATAAACAGTTATCGTTATATGGTGTCAGTACTGGGATAGTATAAGCCACAGAAGAAACCGAAGAAGACGCGTACAAGATGAGTGCAAGATTGACGGCAAAAGTGCCGAATCAGCTCTCCTTGGAAAACAGAGGAGAATCATGGCGGATCTTCAAGAGAGAATGGAGATACTACGAGACAGCGACGAAAATAGCGAAAGAAGACGACGAGGTCAGAGTTGCTGCGTTTCTGAACGTATTAGGTACGGAAGGAGTAGATCTATATGAAACATTCCAGTGGCAAGAGGACGAAGACAGGAATAAGATCGATGTCGTCATACAGAAATTTGATGACAACTGCATTGCCAAGACTAATGAAACCTATGAATCATACAGATTCTTCAACAGATCGCAAAATGCAGGTGAGACGGTGGAAGCCTATATAACAGCGCTATACAAGCTGTCAGCCACTTGTAATTTTGGGACTTTGAGAGAGAGACTGATT
Source organism: Escarpia spicata (assembly GCA_963995525.1). Taxonomy (NCBI): domain Eukaryota; kingdom Metazoa; phylum Annelida; class Polychaeta; order Sabellida; family Siboglinidae; genus Escarpia; species Escarpia spicata. The sequence goes on from OZ023208.1 coordinate 23,620,162, forward strand.
CGAGACAGGTTGGTCATAGGTATAAAGGACGATAAAGCAAGAGAAAAGTTACTTGCAAAGGTAGACCTAAATCTGGAAACTTGCGTTGCCATGTTGAAAACATTACAAGTGACACGCACACGTGCACAATAAATAAGTACAGAAATGACCACTCACTTAGTTCGACACAAGGCGGCGCCAGTCAAGCCACCAGCTGCAAGTCCATACAATGCAAATTATGGCAATCCTGCAAGAAAGTACAACAGATCTAGACGTTCGAGTACTAGCAAGTACACACCCACCAGTAACAGGTATGCACAACTTTCTGGTGAGGGACGATCAGGATGTAGCAGGTGTGGTGGTATACATGCAAAAGGGAAGGACAAGTGTTCTGCACGTGGCGCCACCTGCCATGTGTGCGGAAAACTAAATCACTTCGCTAAGATGTGCAGAAGTGCAGCTACTCATCAGTTGGTCGAACAAGCGATCATACACACAGTGGGCAGTGAACGTAAGACGAAAGCACACGTAACACTGACAATAAATGGCAAAACAAATATGTCGTTTCACATCCTGCCATATCAGGACTACGTATGTGCAACAGCAGATCACTCATGCAGCAAGTTGGAGAACACGAACATTAGACTCGTCATGCACAACAAGTCGGTAGTGAAACCGATAGGACTGGCGCGTTTGCAAGTTCACCGCAAGGGAACAAAGAGACAGATGCGTTTCGTTGTTGTGCGTGCCAATGTTGTTCCACTTCTGAGTTTGCAGTCATGTCTGGACCTTGACTTAATTCAGATAAACGACTGTGATGCAATAAATGCAGTGACCATGAGAACATACAGTCGGAACCGTGACAGAGGTGGTGACAGCCAACAGACAACGATGGAAACAACACAAACACTACCAACGACTGGTAAAACATGTCCATCGAAAGCAGACACGGTGCACATTTCTGTGATGAGTAAGCGATCACAAGTGTTACAGGACATTGTACTAAGAGAATACCCAGATGTATTCGAGGGACTTGGTTGCCTCGATGGCAACTATAGAATACAGATTGATCCAAGTGTCAAACCTGTTATCCATCCGCCCCGCAGAGTTCCTTGTGCGGTACGTGAAGTCGTGAAAAATGAACTCACACGAATGGTAGAGGACCAAATCATCGCTCCTGTCACAGACCCAACACAATGGGTCTCGAGCATGATAGCAGTGAGGAAGAAGAACACAAACAAACTACGGATTTGTCTGGACCCTCGAGACCTGAATAGGGCAATTCAACGTTCTCACTACCCGCTTCCTACACTGGAAGATATCGCAACACGACTCACTAATGCCAAAGTGTTTTCGGTATTGGACGCCAAGACAGACTTCTGGCAAGTCAAACTTGACGATGATTCCAGCTACCTCACGACGTTCAACACACCATACGGTCGTTACCGGTGGCTGCGAATGCCATTTGGCATAAATTCAGCACCAGAGGAGTGGCAACGTCGAGCGCACGAACTAGCCGAAGGACTCAAAGGAGTAGAAGTCGTAGCAGATGACTTCCTGTGCATTGGGTTCGGAGACACAATCGAACAAGCAACACGAGACCATGATGCCAATCTTAGAGCACTACTGAATCGAGCGAGAACATGCCACCTGGTGTTGAATCCAGACAAAGTTCAACTGCGAAACAAATCAGTACCATTCATTGGTCATCTTCTCACTGATGAGGGACTCAAGGTAGACGAATCCAAGGTTGAGGCCATCATGAAGATGCCTACTCCAACGGATGTCACAGCACTGAAGCGAATTCTCGGCATGGTAGGCTATCTTGCGAAGTTCTTGCCACATTTGTCACAAGTCTGTGAACTACTGAGACAACTAGATCGGAAAGATGTGGAGTGGTGTTGGCTTGAGCAACATCAAGATGTTTTGAACAAGAACAGAGAACTGATCACAGCAGCACCAGTGCTCGCATACTATGATGTAAAGCAAGCAATCACAATCCAATGTGATGCATCCCAGAGTGGTTTGGGTGCAGTGCTCCTGCAAGAGGGAAAACCAGTGTGCTACGCCTCTCGAGCACTCACAAACACAGAACAGAACTATGCCCAAATCGAAAAAGAGCTCTTAGCGATTGTCTTTGCATGTGAACGATTTGACCAGTATGTGTACGGAAGAACCATCACCGTGCAATCGGATCACAAGCCACTTCAGACGATCACAAAGAAATCGATGATCGATGCACCGAAGAGACTGCAGAGAATGCTGCTCCGTCTGCAGAAGTACAGCATAGATGTCGTGTACACGATAGGAAACGAAATGCATATCGCAGATGCACTATCTCGGGCATACCTTCCATACAGCCACGCACATGACCCAGGGGATCATGTGTTCGACATTGAACTGCAACAAATGGACATGACAGAAGATGTTCATCTGTCGACCAAAGGAATACACGAAGTGAAAACTGCAGTTCGCTACACACTTCAGGGATAGCCGGATCGACGTGAAGCAGTCGATCCACTCGCACGACCGTATTTCAATTGCCGTGACGAGCTCAGCACACAGGATGTCGCACTATTCAAGGGACAGAGAATCGTCATACCTCGTGACATGCGAGCCATGCTCATAAAGAAACTCCACTCCTCGCACTTAGGAGTCGAAGGATGTCTTAGAAGAGCACGTGAAGTGATGTATTGGCCAGGCATGAACCAAGAAGTAAAAGATGTCATCAGTGCCTGCAGTGCAACGCGTACACACCAGAACAATGTAGAGAGCCGTTGTTGTCACATGAGATACAGTCACGTCCATGGTCACGAGTTGGAGTTGACCTGTTCCACCTTCATGGACAGGACTACCTCATAAAGGTGGACTACTTCTCGAACTGTCAATCACCAGTGCAACACAGGTTGTCACCAAACTGCGTATTCACTTTGCGAGATACGGTGCACCAGACAAAGTGATTTCTGACAATGGGCCACAGTTTGCGTGTGAGGAGTTCAAGTTGTTCTCAGAGCGTTGGAAATTTGAACATATCACATCGTCACCTCGTTACCCCCAGGCAAACGGAAAGGTGGAAAACGCAGTCAAGACGGCAAAGCAAATCATGCGGAAAACAATTGATGACAAGGCGGATGTGTATTTGGTGTTTCTGGACTATCGAAACACACCTACAGAAGCTATGCACACATCGCCAGCTCAACGGATGTTCGCACGTCGAACCAGAACATTGCTACCAACGCTGCCAGTACTGCTGCAGACTGATCCTGCAGCACAACGTGATGCTCCTGAACAACTCAAACGTAGAAAGGAGAAACAAGCCAGGTTATACAATCGTACGAGCAAGAACCTCAGCATACTACACCCAGGAGATGTTGTGCTGTTCAAGAAGCCAAATGCCTCAAATGACTCACGAACATGGACACTAGCACGCATTCAGAAACCAACGGCCGTCAGATCTTACATCATTGAGAGTGAAGGCTCGACATACCGAAGGAATAGACGACAGCTACGTGCCACACCAGAGCAGTATAAGGATGATACTCGGTACTCTCAACAAGATGAACCTGACAATACGATGAAAAGACCAATGTGTTCAGACAACACGTGCGTAGACAACCAGAACGCACAACAGAGAGGTCAAGACAACGTCACGTCTCCTCCAAGCAGTGAACCTTCAGTCGAAACGTCTCCACAACGTAATGTACCATCCACGGTAGTACATTCACCACGCAATATGCCGCCGAGGGTTATAAGTTCACCATGCAGTGTGCCGGCGACTGTTGCACGACCAAGGCGTCAATTGAAACTTCCAGCAAAGTTCAAAGACTTTGAAATGAAGTGAAAAGTTAAACATCTGACTGTAAAAAGAGGGGGATGTGACGATATCACAATTAAAGTGATAAACTGACACGCCACCTGGCGAATAAGGTGTATATCAGCGTGCCAGTGGCTACACTAAAGCCAACGTGTTTAGTGTGTGTTGTCGCCATGATGTGTGTTGTCGCGAGATGTAAACGAAACAAAGTCGGCAATAAATTACAGTTATATACATCGGCTTGTTTATATACATATATATATAAACAGTTATCGTTATAATAACGACGTTGGAATCACGTCGACAACCAAATCCGACGTCTTTACAACGTCGGGTGATCGACTTTGTAAGGACGTCGAAACACGACGCTATCACGACGTTGAAATCACGTCGACAACCAAACCCGACGTCTTTACAACGTCGGGTAATCAACGTTGTGAGGACGTCGAAACATGACGTTGTCGCGACGTCGCAATCACGTCGACAACCAAACCCGACGTCTTTGCAACATCGGGTATTCAACGTTGTAAGGACGTCGAAACACGACGTTATCACAGCGTTGAAATCACGTCGACAACCAAATCCGATGTCTTTACAACGTCGGGTGATCGACGTTGTAAGGACGTCGAAACGCGACGTCATTACGACATTGGAATTACGTCAACAACCAAACCCGACGTCTTTACAACGTCGGGTAATCAACGTTGTCAGGACATCGAAACTTGACGTTGTCACGACGTTGAAATAACGTCGACAACCAAAAATGACGTCTTGAAAACGTAAGGTCATCAGCGTTGTAAGGGCGTCGAAACTTTATTACGACGTTGTAATGACGACGACATGTATAACGTCGGGCCATCAACGCTGCGCGGGCGTCGTTTTGACGTCGGATGTAATTAACAACTTTATAAGGACATGGACATCTGGTGCCACGACGTTTAAATCATGTCGGCAGCTAAAACCGAACATGAACATATAGGCGGGGGAACAGGAGGCAGAGTTGGCAGATGCCTCCTTAGCTGGAATGTCTCCGGGGGCAGACATATGGTTGCACCCCCCATTAAATGTGAACGTGAATGTTTGTATTTGTGGCGAGCGTCAATGGTGGGTGGAAATTAAAATTTTATGATGCGCTTAATGTGTATTTTTTTCGACTGTAAAAAGTGTGTACAATTGGAGGGCAGACATATGGTTTTCTGCCCCCATTCCATGCAGTAATAGCTAGGCGGCGCAGCGGAAAAAAATGTCCAACAGAACCCCCTCGATGGCATTTAAGGCATTTAAATGCAAATGCAAGTGTTTTAGATTAGCCAAATGCAAATATGCAATTTAAGTGTTTGAAACTATATTCAAATGCAAATGTTTCAAATTAGATGATTCAAATGCAATTGCAAATGTTTAGTTTTATTTATAATTTCTAAACGGTCCCGTTTATTGTCTGGTCCCGCTTAGGTGGCCTTTTCAAAGACAGCATTTATATAATTTTCAGTACAATAAAACATTTCAAACTGTTTATATGTAATAATTGGGTCGTCCTGTAAATCACATGCATTTTATCGACCAGGGGAACGAGTAATCACGTTAATTAACGTGTTAATTCACGTGTGGAATTGGGGAAACTGGTACGGTTCTAGGAGAACGAGTATTCACGTGAATTCAGGTGTTCATTCACGTGTGGAACTGGGGACACTGGTACGGTGCTAGTGGATCGACTATTCACGTGATTTCACCTGTTCATTCAAGTGTGGAACTGGGGAAACTGGTAATGGTTTCGTAACATTATGAATTACGTTTTATATGTACGTTCTATACACGCATTCTACAAACGTGTACCAATACGTAGCAACAACGTAACGATACGTCCGCCAGTGACCATCCAGCAACGTGTCGAGAATTAAGTTTTATATATACGTTGTACACATCCGCCATGGATTGGGTTCAAACTAAGGACCATGAAATGCAATCTCGTCCGTTTTTTTGCAATTGGTACAATGTTAAAAAACTCGCCCATGTATTGGTTTTAAACCCTATACCGAATGATCACAAAAGGTTCATTAGGAAGAGATGCCCAATTAGCATCAACAACCCAATAATTATGATCACCGGAAATACACTCATATATTTGTTTCTCGAAAAACGGCATTTGATACTTGTTATCCGACGTGAAAAATTTAAACAACCAGATTTATATAAATTTGTCCAACATATGATTTTCATGTACTCGTCACCACTCTTAAGTGTATCCATCCTTTCTCCACAAAATGTTCCAAAATTATATTATATATATATATTATATATACTCTATATTAATGAATGTTATATTGTGTAGTAACATATGACAAGGCAGTGTCTGTCACAAGTTATCTACACAATGTGACATATTTCTACTCCCCTAGCAGATAACAGAAAGGGCGGCCAGATACGATTGCTCTCAAGGTGACGCACAAAGTCGACTGTTATACACAGTGGACAGGGGCACATGTCACACACACACATGGTAGTAATTTTAGAAGCTGTAGTTAAGTAGCCGTGGGATTATGAGAGCTACCCATTGGCTAGTTTGAAATGGTCAGTACTTATCGCTTTAGGCTTGGATGTGAGGCTGAGCTGCATGGGCAATGACTGCCCTGGGCCCATTACTTCTGCTCCTGCTTACTAATGGTATTTTAATTCCCCCTTCACACTGCTGGATCAACAGGGAGAAGAGGGTGGTTGATTGGCCACCCGTCAAAGATGCTACAAACATAAGATAAAGAGAGCGGGCAACACCAACTGACCAGTTGTTGCAGTTCCCTTTGGTCAAATGCAAGAAGATAACATCAGGTAACTGTATGGCTCGAAGTTGTGACTATGTAGTTGCAAATGTGACAGTACTTTGAAACCTGTGCCTAGCTAAATTGCATTTCGCACAGTGTGTGACCTGAAGTTTAATCCTTATAAATGACACACAAAACCTTGATTTTAAATAACATGTCGCTAACATATTTTAACATGTACTTATTCAAAGTTTATGTTATTAGAGTTAATACATTTTTGTTATCTGTGACAGTTACTTCTCTCATTATATATATCCCGGTGACTCTAGGCGTTTAAATGGTTTTTGGTATCCAAATCAGGTTGGTTTTTGCAAAAGCTAGAATTGTGATTGTTTTACTGTGCATTGGGATAAATTAATTCCCCATTGTTTCGTTTCAGATGATAAAAAGGAGTGCGATCGATATGATTTCACCCCAACGACCCAGGTCAGCGATGAGGATGAGAAGAGGAAGACAAAGAGCAAGACATATACAGATTGTATGACTGGTATGTTTAAATTTATTATAGGTAGGTAGTATCGCGATCCCAGTGTACTTGTGTGACGGTGGCCAGTGCAGACAACAAGCGTCCATCGGACTTCGTCCCAATAACGACAATCATATCGCTATACTACTATAATTTTCTGTAACGTCATCGCAAGTACTCCCTGTGTGAGTTAAATATATCTTCGTCAATATGTATATTTTCAAGTTATGCCAAAAGCTTGATGTTCCGAACTAACCTGCTCAAATTAACCTTATATAACAGATACGGCTGCGGCTATCCCCGATTACGCCATGACACCACTGGGCAGTGGCATCACCAGACCGAAAAACGAACACCACCAACTGGTTAAAAACAAAACTAATAAATCGCTCGCCTAAATTATTTGGCATATTTAGGCGAGCGGTTTATCGCTCGCCTGATTTTTTCTAACGTGAAGCACTGAATAGCAATACTTACTAAAAGAAGTAGTTATGTGAAAATAATTATATGTATAGTGAGAGTTATATTTTTCCAGATTCTCTCGACGAGTCTAGCTCCGATCAGGAGGTCACTCTGAAGAGTACAAGGGAAAGTTGTAGTAAGTACATAGAAGTACTTCTGTTCTCTCAAACATCTTGCGTTGAATGCTAAATGTCAGCACTGCAATTGGATTTCACAAGTTACAATATTAATTCATAATCAGCTTCTTCAATGATTCAAAAGATGCCTTTTTAGTAAACCAATAAGTTTGTGTTTTTTATTTTTGTTTCAATCTTTGATACCTCTCAGGTAAGGTCTTCCTGCCGAAACCTCCTATGAAGCAACTACCATCACTACCATCACTTGCTTTGTCACCAAACCAAAGAGGTAAGAAATATGCTATGTCTAGCATAGTAAATGATTACACCTACCTAAGCCATACATCAGTGATCAGTGTAATTCTTTCTATTTCACATTTACCAATGATTTTTGGCTGGATTAATGGAGCATGCGGATTGGTGAATCAGCATAATGAATTTATTTAGTGTGTCAAAATTTGTTAACAAAAACAAAGTTTTAGTGTAGCTTGATAAAATATATCTAAATTCAGAATTAAGGGGATATATGACAGCTAGAATGGTGGTTTTTGAGACAAAATACTTAAAATGTGTTTCTTGCATATTTAAGTAGTTTTGTATGTTCGGTAAATATACCTTTTATAACAACTATACATCTCTAAAACACGTATATTGATGGATGAGGTGTGGCTCTTACAAGCAATCAATGTGATCATTCTCTGTTTGGCTTGGATTACTGCGTACTCTTTAATAATCTCAACAATCTGTATAAAACATTTTGGTTTTATGCTTTATCTTTGGTGTAATATCGCAAAATGTGTATAAAATTGTTACATTCACAATTACATAATTTGAAAATTCACTTGCCATATCATTGGTACTTCCAAAGTTTACAATTTTCAGATGTGCTGTATTTTGGAGGCCGTTTTGTTTGTTACCATGGAAACGGGAGGTCGGTCAGAAAAAATGTTAGTATATTTTTTATTCAGTTAGACTTTTTCTACCATATGGGCACAACACAATTATATTGATTGATTGAGTGTGATGTTCAAACGTACAAGATTTCAATCCTGTGATGAATATTATGTTTCAGCGAGAGTCATGAAGAACCAGGTCGGAACGGAGACATATGCAGCCGTCTCTGCTTGCCTTAAATATGCACCAGACCTGGAGGTGGTGGACGGAAGGCTCACAACTAGATAGAGTTCCAGCTTGTGTAGTTGGTAGTGTTTTAATTTTAATTTAATTGTAATAATTGTTTTATTTGTACAAAATAAAATGATGTGATTTGTACCACGACATAATGAATAACTTTATTTTTAATGGTATAGATATGCTGACATTATTTTATTTTATTGCGCAATTAATGGAATTGCTTTTGGACTGAATTATAGCTTATCCAAGAAATTATAACACTTAACCTTAAAACATTTAAAAGAATATTTTTTTCACAATTATATCGTTCTAAATTAAAAGAAATTACAATACTCCCAAGATATTCCACAAACACAAACTACATTGCAAGAAAAACGCTCCCCGAAATAGCCGTTGATACAACCTGGAACGACACCGACACCCGACGTTGATACACCTTGTTTTCAACGTTGTTTCGACGTCGGTACCTGACGTTGTTCCGACGTAGGTACCCGACGTTGTTCCGACGTCGGGTATCGACGTTGTTTCGACGTCGGTACCGGACGTCGGAACAACGTCGTCATATCCGACGTCGGTAAAACGTCGATACCCGACGTTGGAACAACGTCGTCACCCGACGTCGGAACAACGTCGTCACCCGACGTCGGAACAACGTCGATACCCGACGTTGATACAACCTTCAAATCCAATGTGTTTTCGACGTTGTTTCGACGTCGGTGCCTGACGTCGAAACAACGTCGTTACAACGTCAGTTTGCCCGCTGGGTGGCTGATCCCCTACGCGAAGTGCGGAAGTTAGCTGAGTCAAAGTAGTAACTGACTTCGCCAGTCGCGACTTTTGTAGAGGTATCGCATAGTTGTGAAAATGTATCTAAGCACAACCGCCGCTATGTATCACGCCGCGCGGGAGTTATTCGGTTTCCCAACGGAGCACTTTCCTAATTGACACGCCGTTCAAATTAACACGCATTCTGTCTCACTTTTATGGAATGAATGCCTTTGTTTAACAATGAGATACGAAAATATCACGAAAATTTTACATTCATAATCCATTTAGATATTGAAATATCGCTGCTTTTGAAGTACAGGTAAAGTGATTTGACATTTAATGCCAATTTGGGCGCGACGTGCTGTTATCGACAACAATATTGCATTCTGTCCACATATTGTATTTGTAGCGACTATATCCAAAACGTTTGCACTATGCATACAAATATATGAGTATCATATTTGTAATTAATGAAATCGGTTATTCACTTAGTATAGCAGTGGTACGTAGTTGTGGATTTAGGGTATTGGGCCTTAGGGCAAGTTGTTACTATAAGGACCAACCTTGTTGATGGTTATTATTTTTTATGTATGTTAAAATACCTAATGTTTCTGTATTTGTCAAGCTTCCCAGTTAACACGAAACGTTTTCGTAACATTGTGATATGGTTATATTTAAACCGAATTTATATTAAATTGAAATCGGTGTGGGACGAGTTTGTTGTACAGGAATTTGTGAAGCAAGATTGATGGTGATTTGTTGTTCCTGTGTTAGCAATATTCTGAAGCCTAAGTGTCGAAAACAATCCCCCAAAATATTCATGCCATCTCGTCTTGTCTACTCGCCCAGATCCTTAATGTCCGCGGTCTGACGTCCGTCACTCAGAGGTCTGAGCGTGGCGTGTTGAGCAGAATGGATGTGTGCCGGCCGACGCGGCCCCATGTACCGGCATCAACAGCCGCAAACTGCAGGGCGAGTTGTAGAGCTATCTTCCGGCATACGCACACATGGACTAAAATGGATATACGCATGATCCCCTCGCTGTGACAGCAGTTCCATGCCACAGCGTGCGCACATATAGGCAGAAATCCAATTTTTTGATCATTATCGAAGATACCGCCCATCTGCCGTACTTATACAACATTAACGAAGCGACCGTAGCATTGTACACCAGCATTTATTTGTTTAGCAGTATATTTGGCCAACGCATCCACATCATCCAGTATAGGCGTGTAATACGACGCTGTCTAGTATGCATTTACTCTGTATAATTTTGTTCCCCCAGAGTAGAGATCTCAGGGTTATTCTGAACCTCCATTTCTCGTTGCCTCGCACCTCGGCCTCGACGTCATCTGTCTCGAAGCTATTTGCGAGGAATACGTGGATATTTTCAATATTTGTCTCGTGGAAGAAGATGTTCAAATTGGAGAGCTCTGAGCAAGCGGCAAATCGTGAATAGAATAATAAAATGCTCCATAATACAACGTCGATATAACATCATTAAAGCGGTCTCTCCTTTGACTTCACTGTAATTCACTGCACCACTGCGATTGCATGCCGACCGTTTGAATGTCGTGGTCTAGACATAACAAACAGCGGCTGTAGATTAATCCCTGAACCTTTACGCGCGAGATGCAAGCCAACAAAACCGGCAGTGATAGAACCTCGTCAGCCGTCATCGGCATTCTGTTTAGCTGACGCAAGGCTATCAACCTGGCTCGGTGAAGCAAAGCTTAATACGAAAAGTCCAAAAGATAGAAGTAAACCGATCGGATCAACTGGAAAACAAACAACGGACCGAAATATCGACAATCGGTTTAGCCCAACCCCTGGTAAATTCAGCATAAGGAAGACCATCCGGTGGGCTACCTGGAAAGTCTCCCGTTAAACTTCAATGGCTCCCTGACGCTCCTCTCACGCGAACTCAACACCCTCAACGTTAGTATCGCTACACTTCAGGAGACCAGCCTGCTAAACTGGAGAGAGACCTTCTGCGTCGACTTCCATTACATCTGGTCCGGCCCCACCGACGAAAATTATTACGGTGGTGTGGCACTCGCTATGACTGCGTCTCTCAAAACCGCTCTCACACCTTGGATCGCTATATCTCCACGTCTCGTCGCTGCTCGCTTTCGACATCTACCCAGACACTTGACAGTTGTTGTCTACTACGCTCCCACTCATTCCGCCGGTGATACCTCTAAAGACCAGTTCTACGACGATCTTTCCCTTGCCGTATCCCGACTTTGTCGCAATGACATACCTCTCATCACTGGTGATCACAACGCTTCGATCGGCTCCGACCGCACCGCCCTTTAGGGCATTCTTGGCCCTGTTTGCTCAATGACCGGTAACGATATGCTCGCAACTACTGGATTTCTGTGCACCAACAGACCTTCGCATCGGCAGCTCATGGTTGCTCCGTGAAACGATCCACGAGCTTACGTGGCACAGTAACGACGGTGTAACGAGGAAGACTCTTCATTACGTCCTGATAAACCGTTGCTGGTTCTCGAGTATGACATCATGCCTTATCTTTAGAAGTGCAGAAATTGGCTCAACTGACCATCCCTTATACGCCTTCTCCCTGTGCCTACCAGGTACCAGAGATAACACCATGGGTGGTGGAAGCAGCGCTAACAGATATGAAGAATGGGAAGACACCAGGCAACAACCATGTAAACATATAAATACTAAAAGCAGGAGAAGATACCATCTTGAAGACACTGGCTAAGCAGAATACTACACTTCCCTTCTTGAATACTACCTCTTCAAGAAGGGAAATAAGAAAGACTTAAAGAACTACAGACCGATATGTCTATTATCAAACATCTACAAATTACTTACAAAGATACTAACGAATAGGGTAGATAAGATACTCGATGAAAACTAACCACGAGAGCAGTGAGTGAGTGAGTGAGTTTATTCAGTAAAATTATGTACATGCATTACAATGATTACATAATTAGAAGAAATATGACATATATATATATAATAATAATACCGAGGATAGCACATAAAAGCACACACAGTATACTTATTTCCAATGTGGTTCTCAAAAAAATAGTGAGTAAGTAATTATAGTATAAACAAAATAAATATATAAATAGTACGATTTAAAAAAATATTATATATATGTAAAAAATTACAAAATTAAAAATACATAAATACATAAATACTATGCATTAAATATTAAGACGCAACGTAAAGATTGTGTTCATGTGCCACCAATATACTATATAAAAGGGTCGTCACCTTTTTTCTAAAACTAATTTTAGGTCGACATTGTTTTGTTTCGATTGGCAAGTTGTTCCAGTGGCATATGCCAGTATAAAGGAAAGAAGTTTGCCCAGAACCCTTTACTCTGGGAATAACACATGCCAATTCACTGGCTCTTGTGGGGAATCTACGATGAACCACTTAAACATTTGCTCTTAAATATGCTGGTGCATTACCATTGATAATATTGAACATGTGCCCCAACTTTAACTGTTCTACTCTTTATTCAACAGGCAGTATTATAACGGTCTTAAATTCATTAGCACCAACACGGAACCTCGGTGGAGCATTTAACACAAATCTGATAATCCTATTCTGTGTACACTACATTCTGCACTTCAATGTTTTCGATAATCCACTGTACCAAGCTGAACATTTGAAGTTTTAGAAAGGATATTAGAAGCTATAGTATCATCAGAAAGGGACTGATCTAAAGTCACCCCTAAATATGTAACACTTGACTTTGATTCAATGACATTTCCATTGCATACAACATTAAGATTGTTATATTTGTACAATGTTCTCTTCGTTCAAAACACGATGGATTGTGTTTTTTCCTAAATGAGCAATCAGGATTCAGAAGCAGGTACTCAACGACAGCGTGCATACTCGTCATAAAACAACTGAAAGAGAAATGTCGAGGGTACCATCTGGCAGAGGATAGCGCAAGACAGGCATATTTGGAAACGACATGCTGAGGCCTTTGCCCATCCACGATACACTACGTATGCACAATGATGACGATTATGACGACCTTTAAGTTCTTTAAAATGCTGCTGTGCATGAATGACACATAGAAACTAATCCATTAGGCCGCACATTCTGTCTGAATGTCAACACGAAACGCCAACGCGTAAGGTGGAATGAACATTATCCGTGGACCGCTATTCCTCTATGTAAACAGTCTCAACAGACTAATTACTCGGTAATTGCTCTGATTGTTCGCGCGACTACGAGCGCGCGTTTCGTCGGCATTCGGCAGGAAGTGCAAAATATGAGGTCCTCGACCCCACGGATAATGTTCATTCCAAATTACGCGTTGGCGTTTCGTTTTGACATTCGGACAGTGACGAATGAATGAGTAATTGAAAAAAGCAAGGTTCTAAAAAGGCAAGATTCGAAAAATGAACAAGTTCTTCTCAAAGATACATTTCAACTCAACCATTGGATGTTTCGTTATATAGCGGATTGTTGGTCCTTGTTGACTCTGTTACTCCGAGACACAGATCACCACATTTGATAAACATTTACGTAGGTAATTCTAAATTTATATTTGGTAAAAACGGACTTCACATACGATTTTGTCTTCATTCTGAAGAGTGTGTGTCTAACATTTCTAAACCGTCATTTGACATTTTGTAAAATAATTGATCGATCCATCTAAAAACAGTTATTTTGTACCTTGCACAATTACAATTATAGGCTTTAGTTTCCCATGATGATTGATGTTAAGAGGTACTTCCAACAAGTCTCATACAGGAAATGTCATGAAATGTTATTAACACATTTTATAGCGGTGATACAGCAAATATATAAAACTGCACCTTGTGTACCTCTTTACTTTAGTAGTATCACTTATTCCAAGACATCAACAAAACGGACAACGCAAACGTTTGGCCTGTCTCATATGTCTGACTTTTGCTGTCGGAGAGCACCACCATTCCAAATTGTTTCTATCGTGGCTAAGAAATTAATGCGAATCGTGTTCTCGGAATATAAAATAATTTGAAGGTACACAGAGAAACATATCAACTTGCCTTTTACAAGAAACACATTATGCCCATGTAAATACTGTTTGTGAATAAAATTATTAGTGTTTCACGAGAGGATAATTGTCTTTATCTTATTAGTTGCCAGTCAACTGTGTGGAACCACTGTGGCCTCTACACACGACACCAGAAGTCGTTTAACAAAGAGAAAAATTTCGTAATTACCAGTCGATAAAACAGACTCGAAGAATTCCATGTATACGGTTTTTTATCTTGAATTTTAGTAAGCAAAACGTTATGGATCGTGGGCGTAACGTTTAGAATAATGATTCGATTTATTCTTAGAAGGTATCACGCAACGTGTACGTCTTGTACACTTAAAGAGTTACATACTGACACACAGAGCGACATACACACCCGCGTGCACGTTAACACGCACATGCACACGCACACGCACACGGACACGCACACGCACACGCACACACACGAACACACACACACACACACACACACACACACACCCACACACACACACGAACACACACACACACACACACACACACACACACACACACACACACACACACACACACACACACACACACACACACACACACACACACACACACACCGTGCTACACACATACACCGTGCTACATATAGGCACCATACTATAGACAAATACCGTACTATATAAACACACTGTGCTACATACAAACGCCGTGCTGCTTACGGACACGCTATTTTACACGTTTCTTTATAAATTTCACTCGTGACAAAACGCTGGCGTGTTACGTAATATAGAAACAACGATGTTTCTGCAACACCTGTTAGTTAGCATTATTTTCACACATGCTAAACCTTTATGAGTATAATAAGCTATTAGTTCACACATTCAAGTCCTTTCTTCATCACACAGCTGATATTTCCGTCTCGGTTCTTTTTTTCGTTGACCGCCGTCGTCTGTTTTCCTTCTTACGCCGCCGACTGGCCAGTGCGATCGAGACGGCGTCTACTGCTTCGAAGAGGGTTATGATACTCGCGCCAATGAGCAACCCCATCGAACCCAAGATGTCACCTGGAACACGCATGCGCAGCACTTAACCTCTGTCCTGCCTTGTTTAACATCCGTCATTGCGCCAGATTAAAAAACATAACAAACTAAAGCATTTATGTTTTCATTTATTCGCTTACAGAAAATTCCAAATGTATATGTTATTTACTTGTTATTGCTCGTGATTAAATTAAAGCAAATGACGCTAATAAGATTGTCGCATGATTTGAACTCTCAATAATAAGTTCCTCTCGCTTGAAATTGCTTCAAATGCTTCCGACAACGTCGTTCCAACAACATTGTGTAATTATAATAATGACAACACATTGTGCAGTTTACTGTCTTACAAATTTAACAATGCAAATTTAAACCTTACTTAACAAATCAATTAGCGTGTATGCTATAAGTTGCTCTTTTTCCTGGACCCGGAGATCGCGCATGAAGATATTCAGCTCCAGGAAGTTGCGACTGAAACATAATCAGATGAAGGTTTCAGTGGTTATTCATGAGTAAACATGAAATGAAAATGTGTATTTAACCATCCATGGAGTAATATGTTACTATCGATGCATAGCGACTGTCGATAAGTCAACGCGATACTATTGATTGTAAAGTTCACAAAACAACTGAGACATGTGCCATCGTAATAGTGTCCTTAAGTATGTATTTTGAACTTTGTTTTGTAAGTTTATTTATAGATTGATCAGCATAATGTCAATAATCGACGAAGGTACAGAACCATTCACGGATTCACCATGTGATAACAACTATTGCCACACGGCGGCGTCGACTATATAATGGGTCGTGGTTGTTCACTTATACGGCTATAGTAAATTTATTATTTTCAATCGTTACATACATCGAGTGTCTGCGCATGTCATTAATGCGTGTGTGTGTGTGTGTGTGCGTGTGTGAGTGTGCGTGCGCGTGCGTGCGTGCGTGTGCGTGCATGCGAGCATGTTTCGTACATTTTGTGAAACGTGTTGCTGTCTGTATTGGAATGGTTAGTTGATAAGTAAGTATTATATACCAATGGAATTATTAATAAGCGTGATGGAAAAAAAAATAAACGTAAATATATCCATCTTCGTTTTACCAGTGTATTTTACTGATGCTATGTGTTTGTGTGCGGCAGCATAGGAACAATTGCATTTGATGATGTTGTTTGATCCCTCGCTGCTGTATCAAACGGGTGTGTTTTACAGTTGCAGCTGTGAATAAGTTTGTCACTGTGATTAAAACGAAAGTAACATACCTGAAAAAAGTTCCATCCACTTCAGTCATTTGAAAGAAAGATTCCAGCCTGTTTATGAACAAACTTAATGTTTATGAACAAACAAAACGACATATTCGTAGCCCCTAGCATCTCAGGGGGACCATCGCTCTAAAGATGATCTATGATAAACATGCATGATTTCATATAGAACAAATCACCACGTACTAGCTTCCCATTTGGTGAACTATCGTTCTTAAAATTGAAATGTTTTTTCATATCATCTTTCTCGTAAACGGTGACTAACTTGTAGTAGTCGTACAGTTTTGCATAGAATGCCTGCAGCAAAGAGTTACGTGAAGCAACGTAATTGCTCTGACAATGGAAGGACATGAAACTCATCACCTGGGTGTGCATTTTACGACTAATGTAATTTTTTTCGAAAGGAATTTGTTACAATGTCCAAACAGTTGCGTTATTCTGTGCAACGCAAGCTCGCCGGCGAGGTGTAGCTTGCTGGCGGGTTTTCCATTCTTCAAATCGTCCAAGTACGCTCCAACTGCACGGGTCGTCTTTGTGTTATTGAACTCAAGACAAAGGTCCAACGCATTCCAGTAATTATAGTAAAAATCGTTAGCGTTTCTCTTTAGACTATTTAAATTGTCTTCATCACGTACTTGAAAAACTTCGAATTGTTTTATTAATTTTACAATACGATCAAGCGGTTGTCCTATAATGTACGACTTGTAGAGTGTTAGTTTCCCGTCGTATTCAACTGAAGCATCCAAGAAACCGTTGGTATAATCGAGAATTTTATTTTTATATCGATATTTTTGTTTTTTATTTTAATATTGTGTATAAAAAATGTATAATTGGTGTATAAAAAATACAACCCATTGATATTTTCCATATATTTCTAGATATGTGCCCTCAGTCAAGTGTATGTGTCATTTATTTCCGTGTCTTGTTTGCTCCAATTGCACTGACCGTCTTTGTGTTGTTGAACTCAAGACACTGGTCCGACGTTTTCCGGTAATTATAGCGTAAATCTACACCGTTTTTCTCTAGACAATATTAATTGTCATCATCAAGTACTTGAAACTCTTTCATATATTAATTTTACAATTCGATCAAGCGGTTGTCCTATAATGAACGAATTGTAGAGTCTTAGTTCCCCGTCGTATTCAACTGAAGCATCCAAGAAACCGTTGGTATAATCGATAATTTTATTTTTATATCGATATTTTTGTTTTTTATTTTAATATTGTGTATAAAAAATGTATAATTGGTGTATAAAAAATACAACCCATTGATATTTTCCATATATTTCTAGATATGTGCCCTCAGTCAAGTGTATGTGTCATTTATTTCTGTGTCTTGTTTGAACAGTGATATGGTAAGATAGAAAGTTGTAGCTGTCATGCGGTGAAGTTGCGTCGTTCAGCAACGGGACGGTATTATGGTACGCGACATGCACTCGGTCTAAGTTATCTAAGGCTCTCTTCGATGCTACCAGCTTTTCGTTCAGTCGAAGAGCTATTGCGGCTTGCCACTGTTTTTGGTCATCTAATGACTGTTGCAGTAGTTGTTGTAGCTCGAACGAATCAGACATAATACAGTCATACAATTTCATATTTTCCCAACCAGCAATGAACGTATTCTGTAAGACGTCTTTCATTTTCCATAAGCACTTAATCAGTATATCATCGCTGTAGCAAAATGTATTTCTGTTGAAAAACAACTGCCAGTAAAGATTACGTATGACATATGTATAGTGCGCGTCTGACGGCACTTCCGGTAGCCCACGGACGACTCGTGTAGCTTCCTTTGAGTTAGCTCACCGTCTGTCTGGTTGTATTCTCTCTTTGGTGTCAAGCGATTCGTTCAGGTCCTTCCTCGCTCTCGTTAGGAAATCCTCGGACACATCGAATGGGTTTTTGCTCTTCCGGTTGGTGGCCGCGTAACTCGTCGACGTTTTGTAATGCAACTCATCACACGCCTTCGGACACATGCACTCGGCAGACAGGTTCTTGTTCAATGTCTCTGAAAAGGAAGCGTACATTTATGCATAGTTCATCTTGTTAACATTTGGGTAATTTGCATCAAAACCATCAGTTCTTAAATGTAATGCCAACTATAAAAAGTATATTAGTTCTTAACAGCGTTGTATCAAATTTCCAAGACTATTACATTTCATTACGTGTGTTGATGTTTTTGTTATTCCTATTAGCATTCATTGCGCTAGCACAAATACTATGATGGCTTAATTTTTAAAATGTTTCCATTGACATTTGAATCAACTGCCACTCACAGTGCGCCAATGCACAAGTGTCAATCAATTTAAAATGGGACTGAAGGCGCATCTTTTTACACATTATTTTAACATTCGATGATCGATGGTCGTAATTATTAATATATTTAATTTAATTAATTTAATATTATAATTATATATGTTATTGTTTTAATAGCTTGCATACTTGTGTTTATATATTTTAAGACAGTATAACTGATTTTACTTGTATTATATGTTATTAATGTATTTGTAATAACCATTGTAAAGCGCACCAGAACAATTATTTGGATGGTGCGCTATATAAGAAATAAATAATTATTATTTCTATCCGAACATCTATCGACAGAAAAGTTTTCCTGATAGACCATGCACATGGCTGACACATGCACATGGCAGACAGGTTCTTGTCCAATGACGCAATGAAATGCGCCAATGAACTAGTGTCAATCACTTTCAAGTGGTACTGAAGGCGCATCTTTTTGCAAATTATTTTAACATTCGATTTTGACATTCATCAACAGAACAGTTTTTCCTGATAGACCAGGTGGAGATGTCAAAGAAGAAACAATAATAATAATAATATAATGACTTCTTTAGCGCAAATATCCCCCGAAAGTTTAGCTCAGTGACGCCAAAAAATTCAATGAATTAAGCGTTCTCATTTTCTTGAACAGAACAATAGTCGTCAACAGATGGATGGAATTGTTAAGAAGTTAAGGAGGATAAGCAGCATTAAAAATATAGGTTTTTAGACGACGGCGAAATGAAATTATCTATCTTACTGACTTAACACCAATAGGGTGTAAGTTCCACAAAGTTGGTGCAGCAAGCGAAAAGACTCGAGTTCCAGCATTCGTCTTAACTATTGGAAAAAAAGTAGATCAGAGTCTGTCGACCGAAGCTGTCTAGGTTTCTTTGCTGGAATAAGCTTAGAATGTAGGTATGCAGGTTGTTTGGATGATAGGACTTGATAAGTAATTGCACATATATTAGCATTAATGCGATACGGCATAGAAAGGCCAATATGAATTGTCACAATGCATTGTTCAACGACAGTTATAGAGAAGAGTGAACTGAAGCAAAAAGAATTCAAAACAGATGTGTCGTGATTGAGAGTTCAAATATATAACAACAACTCAACGGAAAACGACGCACGTAATTCTGTCTTGTGAGTTGCTGCCTGACAGTCGGCTCTATAATATCATATAGACATTGAAATCGTTTTTTTCTGGTGTGGAGTATAGAATGATCATCCTACGCTACCTGTCCTACTCATCTGATCTCTATGTACGGATGGGAGCGTGCGAAGAACGGCAATAACAAATTTGCGCGTGACCTCTGTCAAGCTTTGCCTTTGCCGGCAATGTTGATAACGGTTATATACGTGAAATACATTACTACTGTTGCATGACATCTCATTAATGAAACACTGTCGCATATATTTATCACTTTAACACTTTGCCTTATGTTTTTGTCATAAAGAAACACTTTTGTTTTTGTTCAACTGCAATAAGAGCTAAATAAATGTCCATTATAGTAAGAAATTGGGGCGCATAGCCATATATGGCACCTTTAACTAGCAAACATACATACTTAGACACACTATGTTCAACTACCACAGCCTTGGCATACCGCCTCGCTGCATCACTGCCGTTGTCAACAAGCGACCCGTAGGTATTTTAGGAATTCGTGCTGATATGTATCTCAAGCTCAACTTTTAGTACATACGTCCGTTCCTAAGAGGTTGAAAAACGGCATTTGATACTTGTTATCCGACGTGAAAAATTTAAACAACCAGATTTATATAAATTTGTCCAACATATGATTTTCATGTACTCGTCACCACTCTTAAGTGTATCCACCCTTTCGCCACAAAATGTTCCAAAATTATATTATATATATATATTATATATACTCTATATTAATGAATGTTATATTGTGTAGTAACATATGACAAGGCAGTGTCTGTCACAAGTTATCTGCACAATGTGACATATTTCTACTCCCCTAGCAGATAACAGAAAGGGCGGCCAGATACGATTGCTCTCAAGGTGACGCACAAAGTCGACTGTTATACACAGTGGACAGGAGCACATGTCACACACACACATGGTAGTAATTTTAGAAGCTGTAGTTAAGTAGCCGTGGGATTATGAGAGCTACCCATTGGCTAGTTTGAAATGGTCAGTGCTCACCGCTTTAGGCTTGGATGTGAGGCTGAGCTGCATGGGCAATGACTGCCCTGGGCCCATTACTTCTGCTCCTGCTTACTAATGGTATTTTAATTACCCCTACACACTGCTGGATCAACAGGGAGAAGAGGGTGGTTGATTGGCCACCCGTCAAAGATGCTACAAACATAAGATAAAGAGAGCGGGCAACACCAACTGACCAGTGGTTGCAGTTCCCTTTGGTCAAATGCAAGAAGATAACATCAGGTAACTGTATGGCTCGAAGTTGTGACTATGTAGTTGCAAATGTGACAGTACTTTGAAACCTGTGCCTAGCTAAATTGCATTTCGCACAGTGTGTGACCTGACGTTTAATCCTTATAAATGACACACAAAACCTTGATTTTAAATAACATGTCGCTAACATATTTTAACATGTACTTATTCAAAGTTTATGTTATTAGAGTTAATACATTTTTGTTATCTGTGACAGTTACTTCTCTTGCAATACTATGTCATTATATATATCCCGGTGACTCTAGGCGTTTAAATGGTTTTTGGTATCCAAATCAGGTTGGTCTTTGCAAAAGCTAGAATTGTGATTGTTTTACTGTGCATTGGGATAAATTAATTCCCCATTGTTTCGTTTCAGATGATAAAAAGGAGTGCGATCGATATGATTTCACCCCAACGACCCAGGTCAGCGATGAGGATGAGAAGAGGAAGACAAAGAGCAAGACATACACAGATTGTATGACTGGTATGTTTAAATTTATTATAGGTAGGTAGTATCGCGATCCCAGTGTACTTGTGTGACGGTGGCCAGTGCAGACAACAAGCGTTCATCGGACTTCGTCCCAATAACGACAATCATATCGCTATACTACTATAATTTTCTGTAACGTCATCGCAAGTACTCCCTGTTTGAGTTAAATATATCTTCGTCAATATGTATATTTCCAAGTTATGCCAAAAGCTTGATGTTCCGAACTAACCTGCTCAAATTAACCTTATATAACAGATACGGCTGCGGCTATCCCCGATTACGCCATGACACCACTGGGCAGTGGCATCACCAGACCGAAAAACGAACACCACCAACTGGTTAAAAACAAAACTAATAAATCGCTCGCCTAAATTATTTGGCATATTTAGGCGAGCGGTTTATCGCTCGCCTGATTTTTTCTAACGTGAAGCACTGAATAGCAATACTTACTAAAAGAAGTAGTTATATGAAAATAATTATATGTACATGTATAGTGAGAGTTATATTTTTCCAGATTCTCTCGACGAGTCTAGCTCCGATCAGGAGGTCACTCTGAAGAGTACAAGGGAAAGTTGTAGTAAGTACATAGAAGTACTTCTGTTCTCTCAAACATCTTGCGTTGAATGCTAAATGTCAGCACTGCAATTGGATTTCACAAGTTACAATATTAATTCATAATCAGCTTCTTCAATTATTCAAAAGATGCCTTTTTAGTAAACCAATAAGTTTGTGTTTTTTTGTTTTGTTTCAATCTTTGATACCTCTCAGGTAAGGTCTTCTTGCCGAAACCTCCTATGAAGCAGCTACCATCACTACCATCACTTGCTTTGTCACCAAACCAAAGAGGTAAGAAATATGCAATGTCTAGCATAGTAATTGATTACACCTACCTAAGCCATACATCAGTGATCAGTGTAATTCTTTCTATTTCACATTTACCAATGATTTTTGGCTGGATTAATGGAGCATGCGGATTGGTGAATCAGCATAATGAATTTATTTAGTGTGTCAAATTTTTTTAACAAAAACAAAGTTTTAGTGTAGCTTGATAAAATATATCTAAATTCAGAATTAAGGGGATATATGACAGCTAGAATGGTGGTTTTTGAGACAAAATACTTAAAATGTGTTTCTTGCATATTTAAGTAGTTTTGTATGTTCGGTAAAGATACCTTTTATAACAACTATACATCTCTAAAACACGTGTATTGATGGATGAGGTGTGGCTCTTACAAGCAATCAATGTGATCATTCTCTGTTTGGTTTGGATTACTGCGTACTCCTTAATAATCTCAACAATCTGTATAAAACATTTTGGTTTTATGCTTTATCTTTGGTGTAATATCGCAAAATGTGTATAAAATTGTTACATTCACAATTACATAATTTGAAAATTCACTTGCCATATCATTGGTACTTCCAAAGTTTACAATTTTCAGATGTGCTGTATTTTGGAGGCCGTTTTGTTTGTTACCATGGAAACGGGAGGTCGGTCAGAAAAAATGTTAGTATATTTTTTATTCAGTTAGACTTTTTCTACCATATGGGCACAACACAATTATATTGATTGATTGAGTGTGATGTTCAAACGTACAAGATTTCAATCCTGTGATGAATATTATGTTTCAGCGAGAGTCATGAAGAACCAGGTCGGAACGGAGACATATGCAGCCGTCTCTGCTTGCCTTAAATATGCACCAGACCGGGGTGGAGGTGGTGGACGGAAGGCTCACAACTAGATAGAGTTCCAGCTTGTGTAGTTGGTAGTGTTTTAATTTAAATTTAATTGTAATAATTGTTTTATTTGTACAAAATAAAATGATGTGATTTGTACCACGACATAATGAATAACTTTATTTTTAATGGTATAGATATGCTGACATAATATTATTTTATTTTATTGCGCAATTAATGGAATTGCTTTTGGACTGAATTATAGCTTATCCAAGAAATTATAACACTTAACCTTAAAACATTTAAAAGAATATTTTTTTTCACAATTATATCGTTCTAAATTCAAACAAATTACAATACTCCCAAGATATTCCACAAACACAAACTACATTGGAAGAAAAACGCTCCCCGAAATAGCCGTTGATACAACCTGGAACGACACCGACACCCGACGTTGATACACCTTGTTTTCAACGTTGTTTCGACGTCGGTACCTGACGTTGTTCCGACGTAGGTACCCGACGTTGTTCCGACGTCGGGTATCGACGTTGTTTCGACGTCGGTACCGGACGTCGGAACAACGTCGTCATATCCGACGTCGGTAAAACGTCGATACCCGACGTTGGAACAACGTCGTCACCCGACGTCGGAACAACGTCGTCACCCGACGTTGGAACAACGTCGTTACCCGACGTCGGAACAACGTCGTTACCCGACGTCGGAACAACGTCGTCACCCGACGTCGGAACAACGTCGATACCCGACGTTGATACAACTTTCAAATCCAATGTGTTTTCGACGTTGTTTCGACGTCGGTGCCTGACGTCGAAACAACGTCGTTACAACGTCAGTTTGCCCGCTGGGTGGCTGATCCCCTACGCGAAGTGCGGAAGTTAGCTGAGTCAAAGTAGTAACTGACTTCGCCAGTCGCGACTTTTGTAGAGGTATCGCATAGTTGTGAAAATGTATCTAAGCACAACCGCCGCTATGTATCACGCCGCGCGGGAGTTATTCGGTTTCCCAACGGAGCACTTTCCTAATTAACACGCATTCTGTCTCACTTTTATGGAATGAATGCCTTTGTTTAACAATGAGATACGAAAATATCACGAAAATGTTACATTCATAATCCATTTAGATATTGAAATATCGCTGCTTTTGGTACAGGTAAAGTGATTCGACATTTAATGCCAATTTGGGTGCGACGTGCTGTTATCGACAACAATATTGCATTCTGTCCACATATTGTATTTGTAGCGACTATATCCAAAACGTTTGCACTATGCATACAAATATATGAGTATCATATTTTTAATTAATGAAATCGGTTATTCACTTAGTATAGCAGTGATACGTAGTTGTGGATTTAGGGTATTGGGCCTTAGGGCAAGTTGTTACTATAAGGACCAACCTTGTTGATGGTTATTATTTTTTATGTATGTTAAAATACCTAATGTTTCTGTAGTTGTCAAGCTTCCCAGTTAACACGAAACGTTTTCGTAACATTGTGATATGGTTATATGGTTATATTTAAACCGAATTTATATGAAATTGAAATCGGTGTGGGACGAGTTTGTTGTACAGGAATTTGTGAAGCATGATTGATGGTGATTTGTTGTTCCTGCGTTAGCAATATTCTGAAGCCTAAGTGTCGAAAACAATCCCCCAAAATATTCATGCCATCTCGTCTTGTCTACTCGCCCAGATCCT
Organism: Escarpia spicata; assembly: GCA_963995525.1. Classification (NCBI taxonomy): domain Eukaryota; kingdom Metazoa; phylum Annelida; class Polychaeta; order Sabellida; family Siboglinidae; genus Escarpia; species Escarpia spicata. The sequence continues at coordinate 23,645,586 of OZ023208.1, forward strand.
TAATGTCTCTGCCTGTCCGCAGTCTGACGTCCGTCACTCAGAGGTCTGAGCGTGGCGTGTTGAGCAGAATGGATGTGTGCCGGCCGACGCGTTTTTTTCTGGTGTGGAGTATAGAAGGATCATCCTACGCTACCTGTCCTACTCATCTGATCTCTATGTACGGATGGGAGCGTGCGAAGAACGGCAATAACAAATTTGCGCGTGACCTCTGTCAAGCTTTGCCTTTGCCGGCAATGTTGATAACGGTTATATACGTGAAATACATTACTACTGTTGCATGACATCTCATTAATGAAACACTGTCGCATACATTTATCACTTTAACACTTTGCCTTATGTTTTTGTCATAAAGAAACACTTTTGTTTTTGTTCAACTGCAATAAGAGCTAAATAAATGTCCATTATAGTAAGAAATTGGGGCGCATAGCCATATATGGCACTTTTAACTAGCAAAAATACATACTTAGACACACTATGTTCAGCCTTGGCATACCGCCTCGCTGCATCACTGCCGTTGTCAACAAGCGACCCGTAGGTATTTTAGCAATTCGTGCTGATATGTATCTCAAGCTCAACTTTTAGTACATACGTCCGTTCCTAAGAGGTTGAAATGGCATCGTTACATTTAAATTAGTTTAACTATTAATATACGTATTAATGCGGCGTTTTCGCATACATTAAATATATATTGATCGCTAATGAACAGCGGGTCACACCGCAAATCAAATGTTAACTTCAA
>OZ023208.1:23648824-23793824 GCA_963995525.1 Escarpia spicata
CACCACCAGTTGCGGACCGCATCTGATGCCGAATGGTCACTGTTGCAGGCCGTTCTTGATTCCAGCAGAATTACGGTTGTTTATACTGCGTAACTATTGATGACATTATGGAATTCATTTCTTATTACCACGTCCTCGACGCTACTCAACATCAAGTTTCTTTTTGTCTTTTGCTTGTCCTCATATCAAGTGATTTACAAATCCAGCAGGTCACCTGTAATCACTGCAGAAGATACGATTACCTACCGGCTGCATTGACTTTGGAGTTGTTGTCAATCCGGGCATTGAACGTGTAGCATATGCCTGCATCTGTTATGGTCAACTTGAAATCTTCGTGACTGCATGGGGTCCCCTTCCACCGGCAACTAACGTGAGAATAACACGTGATTAGAAAACACCAACGCGTAAGTATCAGAATACAAAGTTATCAAAATTAAGAATGACGTCGACATCTCTATAACAATCAATATATACTGTATATATATATATATATATATATATATCATTGTATTATTATAACCAACCTTATTGTTGTTATTAGTATCGCCAATACCACCATTGTAAGTTAGATAGGTTGATATCTATCTGCAAGTGTCACAATGTAAGAAACGTACGACGCAATCATGTCTTCCTTCAGGTGACGATTCTGGAGGTAGACATCAAGCATCGACACATTGCCAACGTTCCACTTCGTGTAGTCGAACGATGAGTTTTGATTGTACATGTCGTCCAACCAATGGTACGAGCCGTTTTCTGCAGCAGCTACAATTCTGCAATAATTACCACCACGTGGTCAGTACGCGAATCAATATAACAACATTCACTACGTCAGGAAATACGATTACAGCTGTATACTCCCTGGTCAAATGCCCTTAACCAACTACTACACATTAACAGCGAAACGCTCAGTCCGTCGTCATAGAATGCTTATGGTGTCACAGGAAGACGGCATCTAAAATGCCATGTGACCACCAGGCAACACAATGTCATTAAGAAACAGCTGTTTATGTGTCTGCCATTACGTTGGTGTTGCTGTTGCAAAAATTCATTTGATTGATCTGATTGAACGCGATACCTGAAGGCGTTTTGATTGCAAATGGTAACCGCAGGAAAGACGATCGGTTCTTGTTTCGACGTCGACGTCTTCGTTCTCACGGGCCGGCTGAAGTAGTATCCCACCAAATTGTGGCGCTGCCAGGCGAACAACGAGATGCTGCCCAGAAAGAAGGCGAACCAGAGAAACCTGCAACATTCAAACATGTCGCCGATGCATCAAAAATACGGTCGTTCCAATATAGTATATCGCAGCCTTTCTTTATGGCGGAATGAAAGCAACAACAACAACAATAACATCAACAACAACAAACAAACAACACCACCACCACCACCAACAACAACAACAACATCAGCAACAATAACAACAAGAACAACATCAACATCAACAACATCAACGACATCAACAACATCAACAGCATCAACATCATCAACAACAACAACAACAACAACAACAACAGCACCAATACCAACGACGACGACGGCGATGGCGACGAAGACGACGACGACAAAAACAACAACAGCAACACCAACGACAACAACAACAACATGTGTCACATGACAGTGGACATGTGACACATAAGCTCTGGTCCATCGACCTTCTCCAGTGTGTGTCACATGACAAATGTGACAAATCCATAACGTCATTCTGCTGATGAAGACCGCGCGATGCGGTTAAAATATACAAATCGAAGAGAGGTAAATATATCAAATAATTCCCAACAAATATTTGCACTAATTTGTAGTGTTCCCTACCGTCAGGTGATAAATGGTATCCCCAGACAGCAGCCACCCCCTACCTGCGAACGACATGGCTTGTTGACTCTGCGACATTTCGCAGCCCGTGGAATGTCGTCGTTTCACAGAAGGTCCTGAAGGAGCGACCCCACTGCTTGCTCGGCTCGCTCGTCTCGTCTCCGGTGTCACCGTGCTGCAGCGACGTCGCCAACAACGGATTGTCTGGCAGTTGGGATTCTGGCATCGGGTTCGCAGAGATGGTGGCTGTCGTGGCAACAAGATGATTCACTTTATTACAAGACAATCGGGGTTTTGGTGCAGTGTTATTATCATTGAATAACGCTCACAAGAGTCGCTGAAGTAGTACACGTGGGAGACGTGTTTACATCGACAGATCGATGCAATTGGTTAAATAACTATCTGAATCACATAGTTGTGAAATGTTTCGTCACTGGAATATGCATTGGTTGTAATTGAGCGCAGAGATACAGTGACTAGAACTTCGGACTCTCGACCGAGAGAGCCCGGGTGCGAATCCTGTGAAGCTTGGGCATTGCGCTATATAATAACTTACCTTTACTTTTTTACTAACGAAGGTAGGGATTCCTCAATGTTATATGGTAAGATCTCACTTATCCATAACCATAAATGATTCGACATGCCAGACAACGCCGTAACAAACATCAAGTACACCAATCTCTCCTTCTAGTGTTATATTTTAGATGGGTACCTAACAATATTGACATTACCAAGATCCTAGTTTAATCTATGTCTTCCCACACGTCAGCCGTGTTGGCTTCTCACACATATCCATGTGTCAATATCATAGCCAACCTACAAGTAGATACGTGGTCAATGGTTACTTCCAGCAGAACATTTAAAGAACCCGTGTTACCTGAATCGATGTGGCTTCTGGCTGATTCCACTGTTAGGCGGGCGGGGGCCACTATGTTAGACTCCAGACTACAGCGCGACGGAGTCGCTGCTGCTACGTTTCCTGTACCCGGCAGCAACGCCTGTAGCATCTCTCGCAGCTCACGCATCTCTCGCCGCATCTCTGGAATCTGCCGCTGTACCTCCTGCCAGTGCTCTTCGGTGATTGCGTTTGCTGCATCCTGCAGCACTGCTTTATCGTGCATTTCCCGTCGCACCTCACGTACCTCATTCATCTCCAGCCTCATCTCCAAACTCATCTCCTGTCGCATCTCACGCATACCCCGCATTATTTCCCGACGTAGGTAATCGGTAGTATCAGCAGTAGCTCCGAAGCGCCTCTCCTTGTCAGCCTCCCACAGAGGACGGTCTGTGTCGGCGACCGGGAGGCGAAAAGTCGCAGTCATCTGCTCGGCTGCAGGATCCACGACTTGTGTCAGCGGCGGGCAGTCCTGTGCTTCCATCACATGGACGGTCGGCTGACCTGACTGTTTCGTCAGAGGCATCCTGTAAGACAAATCCACGTTTGTGTCACAACGAATAAAAATCGTTAATGTAGTACAAATATACGACTTCTGCCGTCTCATATGCAAACCAGAGTTAATCGCCCCGTACCGCCGCACGGACTATGTTTACTCAACACCATACACGACGGTCAGCCCCTGCCATCTCAGGCAATTCTTTGTCAACGCCTACCATCACTACATCGTTGTTGGTGAAACCATTCTGGGGTCAGTCCTGTCCTAACAGGGTTTACTGATGAGTAACCACCACTGTAATGTGGACCGATGTTAACTCACCGTCTGTCAATGTTGTCCTCTCCGTGAGACACCGACAATACACATACAGTTCGAGGGAAAACAACAGGTCGGGGACATGGTGGCCAATAACTTCACACAGGAACCTCCGCTAGTCAATCAACACAATCAAATAGAACACCACAATGTATATGTTTACCCGGCAGCTAACAACACTAGTAATACTAAGTTACTATGTTAATCAGCCTGTCATCGCCACAATAATTTCGGTATATGGCTACTATTCGCAGTTTATACTGATGGTGACATCTGGTGTGAACATCTGCTGTGGCAAATAGACAAAGCGAGGTGTGCGTTGGAAGAAGAACATACTGGCATATCTAAATGGTCGTCTGGTGTACACATCGGGCTTCTTTCAGTTCATTCACACAATGTATCTTTATACGACTAACAAAATCTCAAAAGCAATCTTGTCATAGTTGCCTAGTTGAAAGGTTGCTGATGGAAATTAACAATATAATCCAAAATATGCGACTTTTGCCTAAAACCGTCACCAAGGATTTCTTATTCCAATACGTCACAAATTTACCTTTCACCATAAAGCAACAAACGCTGTTTTACCTTGTAGTCCGCAAAGTCAATCGGGTCTTACTTCGAAGATCGGCAACACGAGTCACGCGCTGTTCGTATTCAGGAGATTGTGCTGGGAGAGAAGGAAACCAGGATGCAGCAGCAGCCGCTGATTGGCTGCAGTAGTTAACCGCCACTCTATATCACGCCGCGCGGGAGTTATTCGGTCTCCGAAAGGGGCACTTTCTTAATCAACACGCCGTTCAAATTAATATGCATTCTGCCTCTCTTTTATGAAATGAATGCTTTTGTGTAACAATGAGTTACGTAAATGTCACCGACTTGTGCACGAACGTGTTATATTAAAAAACCCATTTAGATATTGAAAAGTTGTTGGTTTTGAAGAACAGTTAAAGTCATTCGATATTTAATGCCAATTTGTGTACGTCATGCGGTTTTTGACACAGATGTTGCATTCTGTTCGCATACTGTATTTATAGCGACTAGATCAAAAACGTTTGCACTGTGCATAAAAAAATGTATGGATATAATGTTTTTAATTAATGAAATTGGTTATTGACTGTAGGTAGCGGCGGTTTTAAGGTATTGGGGCCCTGGAGCAAGTTGTTACTACACCGTCCAACCATGTTGATGGTGGTTATTTTGATGTATGTTTAAATACCTAATGTTTCTGTATTTGCCAAACTACCCAGCTAACACGAACGTTTTCGTAACATTGTGATATGTTTATATTTAAACCAAATTTATTTGAAATCGGTGCGGGACGCGTTTGTTGTACAGGCATTTGTGAAGCAGAATTATGGTGATTTGTTGTTCCTGCGTTAGCAATATTCTGAAGCCTAAGTGTCGAAAACAATCCCCCCAAATATTCATGCCATCTCGTCTTGTCTACTCGCCCAGATCCTTAGTGTCTCTGCCTGTCCGCGGTCTGACGTCCGTCACTCAGAGGTCTGAGCGTGGCGTGTTGAGCACAGTAGATGTGTGCCGGCTAACGCGATCGCTCTACCGGCATCAATTGCAAACTGCAGGGCGAGTAGCAGAGCTATCTTCCGACGTGTGCAACACTTGGGCTAACATGGATATGCGCATCATCCCCTCGCTGTGGCAGCAGTTCCATGCCACAGCGTGCGCACATATAGGATAGAATCCCTGTAGGCCAACGCATGCCCAGTAATGTTAGGAGGTGGCGTGTGTGGCAGAAATCAAGTTTGTGGATAATTATCGAAGATATCGCCCATCTGCCGTACTTATACAACATTAACGAAGCGACCGTAGCTTTGTACACCAGCATTTATTTGTTTAGCAGCATCTTTGGCTCGCGCATCCACATCATTCAGTATAGGCGTGGAATGCGACGCTGTCTAGTATACATTTAGTCTGTATGATTTTGTTCTGCCAGAGTAGAGATCTCAGGGTTATTCTGAACCTCTATTTCTCGTTGCCTCGCACCTCGGCCCCGCTGTCATCTGTCTCGAAGATATTTGCGAAGAATACATGAATATTTTCAATATTTGTTTCGTGGAAGAAGATGTTCAAATTGGCGAGCTCTGAGCAAGCGGAAAATCGTGAATAGAATAATAAAATGCTCCATAATACAACGTCGATATAACACCATTAAAGCGGTTTCTCCTTTGACTTCACTGTAATTCACTGTACCACTGCGATTGCATGTCGATCGTGTTGAATGTCTTCGTCCAGACATAACAAACAGCGGTTGTAGATTAATCCCTGAAACTTTGACGCGGGAGTTGGAAGCCTACAAATCCGGGAGTGATAGAACCCCGTCAGCCGTAATCGGCATTCTGTCTAGTCGGCTCGGTGAAGCAAACCTTACTACGAAAAGTCCAAAAGATAGAACTAAATCGATCGAAACAACTGGAAAACAAACCACCGACCGAAATATCGACAACCGATTTAGCCCAACCCCTGGCAAATTCAACACAAGGAAGACCATCCGGTGCGCAACCTGGAACGTTCTCATGCAGAACTTCCCTGGCACTCCTCTCACGCAAACTCAGCACCCTCAACGTTAGTCTCGCTGGACTCCAGGAGACCCTCCTGCTAAACTCGGGAGTGACCTTCTGCCACGACTACCGATACTTCTGGTCCGGCCGCACCAACGAAAAGCATTACGGTTGTGTGGCATTCGCTATGACCGCGTCTCTCAAAACCGCTCTCACACCTTGGAACGCGATATAACCACCTCTCGGCGCTGCTCGCTTTCTATACCTACCTGCACGCAGACATGACAGTCGTTGTCTACTACGCTCCCACTCATTCCGCCGATGATGCCCCTAAAGCCCTGTTCTACGATGATCTTTCCCTTGCCGTATCCCGAATTAACCGCCATGACATTACTCTCATCATTGGTGATCTCAACGCTTGGATTGGCTCCGACCGGGCGTACTTGGCCATGTTTGCTCAGGGACCGCCAACGATAACGGTTCGCGACTACTGGATATCTGTGCACCAACAGACATTCGCATCGGCAACTCTTGGTTTCCCCGTAATCCAATCCACTAGCTTACGTGGTACAATAACGACTGTGTAACTAGGAAGACACTTCATTACGTCCTGACATCCCGTCGCTGGTTCTCGAGTATGACATCATGCCGTATCTTTAGAAGTACTGAAATTGGCTCAACTGACGGTCGCTTATATGCCTTCTCCCTATGCCTACCAGGTACCAGAGATAACACCATGGGTGGTGGAAGCAGTGCTAAGAGATATGAAGAATGGGAAGACATCAGGCCACGACCATGTAGATATTGAAATATTAAAAGCAGGAGAAGATACCATCTCGAAGACACGGACTGAGCAGTGGACTACATGGTTATCAGAAAGACGAATATCCACCACATGGAAGAACGCAAAGATGGTGACAATCTTCGAAAAGGGAAATAACAAAGTCTGGACGAACTACAGCCCGATACGTCTGTTATCAAACAACTACAAATTACTCACAAAGATACTAACGAATAGGCTAGAGAAGACACTCGACGAAAACCAACCACGCCAGCAAGCAGGATTCAGAAGCACGTACTCAACGACAGCCTACATACACGTCGTAAAACAACAGAAAGAGAAGTGCCGAGAATATAATATCCCGCTCTGAATCGCTTTCGTTGATTACGAGAATGCTTTAGACTCGGTGCAAACTCAAGCAATTCTGTCCTCCCATCATGCACAGAGAATAGAAGACGTGTACATCGAACTCCTGAAAGACATCTACACCAACACCTCGGTGACTGTTCACTTACACAAAAAGAGCAACGAGTTCACCATCAGAGGAGTACGACAGGGTGACACCATATCGCCCAAGCTGTTTACGGCAACATTGCAAAGCATATTCCGAAGATTTACCTGGGGAACCCTAGGCTTGAGGATAGACGGAGAATATCTCACTCATTTTCGCTTCGCCGACAACATAGTCATATGCGCTACTACACCGAAAGACCTAAAACAAATTGCTGCAGGTGCTAGCTGATGAAATAAAAACAAGGTCTGAAGATAAACATTTCGAAAACAAAAGTGATAATATATATCAACACCACGCACACAAAGAACGTTGAAAGCTCCATCTATCTGGGACAGCGATACAGTATCAGAGACAAGAACCAAGACAACGACATTCAAAGAAGAATCACCGTCGGCTGGACAAAATTCGCCACATACCGCGACATCTTCAAGGGTAGCTTTGGAACCAGCTTGAAGACAAAAGTCTACTCAACGACAGCCTACACACATGCCATAAAACAACTGATAGAGAAGTGTCGATAATATATTATGCCGCTTTGCAGCGCTTGCGTCGACTACGAGAAGGCTTTCGACTGGGTCAAACTCAAGCAATACTGACCTCCCTTCAAGGACAGTGGATAGAAGACGTTTATATCGAACTCATGAAAGACATCTACACCAACACCTCAGTGACAGTTCACCTACATAAAAAGAGCAACGAGATCACTACCAAGAGAGGAGTACGACAGGGTGACAACATATCGCCAAAGCTGTTTACGGCAACACTGCAAAGATTAATCTGAAGATTTACTTGGGAAACCAGAGGCTTTAAGATAGACGGAGAATATCTCCCTCTTCTTCGCTTCGCCGACAGCATAGTAACATCCACTACTACACCGCAAGAACTACAAAAAACGTTGTAGTAGCTAGCTGATGGAGTGAAAAACAAGGTCTGAAGATGAACATTTCGAAAACAAAAGTGATAATATGTATCAACACCACGCACATAGAGCACGTTTAAAGCTACGTCTATCTGGGACAGCGATACAATATCAGACACAAAACCCAAGACAACGACATTCAAAGAAGAATCATTGCCGGTTGGACAGCATTCGCCAAACACCGCGACAACTTCAAGGGTAACTTTGGAACCTGCATGAAGAGACACATTTACAACTCATGCGTACTTCCAGCGATGACATACGGCGAGGAAACATGGGCATTCATCCAGGGAATGAACAAGTTAGCAGCCGCAAAACACAGATGGAAAGAAGTATGTTAAACTTCACATTTCTGGAGAGAAAAACAAACATCTGGGTAAGAGAGAAGATAAAGGTCATAGACGTGCTAGAACAAATCAGAAGACAGACGTGGACCTGGGCAGGACACTTCAGCAGACAACGAGATAATCGATGGACATCGCGTATCACAACCTGAAGACCTTACGTGTGTTTGTGTGCGTGTGCGTGTGCGTGTATGCATGTGTGTTTGTGTGCGTGTGTGTGTGTCTGTTTATGTGTGCCTGTCTGTGTTTATGTGTGTGTATGTATATGCGTGTGTGCGTGTGCGCGTGGCGCGTGGCGCGTGGCGCGTGTGCGTGTGCACTTGTGTGTGTTTGTGTGTGGGTGCACGTGCGCGTGCGTGTGCGTGTGCGTGTACGTGTGCATGTGCGTGTGTGTCTGTATCTGTATCTGTGTGTCTTGATGTCTGTGTATGATTTTTGCATGGTGTCGTGCATCTTGCGTACTTCCAAAGGCAGAGCTATTAAATCTAAATGTAACGTCCTGACTACACACGAACGTCTAATATGAATGATGATCTAATATGTACATTTATATCAACTATGTGGCAAAGTACACATTCCCACGACAGCCAATATTCACGAGCCCACATCACGCAACATATATATATACATATATATATATATATATATATATATATATATACATATCCAATTGTGTTGCCGTTGTCGTTATTGACACATTAATTTGTTAGGATGCCTTCAAAAGAAAACAACTAACATCACCCAACAAACCATGGGAAAGGGAACAAACGACGAAGACAAGTGATGGATGAACGGATGAGAATGATGATGTAGGCGGGTAAGTGATGGGTGGACGGATGAGAATGATGATGTAGGCGGGTAAGTGATGGGTGGACAGATGAGAATGATGATGTAGGCGGGCAAGTGATGGGTGGACGGGTGAGAATGATGATGTAGGCGGGCAAATGTTGGGTAGACGGATGAGAATGATGATGTAGGCGGGCAAATGATGGGTGGACGTACGAGAATGAATGAACGTTTGAATGAATGAATGAACGTTTATTCAACAACAACAACAACATAATACATGCACAGTATGGTTTGCTGCTGCTGCTGCTGAAAGGACATAGCTGAAGTCATAGACTTATGTGTTGCTATGCCCTACTCGAACTATGAAAACTGAATAAATACAACAGGAATTATAAATAAATCACAAAATAATATTCACAACTCATATAATTTTATAGACTGTTTACTATAGTGCTTGTGTTACTATTTCATGGGTTTAACAAAACGTCACCTTCAATTAACAATTCACAAATATGTAGAAAGTAATGACAACTTGATTGCTTTTTTAAATTGTGTTAAACTTGGAAGCTGAGTCAATTTATTTGGTAAATTGTTCCACGTTTTTATACCCTTGACGGTGATTGACAGCAGTCGGAGGGTGGTGTTTGTCTTTTTAACATAGAACAGTTTGCTTTGTCTTGTATCATGTATGTGGATAGCTGCGGTTGCATGATGATGTAGGTGGGTAAGTGATGGGTGGACGGATGGAATATGAGGGGTGTGAATGGCGAATGAATGAGTGACTGAAAAAGCAAGGTCCGGAAAAGGCAAGATTCGAAAAACGAAGAAGTCTTTTACAAAAACACATTTCAAACCAATCAATGGTTGTTCCGTGATACAGCGGATAGCTTATCGTTGTTGACTCCATTACTTCGAGACACACACCAGCGCACTTGGTAAATGTTTACATAGATAATTGTGAATTGATATTTTGTAAAAACAGACTTACGACATTGTCTTCGTCGTGACGAGTGTGTGTCTGACCTTTCCAAACCGTCAGTTGACATTTTTTTAAATCATTGATCGATCCACCTAAAAACTGTTGTTGTTTTGTACTTTGCACAATAACTACTATAGGTTTTAGTTTCTCATGGAGGAAATGTCCGGAAATGTTATTAACACATTTTATATCGATGATACAGTAAACATATAAAACAGCAGCTTGTGTACCTCTGTACTTTAGTAGTATCACTTATTCCAAGACATCAACAAAACTGACAACGCAAACGTTTCGCCTTTCTCATATGTCTGATTTTTGCCGTCAGAGAGCACCACCAGTTGAAGATGTTTGTATTGTTGGTAAGAAATTAATACGAAACGTGTGCTCGAAATATAAAATAAGTTGAAGATACACAGAGAAACATAAATTGCCTTTTACAAACCATACATTATGACCAGGTAAATATTGTTTGTCAATAAATAGTGTTTGACGAGATAATTTTTAGTTAGTTGCCCGTCCGCCGTATGACACCACTGCATCCACTACATACTACACCAGAAGCCGTTTGACACAAAGAAAAAGTTCATGATTACCAGTCGATAAAACAGACTCGAAGAAAGCCATGTATACGGTTTTTTACCTCGAATATAAATAAGCAACTGCTTGATGCCAACTTGTTACCAACAGCGGAATGCTGAGAATAATGATTCGATTTAAGGTATCACGCAACTATTACGTCCTGCATACTTAAGAGTTACATACAGACATTCAGAGCGATATACACATACGCGCGCGCACGCTCACACGCACGCACACACGCACACACGCACACACGCACACACGCACACACGAACACACGCACACACGCACACACGCACACACGCACACACGCACACACGCACACACGCACACACGCACACACGCACACACGCACACACGCACACACGCACACACACGCTCACGCGCACTCACACGCACGCGCACGCGAACACACACACACACCGTGCTGCATACATACAAATTGCTACTTAGATACACAATAACACATACAAGCTCCGTACTATATAAATACACAGTGCTACATACAAACACCGCACTATATAAATACACTGTGCTACATACAAACACCGCACTATATAAATACACAGTGCTACATACAAACACCGCACTATATAAATACACTGTGCTACCTACAAACACCGCACTATATAAATACACTGTGCTACATACAAACACCGCACTATATAAATACGCTGTGCTACATACAAACACCGTAATATATAAATACACTGTGCTACATACAAACACCGCACTATATAAATACACTGTGCTACATACAAACACCGCACTATATAAATACACTGTGCTACCTACAAACACCGCACTATATAAATACACTGTGCTACATACAAACACCGCACTATATAAATACACTGTGCTACATACAAACACCGTAATATATAAATACACTGTGCTACATACAAACACCGCACTATATAAATAGACTGTGCTATATACAAACACCGTAATATATACATACACTGTGCTACATACAAACACCGTACTATATAAATACACTGTGCTACACACAAACACCGCACTATATAAATACACTGTGCTACTTACAAACACCGCACTATATAAATACCCTGTGCTACATACAAACACCGCACTATATAAATACACTGTGCTACATACAAACACCGCACTATATAAATACACTGTGCTACATACAAACACCGCACTATAATATACACTGTGCTACATACAAACACCGCACTATATAAATACACTGTGCTACATACAAACACCGCACTATAATATACACTGTGCTACATACAAACCCCGCACTATATAAATACACTGTGCTACATACAAACACCGCACTATATAAATACACTGTGCTACATACAAACACCGCACTATAATATACACTGTGCTACATACAAACACCGCACTATATAAATACACTGTGCTACATACAAACACCGCACTATAAATACACTATGCTACATACAAACACCGCACTATATAAATACACTGTGCTACATACAAACTCCGCACTATATAAATACACTGTGCCACATACAAACACCGTACTATATAAATACACTGTGTTACGTACAAACACCGCACTATATAAATACAATGTGCTAAATACAAACGCCGTACTATATAGATACACTGTGCTAAATACAAACACCGAGCTGCTTGCAGACACACACTATTTTTTATGTTTCATGATCACTTTCACTCGTCACGAAACGCTGGTGCGTCACGTAATATTGAAACAGCGATGTTTCTGCAACACCCGCTAGTTGGCATTCTTCGCAAACATGAAAGTTTGTGAGTATATTAAGCTATTAATTCACACATTTATCTCCGTTCTTCATCGCACAGCTTATATTGCAGTCTCCGTTCTCTCTTTCGTTGACCGCCGTCGTTTTTCTTCTTTCGCCGCCGACTGGCCAGTGCGTTCGCGAAGGCGTCTACTGCTTTGAAGAGGGTTATGACACTCGCGCCAATGAGCAACCCCAGCGCAACAATTAACCTCTGCCCTGCTTCGTCTAACATCCGTCATTGCGCAAAATTTAAATAACCTCCGCTAACGCTTCCATTTTCACTTTCTTGCTTTTCAGACAATTCCAAATGTCTATGTTATTTACTTGTTAATGCTCGTGATTAAATTTAAGCAAATGACCTAATAAGAATGACGCATTATTTGAACTCTCAATAATATGTTTCTCTCGGTTCAAATTGCTTCAAATGCTTCCAACAACGTCGTTTCTGCAACGATCGACGTTGGCAGTAACAAAACTATCCAAAACGTCAATAAAAATATCCGTATAATAACAAGAAAACACTACACGTATTTTACGTAAAGGTCACCCTTTACATCTGGGATGAAAAGACATATACATTTTATTACAACGTCAAAACGATTGGAAAAAATGTATAATTATAATAATGACAACACATTATTTACTTTAATTTCTTATAAATTGAACAATGCAAATTTAAGTCCTACTTAACAAATCAATTAGCATGCACGCTTTAAGTTGCTCATATTCCTGGACCCGGAGATCACGCATGTAGATATTCAACTCCAGGACATTGCGACAGAAACACAATCAGGTGAAGGTTTCAGTGATTGATCAAACATAACTTAGACATGTACCATTGTAATAGTGTTCGTAAACATGTATTTTGAATATTATTTTGTAACTTTATTTATTTATCAGCATAGGTCAACAATCGACAAAGGTAGCAGCATCATTTACGGATTCACCATGTTAAAAAACTGTCTCCATTGTCACACTGTTTTGTCAACTATAAATGATGGGTCGGGACTGCAATCATGATTGTTCACTTTTCAATATTCAATAGTAATTAATGCCATGCCGACTCTATCGTGATGGCTATGGCATGAACGCAGTAATATTACAGCTATTGCAATATGCTTCTACAACAAATTTATTATTTTTAATCGTTACATATCGAGTTCTGAGAATGTATCATTAGTGTGTATGTGTGTGTGTGTGTGTGTGTGTGTGTGCGTGCGCGCACGCGTGTGTTTTGTCTGCGTGCGCGTGCGGGCATGCGTGCATGTTTTGTACATTTTTTGGAAACTTGTTGCTGTCTGTATTGGAATGGTGAGTTAATAATAAATGATAGATAACAATGGAATGACGTAAAGGCGTGATGAGAAAAACAAAATATAAGTAAATATATCCATTTTCGTTTTACCAGTGTATTTTATTGTGCCTGTGTGTTTGGTGAAGTTGTTTTTCCCGGCTGCTGTATTAAACGCGTGTGTTTTATAATTGCAGGTGAGAATAAGTTTGTGTACTGTGATTAATACAAAAGTAACATACCTGAAGAAAGTTTCATCCATTTCTGTCATGTGAAGGAAAGTTGGGCCCGTTACGACATATTCTTATGCTCTAGAATCGTAGGTGGAATATCGGCCAAAATATCTTCTGTGATAATATAGCATTTCATGTCAGCTAAGAAATGACCACGTACTAGCTTCGCATTAAGAGAACAACCGTTCACAAAATTGAAATATTCTTTCATAACAGCTTTCTCGTAAGCGGTAGCTTTTCGGTAGTATGCGTACAGTTTAGCATAGAATACCTGCAGCAAAAGGGTTTGTGAAGCAAGTATATAATCACCAACAATCGGTGAGAATTATATCCGACATATACATGTGCATTATACGGTTGGTTCCATGTATTCTCGAAAGGAATTCATTATAATGTTCAACTAGTTGCGTTATTCTGCGCAACGTAAGCTCGCCGGCGAGGTGTAGTTTGCTGGCGGGTTTTCCACTCTTCAAATCGTCTAAGTATGCTGTAATTGTACGGTTCGTGTCTGTGTTGTTGAACTCAAGCTACTACTTCAACGTTTTCTTGTAATCATAGCCTATATACTCTGAGCGAGTCCACATATTATCGAACTTCATATTACGACGTACTGCAATATTTTCGAATAGATCTAGTACTGTTGTAATAATGAGCGACTTATAAAGTCGTAGGTCCCTGTCGTCCCATAAACCGTTGGTATAATAGAGTTTTATTTTTTATATCGATAGTTTTGTTTGTTATCTTAATATTGTGACCATCTTTGATTTATATACAATACAACCCTTTGATGTTTTCTAAATATTTCTTGATGTTTGCTCTCCGTCGAGTGTATGTTTCAATTATTTTCGCGTCTTGTTTGAACATTGACGTGGTAAAGTAGATCGAGTTGTAGATGCCATTCGGTGAAGCTGCGTCGTTCAGCAACGGGACGGCATTATGGTACGCGACATGCACTCGTTCTAAGTTATCTAAGGCTCTCTTCGAAGCGATCGGCTTTTCGTTCAGTCGCAGAGCTATTGCGGCTTGCCACTGTTTTTGGTTAAACACATCTACTGAACGTCGCACTAGTTGGTGTAGCTCGAACGAATCAGACATACAGTCATGCAATTTCATATTTTCCCAACCAGCAATGAAAACATTCCAAAAGCCCATTTTTAGTATGCCATCGACATTGCACGATGCATCTTTGTTATAGATAACTCCCAGTATTGGTGATATGCATTTGTTTCATATTGCTCCTGTGACGGCACTTCCGGAAGCACACGGAGAACTGTTATAGCTTCCTCTGTGTTAGCTCGCCGTCTGTCTGGTTGTATTCTCGCTTTGGTGTCAAGCGATTCGTTCAGGTCCTTCCCCGCTCTCATTAGGAAATCCTCTAACAAATCGAATGGATTTTCGCTCTTTCGTTTGGTGGCCGCGTAACTCGTCGACGCTTTATAATGCAACTCATCACACGCCTTCGGACACACGCACTCGGCAGACAGGTTCTTGTTCAATGACTCTGAAAAACAAGCAGCGTATAGATAGGTATAGTTCATCACGTGAACATTTGGGTAATTTGCATAAAAACCATCAGTCCTTAAATATAATGATAACAATAAAACATAGCATATCGACACATTTTGTTCAACTATCGCAGCCTTGGCATAGCACCTCGCTGGATCACTGCCGTTGTCAACAAGCGGCATGTAGGTCTTTTAGCAATTCGTGCTGATCATATGTATTTCAAACTCAACTTTTTTGAAAATACAGCCGTTCCTAAGAGGTTTAGCTGCTACCGTTACTTGTAAATTAGTTTAGCTATTTATATACGAATTCAAGCGGCGTTTTTGCATACTTTAAGTATATATTTCTCGATTACGAACGGCAGGTCACACCGCAAATCAGGCGTATACTTCAAAAGCTACCAATGTACACTTACGTATCAATATAATTTTGATAACAGTATTTGTGTCATTCGCATTGTTTCAAATACTTTAAACAGCACTGCGACATAATGATGACTGATGTATTTTTCAATATTGTTAAAGAATTACTTGTTTGTGTTGTGAATCCACGATACTATTAACATAATTTTGCGCAGTAAAATATTCCAGAAAGTCCTTAATGGATTCATTATCCTGTTCCTTGGTTATTATAATTTTTTGACATATTTGCCTCTCAACAAACTAGTTTTTTTTTCGATTTGTATATTTCAACCGCATTGTGCGGTCGTCATCAACAGATTGATGTTACGGGTGTGTCACAAGACCACTGCCATGTGGCAAATCAGCTCTCGTCCATCAACATATGACCAGGACTCCCACCAGACCTTCTCCAGTTTGTGTCACATGACAAATGTGACAAATCCATAACGCCATTCTGCTGATGAAGATCGCGCGATGCGGTTGAAATATACAAATCGAAGAAAGGAAGATATGTGGAATTAGTTGTACTAATTTGTAAAGTGTTCCCTACCGTCAGGTGATAAATGGTATCCCCAGACAGCTGCCACCCTCCTACCTGCGAACGACATGGCTTGTCGACTCTGCGACATTTCGCAGCCCGTGGAATGTCGTCGTTTCACAGAAGGTCCTGAAGGCGCGACCCCACAGCTTGCTCGCCTCGCTCGTCTCGTCTCCGGCGTCACCGTGCTGCAGCGACGTCGCTAACAACGGGTTGTCTGGCAGTTGGGATTCCTGGCATCGGGATCGCAGAGATGGTGGCTGTCGTGGCAATAAGACGGTGCACTTTGTTAGAAGATAGTTGGGGTTTTTGGTGCAATGCTATTATCATTGAATAACGCTCACTAGAATGGCTGAAGTAGTACACGTGTGAGACGTTTTTCCATCGAATGTCGATGCAAGTGGTTAAGTTGGTATCGTCACTAAAACATGCACTGGTTTCTAATCAAGGTACGGACTTCTCAATAGGGATGCACTAACATCTGACTCGTCGATAATCATAAATGATTCGACATGCAAACAACGCCGTAACAATTATCAAGTACTCCAATTTTATTTTGATACACCGGTTCTGTGGAACTCTCTCCTTCTAGTTTTATATATCTTCTGTTGCTCTTCCAACTCATTGGAATATGTTTCCTCTTATATTATTATTTCCTCTTATATCAGTTGAAAATATTACACAATTTCTCCGTCATATAAAACTTATCTTAATAATCTTGCTTATCCACCTAGGCTCATTGGTGTTTTCATACATTTGTTGACATTTTAATACTGATTATCGAATTTGAGATTGACCATCTTGTCTTTATTCGTGTCTGAGCTTGTTGTCGAATGATTTACGAGGAAACGAAGTAAATTATTATTATCATTAACCGATAGTCTCTCGACAGAGAATGCAATGGTCTAAACACTACGCGCATAATGTTAATCAGGTGCACTGCTAAGACAATTGTCAATCCTGGTGGTTCATGCTTAGTTTTCGTTGCAATATATAATTTTAAGCAGATAAGATTATCTACTCACTTACGGCAATTACACCAACTAGAGTTATGGCCTAGTGTCAATAGTGACTTTAAATTTGAACAGTATGTACATAAATTGCGGCAGTATTATACATAACAACTGTGTACACAATGTATAATTACAAGGCAACGCATTTCAACTTTTAAGATTACTGTCACTATTTGGAGTTCATTTTCTAGGCGAAATACCTGTTTGGTTTCTTGATTTCAAAGGGTATTTGTATAGGTGTTGAAATCGAACAGTTGAACAACATGGCTATTCCCTTATTCCGATAGTTCATCGACATATTTTAGAGGGGTGCCTAACAATGTGGGCATTACCAAGAACCCCTGGTTTAATTTACGTCTTCAATATCACGGCCAATCTACAAGTAGATATGTCGTCCTTGGTTACTTCCAGCAAAACATTTAAAGAACCCGCGTTACCTGAATATATGGGGCTTGTGGCTGATTCCACTGTTAGGCGGGCGGGGACCACTATGTCAAACTCCAGACTACAGAGCGACGGAGTCACTGCTGCTACGTTTCCTCTACCCGGAAGCAACGCCATTAGCATCTCACGCATCTCACGCATCTCACGCATCTCACGCATCTCACGCATATCTCGTCGCATCTCTGGAATCTGCCGCTATACCTCCTGCCTGTGCTCTTCGGTTATTGCGTTTGCTACATCCTGCAGCACTGCTTTATCGTGCATCTCCCGTCGCACCTCACGTACTTCTTTCATCTCCAGCCTCACCTCTAGCCTTAACTCACTCACCCCCGCATCATCTCCCGCCTGAGATCATCGGTGGCATCAGTAGTAGCTTTGAGTCGCCTCTCCCTGTCAGCTTCCCACAGACGACGGTCTGTGTCGCCGACCGGGATGCGAACTGTTGCAGTCACTTTCTCGGCTGCATGATCCACGATTTGTGCCTGGGACGGGCGGCCCATTGCTTCCGTAACATGGACCGTCGGCTGACCTGACTGCTTCGTCAGAGGCGTCTTATAAGATAAACATACATTTTAGTAACTAAACTATCCACATGCGAAAATAGATAGCCGGATTGACATTCAATACCCAGTCTTGTGTGACTGTCATTTGTAGACACTAATTCCGCGTTCAACTCAGGTATGAGGATATGTATGGAACGATATTAGGGCCATAATTCCACAATGCTACATTGTTGAATTCTGACTTTCGATTATCCATTTACGTTGTCAGTGTGCAAGATTTTTGTCAAATAATTCACTAGAATGCCGTTTGGTCAAATCTGTTTGGTCAAATAAGTTTGCACATAGAAATCTACTCAAGTATATTTTCGGAAAAATGTTCTATTCAAAAATGCACTCGAAGCTGTGCTGCCCCCTAGCGAAGTGCTCCAACTTGCAAAAACTGAAGTATCCCTTGCAAGTCAGGCCTTGTGCTGTCAATCACCAGCGTCACGGCGTAGTGCACAGAATTCTTATCGAGCATTTTCACCCACGTTATGAGCATTTTCAACCACGTTATCAAAGTTGGGAGTTTAAAAGAACTCTAAGAAGAACAGAAGAAACGAAGTGCTTAAAATAAATGAAAAACTGTCTTAGATGGTAGCCAAGATAAGTCTACACCTAAAATTAAAGAAGATGATAATATATCTTTACTCGCTGTTATGTGGCGCAATGCCAAGTGAAGTTCATGATGTAAGTGGTTGGCAGACTCTAGAAAGAAGACGATTACAACACCAACTTACCTTCTTCTACAAAATAAAACACAACCTCCTGAACATTACCCTACCACAACATCTTATAGTCCCATGCTCCCGTACACGAAACAGCGATCCAAACAAATACATACAAATACATGCACGCATAAATACATATGCATACTCATTCTATCCTACACCTATAAGAGCTTGGAATCTACTCACCCCATAAATAATAAGCGTACCCACACTACACCCATTCCAACAAGCTCTGAGTACCATCCACCTTGTTGCTCCAGCCCACCTTACCAACCTTGCGCACCCTTTGCTATGCGCACTGCACAACTCCTAAGTTAGCCCCAGAAGGGGCTGTATGGAGAAGAAACACCTAAGACCAAGCAGTCTGGCAGAAAACGCGAATTGATTGTCAGTAGGTTGGTACTGTGTGTGAGCGATAATTCATGATGTTTCGTAAACTGTCAATGTCAATAATGATAATATTTATTCGTACTACAACGTGTACAATTCAATTAAAACAACATATAATATGTATATAAAACGGTCAGTGCAGTCTCGTCTATGAAGCGTGGGCGTCAGTCAGTCTATGTCATGTATGGGGAGGCTGTTTTTAAGTGAATATTGTTAAAGGTCATAGCGTGGAGTCTCCCATCCTACAGTGATTTGTATTTTGTTGACATTATATAAATTGTTATTATAAAATTTGTATGTTAGTATTTGTTTCCATAGTTGTAGTTCTGGTTGTTTCCAGCGCTCGGCAATGTTCTGCTAACTCACTAGTCTGTATTATTGTGGTTACAATGATATGGTCTTATGAGGTCTCATTCAACATGGCCGTAGGTACGAGAATGTGGCAGTGGAACAATTTGAAAAACAGTTTAAAGTTCAAACTCAGGCATGTGGCATATTTGTGAGCCAGGTTCATCCTGTACTTGCTGCCTCACCTGAGAGAGTAATCGACACAGACACAATTTTGGAAGTTAAATGTTTTTACACAGCAAGGAAAAATAACAGTTCTCCCTTAACAGTTCCTTACCTGAAAGAGGCTGATGGGTCTCTTTATTTACAAGAAAACCATGAATATTACTACCAAATCCAAGGGCAACTTTTTGTTCAAACAAATCACAGAGTCAGCTTGTCCCTTCAAGGGACTGATCATGCTAACCATGCATAGACATGAAAAAATCGTGGAGACCATGGTGACAAAAAACTACTAACATTTTACTCTTCCCATTTCAAGTCTGCAATCATAAATAAGTTCCTGTGTAGGAATTATTACCAATATTCATTGTAATGTAAGTCTGTGAGAGGTCCAACCTGAATTGAACCTAAAAGGTAAAAAAGGTAAGTTCCTCTATAGCGCGGTATCCGGTCATTTATACAGCTGAATAAACTTAAGCAATGTGGAGTAAAAAAAATTGTCCACGCTTCAGATTTCCAGAAAGATAAGAATATTTACAACCACATTCAAGCATGCCCTGGCACAATGTTGGCTCTGAAGTTACACAAGTAGAAACACACTTGCATTATCTGTTCTGTATTGTCAGTGCAGACTCAGTGTTATTTACCGAGTGTTATTCATAGGCTCCTTTAATATATCTTTGTAAGTCCTATGATGTGCTCTATGTGAACTCTTTATGGCAATTTTGCGGCCATGCAACACAGTTGCACCGGACAGTCTTCTTCCGAAAGAAGGTTGGAATGTTAATGTTAACCATGTAACTCTCTAATAGATCTTGAACATTAAACCATTTGTCCGCCATGATGCTGTCTTCAGGGTCACACTTCCCCATCAGGTTGGATCTCTCACAAATCTGACGATCACTGGTTGATCCACCATATGCGGATTCAAGACCTCCAGGGGAATCCCCTACTAAAACTTTGACGGTATTCTTGTTTTATAGGTAGAAAAAGTAGCTTATTGCACTAATTGTTCTTTTGGCTTTTTTTGGACACTCTGTGGCATCAATGATAAGTCTTGTCGAAGGGAACTTATCCTTATCCACTGGCAAACCATGACATTTATTCAAGTAATAAAAATATTCGACACAGTAGCCTCAGTTATACCAAACATTCTACTCAGTTGTTCAAAGTTAGTTTTGTGCTGGCGCATCTTAACAAGAGTAACAAAGAATTATTCTTCCACCAATATAGATGGTATCACACCATGATAATAACGTAGGTTATATGCTGCTGGGCCACGTGATTGTAAGACAAAAAGAAATTTCTCAAAATGCATTCCTTCATGATCGTGAGCGAACCTCCTTGCACTTCACATCATCGATTCACTGGTTTGTGTTGTTGCACTGGCAGTGCAGACTCTAGGTGTCTGTGTAGATGTGTCACTTGGAACCTCTGTGTGCAAATATGAAAGAACAAAGTCAGATGTCAAGTACTAACAATAAATATTACCAAATATAATTGTCTGTCCTTTTGATCCAGTTTATAAAGAAAACCACTCACCAAGCCTACCTCTGAATATTGTCGAAGAAATTTATGTGATGATGTTTTAATGTCTTGTACTGCAATGAGTAATCTGCACCCTTGTTTATTATAATTATAGTCAAAACATATTAAGACAGGAGTTTTATTTTGTGGGCCTTATATAGTGCTGTGTTACAGTCCCAAGTAGCTGTACATGTGACATTCAATGCAGATATGTGCTATTTTCAATTGTTAATAAACAGTAATGCTGCCCACCTAATACATGCTGTATGTCTTCCGTAGTGACTGTCTCTTCGGCACATACTTCACTCAATGCTGACAGTCTTTGTTCTCCAGCTTCTGTCTGTAGCTGCAACCGTTTTCTCGCCATTACCATCCGGCTGACAGCTGCTGGTGTGGGTTTTTTGACCAAGGAAATAGGACTCTGTCTTCTTCAGTTTCTTGAACAGAGGTGTTGCCCGTGGATAAAGGAGGAAAATAAATTCAGTGGATAGGGATGGGTTATTTTATTAAATAACTTCAATATTAAAATAAGAGGGGGCGCGCGATAGTGTAGTGGTTAGCACATCCGCCTGACATGCCGGCGCCCCGAGTTCGAAACCCGGACCGGGCAGGTATGGTATATTTGGTGTAAAAACCTGGCTCTCAACATTGGGGACTGTGTATCCCTCGTGACTCGGAGATCACGTTAATGTCGGTCCCGTCTCAATTTGGGACGCAAAAGAACCACTGAGGACGACAAGCACCCTGGCAGTGACCACCCTCAGTGCCAGCATAGAAAGGTCGGCTTGGCGATAATGTTCTGAAAAAGGCTGACTAGTTGAATGAGACCTCATAAGATCACTGTAACCACAATATATACAGACTAGTCAGTTAATAGAACGTTGCCGAGTGCTGGAAACAACTAGAACTAGAAGATTATTGGCAGATCCATGGGGTAATTTTCAGGTGGGAGACAAGGAAAATTTGAGAGACTGGCGGCTAAATGAGGAAGGCAGGAGATTGGGATTAAAAATGTTGGAGGTAATATTCCCATAATCTAGATTGGAAGGTACGAATCCATTTTCTTGAAAAGGGGGCACTATTTCAATGATAAGGGTCCGTGATAAGGGTAGGACTTTAAACTTCACTTCAGCCAAGTGCCACCCCCCAAGTGATCTTTGGAATGTTAATTAGTTAATTAATTAATTAGTTAATTATTACAATGCTTTGATCTTTGTTAATTAGTTAACTAATTATTTAGTTAATTTGTGAATGCCTTTGATGTTTGTTAATTAGTTAATTATTTATTCATTTAATTAGGTACTTAGGGGTAATTAATGGTAATTAAATTGGTTAATTGCGACGCATTACCTGTAAATAAAAATGGCAAAATCCTTTGATCTTTTGACGCATTTCCAGTCCCGATTACACAATATCACTACTAGCCATGCACTCCTGCACTTACTGGTAAACCTGTTTGCTGTATTAGCGTGCGGCTGCAAAGGTCGGAAGTAAGGTCTTTGGCTGAATGTGCGAGCAGCATCTTACCTTCTGCAACAACATGCTTTGTTGAAGAATCATGCGTCCCAAACTGTTCAGCTTTCTTATGGTGGCGGCTGGAGCAAATGTTCTTCAGAGATGCTCCTTTTCCAAGGCCGTATAGCCAGGAAGTGGTGTTACGACCGAATATAGCATGGGTGAAAATTACATTGTAACAAACATCTTTGCCTAGCTGGTCTGTTATGGTCTCTACATTCCCTACACAGTCCTTCTTTGTGGTTGACTTTGCCTCACTGGGTATGAACAAGTTGTAGGCATTTGGATCAGCATGGAAGCAGAGGAGGACAACCAGATATGAGTTACCCCACAACAAACAGTGTTCTCCGTCGTTGCACACTTGACTGCTGTCTGCAAAATCAGCTGATCTGCATCATCCTGGGCAGGTTTGGTTTGACGTCCTGTGCTACAAGTATCCGCGCAACAAATTGGTGTAATTCTGCTTGTTGTTGTTTGTTTGCAAGGAAGACACCCTTACATTCCGTCATCTCCATATCAACGGAGAACGTAACGTCCGCACCAGCTTTTCCTTCCACATGTCTCTTATGTGCACATGCGTATGCAACATGCACTGTTTATTTGATTGAAGTATGACAGCTTGAATGAATACGGCATGACCACAGGTCAGTGGGCATGGCAGATTTACCCGTCATGGACGCCGTAATCTTCTGGCCAATGGCCTTCGCGCAATCCCCAGCGACAGTGGAGCTGGTACGCACACCGGCCATGATGCTCCGTAGGGTTGAGTTGAATCTAGATGGACTTCTGTCCATCAGCACCAATAATAGAGTTTGTGTGGCTTTCATGTCGTGATATTGTCTCAATTTGGACATGTCGTTTTGTTCACTTGGGTGGTATATAACTCCAGTAAGTTATTGAACTGACCTGTTTATCTGTGCATAGGCTGGCATGGATAGCAGCCAGGTCGGTTGTTGCTGCTCGACTATTCCTCATCCCCTCGGCAGTCCCTCGTTGGTCTTCCAGCCGCGCATGAATACTTTCAGCATAGATTGCAAACAATGCGTTGCTGACTTAGTACAACGTAGAGAATGGCCGCAATAGCTAGGTAGAGTAGCATCTCTGATGCAGCTTCCAGATGGATACATAGAAAAGATGTTTGCAATTATTTTTTATCATTTTATGCTATACCTATAACCACTGGCAGCATGTTTTTAAACCTTAATGAGTCTTCAGGCAGTATTTGTTATATTCAAGAGAAAAGCCGCGGTATGTATTTCTTCTTTCGAATGAAGAGATTCCAGTAAATACGGAATATATAAATCGATGGCTCATTGTTCGCATAAGTGTAAACAATATTTGCAAATGCGAATTTAAAACCAGCGTACTATCTATAATATAAAAACAATACAGTGCTGTGTATGTCTGTCTGTCTGTCTGTCTGTCTGTCTGTCTTTCTGTGGACCTATATATCCGTTAGTTTTGCATGTATGGAGCTGAAATTGAGCACGTGATCTAGCGGGCTCATTTGTGTGGTTCGTAGATTTAGATTTGTTTTCGAAATTCGTCCGGGGTGATTCTAATGAAACCTCAATTATATTAAAAACTGACATTATCTTCATAACACGCAGGCTTATTCACTAAGCGAGCAGTAAGCGGAGTTTCTGATGCGTCATCTGTTATTTCAAACTCCAAAACCTGTCATGGAATAGGGCCTTCGATACGGTAGAATCTTACATGGTCGGTTTGCAGTAAAACGTGATTTTGCCATATGCCATAATTTCCTGAGCAGTGAAGAACACAGAGCTGCAGGTCTCCGTTTCTCTGTGAAGAGATCAGAAATGAAATAGCGGACGGATCGAGTCATCGACCGATTGACATTGCCTGGGCTTTGGACGATCTCTTACTTTCCGACGTAACTATGAAAACGACCCCCATAGAGCTGCCAGATGTCTCCCCATGTACAACATACTTTTGCCCATTACGTTATCAAAAATATTACACTGATATTCTTATAACGATCAAAATCTTTAAAGCAATTCTTTGTAAGCTAATAATACATTCGATATGTGTTGTATCAAAACGTTATAGTCACCCGTAAGTACATTCTCTGCCACTTATTTCTGGCAATTTATATTTTATATACGCAAAATAGCCGATATATAAATTGTGTTTACACGAATCATTCGGAGTTTGTTGCTACGTTGATAACTAATTATATAGCTCGAGTATAATGCTGCCGTCCAACTGGCTCGTTTATATCGTAAACACGACTTGGCGAACTGGAAGGTTCACGAGCTCCTCCAGTTTACCACTTGTACATGTTTGTAACTGGCTCGTTTATATCGTAAACACGACTTGGCGAACTGGAAGGTTCACGAGCTCCTCCATTTTACCACTTGTACATGTTTGTAACTGGCTCGTTTATATCGTAAACACGACTTGGCGAACTGGAAGGTTCACGAGCTCCTCCAGTTTACCACTTGTACATGTTTGTAACCGGCTCGTTTATATCGTAAACACGACTTGGCGAACTGGAAGGTTCACGAGCTCCTCCAGTTTACCACTTGTACATGTTTGTAACCGGCTCGTTTATATCGTAAACACGACTTGGCGAACTGGAAGGTTCACGAGCTCCTCCAGTTTACCACTTGTACATGTTTGTAACCGGCTCGTTTATATCGTAAACACGACTTGGCGAACTGGAAGGTTCACGAGCTTCTCCAGTTTACCACTTGTACATGTTTGTAACTGGCTCGTTTATATCGTAAACACGACTTGGCGAACTGGAAGGTTCACGAGCTCCTCCAGTTTACCACTTGTACATGTTTGTAACTGGCTCGTTTATATCGTAAACACGACTTGGCGAACTGGAAGGTTTACGAGCTCCTCCAGTTTACCACTTGTACATGTTTGTAACTGGCTCGTGTATATCGTAAACACGACTTGGCGAACTGGAAGGTTCACGAGCTCCTCCAGTTTACCACTTGTACATGTTTGTAACTGGCTCGTTTATATCGTAAACACGACTTGGCGAACTGGAAGGTTCACGAGCTCCTCCAGTTTACCACTTGTACATGTTTGTAACCGGCTCGTTTATATCGTAAACACGACTTGGCGAACTGGAAGGTTCACGAGCTCCTCCAGTTTACCACTTGTACATGTTTGTAACCGGCTCGTTTATATCGTAAACACGACTTGGCGAACTGGAAGGTTCACGAGCTCCTCCAGTTTACCACTTGTACAAGTTTGTAACTGGCTCGTTTATATCGTAAACACGACTTGGCGAACTGGAAGGTTCACGAGCTCCTCCAGTTTACCACTTGTACATGTTTGTAACTGGCTCGTGTATATCGTAAACACGACTTGGCGAACTGGAAGGTTCACGAGCTCCTCCAGTTTACCACTTGTACATGTTTGTAACTGGCTCGTGTATATCGTAAACACGACTTGGCGAACTGGAAGGTTCACGAGCTCCCCCAGTTTACCACTTGTACATGTTTGTAACTGGCTCGTTTATATCGTAAACACGACTTGGCGAACTGGAAGGTTCACGAGCTCCTCCAGTTTACCACTTGTACATGTTTGTAACCGGCTCGTTTATATCGTAAACATGACTTGGGGAACTGGAAGGTTCACGAGCTCCTCCAGTTTACCACTTGTACATGTTTGTAACCGGCTCGTTTATATCGTAAACATGACTTGGGGAACTGGAAGGTTCACGAGCTCCTCCAGTTTACCACTTGTACATGTTTGTAACTGGCTCGTTTATATCGTAAACACGACTTGGCGAACTGGAAGGTTCACGAGCTCCTCCAGTTTACCACTTGTACATGTTTGTAACTGGCTCGTTTATATCGTAAACACGACTTGGCGAACTAGAAGGTTCACGAGCTCCTCCAGTTTACCACTTGTACATGTTTGTAACCGGCTCGTTTATATCGTAAACACGACTTGGCGAACTGGAAGGTTCACGAGCTCCTCCAGTTTACCACTTGTACATGTTTGTAACCGGCTCGTTTATATCGTAAACACGACTTGGCGAACTGGAAGGTTCACGAGCTCCTCCAGTTTACCACTTGTACATGTTTGTAACTAGGTCAAGTAGGGGTTACGAAGTCGTATCACGGTATACACGAGGTGACTGGAACGCAGCATTAGTCTGCACGCATGCACATTGAAGCACGCTTTTAAATCCATCCACCTGACATGGACTGCCGCTATATTCACTCTCCTTATCTTCAATACGAACAAAATATTTAACCATTTTGGCACTGTTACCCAATGAGCAAGTCAATACAACCGTAATTGCCCCTCCATTCTTAAATACCAAATTCGAGAAAAGGATTTTGAGAAAAAACATTTAATCGCATAATTTATGTGTTTATTTTTAAAATATAACTTTAGCTATATCTTGGCTTCTCATCCGTTAAATAAGTTCAAACATATGACAAACAATACTTTACAGATGCAAGTATTTTTTATGGTTGAAGTTGCATCTTCTTGATAAGCTTTGAGATGCGCAAGGTTTTGTCACAGCTAGAACACATCGCAATAATTATATTTCGTTTCGTGGTTTTAATCTCGGTCCTTGTAGAAATGCCAGGCCTCCACAGGAATACATTCGGATGAGGACTGATAAAACTTTGTTACAACGGAGTGGGTAATATGTTTATTCAACATCTGTTTTTTTGTCAGAAAGTTACCAAGTCAGAATCCTGAAAATCTTCTTTCAACGTGCTATCTTCTCGTAAGCCAAATAACTCGTCTTCCATCTTTGACGATTCCCTCCTCCTCTGAAAACAGTAGTATCTCTGTCCATCCATTCTTGTCACACTGTTCCCGATCTTAGAAGTATCATTGGATGGCTTCTTCCATGGAACGTATGTGCGGCGTGACATCATCAGCAAACGGACACGTTTTCTTTCCTTCAAGTCATTGACAATTATGGGGTGTTTGACATTCCATGTTAAACAGTTCGAAGAATAGAGTACACGTTCATAGAATCATCTTTAGACAGCATGACGAATTGACAATATGATGAATCATTCAATTGAAGCGCGAAGCATGTAGGGTTTGCTAACAGTTCAGCAACTAAAATGGCTTGATCCCAAAAAGACGTCGCTCGTCTTCGGTATTCAGTTTTCACGGTTGTGTCCTACAGTGATATCTCGTTCATCTGTCTCCCTTGTTCCTCGCCAAGGACGAGCCTCAGTGTTTCAATTAGATATGGCTTAATTATATCTTCTTTGATTGTAAGGGAATTCTTAACTTCCGGAAGATCATTCAATGACATTTTCAATGTAGGTGCTACATGAGCGTAGTCGTGATGAAATAAATACTAAAATATCCATTCTTTAAAAAGCTTGTGTTATCCCCCGAAACAGCTCGAATTACCCCCAAGGGGTAAATACCCCAGGTGAAATGCCGCTCCCATAGATTACCCTTTCCCTGTTCGTTCTTGAATCCGCGATATAACCAGCAGTTGGATGTTTTTCTTGCCCCGTGAAACTCAGCGGAGGTAGCCGAAGTCTGACGGACGGTACCAAATACTCGTGATCATGCTTGATTTGCTTTATATGGATCGTGATGCTGGATTGATGATGGTGATGCGAAATGGAAACTCCGCGTACGCGGAGTTATAAATCGATATATTTCCATGGTCATTTGTGATTAATAAACATAACTATACAAAATTAATGCATAGAATTACATGAATTAGTCATATTAACAGGATTATAATTGTGTTCATTATAAAGATATTGCAATTCTCAAATAATTGCTTTAAAAAAAACCTTTGCATTAAGCCAAGCCATCCTTATTTCTCAGTGAGCGAGGGGGAGGACATCGTTGTTTGTTTACCGGGGGCTAGGATTGAACATGTAACTGACAGGGTAGAGAAGGTATTGGGACATGGCAAGGGGGGGTCTATACTGGTACATGTAGGAACAAATAATGCAGACAGGGAGGGAACAACTGCGATAGTACAGAAGTATAGACAGTTAGTGAGGAAGCTAAAGAAGACGAGAGTCGAACAGGTTATTTTGTCAGGAATTTTGCCAGTAATGGGAGGAAGGGGGGCAACGTATAGAAACTGCAAGAGGATGGCGATCAATGCACTAGCTGAGCAGATGTGTGAAGAAGAGGGGGTGGGATTCACAGATTTATGGGGATACTTTGTTGGGAGGGAAGATATGTACATGAGAGATGGCCTCCATCTTAGTGGAAAGGGGGCAGCAGTTTTCTCAGAGAATCTGCTGCAATCTGTTGACAGTGGGACAGGTTGCATCTATTTAAACTAGATTCGCAGGGGGGACTCACAGAAAAGCCTGAAAATGGAGGCATAGATAAAGACAGCACAAATAACAGTCTGGAAAACTCTTCTGAAGCTGGATATAAATGTGTTTGTTTAAATGCAAGGAGTATAGTAAACAAAAGAAATGAACTAAACATTATGGTAGAAGATATTGACCCTCATATAATAGGTATAACCGAATCCTGGACCACCACCGATATATCAGATGCTGAATTGGGACTGACAGGATATGTAATGTTTAGAAAAGATAGAATAGGAAGAAAGGGAGGTGGAGTTATTTTATATATTAAAGAATCTATTCAGGCTTATGAAATAAAATTAGAAAGAGAAGCAGATTGCGAAGAAGCTGTTTGGTGTAACATAGTTACAGGAAACTCAACGTTGACGGTTGGGTTGGTTTATCGAAGTCCAAACATAAGCATAGAAGAGAATGAAAAAATACAAAACGCTATAAGGGAAGTAAGCAAACGGGACTGTATTATTATGGGGGATTTTAACCATGGGCATATACAATGGAAATCTCTACAGAGTATGGGGAGAGAGGACCACAAGTTTTTAGTTTTAGTTCAAGATACATTCCTTTCTCAACATGTGCTAGAACCAACCAGGGGTGAGAATGTGTTAGACATAGTTTTGTCCTCACAGAATGAATTAGTTGACAATGTCAAGATATGTGAGCCACTGGGGAGTAGCGATCACAACCAGATACATTTTACCATCAAAGTAAAATCAGAAAGGAATAGCAAAAAGCAGTATAGGAGAAATTTCCACAAAGGAAGGTATAAGGACATGAGGAAATATTTAGCAAAGATAGACTGGAATAAGACACTGAAAAATAAGACGGCAACAGAATGCTGGAATATATTAAAGAGTGAAATTAAGTGCATAATCGATAAATTTGTACCCTTCAAAAACCAAGGAAAACGGTCCAAAAAGAAACACTTATCGAAAGAAGCCATTAGAAAAATTAAGTATAAACAAATGATGTGGAAGTCATATAGATGTACTGGAAATGATGAAGACTACAACAATTATAAAGAAGCACTTAACCAAGCTACAGCTGAAATTAGAAATTCAAAGAGAAGCTATGAACAACAATTAGCTAGTAATATAAAACATGACAGCAAGAGTTTTTATGCGTATGTTCGAAGCAAACAGAAAGTTCAAGATAAGGTCGGTCCTCTAGAAGATAGTGCTGGAAATATGATATCAGAGGGATTCATAATGGCAGAAGACCTGAATGAGTACTTTAGTTCAGTGTTTACCAGGGAAGATATTAGTTCACTGCCAATACCAAAGGCTAAGTTCAAGGGGGCAGATTCAGACTATTTAGGACAATTAATTGTAACCCCGGAAATGGTAGCTAAGAAAATAAGGGCTATGAAGGAAAATAAATCACCTGGAGTGGATGGTATTCCACCCAAACTACTATTGGAAATTGTAGAACAAATTAGCATACCACTTGCAACAGTTTTCAACTTGTCATTAGAAGAGGGAGTGGTTCCTTTAGAATGGAAAGAAGCAAACATTATACCGTTATTCAAAAAAGGTTCGAGAAACAAGTCAGAGAACTATAGACCAGTGAGTTTAACATCAGTGATTTGTAAATTATTAGAAAGACTAATTAAAGATCACATGGTGGATTTTCTTGCTAAACAAAACTTGATAAACCCATCTCAACATGGTTTTTTTAAAGCGAGGTCATGCTTAACAAATATGTTATGTTTTTTGGAAGACATCACTAAGTGGGTAGATGAGGGAACACCAGTAGATATCGTCTACTTAGATTTTCAAAAAGCTTTTGACAAAGTACCACATCAAAGATTACTGCTTAAACTAAAGGCCCATGGCATAGGAAATGGTATAATAAACTGGATAGAACAATGGCTGATTGACAGAAGACAACGTGTAGTAGTTGATGGGGAGGCTTCAAACTGGAAATCGGTATTGAGTGGGGTACCACAGGGATCAGTATTAGGTCCTATATTATTCTTAATATACATCAACGATTTGGATGATGAAATAACAAGCAAGGTGTTGAAATTTGCGGATGATACAAAAGTGTTTAGAAGGATTAAAAGTGATGGAGATAGACAGCATTTACAAGATGATCTTGACAGGTTGATGAAATGGTCTGAAAAATGGCAAATGATGTTCAATTTTGGGAAATGTAAATGCCTCCACATAGGACATGGGAACGAAGAGGTAGAATATACAATGGGGGGTACTGTACTAAGTACTACTGTAAAAGAAAAGGACTTAGGGTTAACCGTTAGTGCTGATATGAAGATTTCAGAGCAGTGCGGAATTGCAGCTTCAAAGGGAAATCAAATCCTTGGATTAATTAGGCGAAACATAACGTATAAGGAAAAAGAGCTAATAATACCGCTGTACAAAACAATAGTTAGGCCTCATTTAGAATATTGTATTCAAGCGTGGAGGCCATATCGCAGGAAGGACATAGATATGCTAGAAAGAGTGCAGAGGAGAGCAACTAAAATGATACAAAATCTTAGGGATCTTAGTTATGAAATACGCCTAAAAAAATGCGGTTTAACAACACTAGAGACCAGGAGATTGAGAGGAGATCAGATAGAAGTGTTTAAAATATTGAAGGGTTATGAAAATATTGATAGAAATATGTTTTTCTCAGTTAAGAAAGATAGAAGGACTAGAGGACATGATCTTGCATTAGCAAAGGAGCAGAGTAGATTGGATATAAGAAAGTTTTCATTTTCACAAAGAACTGTAAATGAATGGAACAGATTACCTGCTGATTGTGTGGGTGCTAGTAGCGTGAATATGTTTAAAAATAAAATCGACACATACCTCAGACGGGCGGGATACACATAGATAAAAAGGTCGGACTCTCGAAAAGCCAAGGGCTTCCTTGTCCACCTGCTACCTAGAGTTAATTCTCTGGGTGGCAATCTTGTTAAATCTTGTTAAATCTAGGTAAACCATAAACTATACGCCAGGTGGCGATACTAGATGGTCCCAGATGGTTTCAGATAGTCCCAGATCAAATGGCAGTGAACAGTCTGGTCTTTTTGTACATGCAATATCACAGGTCCGTGTATCTGGCGAGAACCAATACCCAGCTAGTACAAAACACATTTCGTTTTCATCATCAGAAGTTGGAACATCCCTAACATATACTTGCCAATCCTCCCGGATTTTCCGGGAGTTTCCCGGATTTCTTGTGAATCTCCTGGATTTTCGATTAAAAAAGGTCTGCTTGAAAAAAGTCAATCTCCCGGATTTTCAACAAAATTAACTGAAGAGACGCAGAGTGAACGGACTTGCACAAGGTTTGAAACGGCAATTCAGCATTCAAACCGATGTCCACTTGATTGTGAGCCGAATGCTTTAACCAATGCGCTACTACTTATGAAGAGAGAATATACGAAAGAGCATGTATGAACAACGAAGACAATAGAAGATTATCGTTATAGATGGACACAACTCAATAATAGTGCAAACTACATCAAGTGGTATGATACCACCAGCAAGGGATAAAGTAAAAGGAGAACTTTGTTGAATTGAAAACCGCTCGATGTGTCTACACAGAGTCAGTAACTCTAAACTAGCTACATTTGTTTGCTTAGTGTATTGCCAGTTGATAGATCAGTGGCCAATGGTCCAAGATAGCGAAGTGATATACAAAGAATCGAGTGGACCTCGACGTCTGGGAGGAGGTAGAGTTAAAATACACAAAAATTAGCGTATTAATATGTAATATTGTCAACGAGTTTTCCAAGGATGTTTTCTACGATTGTTCCAAGCTATTTAAACGGTCCACGGGAACTTGTAGAAATAAAAGCATTATGGATACTTCATGGGGTCGCTTATGAATCCCTGAACGTAACGTGCCCTTGTGATATGATGATGCATACCCAAGCTAGCGCAATTGCAGTGAGATAAATTCCACCGCATAAAATAATAATATATTTTGACACCGTCAAATCCGGGACGGTTGCCCCGCCCCGCCCCGTTCACGAGTGTGTACAAGAATTAAAATACTAAGTAGCTTAAAATTATAATTAGTCCAGGTAAATAATAAAATAATAATAATTAAAGGCTAAACAACATGTTAAAATTGTAGAATGTTCCTCTGTGCAAATTATTTTAAATATATATTTACAAATTAAACTGCATTCGTTAAAAGTAATATTAAATGTGTGAAATATAAAAAACACTAATACCATGAATACATACTGCAATGATAATAAATACTGAATACTTCAATGATAATAAATAATGAATACTACATTGATAATAAATATGATAATATGTAATATGTGTGTTAAAGTCCAATGTCAGTCATGTAAAACCCATTAAGTGGAGAAGAGCAATGTCTTTAGTTGTTTCTTAAATTGAGGGAGATTGCCGTTGTTGCGCATGTTCATGGGAAGTTTGTTCCACAGAGTGGGGCCAGCACAAGCAAATGCACGGCGGCCGAAACGTTCTAAGTTCACTCTAGGAACTTGCAAGAGTAACCCGCTTGCAGAGCGTAGGGGACGGCGTGGTGTATATTGGTGTAATAGTGCCGCAAGGTACTCAGGCGTACCATCGTATAATGCCCTGTGCACAAGGACGAGTATCTTAAACTCAATACGCCTCCTAACAGGCAACCAGTGTAATTTCCGCAGTATTGTCGTGATGGACGGCCGATCGCCCCGCCGAATCTGCATAACAATTCGAGCCGCAGACCGCTGAACCATTTCCAGGCGGTTTAGGTGACGATCATTTATTCCGAAAAGCATCGCATTACCATAGTCAAGTCGCGATGTCACCAGTCCGTGGACCAGACTCTTATATGCACTGGTGGTAACAGAATCTCGTATCTTTGCAATTTGTGACAGGTGATAATAGGCGTTGCGACATACGTTCGCTACTTGTGACACCATCGATAGATCAGTGTCAATGACGAGATCAACGAACTGGCCACGTGTGTTGACGCGGCTTAACGATATCGGAGTACGCAGACTTGGCGAACGGGTGACAATGGCTTCGGATTTGGTGTCGTTCATCACGAGTCCGTTGTCATGTAGTCATCATATTTTCACTTCCTGCATGCAGGCCTCCATACGTGCAAGGGCTTGTGTGTGATCGGTTGGTGGGAAAGTGATATAGAGTTGAGTGCCGTCCTCATATAGATGGTGTTGAATGTTATGCCGTTGTAGAAGTTTTGTTAAAGGTGCGATGTACGCATTAAAAAGTATCGGTCACAGGACAGACCCTTGCGGCACTCCTGTCATTATGGTGTTTATTTCCGACACGACATTCTTTACACGTACTACATATGTTCAATCACACATAAAAGATGTCAGCCAGACAAGGACGTCGCCAGATAACCCGTATCCACGCAACCGTCGCACCAGTATGGTATGATCGATGGTGTCGAAAGCCGCAGTAAGATCCAGTAGCACTAGGAGCACACCCGGCGACTATCAATCGATTGTGCAACGTCGTTGTGTATACGCACGAGTGCTGTTTCCGCACTATGGTGTGCACGGTATGCACTCTGGTAAATTCCGTAGATATCGTTCTCCTCCATGAAGTGTTGTAGTTGTTGGGCAACGAAGCGCTCAGTCG
The DNA here is from genome assembly GCA_963995525.1 of Escarpia spicata. Lineage (NCBI taxonomy): Eukaryota > Metazoa > Annelida > Polychaeta > Sabellida > Siboglinidae > Escarpia > Escarpia spicata. Next base: position 23,684,064 of record OZ023208.1, read on the forward strand.
TCTTCGCCACAAACGTGATGTTCGAGATTGGGCGGTAGTTGGTGAGTACGATGGCGTCAGAGCCTCGTTTCTTCAATATTGGTACTACAACAGCATGCTTCACAGAAGGAGGAACCACAGCAGACGATAGCGAGGCATTGATGATGCGGGCCAGGACAGGAGACAGACCATCAATATGACGTGTCGTTTCAGACGGTCTGGTTTTAACTGGAAGAGCCCACATTCGACGGCATAGTGATCGGTAATTAGTGTCGTGGGCACGGCAGCAGTGGTAATAGGATGTGATGTTTTCGCCGATATTATCAGGTCTAGTGCATTACCCCGTTCGTGAGTAGCGCCATTAACAAGTTTCACAAAGCCAGCCGTATCAAGCAGATCGGCCCGATTCACCGCGTCGGTACAAGTTGAATTGTTGTATCTCGTGTTGAAGTCACCGCACACGACCGTCTCTGTAGGATGAGCAGCAGCGATGAGTAACACTTTGGAGACATCGTCCAGAAAAGTTCCAAAACACGTATTTGGCGGTCTGTACGTGACGGTAACACGTGTTGTGCAGCCGATGCGGGCATTGCGTAGAGTGACGGTGAGTGTTTCGGAAGCGTGCGTGTCAACAGTGGCACGTGACACGAGCTGCAGAGTTTTGCGGAACAGAACTCCAACGCCTCCACCGCATCGAGCGCCACCACGCGGCTGGTGAACGAGCGTATCATTTTCTCTGCAAAGTTCAGAAACTGAAGCCTTGTCTTCATCTGTCAACCAGGTTTAGTTACAGCAACAATGTCCAGAGAACACTCATCTACATAATCAAGTACGAACAATGATTTGTTTCGCAGAGATCTGGCATTTATCAGAGCAAATTTAGCCTTGCCCACGATTACGGCCGAGTCCCATGTTACTGTCGGTACTTCTATTAGATTGTTGTTATGACGTGTGCATGGACGATCGGTGGGTGGTCGATGTCCGATAACTCGTGTGCATGGACGATCGGTGGGTGGTCGATGTCCGATAACTGGATCGATTGTTCTTTGTTTCCGAGCGCCGCCTCGGCAGCCTCTTCTCGTTGGTAACCGGGCAGCAATACCGACATCAACTAGCGTCCTCCAAGTGTTGGCGTTCAGGCGTGACGCACAGGAATATAGAAGCAATTGCCAGGCAGTGTACATGTGCGACGGCATGGTTACGCAACAGGTTCGACTGATTAGAATATCCACTGAGCAGTCACAGTAAACGATAAAAAGTTTTAAAAATCAGTAAAAACACACACCTACGACATTCTTGTCGCTGATTAAATTGTAAGACATGATCACGGTAGGTTGACGCACCTATGCAGTGAAGATCAGTGTCGATGTGTAATTGAAACAGACTAAAAACTGTGATAATGTCGACAGCGACGTACACATGCAGCCGGTTAGGCTCAATCACGTAACATCTTATCATATGAGCTTCCATTTGCATAACCACCACCGCTGGTACTGCTCTTGGCACACTTATCATTACCTTATTTATCACCTACCCTCCAACTGGAGCATAAACCGTCACCATATTTCCTCCAGCCAGAGCGGTCTTGGCGTGCCAGCTCAGCTCATACCAATCTTCCCGACCAACTTAAATTCCCATCTACTGTTCCTCTCCGTGTGCCCATTGTTCTCTTTTATTGTTAGGTGTTATCAATTTTAGAACGGCATGATATGAACTACTTTTGTCCATGCGGAGAACATAACCAAACCATATCGTTTTTCGTTTTCCTTCACTGATGATGTTGATATTTCGCGTTTCGATGTGTTCTTGGTCGTCACACGCTGTTCCCAACGTATCCTCATGACCCGCATATGCATATGCCTTCTGTATCTGTGAATCGGTTTCTTATTGGTTTTAATGTATACGTAGCACACATATGCAGTCAAATAGAAAACAATAATTGTTTTAGGACGTGACATAGTGAATATTTATTTCAAGTTGCATTACTGTTTTGGAAGTTATGCGTCTTGAAATGCTTCTTTCATTGTACGTGTTCGCGTTCACTCTAACGCACACTTTCAAGAGTGCACATGTCTGGTGCATGCGGTCAGCTTATCGGTTGCGATAAGGCTATTTTCTGTCGAGGTTGTTACTGCGCCGACCTGTACAGATCTGATGTACACACGAACGGGGTGTACCACGTCTACCCGCTCACAGAGGACCAACCGGCCGCTGTCTACTGCGACATGACTACAGACGGCGGTTGATGGACAGTAAATGACATTACACAATTTAAATTCTTACCTAGTGCACTGCACAGGTGTATATATAACAATCAGAGAATAAGTTTGTTTTCATAAATACCTGCTTGTTTATGTGTCTATGTATGTCTCTCTCTCTCTCTCTCTCTCTCTCTCTCTCTCTCTCTCTCTCTCTCTCTCTCTCTCTCTCTCTCTCTCTCTCTCTCTCTCTCTCTCTCTCTCTCTCTCTCTCTCTCTCTCTCTCTCTCTCTCTCTCTCTCTCTCTCTCTCTCTCTCTCTCTCTCTCTCTCTCTCTCTCTCTCTCTCTCTCTCTCTCTCTCTCTCTCTCTCTCTCTCTCTCTCTCTCTCTCTCTCTCTCTCTCTTCTCTCTCTCTCTCTCTCTCTCTCTCTCTCTCTCTCTCTCTCTCTCTCTCTCTCTCTCTCTCTCTCTCTCTCTCTCTCTCTCTCTCTCTCTCTCTCTCTCTCTCTCTCTCTCTCTCTCTCTCTCTCTCTCTCTCTCTCTCTCTCTCATATATATATATATATGTATATATATATATATATATATATATGACGATACACAACTGCATATATATATATGCAATACATATATATTATTGTATGCATTTATTACTGCTGATATGTTTCATTTATATTTTATACTTGCTTTTATTAAAACAATCATTCAATTGTTACTAGGCTCTGATTGTTGTCTTTACAATTCACTGAGAAACGTTGTTGTCTGTACCAGGTGTTCCAGAAGAGATTCAACGGTGAAGTCGATTTCTACCGTGGTTGGAACAACTACAGGAACGGCTTTGGATTCGTCTTCAGGGAATATTGGTGGGATGTGTACCATTGCCTTGCTTTTCCCGGTTAGGAACCCATCTTAAACGTTTACAATGCTACGTGAATAGCGGCGAACTATGCATGTCCACTCAACAAAATGTATGTCTTCATTGAAGGAAACGACAAACCTCACCAAGTCACCTCGCAAGAACCTCAACACTTTCAGGTTGACCTCAGCGACTTCGATGGCCAGTCTCGTTACTCGAAATATTCAAACTTCGGTGTCGGCGACTATGCGGGGAAGTATATAGCTTCCATCGGAGGGTATTCGGGGAACGCAGGTAGGCTTATTTCTTTGTCAAATTTGTTGCAAATGCAAACAGCTAGTTTTTTGACGGATTGTTCACAACAAGGGTGTCCAGAAACAAAACCCGCCGGGTCCATTTTGGCACCCTTGAGCAATTTGTTTAATTTGCATATCCAATATGGCCGCCTCCACATCAGTATTGTTATCATGCATCCAATTACAGTTGCAATTGTGCAATTATTCTGAACACATTAAGTACCTGGAGCCTTGTCCATCGAAGAGTGAAAGAAATAGTTTGATCGGGCTTTTTTAATTTGCATCAATCCAATATGGCCGCCACCATATCAATGTTTTGATCGTATATCAATCAGTCAATCAATCACTTGGAATTTCACAATTATTCTAAATGCAGTAAGTGTTTGGAGGCTCACGCCATAAACGAGTACAACATACATTATGTTTGGGCATTTTTAAATTTGTATAAATCCAATATGGCCGCCACCATATAAATGTTTTGATTAAATATTTCCAGTTATAACTATTATTTCTAAATTTTGCATTTTACCAGAATTATCGAAATGCCATTTGGTAGGGGATTCGAAGTATCGATGCCTGTACAAAAATTATTGAACTTTTTGAAATTTGCACAAATCCATCACGGCAGCCGCCATATCAGTATATATTATGACCATTATCTCCAAATATATTTGCATTTTCCCAGTGATTCTAAATTCCATTTAGTTTTGGATGTTAAGACTTCTACGACTGCAACAAATGCTTTGGTTGGTAATTTAATGTTTATGTGTGTAAATCCAATATGGCCGCCTCCTCAGTGTTATGATCATATAACGCTGTTTCCGCATATCCACAATTTACATGTGCTTGCATTTTGTATTGAACAATTGCCTTTATCTTATTTGTCATGAGACGTTCATCACAACAATTTTAATTGCAGCAGAACAACTAAACTCAAACGATCCAAAATGAAGAGAGCATGTTGAAAACACATTGAGGCAGTTAAACATTTTGTTGATGATTATTGGCATTATATGGCCTGAAAATAATTCCGGTAACAGAATCTGGCGATTTATATATGTGAGGGAAGTAGGCCCATAGGGGAAGTAGTCTGAAGTCCATCGTTGTGAAGACTTTCAATAAGATGATACTGAACAAAATCATTGCGAAACTGATCACATTCTAAGATCAAATCAGAATGGATTACGTGCAGGGTGGACTACAGCCGGCTATGTAATAACATTGAGTAGGCTAATGAAAATAATTAGTTCGACAACTCTTCCTGCACTCATAACAGTCGTAGACTTTCAAAAACATTTGACACAATCCGTCTTCACAAAATAATGAAGATTCTTAAGATCTGGTATCACGAACAGCTGGTAAAAGCCATTGCCAAAATGTAAAAGACCATGCGTGCTAAAGTATTGGTACCAGATGGAGAGACACAACTGTTTGGATCCTGGCAGGAGTTCTGCAAGAAGAAACACTTGCACCGTACCTCTTCTTAGTAGTCCTTGATTTGACTTTGAGCATAAATTCTAGGAAGACCAAGTGCATGGCCTCGAACCACCCTGAAAACATTAACATTGTGACCAGAGAAGAAACCATTTTGGAGAAGGTCGACTATCTTAAATACCTCGGTGCCTGGGCCAGTTCGATAGCTTTCTTATGTGACATACAACCTTATGTGACGTACAGTATGTCTTTTACTTTTATGCTATGCCCTATAGTTTTACCGTGTTATGTTATGTTTTTCTATTTCTATTTTATATTTTCTACCGCCCTCGAGTGTACTTTGTCAGACTTCACCCCGCCCCGACACTACAATAAATGATAACTATAGTAATAAAAATATTCTTATTCCTTGGTGTGTAAGCGACACCCTTCATGTCATATGTTTTTTTTCATCGACACCACATACAATCATAGTACGTACACACAAACAGTTGTAGCTAATGTTCGCCATAGATATATACATATCCGGACCCAATGTCCCATTAGTAATAACAACCCCACCACCTTACATATTCTAAGTCCCAACAAACTATACACCAATAACCATTATCTGTGACACCGTAATACAACCTATGTTCACTTCTTCTTACTATCTAACATTCACACAACAGAGCGATGATTCGCCACCCAGCATAAATCTCGAGATACCAGTATCATTACGCTGACCATATTTATTTATTATGGACCACACCCTTTGGCACAATTATAACAATGTAAAAACCAGATGTTTAAGCCGATACCTCTAATCTAACATTCACTCATAATATATATATTCCACAAACCTCCGGTATTTCGTCTACTCTATTTTCAGCATTATATTATACCACTGGGTATAAAGACTTCGTGTTTGCCAACCGAACCGTAATGGTTTCTCTCCACAGAAGAGACCAGAATACATGTTTTTGCTCTGTCGGGTTCTGGACTCGTCTGTTCTATCCTAACTTCAAACCTCAGTACCTCCACCCTATACCTAGCATCAGTCATGTGATCCCTGCTGATGCTGACGCCATTGTAACAATTCCAACGCCATCCAATAGGTGATACTATAAATCAGCAAGTATAAAATCTTCATTATAACGACATCACTATACGCCGTAATATTATTCCATTTAAACTTATGTCAGTATCACCATAATCTATTCATATGGAACGGCCAATCATGTTATAAATATTACACGTTGTATTCGACAATCCTCCCTGTCTACCCTAACTATAATGATATTTGCCTGGTTCTTTAAAATCTGACCTTAGGCCACCACTCCAGTTCCTTCACAGTATTGCATATATAAAACCACCGGACAGCCATCAATGGCCTACAGGGCAACCCTAACACGAGTCAGCCAACCATAGCTTTACATTGTAACCCTAAATGCAATATTTCACATACGCTACCAACCTATGTTAAGTTCTAAAAACCACAATATTGAGAGTACACTCCTTCATAAACACACACAGAGCTGTGCATTCTAGTGCAGCCGTTTTGCACTTTCAACGCTTCACACAACCCTTCTTGCACTTACGTGAGATTAGCTCATAGCAGGTGTCGGCTGCCTCGGGTAGTCTTGTCCAATGCGGCTCGTACATCCCGTCTTCATTCTTGGCCCAGTTTGTCGGTGGAGGTAGCTTTGGTGCTGGTAGCAGTTCTGGAAGCACTGTCCAGATTGTCCATGCTGTCTTCTTGCCGTGCCCTGCGAAACTGGATAGAGTATCACACCCAATCAAAGCGTGGAACATTGCCAATGCACGCGCCTTCTCCGGTCACAGGCTAGCTACTAGTTCGTGTGTTGCCAGGTAACGGAAACATTTGCCAGTTCCGAATGCTAACCACAGTTCATCTTCCTCCTTGTTAAACCACTCGAATAGAGCTTCTGATAGGAACGTGAACAACTCTTACTTGTTGCTGTCCACCCGGAGATAATTCCGCCAGTTTCCCGGCTGATGCAGCCACCACACGTCTTCGCACTCCTTTTCCACGCTTTGCTCTTGCACTGGTTGTCCCACACCAAGTCCTGGCGTGACGCAGTTTTAAGTTTTGTGGACAGGTATGGAATGAAGATCTTTTTGACATACTCGTCAAAATTCTTGGCTGCAATTAGTTTCAGCATCTGGACGATGACAGCTCCATCAAGAACTACACTGGTGGCTCAGTCTGAGCTTCAGAGACGTCTCCCAACATGCGAGAAGATCATTAGTCATACCTTGGCAGAGGCTTCCTCCATCAGAGTGTGCCGGAGGACACGCCTGGTTCTCGTGTCGAAACAATTCATCAAGGTTTCCATCCCTCGTCTGGCAACCGATGTACAGCCGTGAGAAGAGTTGCAGGTCATTCTTGAGAGAGGCCATTTGCTGCTCCCCTTTGCTCATACTGCTTGTAGCGGAAGTACAGAACACAGTTAGGTTGTTTCGACCAATGACATCATAGATAGACTTGGTTCTCTCCACGAGGCATTCTTTGGTACAAGACTGGAACTGCTCGTGACCATTCCTCTTAACATTCCGGACAGTCTCTACTACAGCAGGATCTGCCATTTCCTTTGTGTCAAGGGCAACCAGGTCCATACTCTCTTCCTCAAAGGGGTTGCCAAACTTTTATATCACGGTGACAAGAGAGCGGACATCTTTGGTGAATGTGGTCTGCACATTTTTGTGTCTGGTCATGGTGACGTGTGTCTACTCCCCTTCCCCAATGCTCATCCCCAACTTGAAAATCTTCTATGACCCTGGTAAGTGGCCGATGATCTTGGAGCTTGCATCTACATATCCAAAGGTGGCAATGCTTCGATCCACTCCTTCACCAGCGAAAGAAGGATGCTGAAGTAGGGTGATATCAGTACTATGTAAGGACTCCTTCGCTGTAGTTACACTTGGGTTGTGATGTATGTTATCAACGGCAACAGGTGTGAATACTTGACCACGCATCGTCGAAGGGTAGACCCCGTGTTCTCAGTGAAACTATTGGCAGACACTGTTTCGCATCTGAGCTGAGAGTCGGATAACGCGGTCATAAGAGATGCCCAGGTGTGACATCCTGTCTATTAACTCCCTCTTGCACCTGTGAGTATGCAACAGCATCCCTATGTACGTGGGAACTGGCGTCTCTTGCGCATAGCTATGCCTGACAGTGAATGATGATGTGGAGCCACAGGTGAAGAAAACGACAAATGGCAGCACTAGAAACAGCCCCATAAGCGTTCGTGAGTAAAGTAGCTTGGGTGTGTATTGCCTCACATGGGCGTATTTCCCTGCCCTACCATATTAGTACTAGTAGTAGTAGTGGTAATGGTGATGGTAGTGGTAGTGGTGGTGGTAATGGTGGTAGTGATGGTGGTGGTGGTGGTGGTAGTTGTAGTAGGAGTGGTAGTAGTAGTAGTAGTAGCAGTAGCAGTAGTAGTACTAGTAGTAGTATCCCTTCCTGGTGTCAAGCCAGTTATTGTTATCTACATTCACCACCAATTTCAATTTGGAACCTCAATGCGTCATATTAGACTAGACTAATTAAACCAATTAGAATTATTTGCTTTGATATAAATTTAATAATTAACTCTTCCATAGGCAATCCTGGACTTTTAGAAGTGAATTAGCCACCAATATCAACCCGCTGTCGTCCCCAGTAGAGCAGGCATGTAAAATATCAGTGACCGCCGCCTGGGGGAAAATCTGCGATATCTCAATATCCAAATCTGTTTATAATATAATTTTCTACACATATACAAAATTTGGTGCTTTTATCACAAAATGCACAATTCTTTTTGAATATCTAGGTTATGCCGCCCACTATGTATAATAATATATGATTAACACAATTTATTAGCAACTCAACTGAGTTGGATTCACAGTATACAATAAAATACAACTAATACATTGAAATGTCATACAATATTAATACACTGAAATGTCATACAGTATAAATACCATCCTTTTGCCCTACATTCGTTATTGGCAGTTGTATATGGTATCGGTATACGGTATCTGTTTGTTCGGGTTATTGGCTAAGGGTACACATTACGCTGTCTGATATCATATTTGGTATGCCTTTTGTCAGGCAACATATAGTTTAATCTGTGTGTACTAACTTTAATCTTATTGAAATATTTTTGATAAAGGCAGCCCCGTCTTGCTTTCAATGTCTCCAATTTAACGTACCTGAATATCTCAACGTAACTTATTCCAGGAAAAATACACTCTAATGCTCTTTTCTGTATCATTTCAATACTGTCAGATAAATACTGTGGCAAGTTAGTGTGCCATACAGGGCATGCATATTCTAAAACAGGTCTCACAACACTGACATATATAGTGACCAGATCATTCTGGCTAATTCCTACTCGCTTTAACTTATACAACATGTACAGTAGTTTCCCGGCATTTTTTCACAATATTTTTCACATGCTTATTCCATGTCAGATCCTGTGAAATTATAACACCTAGAAGTTTGGCATGGTCTACTTGATCTACATTTTTCCCATCGATCTTTATATTCGGGATAGTGTTTCGAAAATTGCTGTCTTGTGCAAAACAGATGATCATCTCTTTTAACTTTCCTGAATTAATTTTCATATCATTCTGTTCTGTCCAATCTGTTCTGTGCAGCATCGTCAACCGATTCTTGTATAACAGATACACCCTTTCTATCGCATACTTCGAACAATGTACTGTCATCTATATACTTATATAACGGAACAGGCGTTTATAAATCATTTATGTAGACTAGGAAACATTTAGGTCCAGACAGTGTTCCTTGTGGTACTCCCCCATTGGGGTAACCAGAATGCGAGTATTCATTTCCTATTTTTACTTGTTGAGTTCTGTTCAATAACAATGTTGCCATCCATCTTATAATATATGAAGGCAAACCATACAACTGTAGCTTTTCTAGTAACAAATTATGATTAATGAGCTCAAACGCTTTACTAAAACCTAGCATTACAATTCGGGCATAAGAATCCAATTTATCAGTCGCCTCATACCATACGTGTTCCATTTCGACAAGAACGTCTGTTGTGGAAGTTCCACTAATTCCTCCAAATTGCTTACCATCAATTTCTCCTTCAATTGTGTCATCCACACATTTCATTATTATCGATTCAAACACCTTAGCAGCTATTGGAGTTAGTGAAATTGGTATAATATCTTTTTAAATCGACACAGGTGGGTTTGTTTTTGGTAACGATATTATATTGGCCATTTTCCATTCCATAGGGAGTACTCCTTCTCTTAGAGACTTGTTTAAAATAGCAGTTAATGGAGGAGCGAGGACGTTTGCGTGATTTCTTAACACCCACGTTGGAATGTTATTAGGCCAGTAGCCTTGTTCACCTTAACATTCTGTAAAGCTTTGAAATTAGTCATTACACTGATGGCATACTGATCTGGCAGTTCCTCGCTTACTGTGAATATTGTGTAATCCTTATTTAAACGAGGTAAATGTTCACTTACAGATACAAAAAACTCGTTCATTCTACTGGCTAGTAACGCACAATCACCATTCGTCGTTTTGTTAGCAATACATTGCATGCATGAATTGTCATTTGTTTTAAGTCCCATTATTTTTTTCCCCATCAATCGTGGGAACCTAATTCATTCAGTGCTGAAACTTGTGCTTGGTAAAAAGTGTACTTAAGTCTCGAAGCGGCGCGGCGTTTAACCTTATTACGCAATAATGTTGCTTGGTTCAAATCGCCATTCATGTGAGCGCGCAGTCTTGTACGTACTAATGCTCTAAACCAGTCCGTAACCCATGGTTTATCAGCTGTGTGCCGCGTCACGACCTTAGTAGGAAAGTATATTTCCATGAGGTTGTAAATAACAGTTTTATAATATAAATACTGATTTGCACATGACTCAAGCCTAAATAGTGGTTCCCATTTAATGGCAGACAAAGCCATAGCAAATGCGGCTCTTTCATTTGGCCCCATACACCTTACGGTTAAAAGTGTCACACACCCAGTGTCAACTAAACAGTTACATTTTGGTTTAAGTAACACCATGTTGTGGTCTGATGACCCAGTGTATATACCTTCTTCATGTTCGTCCATATTTTATCTAATATCGCCTGTCCACGTGTTACTACATTCACTACTTGGACAAATTTATAGTGCGTTTTCATAAATTGTCATGCAACTGATTGAAATCCCCAGTTACAATCACACCACATTCTGGATGTCTGCGTACCATAATATCTATGCATGTGATTATATGGTCACATATTTTCAAATACTCCGTCTTTGTAGTGAGCCTCCATATCACTCAACCTCGTATACATTAAATCATTTCTAATGGAGCAAGCAACATCCCCGGCTCGTCCATAACCTCTATCTTTCCTCTCCACACAAAACCCTTGCATAGTAAGGCTATTAGAATCCATATACTCTTTAAACCAAGTTTCACTGACACATACGATCGACACATCATGTATGTGTTGCTACAGTTACTTGCAGTTCGTTCGTTTTTTTCACTGCTCAAAGACCTGGCGTTTAAATTAATTAGGGAGGGCAGATCCCATTTGCGTTTTATGCTCCCTGTAGGATTGGGAACACAATACCACGTTGTATTAGAGTCCACAATTTGCATGTTCGATGAGTGTTCAATGGCCAGATCGTTTGTGCCCATTCCCTAATCATGGATGTCATGTAAGGCGTGGTATACATTAAGTGCGTTACTGCACATTCTGCCTTTTGCTGTTTTACGAGTGACAGAATCACCGTCCGTCTTCAATTCGGCTGTGACCCAGTCACGGGATTATTCAATAGCGAACGTTGAATATCTCGTCGCTTGCTTTCGCAATAATTCAATTGGTGGTCAACGAAGCTGCGATTGTACAAACGCATTCGCTAGGTGCTGCGCGATCTTCTGTACACCTAAAATAACCGCCGCTTATAGGCAAAAGGAAACATTCGTGGTTCCTTATACAAAGACGCGTTTAAATTTCAAACGCGCGTATAAGTTTGCTAATATCTTTGCGAAATTTCTTACTGAACATGATTATTAATTTTCATTATTGAACAGACACGTTAATTTGTATAAAAAAAAATCGTCTAAATCAGTACATTGTATGTCATACATGGTATAATTCTGCATATGTCTCTCTGTCTCTCTGTCCCTCTCCATGTCCCTCTCATTCTCCCTCCCTCCCCTTCCTTTTCCCTCCCTCCCTCGTGTTCCCCCTCCCTCCCTTTCCCCCCTCCCTTTCCCCTCCCTCCCTCCCTCCGTTCCCGCTCCCTTCCTCCCGTCCTCTCTCCCTCCCTCCCTCCTCCCCTTTCCCCCTCCCTACACCCCCTCCCCTACCTCCTCTACCTCCCCTACCTCCCCTACCTCCCCTACCTCCCCTCCCTCCCCTCCCTCCCCTCCCTCCCCTCCCTCCCCTCCGTCCCCTCCCTCCCCTCCCCCTCTCTCCCCTCCCCCCTCCCTCCCCCTCCCTCTCCTCTCTCCTCTCTCCCCTCCCTCCCCTCCCTCCCCTCCCTCCCCTCCCTCCCCTCCCTCCCCTCCCTCCCCTCCCTCCCCCATCCTCCACCTCTCTCCCCCTCCCTCCCCCTCTCCCTTTGATTCTCTCTCTCTCACACACACAAACACACACATTCTCCCTCCCTCTGTCCCTCTGTCCCTCTGTCCCTCTGTCCCTCTGTCCCTCTGTCCCTCTGTCTCACTGTCCCTCTCTCCCTCTCTCCATCTCTCCCTCTCTCCATCTCCCCCTCTCCCCCTCTACCCCCTCTCTATGAATAAAATGCTCACACGTTTCCGGTTTGATCGTTAATTTTATTACCTGACCCACAGGTGCCGTCGAGCAGCGATATTGCCACTTCCCATGGGGATTCTAGAGTAAAGGTCAAATAGTACGCACCATTGTAACATTTCGTTCGAAACACTCTAGCACTGCCCCGTCCTTGTGACACGAACGAGACTAACCGACAGAGAACAATGACATTATACTATTATATGAACATTTCCGTGGAACCGCCTTTTCCATATACAAAATCGCCGTATTCTTCCAATTGTCCATTGCGAGTTGGGGTCACATCAATCAGTCTGTTTTGTCCCGTTGATCATATTTCGTATCGTCTTCTTCTACTGTTATTTCTGTGTAATTAGTTTGCTCTGTGATGGGATGACCACGAACCACGGCTTGTGTCATAATAAATTGACTTTCTGGCGACATTCCATAAAACAGAAAACAGCAGAATTTCTTAATTGTTTCAAATGGAACAGCATTATTGTTCAATGTGTGCATGTCTACTTTCTACGGTAATTTGCCATAGTATTGTATATATTAAAGTAAAAGATTTTGTGTAAAATTTGTTTAATACGACTATCACACTGTGTATAAACGTGTGCGTCGTGCTACATAATCGTGAACCAGTCGAGATAGGATATCAACGGAACAAAAATAAGACATAGCAGCATTCATAATCGTAGGTACATTTTCCTCTGAGATGGAGTTGGAAAATGTCACCGACCCGGAGTCAGTCTTAATATCGTCCTCCCGTAAATGGCGTGTTGTCATTTGTACGTGTCATTCAACCCGTCGAACGGTTCGCGTTTATTTGGCGTAATACAGACGTTTTTCTGGCTTTATCTGGTTATTGCAGACAGCAACATTTCGCGCACAGCCAGCCGCCAATGGAGAGCAGTCAATTAGAAAAGTAGTATTGATCGCCGCTGGCTACGGGTCGAGCCTTCTGTGCAGCGAGCAGTGCTCAACAGAGCTAGTCCCGGCGAATGGACTTAGATGGCGCATGAAACCTTGTCCAGCGTTTGGTAAACAAGATACGCCAGAGAGAACGGGATCTGTTGTTGGTGGCTGTTCATCGCGGCACGTAAGTTATAGTTGTTGTTGTCGGCTGACTTCGTGTAGTCATTGGTTTGCAGTTGCTGAAACCGTTATACTTCACCCATGACTCCTGGCTGTCTCTTAAATTGCACACGAAGAAGACGGTCTAACTTACACCGCTCTCTCGTTATCTGTTCGTGTTGTGTATTATCATTGCGCGACATGTAACTTCGATGCTTTCCAAAATATTTCACTTCTGCTTTTGACGCAGTTGTCGCAATATTTAGTATCGCGGGCTCAGTGATATGCTGTTGTAGTTGTTCGTTCTCCTGTTGTCGGACACGTTCGTGGGAAAACGTCTCAAGTCGTGTTACATAAACGGGTTGTCTTCGCTGAGCAGATGAAGGCTACGGTCGCTGTCGATCGCGTATATCTGTTGGTATGGTATGTTGTGGGTAGCAAGGTTTATATCTCTGGAACATTATGCACTCTGCATTATGTCGTGTCCATCACATCGGCGATGGGCAAGTTCTTACAGCGGACTGAATAAACCCTATCGATCTGGTGACAATCAGTGCTGTTGACCTTTCTGGAAGGCTCGTCAGCGACTGAAGTACGGCGCTGAGACCCTCCAAGGTAACTGACAGACATATCTGATTACGGACGTTTGTGGGAATGGCATTGTGAACGTCTTCCAAATACCCGGGTGATTGCATTGCCACGCGGGGAGTACTGAAAGCGGTTGAATCGATTGGCAATAATATATATTAAATACAATCGTAGTACTGACTGTGGATGCAAGGCGTGTTATCACAGGCACAATCTTAGATTGACAACTTAAGATGTTCCGATAATTTTGCTGCGTCGAATGTGTTTTAAATCGACAGTGCAGAAACGACTATGACCTTTCAATAATTAATAGTTCTCAAATGTTTCAGATGTGTAATGTTTGGACTTCATTACCAGCTTTCTTGTGTGTGCCTTCTGGTGTAAATATTATAGCCTGGTGATATTGTATCGATTTTTATGTATCTTGTTCGTCTGGCTACGTTCAATTAAGATCATAACTATATTGATTGTATTTGTAAAATGTAAAGGAAAGGATAATTTATATATAGCGCGGTAACCGATCCTTAGGACTGCTCAAAGCGCCTTACACTCACTGACCGGCAAACCTATCCATTCGAACGCCACCTTGACGTCTCCGTTACGATCCAAAGACTATGCGAAGACTATTTGTATACAGATATCCACTACTATCAGGTATTCATCCACACAGCTGCGTGAACCCAGAATCTCCCGAATTACATCCCGGCGCTTTACTCACTATGCCACAGTACCCCATTTTGTCAATTTTTATTATTCTTATTATTGTTATTAGTATTACTATTATTCTCAAACTACTTCAAACAATTGAATTATTACTTACAACATAATTGAACGTACCAGGTGAATTATTTAATAATGCACCCCATCAGGGGAGGGGGGTAAACATACGTTTAGACTTCAATTCTCCCAGTTTCCAACTCACTATGTTAATGCCTGTACTTACACTATCATTGTCATCAGACTTTGAAAATTAATATGTTATGATTGATTTATTAATTGATTGATTTGTTGATTAACTGACTGATTGTTTGACTGATTGATTGGTTGATTAATTGGATGACTGATTGACCGATTGATTAGCTGATTGATTGGCTTATTGATTGGCAGAATGATTAGCTGATTGATTGACTGATATATTGGCTGATCGAACTGATTGATTGTTTCCAAGTAAGCTGGACATTTCGCAATATTTCACTCGTCTTCTGTGCCATAACTGTCAGCTAATAGTAATCCCCAAAGCGCTTCGTTAACGTCTATCCATTAATGACTAGCAATGTCGTTCCGATTATATACCACCTCTGCTAAACAAGGGTCCGGCTTCTATATGCACTGCCGATCAATAACACGCTCCCGGTTGTCGTTAAATCTTGCAGAAAGGACGCAGTACGCTTTTAACGATAATGTGCGGGAAATACTCCACTGGGGGCCAAAGCAATTAGTGCACGCCAACATACACCTGCACAACTCGACAGCATTGTTAATAAGGAGGCGGTGATATTACTGTCTCACTGCTGCATATACCTTGCCCTTGGTCCGTGTAAACATAGCACTCCGCGAAACACTCGACAGTGTAGATTTCCGTTTCTTCTGCTATTGTATTATGCGGCTATTGTAATAGGAATACATCTAACAGCTGCAGCCAGTTCCTCTTCGAATTTCATCATGGTGTTTTCACCTCAGTCAGAGTGTTTGGTTCCCTCGGTATTCCCACCTCGATATACGTGTACGGCGGCCTACGGAGTCCAACTCTTTGAGTTTATTACGCAGCATGTCCTTGATCCAAATGTCACAAATGTCTCGATTCTAACGGCCGTTAATCTAGTCTAATCTGCACTGATTAGGATGTGTGTTTTGTTCTCATTTGCCGCAGTTGTGGGCATTACTCATGCCGTGTCAGACGGCATAGCAATTTATCGAAATGACTTCCTGGTTCTTTGATCGTTTATGCGTTCTACTGGATATATTGGAAGGCTTTGATTTAGAAACTGCCCACAAATGAGGTTGTTGTCGGTTGCGTCTTCTCTGAGAATCTGAGAAACAGCGCACCACAATCATAGGCGTCATAACGTCGCCAGTTTTTGGGGGCACCAAAATTCTCAAACTGCACCCCCTTGAGTCTCACAAAAAGCGCCCAACTGAGCCCCACCCCCACCCCCACCTCCGAGGCTAACTAGAAACATCCAACTGCACTCCGTCGCAGAAATATTGGGGAGTAAACATAATATCCACTCCCCAAAGCCTCCCCCGGTTCCGACGCCCTTGACAGTACTACTATTCATTGTGTAAGATTTCTGAAAATTCACGTGCGATCAAGGCTTATTTCTGCAAGAAGAAATATTTAGTCATTGCAGGGTATTACAGGTGGTTTACGTAGTCTCTGTTAGGCGACAGCTATCACGTTTACTTATTTTCAAATAGCAGAATGAGTTAGCCAAGAACATTTACAATCTGTTACATATATTCTATTATCATGTTATTTTTTGAAATACATCCGCATCCGTGTATGATAGAGATATGTAGCATATTGTACATTCACACACGCATGCACGACCCTACACAGACACGCACGCACGCACACACACGCACACGCACACGCACATGCACACGTACACACACGCTCACGCACACGCACACGCACACACGCACACACGCACACACGCACACACGCACACACGCACACACGCACACACGCACACACGCACACACGCACACACGCACACACGCACACACACACACACAATGTGAACAATGATGTCCAATGTTGAGTGACAGCAGATTCTCAATTACCTCACCTAGCGGGCCTCGCAGTGACATCATTGCAGTCATAAAACTTACTAACAAGCCCCCGCTTCGAACAAAAACATTAACACGGGTAAACTGACAAGTTGTTAGGCACTAATTAGAAGAGGACGAACGGAACGGTGACTAATGATCTGACATCGAGGCACGATGCTCTCGAGATACTAGCACTTCCGCTGACAGACACGCATCAATATTTCATCGGGCCTGCAATACGAACAGACGCCTTGTTAACTCGACTCGAAGACGACGTGTTGACGCTACTCCTCGCACACACGACATCTGGTCGTCCTATCTCGTAGCGGCATCAGCTGCTTGTCGTAGCAATGTTCGCGGCGCTGCTACACACTCGCATTCATTAACTAGTGTACGCATCGGCGCCAATGCAATCACTTTTGCCGTTGCAGTGAGAAGACGAGCAGTTCATCGGCGATCGATCATTTCGGTGAGCGTTGAGGAGTGACAGAGCTATCTCTAGCGAACACACGTCGCCTGAACCAGCAGGGACACAAGTCGCTGACAGAGGAAAGATACTGGGCAGGGAGAGCGAGATGTTCCTCATCAACGACACGATGCTATGGGACATGAACGCGACGGCGTACGAGGTAGGTATACGACGTCACCACTGCTCTAAACATCGCCAGTGACAGGTGCTGTGACGATATCATTACTACCGTCGTGTTGTCAATAACGTTTATTTCAAAATTGGATGTTTTGTTTACTATTCGAATAAGTTCTCGGGTCGTACCTTTCAAAATTGCGGACGTTGTTACGGACGAACAAATACAATTTGGCGAGCAGCATAACTTCAACATAGTTAGTATAGTTTTAAGAACATAATATTAAATCATCAATGTAAAACTAGGAACATGATGCCTCCCTTTAATAAGGGCGTAGTGTCGTCGTTCCTGTTTGTTTTCATCACCATCATTGTTTTAATCACCATCATTCATCATCATCATCACCGGCATTGTCATAACGTTATTGTCACTATCATCATCACCACAATCGTCAACATCATCCTTGGTGTTAACATAATTACATCCACAACAATGACCCGGCTACTTATGAATGATATGATATGGTAACTTAGCAAAAGGAATCGCCCGCGAATCGTCTGAAAGCTGCCAATGATGACTATGGGGGGTGCATATCACCATGGTACACATTTTTTGTTCATTGTGGACTGTGTCCTGCATCGAAGCAATATAGTTGGCGAACTAGAAACTTAGTAATGATAATAAGATAACTTCTATCGCGCCTATATCACTGGAAACTAAACGCAGAGGGGCATCATGACAAAGGGTCGGTCAGTCTCAAAATCAATAAGCAGTATTAAAGTTGTCAACATATGGAAGGATGCGCCAGGGAGCTATGGTGGATAAGCAAGGTCATCAATTGTAAGTTTTTAAATGACGGCGGAATTGCGTAATGTTTTTAACTGATCTAACACTGAGAAGGCGCATATTCCAAAGAGGTGGTGCAGCAACATAAAAAGCCCTATTCAAAATCTTAGTGTTGACTCTAGGAACAAAAGGTAAGTCTGAAGTGGATGACCGAAGCTGGATAGGTTTTCTTTCTCATAAGCAACGAATGTAGGTATACACAAAGCAATTAGATACCAAGCACAGTCACTTGGCGCTACGCCATTTAAAATTGGATGGTGGCGCCATGTACTGGACCGAGTCTATAGCGCAGCAAATATGACCGCCGAGCCAGGACGGCGTCCTAGTGGTGGCTCATGTTGTGCCGTGTTTGGGTGCAACAACAGTTCGTAAAAAACACCAGAAAAACATTTCTTTTCATTTCCAAAAGACCCAACAAGGTAAGGAAAATAGGAATAATTATTGTAACGGTACCGGTCCATTTGTTTGGGCCGCCAAGTAAATTGACACTGGTGTCGTGTAATCACAATATCACTGAGTTCCATCAACATACTGAATTGCAGAAGTTGTTTGTTTAAATAAAAATTGCAACCAGTATTTGTTTAAAAGTGTCAGTATTCTAAATCAGTAAAATTTATTTGATCGACTGAATGCAAACAAACGGTTAGAAACGTTGTTTTAGACATTGAAATGTCGGTGACACTAATTAACCCACCACGGGCACGGATGCCGCCGGATTTTGTATGTGTTTCAAATCTTCACTATGCGGCTAGAATACTAGATGGAACACACTGCATGTGTAAATATCATCAGACAGTTAGATAACTTTCCTGTGGCGATTACAACGATACATGTTATGTACTTTTAGTTACGTACTTTTACGTTAAATTTAGTCAAAAAATTAATAAATTTGTGCGTTTGTTTACATCGTCGTCGATGTGGTGCATTCTGCTGCCACCTATCTTATTAGTTAATAAACCATTTCCGAGAGCTCTGTGAGGCTATTTGTTTATACATAGTAAAAAAGTAGTCGTCTGACATGTTGATGTAATAGCATATTATATATTATATATATAGACACCCATCACTTGCCTGCATATATATATATATATATATATACATATATATATATATACATATATAAATATATATTTATGTATTATATATAATATATACATATTATATATATATATATACATATATAAATATATATATATGTATTATATATAATATATATATTATATATATATATATATATATATATATATATATATATATATATATATATATATATATATATATATATATACATGTAATATCTTTAAACAGTTTGTTATGTAAAGGTCCGTTGATGTGGAATACAATTCCAACTATCACTCAAAACATATGTATGTAAAGCATGTTGTAAATGTACTATAAACCATAAATGCCTTGATCAGTTGTAGCATCATTCGTTTTATTGTGTGACAACATGCAATACATTAAACACCACAGTTATACTTCTCAAGTATCACAATTATTATGAATTTATATGGGACATAATGCATTATTATAGTATTTCAGCCTGCTCTCTTGAGTAACAGAGGCAGGGATATGAAAATAATGTCACAAGATTTGCATGTAGAATCACAACAGTTATCATTATATGATACACGATGGCTTTTTATTTCAGATATTGTTCGCCATTATATGCAGTGACACTGATCTTACACGGATCTGTGTCTGACAGTTAACTGTGAAGGTACCAAGCCACAGAGTCGTCTGAATAGGACACCCATCACTTGCCTGCAGACGTACACATTTAATCTGGCTGATTATATATCTTATATCTATAGTGTATATCGAATAGTGTCCACTCAATATGACACGAACATTACTTATAGACATCATGTTGAAGAACACAACGTTATTTTACATGATACAGAAATATGAACTTTGCTGCACAGATGTTGAAATTGTATTAAATAAGAACGCATCTTTACTCTTTGTGTACAATGTTGTCTGTTGCAAAGGCAACTCTATTTTGTTGTCTATGACAGGGCAACGAGACGACGTGGTCAGCGGTAGAGTACAACCGCGACAAGAACGCCCTCATCTACATCATTGTCGTGCTGTCCTTCTACGCGCTCGGCATCGCCGCGTCCATGATCATCTACCTGCGGCGAGAGAGGATCGAAATGGAGGAGGAGCAGGCTTACGGAGACTACTTCATCTTCCGCAACCGCTCCGACACACTCAAGAGATACTTCCTGGTAATAGACGAAACACGCTCAAGATATACTTCCAGGTTTTATTTAATATTCACAGTAATGTTCTATTTCACATATTGAAATATTACATTTACTGTTGTATTTAACATGATGGCATCGTCAGTAAACCCAACATCTCTGCCGGATGACATGGAAATGCATCTAACTATAATCGAGTTAGCGTATGCATGTATGTATGTATGAATGTATTTATGTATGTATGTATGCATGCATGCAGGTATGTATGTTTGTATGTACGTGTTTGTATGTATGTACCATTTCCTTTTAAAATTAATGAAACGGAAGCTCGTTCCAACTATCACGTTGGTCGTCGGGCACAAGTTGTCAACAATACACTGCGCTAGGGTCCTAGAACACCTTTCTCGGATTGCATGACACATTCAGCACTTCTATCATCTTAGCTGTTGTAAACATTATACAGCAGCAAGTCAGGTGTGGGGTATAACAATGTGACGTCAAATTGCAGGTACAACGGACGATGGACAGGCTAAATGGCCGGAACACGCAGTGTATCGACAAGCACGTCAAGAAATCTAAATCGACAGAATCGATGGACATATCTATGACAATTCTGCAAACAAGCAAGACAGATCATCGTATGTTAAAATATGCTGTCGGTGGAGATACGGTATTTTCTGCAGCCCCCGAAGAGACGATAGTGTTAGAACGAAGTAAAACTCAGAAGAAGTTGTCACGAGTCTGGGAAGAATCGTCTGTCTTTCAAGTATCGGCGGCTGACGACTGACTCGGCCGTGGGGGATTAACTATTGCAATGCAAGCGCAATCAGATTGACTAAGTTTCGTTTTGTTCACTGACATGACACATTTCGTTTGCGATACTTCGTGGAGAGGAGTGGCGCAGAGGCAAGTGCTTTGGACTGTCAATCGAGAAGACCCTGGTTCGAATCCTGTGCTGCTGTGTCGAACCAAGGGCAAGTTCTTTCATTTCACGTTGCTCCAGTTCAGTCAAATGTATGAATGAGTACCTGGCTACAGTGGTGGATGTTTGTGTACGAATATTCTTCGCGCATTAATTACAGCGTGGCTGAGTGCTTCCCAGAGAAGTCGAGATGTATGAATAACTACCTTGCTATAAACAGTGGTGGATATTTGTGTACGAATAATCTTCGTGTATTCATTGCAGCGTGGCTGAATGCTTCCCAGAGAAGTAGAGATGGTATTAGAGATAGACAGATAGAGTTTATTTTTGGAATCGTATAAATCATACATACACACATAATCAAACACGGACAACAATCGGTGATATAATATACGATTCCAGGCTGACAGCGGAGCCAGTTAAGGCAGTAACCAGTTGGTTTGAAATGATAATAATATAAAATAAGTAGGCCTACTTATTACGTGAACTGGTCTCTGTCAACTCCACAAATACTTGTATAAACAATGTAACAATCATTTAACGTGTAGCGTTGATAAAGTTTCCATAATAGACCAGACATGTCAACTGGAACAACAACAATAGCATAATAATGTTCAATTAAAGATATCAAACATTTGGTGATCCCAACTACCTACAATGACTAGAATATGATTAAACATATTAACAGAGGTGTTTCGTAATGTTTTTGTTTTGAGTGATAGTTGGAATTGTATCCCAGATCAACGGACCTTCACATAACAAACAGTCTGAAGAGCTTACAGTAGAAGTGGTGAGAGAACGTATATGTGAAGTTTGTTTAGTTCCGTGAGTGTGTATGTCACAGGTAAATGTAAAAATATCGGATAAAGCATGTGGCAGGCTCACGTGAACATAATTATACATACATTTGTCAACTTCAATTTCATATATATTTTGTAATTTTATTAAATGTAGGCACATAAAGAGGGGGTGGGAATGTTCCCAGTCATTTCTTTTACGATTGTTTTTGCATAATAAATAATTCTGCGAAATGAGATTTGTATGTGGATTCCCACAAGATGATTCCGTATGTCAAATAGGGGTAAACTAAAGTATAATAAATTGTTTTAATGGCAGAAACAGGAAGATGGTGGTTAACTTTATTAATTGCGGATAAAGCACTGGTTAGTTTATTTTTGCATACATTTATGTGTTCCAGCCTATCAAGTTTTTCATCAATATGAAGGCCTAGAAATTACACATTTTATATGCTGAATTATTTTATTACACATTGTTAGGAATAATTCTTCACTGTGGGGAGGACGGGATCTACTGAATAACATGCATTTTGTCTTGGAAACATTTAGGGATAATTTATTCGCACGAAACCAGTCAGCAAATGTGTTAAGTTCGTTTTTGATATCTATATATATTTATATTTATATATATTTATATATATATATATATATATATATATATCATTTATTTGTTTTCCAATCTTTTATATAGTAGTGTCATCAGCAAATAACATAGTTTTGCACTTTTTTACACAAAAGGGAAGGTCATTTATGTATAAGATAAACAAGAGCGGACCGAGGACAGACCCCTGCGGGACACCGTATGTGATACATAGCTGAAGCGAATCACTATTATTGAATTTAATATATTGTTCCCGGTTTGAGAGATAACTTTTAAACCATTTGAGTGGAGTACCTCTTAATCCTTAGTATGCAAGTTTATGTAATAAGATTTAATTGGTGATCAATTGTATCGAATGCTTTACTCAGATCCAGGAAAACACTAAGGACCGAATATTTTTTCCAGAGCTTTTATGACATCATTAATAAATGCGGTTATTGTTGAATGTTTTTCACGAAAACCATATTGGTTATTGTTCAGTGTTTTGTTTTTATATAAAATCATAAGTCCTTCTATGTACAATTGTTTCCAGTATTTTTGAAATTGAGGGTAACAAAGACATGAGTCTAAAATTAAAAATTTCGTCTGTATCAATTGATTTATAGACAGGTATAATTTTCGCTATTTTTAATTCATTTGGTACTATTCCCTCAACTATTGACTTGTTTATTAAAATAGTTATTGGTAGAGCTATTTGCTCACCGGTTAGTTTTAGAACAAGCGGACTCAAATTGTCATAACCAGAACTTTTCTTAGTTTGAAGAGACATTACAATTTGCCTGATCTCAATTTCATCGGTTGAGCTCATAAAAAACTATTTGGATTTTGTTTAGGGCAATTCTGAAGGTATGCTGTAAATTGCTTTTTAGATTGAGGTATTGCATTTGCGTGGTTTGGACAAACATTTGTAAAACCAAGTTACAAAATGTATTCGAAATTTGATCAGTGTCATTAATTATATCGTTAGTGTGTTCAATCATAATTTTAAGAAAGTTCCATGTTTTTCAGAGACATTCTTGAAAGCGTTTAACTGATTAGCATAGTAGGATGTTTTTAGCAAGTTGTTTTTATTTATTATACATATTTCTATATTTAGCTTGACGGATAATGGCCAAATGTGTCTTTGGTTTGCCGATACATTTTCGATACAGTTTATTTGATATTACAGACGATTATTATTAGTTCTTTGGTCATCCACTCATTCGAATTACATATTTGGATTTAATTTTGACAGTTTTTCTGGTGCGAAAGACGCAGTGATATAATTCAAATATCATTGAACGGTATTAGGTAGTATTATGGCCAATGGTATTTGAATGGTCTTCAATTGTATTTGAATGGTACTTGTAATTAACCCTTTCTGTACTGTTCAATAATATTCTGAATGGTCTTCAATTATATTAGGGGGTATTGTGGCCAATGGTATTTGAATGGTATTTAATCCAATGGTATTGAACGGTCTTCAGTGGTATATCATTGAATGGTATACCACTGAGGACCATTCAGAATACCATTCAAAATATCATTGAATTGTATTCTGAATGATCTTCAATGGTATTTACCAGTATAATTTATTATACCGTTCTATGGTATACCATTGACAAACCATTCAGAATACCATTGGATTACACCGAATGGTATACCACTGAAGCATACTGTTGAAAACCATTAAAAAACTATTGAACAGCGTATTCTAAATAACAAATTCAAACTTATAAACTTTTGAATACCATTAATTACCACTCAATGTAGTGCATGCACTACTGAACGGCAGTTAAATAGCCCATTGGTACGTCACATATTGCAAACACACACCAGTAAAAAGGGATATATACGGGATATATACACCACCAAATTATGATATTAAAATACCATTGACATTAGCGTTTAGAATACCATATGCATGTCACTTTTGAGGACACATAGAACAGAAAACATAGTGAAGGTAAATTAACAACAGTTTAATGGTATGCCTGGCTTATTTTTTTTTGCACATGCATATGTATAAGCCCTGAATACATAAACAAACTCTCCTGTCAGCCAAACCTGCATATAATACACAAAATACATATTAAATGGGTGTCAATCAATTGACAAACAATATAATTATTGATTATACTTTGCTGATTATAAACAACATCTTAGAGTCTCACACATGCATTGTATCATGGAATAAACCAGCTAAAGCGCTATATACACATAATTGTATACAAACAGGTAATCTGAGATTAAGACAAGAATGACACAATATATACATCCAATCTACTGTGGATTACAACCACCAACAATATAGAACACTGGCCAAAATAATGGCATCATCTAGCGATTTACAGCGAACACAATGTTCGCACCATCATTACCAACTAAATGCAATTCACATGAAAGCTACATACTAGACAGGTTTCATACAAATCTTGTTCTTACCGCATTGTATAAAAAGGTGTGTTGTCTAATATCGCTCAACACGGCTTAACGAGGCAAAATAGAAAGTTAGCGCAAACAGGAAATACAGCCTTACATTTAAGTTACAACTACAACTCACAGGACATAATGATCGACGTGGACACATACAAAGATAGTACATCTTACCAACCTCAGGGTGTTCCAATACAACTAACTACTGAAGGTGTGATCCATGTTCACACCTTCCGTTACTGTTTTTTATAAATTTATTTATGACCTACCTTTTTAATAATCCATGTTTTCATAACAAACCAGTTTGATCCAAAACTTTTTTCTCAAATTTCTGCATTTGAAAATGGGATATCTCTGGAAGTAATTATGGTGTATACAAATAAGGTTGTCAGTGTTGTATCATTCAGCAGACACAGCTGTGTGAAATGATCAGACAATTTTAAATCATTGAATGGTCCAGTGGGACTGAATGGTATGTCCAAATACCATTGAGAGTACCACTGAGATATACTGATTTATCATTGAATGGTATTGAATGATATGTTCAAATACCATTGGGAGTACCACTGAAACATGATGTATCATTGAATGGTCCAGTGGTGCTGAATGATATTTGCACGTATCATTGAGAGTACCACTGAGACATACTGATTTATGATTGAATGGTATTGAATGATATGATCAAATACCATTGAGACACTGATTTATTATTGAATGATATTGAATGATATGTTCAAATATCATTGAGACACTGATCTATTATTGAATGATATTGAATGATATGTTCAAATACCATTGAGAATACCATTGAGACACTGATTTATCATTGAATGGTCCAATGGTACTGAATGGTATATTCAAATACCATTGAAAGTACCACTGAGTCCTACTAATTTACCATTGAATGGTCTGAATGGTATTCAATGGTATTCAATGGTATTCAATGGTATTCAATGGTATTCAGTGGTATACCAATGGCTCATTTTTGTAAGGGATATTTCGCCAACGATTGAAGTTTGACCATTACTACTAAATTCAACAAATATAGATTCAGATTCAGACTGTTTATTACCAAGTAGCATTTAAAATGTACGAGGAATTATTGGCGTTGTGGCGTCAACATACATACACGCTTGTTTCTTATGCCCCCCTCCCATCATGCACACGCAAAATAAGAAATAAAGTAAAATAATAAATAAATAAATACATTATTTTTAAAAAAATAAAAAAAAAATAATAAATACATAATTTAGTATGGCGACATAAAATCTAAACAGACTGAAAACGGTATCATAGCATCTCGCGGTTCACAGTGACTCACAGCCTGCGCATAAAAACTGTTTTTAAGTCTAGTGGTCCTTGTCTAATACTTCTATAATGATTGCCAGAGGGAAGAAGTTCAAAGAGATGGTTGGCTGGGTGGGTAGTATCCCGTACAATGCTCTTGGATTTTCGTGCACAGCGAGCATGGTAAACAGATTCAATGGTTGGAAACTAGCCGTTGTTTCTCCTCCTGACTAGCGCGGCCAAACCACACTACAATCGAGAAAGTGAGGATAATTTCAATGATTGCGCGGTAGAATCGTATCACAATCTCCTGAGCAATGCCGAATCTCCTGAGCTGCCTCAGGAAGAACAGGCGTTGTTGTGCCTTTTTTGTAATGCACAGTGTGTTTGTGCACTAGCTGAGATCGCTTGAAATTGTTGTTCCAAGGAATCTAAAAAAATCAACCTGCTTGACCTCCACGCCATTTATCGAAAGAGGGTGGATAGGAGTCTTTTTTGCAAAAATCAACAATCATTTCTTTAGTCTTTGAAACGTTCAATTCGAGGTTGTTATCCGCACACCAGCCAACCATTCTCAGAACCTCCTCCCTGTATGCCGCCTCACCCGCATTCTTAATGCAGACCTCCACAGTAGTGTCATCGAAAAACGTTGATCACAAGGACCGATTGGTCCACGGAGACACAGTCATTTGTGAAGATAGTAAACAGGAAGGGGGGATAGCACACAATCTTATGGGCCACCTGTAATCAGGATAAGAGGTCTGGAGATAGAGTTGTTGACTCTGATAGATTGAGGCCTGTGAAGAAGAACGTTAAGGACCCAGTGACACATGGCAGGATGTACATTCAACAATGACAGTTTATCGAACAGCCTGAATGGAATGATGGTGTTGAATGCTGAGATGAAGTCAAATTTACCTTCTAAGAAAATACCAAGGTCTTCACGAAGATTGTACTGAATATTACCACGTGCATACATCGCGACACCACCTTTAAATTTAACCTTCCTGTTTTTATAAATAAAATTATAAGTAGGCAGTTTAAAAAGGTCCGCATTATCATCATTTAGAAACGTTTCACATAAAAAAAATCAGTTTCAAAATGTGCATCAGATAGTTATGATAATAATGTTTTAACTTGATCAAATTTTGACGAGAGTCCTTGTATATTCAGATAGAGTACTTTGTACTGAAAATTATTATGTCAAAATTTGTCAGGAAGTATATTGCTAACATCATAGTAATTGCTATTTATATCAGCTAAATTTAAAGGGTTTGTTTCTATGTCTTCGTTATGAGTAAATATATCGTACAAATGCCTGAGATTTAGCTCAGAATAATTATTTATCATATCATCCATATGTTATTTGGACTAATTAGTTTTGTATGCGTTTTTATGTTATAAAAGAGCGAAATCATATTGTCAACAAAAAAGGCTATACGAGAAGAAGAAAATAGTTAAATAAAAGAACATCGCACATGCTGAGAAGTTCATAAATGATTTTTTCCAGAATAAAACATATCTGGTGTACACAATTGAGAAGTGGTTGAATATATATAATTATAATAGTTATATTTGCATACGCATTTCAGAAGGTTATACAGTGCAAATTTAGGAGAGTTAGATAAGGATGGACACGTGGCTATGCAGAACGGCTTAGCAAAAACACAACGCAGCAGTTGTCTCGGACCGGTGGGTAATTATCTTAATTAGAGGCATCGCCATTGAGAATCAACACTGACATGATGTAAACGCAGGAAGAAGTTCGTTGTTGACGGAAGGTGTCTGTGGTAATTGCTACGACCTCACATCTGGTGAAGTTCGATAGCCGGCGAGGTGCCAGTTGCGGATTAAGAAATTCGTGGGCCCTATACGTAAATCCAAGGGCGGATCCAGAGAGGGTAATCTACGGAGGCCAAAGACCGCCAATTGGCCCTGATGCTTGCCAAAAGTCATCCAATGGCGCCGGAACGAAATTATTATTTGGTGGAGCTTCAGCACGACTTCACTGTCGGATCATGACATCGGAATGTGGTGGGGGTGGGGGTTGTTATTGAAGATTTTTTTAAATGTATAGTACGTTATGTATTGACACCTCTACAATGTATGTTAAACATTCAAATATATAATAGGGCCTACAGTAGGATTATTCCCAGCTTGCAAAACTCATGGGCCAGTGAAGTACCAATGAAACTTACGCAGTAGCCATCATTTTTTAAATCATGCCTTGCTAAGTGGGTTTCGGGAATATTCTGTCTACAAAATTATGCTCGGTTATTTTCGTGGGCCCCTCACCTTCGTGGGCCCTAGGCAGGTGCCTATAGTGCCTACTGGGTAATCCGCCACTGCTCGGAGCGACTCATCTACGTGCAATCTGGCATGTCTTAGAAGACGTCTCATTTCCAGGAATAGTTAATCAGTCAAATGAAAGTCGTTTCATCACATAACAGTTGTAGATGGGCGGCCAAGGACGAGAAAAATGCTCAGAAAAGTTTCGTAGCCATTTTGGTTACAAGCAGCCAACCATTTTAGATGTTCTCTATATACGTTACTGATTACAGTATGTGTTATTGGACTTTCTGATTTTTAATTGTTAGGTCAGAAAACGGGTTTTTATGTCAAATTTACATAAATTTGATCAAAACCGTATTATGGCACTATCAGACATAATAATAGTGTTACATGTCTCCAAATCAGCTTAAGGTTTCTCTACATAGGCCATACATTACACAATCGGATTCTATTATTTTTTTGAATGTAATCAGTGGGTTTCAACTTTCTAACCACTTTAGATGTTGTCCAGATACATCAATGGTTATCGTACATGGCGTTTGCTAGACACAATTGGGATTTTTTGGTTAATTATGGGTAGTTTGTAGCTTAACAACAAATTTAACAGAAAATTAGTATAACAACTATTTTGTCTACATAGGGCCTACTACATATGTTAAAAATCGCTAACTATGCACTGATTCTGGTCACTGGTTACACAGAGGCGGTCAGGTTTTGGATGTTTGGTTAAAGATGGGTTATTCAACCAAATAATTATAAACTAATTATATTTCAAGGTATAATTGGTGTGGTGCAACGTGCCAATCATATCATATGTTTGGCCACATGCTTCAATGATTACGATGCGGGAAGCAAACTTGTCTCAGCGGAGGGGTACGTACGCACCCATTGCACCCTCTCATCATACGGACCTGCATTGGGCTACTCCGACTGCAGCTGCAAGAGACAGTACTGCATTTAGGCTCGCATCCCCAAGTTACAAGCTCAATAAAGATATCTGGAATGGCAAGAAATGTTTACCAAACACCCGCCCACCCCCTGTATATATGATGATTCAACTGTCTACATAGTTGTATCTTCCTCAGTCCACCATTCTGGATAGCCAAACCTCATGTCTCACATCTGTCAAAACGTTTTTACGCGGCACATTTCACCCTTTCCCCAAAATCCAATCAGTGTAGTTTGTTTAGATACGATGTCAGCACCATTGATCGTTTTGATGTACCAAAATTGCATTACATCACCCTTAGGTACGACAGTACTGAGTAAACGTGCGCTCTTTGTGAGTGTCGCGTTTTGCGATAACATTTCAGGGTAATTACTTTTTGTCAAGAGCTTAGTTCTTACAGCGGCCAGTTTTGACGATTAGCTGACATGAATACTGCTGTAAATGTGTTAGTTCCCCAAAAATGTAGACAATCACGTGGACCTGTATCTCAGAAAAGGTACTGATCCAACAAAAAAAAGGTGGTCACCTGGGTGGTCGTCTGGAAATGTGGACGAGCTAAGTGTCATCTCAATGCACATATTGTTAGTGGTAGACTTTCCAGCTCCATGTGCCCTTTTCAAACATTATCATATCCGGCTTGATTGACACCTTCAAATGGACGTGGACAACAACATACAACCTGCATATGAACTCCTCTATGTGAGTGTATGCCCATTATGAGCCTTTTTTGCGGAATATCAAATTTGACACAGAATTGGGCAAAACTTTACGGGTGGCATACTGCGTATGTTACCAACCTGTTTAACATTTCTATACGTGGGTCACTGATTACATAATGAGGCCAATTAGTTTTTATGTTTTGTCTAATATGGGATATTTTGTCTAAGCAATTGCAACATTTGATCAACATATTATTAAGTAACCATTTTAAACATCTTATGTCAGGATGTAATTAGTGTTGTAAACTACCAACCATATCAGATTCTTTTAACGTGCATTAATGGTTATAAAACAAGATAATTATTGGATTATGGTATCTTTGAAGAAATCAACGACAGAAAGTACACCTTCTGCTGTTACAGTAGACAGGTAATTTTCTTGCAACACCGATGATCAGTTCCTCAACAATCTGATGATGATGATCATACTACCGGCAGGCAGGCCAAACGTGTTCAAGCACGAAACAATAGATGCTAAACTTCACACATTGCACCACGCGAAACTGGCCACTGGTACTTGACTATCCCCTGTATTCCACCCTGGTAACAAGATAGGTGTAGAAGACTGGTCTGCAGACAGTGATGCATGGATTATATCCCATATTCCAATGATGCAAGCTAAAATGTACATTCTTGGTCCAGTTTCATTGAAACTACCAGCACCATTTAATCTACAGTCACAACGCTTGGCGTGCTTCCAGTTCTCCAGGCACCAGCAAATGACAATGACACAATGACTCCCATAGTAAATCCATTTGTTAATATTTATGCAACAACCTGTGTTACTGCAAGTGATATGCGGGTGGACGTTGAATTTGACACCGTTCCAAAACAGTCAATTAAAGAAACAGTCAGAGAGAAATTAATTGCCAAGAACAGGCCAAGATGTAAGTTAATTCAACGAGGTCGAAGTCCCGTTGCTTAAAGTGTGGAGTCCATTCATGTCCCTAGATGAAAACATGCCTGACCTGGCTCACGTTCTCATCCATTACATGACGGAGCACGGCAAGCACCTGCCCGATGGATGTGAACTCGTCGTGGGTGGGGGGTTTCAAGACAACAAAAGCGCAAAACCAACCGTTAGAGATGTTGTGCATTTAAGTACGGAAGCAGACACGCGCCTCATATTACATGCATGTGATGCAGTGACAAGAACGTTCAACAGGACAGTGGTCGTGTGCATAGACACATGCGTTTTCTTCTTGCTGCTTCTCTTTGTCTCTTTGTTTGCGACAAGCAAGAATGTGAAGCTTAGATGGAGAGTGGTGCAGCTCAGCAAAAGAAAAAGTTACTTATTTGTCTGATTACCGCCACAAAGTACAACAAACAACGGACAGTATTCTTGGGTTGCACACATTGATAGGTTGCGGCTCCACAACACCACTGGCCGGATTCATTACGACGAACTATTTCCATTTGGGGTTGTACTTGGTAATGTTGGAAGAGATGGCACTACATTGAACACATAGAAATGTTCATCTGCAGGTGGTGTGGTGTCCCATATCCGTTTGGAGGTGAACGCATATTGTAAACGCATTATGCTTTTATCAAATAAAAACAATCTGCTATCGTTGGAAGGTTGTAACGCACTGGATCATGATATATGAGCTTTCAAATGGTTATTTAATAATATTTTGCTCGAATGTTGCAATTTGTAAGACCAAAATGGCCCATGTTGGACCAAAAATAAAAACAAATTGGAGGCTAAAACCTAATTTCGTAACCAGTGACCGATGTATAGAGATATTAAACAGGTTGGCGTCTTGTAATATACACAGTAGGCATCGTGTAGACAAAGTAGCTTTTTGACCAATTTGTGTGGGTCAAATTTGATTTTAAGTGGAAAAATAACCCGTAGTGCACAAACATCACATAGAAACGTTAATCTACTGGTTGTGAGGAGGGTACTCCGTGTCTACTTGGAGTTGTTAATTAAGATGATCTGTTTGAAAGGGGGCCCCAGACGTTGGAGATCATTAACAAAACGAGCATTGGAGTCTGTAGCATTTCTGCTGTTTCTGTATTTTCAGAATATATTTCCTGGTAATTTTGACGCGTCATTTTGTTAAAGTAGAAAGGTCAGGCAGGAGTTGCATACTTAATTATAGACTACCGCAGGTGTTCAGATGTGCTCACAGAAGCGTGGTTATAATTAGCCTTTAATTAACTGGCGTTGTCATGGACGAGTACATTATTATAGTTATAGGGGTGTTTTAGAATGGATGCATAAATTAGGTATGGCTCATTATCACATTCTTGTTGATTTCATTGGTTCAGTCAGGTCATGTGTAATGCCTTTTGGGCTAGATATAAAAGTCAATAACAGGCAAGAAAGATAAACTTTGGCAGAAATCGGGCACTTGTGAATTTGGAAGAGATAACGGGGCTGTAATGGCGTAGTGTCACCCCGGTGCCCAAAAGGGTCTTGTAAAGATCGTAGCACGTGGAGAAATTTAGAAGAAATACAGGGCTGTAATGGTCAGTTGCCATCCTGGTGCCTAGAGGTAGGCAGAGTGAAATTTAGAAGAGATACAGGGTTGTAATGGCGAGTTGTCACCCTGATGTCTAGAGGTAGGCAGTGTGAAATTTAGAAGAGATACAGGGTTGTAATGGTCAGTTGCCACTCTGATGCCTAGAGGTAGGCAGTGTGAAATTTAGAAGAGATACAGGGTTGTAATGGTCAGTTGCCACCCTGATGTCTAGAGGTAGGCAGTGTTAAATTTAGAAGAGATACAGGGCTGTAATTGTCAGTTGCCACTCTGATGCCTAGAGGTAGGCAGTGTGAAATTTAGAAGAGATACAGGGCTGTAATGGTGAGTTGCCACTTTGATGCCTAGAGGTAGGCAGAGTGAAATTTAGAAGAGATACAGGGCTGTAATGGTCAGTTGCCACCCTGGTGCCTAAAGATAGGCAGTGTGAAATTTAGAAGAGATACAGGGCTGTAATGGCGAGTTGCCACTCTGATGCCTAGAGGTAGGCAGTGTGAAATTTAGAAGAGATACAGGGCTGTAATGGCGAGATGCCACCCTTATGCCAAGAGGTAGGCAGTGTGAAATTTAGAAGAGATACAGGGTTGTAATGGCGAGTTGCCACTCTGATGCCTAGAGGTAGGCAGAGTGAAATTTAGAAGAGATACAGGGCTGTAATGGCGAGTTGCCACCCTGATGCCAAGAGGTAGGCAGTGTGAAATTTAGAAGAGATACAGGGCTGTAATGGCGAGTTGCCACCCTTATGCCAAGAGGTAGGCAGTGTGAAATTTAGAAGAGATGCAGGGTTGTAATGGCGAGTTGCCACCCTTATGCCAAGAGGTAGGCAGTGTGAAATTTAGAAGAGATACAGGGCTGTAATGGCGAGTTGCCACCCTGATGCCTAGAGGTAGACAGTGTGAAATTTAGAAGAGATACAGGGTTGTAATGGCGAGTTGCCACCCTGAGGCCTAGAGCTAGGCAGAGTGAAAATTAGAAGAGATACAGGGTTGTAATGGCGAGTTGCCACTCTGATGCCTAGAGGTAGGCAGAGTGAAATTTAGAAGAGATACAGGGCTGTAATGGTGAGTTGCCACCCTGATGCCTAGAGGTAGACAGTGTGAAATTTAGAAGAGATACAGGGTTATAATGGCGAGTTGCCACCCTGATGCGTAAAGGTAGGCAGTGTGAAATTTAGAAGAGATACGGTGCTGTAATGGCGAGTTGCCACCCTGATGTCTAGAGGTAGGCAGTGTGAAATTTAGAAGAGATACAGGGTTGTAATGGCGAGTTGCCACCCTGAGGCCTAGAGCTAGGCAGAGTGAAAATTAGAAGAGATACAGGGTTGTAATGGCGAGTTGCCACTCTGATGCCTAGAGATACGGGGCTGTAATGGCGAAGTGTAACCCCGGTGCCTAGAAGTAGGCAAAGTGAGAACGTGCTAGGTTGTGTAGGAACCAGAAAGGTGGCCGGTGTTTACATTATAAAAGTGTACGTGTGGAGGCGTCTGCAAGGGTGCGGACCGGGGTCTCAATACAGCGGAGAAGAAGAGCGAACGGTCAGCGACAGATCTGCGTAGCCGGCCGAGAAAGGCGCTGACGTAGCGAGCGTGTGGCGAGGATACGTGTCGGGCGCATGTCGAAGTTTCGTGGCAGGCGAAGCGTAGCGAAGACGGGCGTCGTCTGCAGACTGATTAGACGATGTGCGACGTCTCGACGCGAGGCAACCGGGTCAATGTAACCGGGCGAGCGCGTGACGGCGATCGGAGCAGCGGACAGCGGGAAGGACACTTCCGGCAAATGGTCGGCCGCCGGTCAGCGAATCAACGGGAGCACGTACGGCATGCAGGCAACGAGACGGACACTTCTGATGAACGGACATCGTGTGATCTCGTGTGATCTCGTGACGAACTAGTGGGACCGTATGTAATGAATATATATTCAATATTATATATTGATGTTAGAACCGACAAGTCTACTGTGAACTGAATATATATTATATGTGACTAAGAGATTGTCTTACTGCATTCTGTGAATAGTATAGATTCCCGATCTACGTATGTAATTAAGAGATTAGTTTCCCTATACCGGGGATGATGTAGATTCTTCTATGCTATTTATCTGAGTCCGAGCGGACCAGATCTTGTATTGGGTTGACAAGTGAAATTCTATTGAGTGGGAATAATATTAATTTTTTTGAGCTGGCCTTTCTAGTATTTTTATTTGGGTTTCAAAGATTATCTGAGAGCCGAGGTACGGTAGACAAGAGGGTAGATATTGTTGTGTTTGTTATTACTATAAAAGAGGTTTCTTAATTCATATATATGTAATAAAATTAATTAATGTCCATTGTGCCTTGTTGCGTTGATCACGGTTGCCGCCCGCGTTCACAAGCATTGACGTAATTAACATTGAACCCTACTAGACCTGAGCCATCTAGTCACGGAGACCTCGCCGATCTGTGATAGAGCTACATTTAGCTCGTTCATATTTCCAGTCGAAAATGTGGCTAGTGGCAGATGCAGCAATGCAAACAGCCGTAGCATCAAGTCGGCAAAACTACGTAACCATGGGGAAGTGTTTTCAAAACTTTCTGCAATTTCATATGCCTTCATTGATCTAGTAACATACGGATGCAAGTCAAAACACAGGTCTGTCTCATGCAGTCTGCGTAGCTAGTAGGCATGTAGGCTGGGGGGGGGGGGGGGGGGTGCGACGGTGCGTACGCAACCCACCCCCGCTGAGGCAATTCTTTCGTTCAAAATCGTAAACATTGAAACGCGTTATGAAATGATTGATAAGTTAACAACAACGATTGCGTCCTGAAATATGAGGCATAAATAGTTATTTAATCACATTTTTGTATTTTGTAAAATAACACACATTAAATCAAAACATCAAAACTCCAAAACCTGACCTACAAAAAACCTACTGTGTAACCAGTGACCTATGTACAGAACCAGTGCCTGATTGGTGACTTGTAACATAAATAGTAGGCCTCGTGTGGACAAAACAGCTTTTTGAAGAAAAAAAATTCAAATTTGATATTAAGCAAAAAATTACCGATAACTAACAAAAACATTTAATCGTGTCCCACAAACGCCATGTACTATAACCAATGACATGTGTGGACAAAATCTAAAATGGTTGGACAATTGTAATTATCCCACTGGGTACATCCTGAAAAATAATTGTTAACATTGTTGCTTAACTTCATTTTAGTAAAAAAATTCATTTGTCAGGACAAAAATTACCCATATTTGGCCCAAAAAACACAAATCAGACCGGTAAAGTCTCCGTTTGTGTAATGTGTGGCCTATGTAGAGAAACTTTAAGCTGATTTAAAAACATGTAACATTGTTATTATGTCTCATAGAGCCATAATACGGTTTTGATCAAATTTCTGTCAAATTTTACATAAAAACCCTTTTTCTGACCTAAAAATTAAAAATCTGAAAGTCCAACAACCCATACCATAATCAGTAACGTATACAGAGAACATCTAAAATGGGTGGCTGCTTGTAACAAAAAATGCCGACCGCCTATTGGTGTCATTGTACCTTATTCTATCAATATAGGGCCTACATAAGTTTTCTCTAACTCCGTTTAGTTAGATTTCATTCAGGCCTCTCACGATTTTCGCTATAGGATGTAGATGATAAATAGTGATGCTACAAAATAATCAAATAATGTAAATTGCAATTCAGGGGAAACGCGTATGTTGCTTCACCGTCGAGCCAGCATAGGCGGAAATAAAACACAAATCACTCACGCTAAGCAGTGAGCACATCTCGATGTTTGATGAGAAGAAGTAAAACCTCCAGAATGCATGTCGGCATTCCATTTCCGGCTGTTGACATCGTCTTTAGCCTGTAGCGTCCAATTAACCTTTTACAGACGAACCTCCGCGCACATTGTTTTTTTTTAATATTTGATGACCAATTGTTTGATCAGACATGAGGCCTACGACACGACGTCGTTGTTTTATAAATGGATTCTCTCACAAATGAATATGTAAAAAATGACTCAATCTCGCCAATCTCAACAATGGTTCGAAACATACTTTTCAGCCGTATCAAATATGCAGGAGTTTAAAATGTGCCATATTGACAAAAAGCAGGGTGTCGTTTCATTTATAAACTGAAACCACTGTTCCACAATTTTGGACTTGACCTGCAAGTCAATTACGTCTCTATCAACCATTGTGCTCAACGATTTGTCGACGTTCATCACACTGTTTGTTTATACACACGCACGCACGCATGCACGCACACACCACCTCTATTTCGTTAAAGAAAACCGATTGTGAGTCTGCACGTACGTGTCTGAGTCGGGGCAGTGTCTCACTGACTTGTCAAGTTTTGTTGAGTAATTTTACTGCACGATGGTTCGTCTGCTCTTGCCATTGCCACTTTCCACTCCGTTGTTCGTGCCTGCTGATAAATGAGAGCGGACGGGAATTTGCGTGTTGCATCACGAATGTTGTTTCCTGCACACGGCTACTTCGTTTTTTATTCTGCGTGTGATGAGCGCGTGAGATCACACCATTTTATCGGTCGAGGTCGCAGTGCAAGACGTCGCGATGCGAGTGCACAGCGAGCGTAGTGCAATTGACGATGGTTGGTATGTGTATGTACCAGGAGAGGGGTGGCAGGAAGTCATACACATTGGCGGGAGGTTCGATTCACAAGTTGGTGAGAAAATGGATGTGTGAAAGATGGACTCTCAGAAATGGTAGGACATTGCAGATTGCTACAAAAACCGACAGAGAGATGGGACGTTGGTCACAATACAAGTGGGAGGCCGATACCCCTGCTACATCCCCCTCGGCGGGGGCTAAGTTGTGTCTTTCAACTCCACTCCCCCCCCCTCCCCCACCACACGTTGACTATACATTATTGTAATGTTATGGTTAATCTGCGTCCAGTCTACAGTAGTCGTACCGAAGTACCTGGTCATCTACACTGGGTCAAGAGTCGCGCATATATTATATCTGCCAAACATCAAGGATTCTCCTGGACTCTCTCGGATTTGTTGTGAATCTTCCGCCCTCGAAGTTTCCCGGTTTGAAGATGGTTTTTAAGGTTTCTGTGAGCCTCAATAAGTGCGGAAGTTCGAGGTCCCAAAGGGGTGCAGTTGTAGGGTTATTGGCGAGCTAGAAATTCTCGATTTTGAATCTAAAATGTTGGCAAGTATGTTACTTCTAGACTATGCACATATCAAACAGAGAAGTTGGAAAATCTAATTCAGATGTGACTTGACTTTCATGAGCCCACATCCCGCGCCATCGGAACTACAGGAGAGATGACCTCTCTTAATCAGTACGCATCGTGTGTCTTTATGGGTGCCATTGATGTCGCCGGCCGGCCCTCAGACAATGATCTACGACCACGTGCACACATTACGGGCTGATGCAAGGACATTAACTGACGAGAGATTTATATCACATCAATGGACGTACAGAACTGGTTCCAACGAGAAATATAAACTGCACTCATGGTAGACAAGTGCAAATGTCATAGTTTTGTGGTTTTTGTCGGTTGTAGGCGATTTGAAGGACACTTTAAATCGGTATCGTGATTTATTGAACTTATTACAAGATGTATCATGCATGTGATAAAATATGGACATTCTCAATAAATGTTCTCATTACTTGTTAAAAGCAAGCTGCCTTTTTTTATTCCTAAACTACAACATATTTACACCCTGGGTTAATAATACATAACAAAATATGTGCATTAAAACAATAATTAGAAAAGAAACAACATACATTTCATTTTATCACAGTCAGGACTGTATACAACACGAAGTATGTTCTCCGAATTACTATTTCTGGATTGTTAAGCAACTGTTCACCTCGCAATACATCGCTTTCTGTTCGGCAATCCCCTACAATTGAGAGAAATAATCTTCCACAACTAGAACACATAACGGCATCTGGTGGATCATTCCAAAACCGTTGGCGTTCAGTGTCTCCCCCTGTCGAATGTAGTATCAAACGTCGCCCGTCTTGGCGTCTTCCAAGTCTCGTGACAGGTCACGATCACGTGACTGCTGATGCGACCGTCCGGGACGTGAGTGTGGAACACCTTGGCGCAGTCTGTGTAGTTGCGACTTTCGAGGAATGTCGAGATTCGTTGGTGAAGCAAGCTGAACATGACGAGATGGGTTGGAGGATGAGCTTCGTCAAAGTTGTCCTTGAGCCACGCGTCTGGACGCCAGAAGAACACTTCGGCCTCGTCGGAATAGTTGGCGACGCGAGAGAGATTGGGTTCGCACGTCAGGAACCTCATACTGATGTTCCGATGAATGTAGCTGAAAGCAAACAAAAAACATGCATCCATTGCAACATGCTTATAATGTTTCGTCTTTAGCTCACAACAGAAAGACACTGTTTTGATGCTGGAGTAAAGAGGTGACTTAGACAAGGGTAGTTCTGCTACAAAACAGATTGTCTCACCTGTTGTAGGGTGTTGAGTGAGAGTATGAGGAAGATGATTTCACATGTAGCATGGTGTTGAATGACACAACATAATAAAGATGATCTCACCTTTAGTTGTGTACTGAGTGACACAACATAATAAAGATAATCTCACCTATAATAGGGCGTTGCGTGACACAACATAAAAAATGATCTCACCTGTAGTAGGGCACTGAATGACACAACATAATAAAGATGATCTCACCTGCAGTAGAGCGCTGAATGACACAACATAATATAGATGATGTCACCTGTAGTAAGGTACTGAATGACAACATAATAAAGATGATCTCACCTGCAGTAGAGCGCTGAATGGCACAACATAATATAGATGATGTCACCTGTAGTAAGGTACTGAATGACACAACATAATAAAGATGATCTCACCTGTAGTAGGGTACTGAATGACACAAAATAATAAAGATGATCTCACCTGTAGTAGGGTACTGAATGACACAACATAGTAAAGATGATCTCACCTGCAGTAGAGCGCTGAATGACACAACATAATATAGATGATGTCACCTGTAGTAAGGTACTGAATGACAACATAATAAAGATGATGTCACCTGTAGTAGGGTACTGAATGACACAACATAATAAAGATGATCTCACCTGTAGTAGGGTACTGAATGACACAACATAATAAAGATGATCTCACCTGCAGTAGAGCGCTGAATGACACAACATAATATAGATGATGTCACCTGTAGTAAGGTACTG
Source organism: Escarpia spicata (assembly GCA_963995525.1). Classification (NCBI taxonomy): domain Eukaryota; kingdom Metazoa; phylum Annelida; class Polychaeta; order Sabellida; family Siboglinidae; genus Escarpia; species Escarpia spicata. The sequence goes on from OZ023208.1 coordinate 23,724,323, forward strand.
AATGACACAACATAATAAAGATGATCTCACCTGTAGTAGGGTACTGAATAACACAACATAATAAAGATGATCTCACCTGTAGTAGGGTACTGAATGACACAACATAATAAAGATGATCTCACCTGCAGTAGAGCGCTGAATGACACAACATAATATAGATTATGTCACCTGTAGTAAGGTACTGAATGACACAACATAATAAAGATGGTCTCACCTATAATAAGGCGTTGAGTGGCAGGGCATGAGAAAGAGCACCCTCATCCTCATGTCCTTAGTCTCCATGCCGCCCTGGTCGTGAAGGAACCTCGTTACGTCGACAGTCCCACGCTGGTGCAGTAGACTCGTGTACATGGCGAGTGGGAGATTGGTGAGAACGAGGGAGATTACAAGAAACACCTTCCACGAACACACCCCAGAGCTGTAGTGTCGTCGTCGCGGAGGGGCTACTGACTGTCGTGACAAGCCGTCATTGTCATCATGACAGGTGTCTGTGACATAGTGTAGGTAGGTGCCACACAGGTGCATGGCCAAGGGCAGCACGGGCAGCAGGAAGCGAAACTCCTTGTGACCAAGCAAGCTGAAACACAGCAATAAAACTCTTTGTCTGCTGAAACCAGAGTCAATGTTAGGGGATCTGTAACTAACAATAAGTTTGATGTAGGTGGGTCAATTCAGACAAATCACCAAAAATTGGAAAGATAAAAATGTACATTTTTTGAAGTGTGTTCTCATTGACATTTTATAATAATCTGCATTCATACTTTAAACTAATTACACAACTATGTCTTTATCAATCATATCTTCACACACAAATTAATTAATTTCTAGTGAGACTACTTGTTTTATGCTAATGTCAGTTGTGACAAATCTGTATTAGTAAAAAGTGCCAATTTGTTATGATCCCAGCCTTGCTTTTGATTTGGACACTTGTGTTAATGCTACCACTATCAGCTTATAGTGATTCCTCACTGAAATGTGACAAAGTTCTGTTAAATAATACCCATGATAAGAATACAAATTTCCTGTTAAACAGCAACATTCTGATAACAATAAATTATATAATAAAATAAGGTAACTTCAATTGCAGCTAAATCCTTAGAAACCAAGCACAGGGATTGGTCAATCTCTAAATCGATTGGCAGTATTCAAGTTGTCAACAGATGGATATTTATTGTATAACTTTTATCAGTTTACAAAATTGTTAACTGAGGTGGTATATCCTCCTTGTCACCACCATCACTGTGCATTAAGAATGAACGAACATGCATGTAGATAGTTACGTGTGTGTTTGTGTATGGGGGTGTGGCTGAGGGAGGGGACGAATGTGTGGCAATGTCAGTTATATTAATTTTACTGCGATTGTCTATGCATGTTTTATGTACCCATATAACAGACTACATTACAAAGTTCTCCTTTGAGATATTCAATAAAGTATCTTGTATGGGTTGATACGAGTGAAATTGTCACATCTATTAAACCACCTAAGAACTGACCTGTAGGCGAAGGTAGTCCAGGCAATGACAGCCAGCAGCACTGGTTCCATGGCGTGTTTCGCTGCCAGCAGAAAGGGAAACAGGTGAGTGCCCATGACGACAGCGAACCCCTGCGTCAGGTACCAGTGCCACGGGTGGGTGCCGTAGAAGCCCGCCATGTCGTGCAGGATGTTGAACTGCAGGAAGTTGTAGTGGACATTCACCCACTGGCCGTAGAAGACACGGTCAATGAGAGAGGAGAGGAACAGTACAACGAACCTACAGCAGAAGACAGAGGATTGTGAAATTTTTCAATTTATCTGTTCTCATTTTTATATACCCGTTATGCTCATGAAACATTCCGTTACACATGCATTGGTCATTGGCGTCAGAAAGTGGTCAATATTGAGGGGCTGAGGGTCTCCAAAAATCTCCAGTTGCACTCCCCGAGGCTCGCAAGATATTTAAACTTCAAACTACCCTCCTACTTTTACACTTAGTACAAGGCCAGTTTTATGTCAACGCAAATTCTGTTTGACCTTGTTATTGGGAAAATAAAACTACATTATGACCCAACACAAGATCACGGTATCTATAAAATAAAAATCCTGTTATCCAAAGACCCATTATTTGAAAAACAAAAACGTGTTGTGTTTTTCCAATAACATGTTCCAATAGTGAAAAAACGGGTTTGAAGAACCTTACCCTTCACTCCCTGGCAGATCAGTCATCCGAACACTGTCTCAACAACTCTGGGAAGCATGTGTCAGTTCAGTGTGAATGCCAGATGACGGGAGCTCACATGACACTAAATAATATAACTAATAAAGTAGACCATATGGCCAATTTCCACGATTTCCTTTGTTACTCACCTTCTCCAATGATGAGAATTATGCTTAAACTACAGGCAATCTTTGTTGTATCTATATTTTAAATGCTAACTGTGGAGTATTGTAAGTGTATCTCCTCCCAGGTGCTGAAATCTCTTTCTGTGTGTTCACTTCCTTTGATCATTGGTTACTGATCTACCAACTGGTAATGCATTTAAAAAATGCAAATGCATTTGTTTAGAGTTTACTTTATTCAGTAGACAAACTGTATGGTGCGACATTCCCCAGAGGGCGCCATTGTTATGAATTTGAGGTAAAAATACTGTAATGATAACACTTGCCCATGGTTTGTTGCTCCATGGGTGGGTGTAATGATGATAACACTTGCCCATGGTTTGGTGCTCCATGGGTGGGTGTAATGATGATAACACTTGCCCTTGGTTTGTTACTCCATGTGTAGGTGTAATGATAATAACACTTGCCCATGGTTTGGTGCTCCATGGGCGGGTGTAATGATGATAACACTTGCCCTTGGTTTATTACTCCATGGGTAGGTGTAATGATAATAACACTTGCCCATGGTTTGGTGCTCCATGGGCAGGTGTAAGCTAGTTATAACTAACATGTTACATGTTTAAAATCTTTCCCCTAAGAACCTACCCTCTCTCTGCAAACATCTTGGTCAGCTTCCAGAAGCTACTGCGATACATCCACACGTGCCACAAGACCAACGGAAGCCACACAATGGCAGCCGTGGGCCGAACTACAACGGCCAGCGCCACCAGGGTGATATACTTCCACTGTGCTTTCCTGCAAACAAATGAAATGTCTAACTATGGTACTAACTAAAATGGTAAGAAATAAAACATTTTATTTAAGGAATTTATATTTCTTTTAAATACAAAGAAATAACACATTTTGTAAATACTGGGTTGTTAGTCAGGATTCATTGTCCCTCGATAATAACAGTTGTTTACTTAATGATTTAAAACTCCTTCTGCAAACCACTTAGTCCACTGCAAATTATGTTCGCTGATGTTCATAAATGTAATGACTTGAGAGTGAGTAGTTTAACCTGTTGATACAATTAGTCATATGTCATTGCCTTTATTTGGTGTCCGGTCGTCAAGCTGATCCACCATCTTAGCTATACACAACTGAATGTGGTGCATTGTCTACCATGGAACCGAAACAATGCAGCAGTATTTTGATGGACCACTACCAATGTCTGAGTTCTTCTGGTGACCTGCAAAAGATGTGCAGCTGAAAAATAGTGGACTGCTTCTTTTATTTGATTGCAGCAAACATTGATGCCCCTTCTTGCAGTTACTGTGTATAGCCTGCCAAGGACCGTTGCTAGGATACGAGACAAGATGTAACGTAATCGTTCATCATCCCAATACTGGTATGCGCAGTCAGTATCTATAAAGCGTGTAGTTTTGTTATTTAAATCATTGACCTTATTGAGTTTTGTCATTAGGTCTGATAACTTGTGAACATGCAAATTTGTTTGCTTATGTGTACCATAAAGAGCCACATCACCTTTGTCAGTTTTCACTTAATTCTGAGTGGCCTAATAAAAATTATTTTGTAGTTTGTCCAATGATTTTATCAAAACCAAATAACACATTTTTACAAATGAACTAACATGTCATAATAAATACTATATAAGTTTTATTTACTGTGAAATTATTCTAAAACAATTCAAGCAAAAAACTAATGGCAGATTTTTAAGTATTCTGTAAACTGCTGTGTATATTTCCTGTTCGCAGTCCAGGTTAACCGCAACATACACTGTACAATACATAACATGCTTTCAATCTCCACATCAATAGTAAGTAAATAGAAGCTTTATTTCATGATCGTGATCATGTCATCGTGATTTTCAAAGAGCCATCACTCAGACATACACTCCAACATCCACATTTATACAGCTTTTCATAAAATATACAATTCACAATTATTAAATAATAATAAATAAATTATAACTAAAATGTTATTACAATTACAAACAAACTCATGAAAGAATTTATCAATTCAAGACAAAGAAAGAAGACAATAAAAATAATATTCTGGTGGCACCATAAATCATGCATCCAACTGTTTTTTTGCCATTTAAATAAGCCTCAACAAATATTTCGGAAGATAGATGTGCTAACACTTATCCCATAAAATTTCTGAAAACAAACTGCTATAAAAGTTGTTTTTAGTGATGTGCTCACAGAAACAGACCAGAGAAATCCAAATATCATAAAAGACACCTGCAACAAAAACCTGACATCCTATCTGTGCTATATAAATCGCTCTATGGCCAGAACATGTTATGATCAGACAGTGTATTACAATAAAACAACAGCATTAGAATACGAGATTTCAGTGACAAAGTTTTTGACCTGGCACAAATTTTCCAGTTGTCAGTAGAAACAAACTAAAATTGCCACTTATTCATAAACTCACCGATGTCTTCTTGGCCAAGGGAAGTGGTAGAGTGCGACTGTTGTCAGTACGGTTTCGACCGAGTTGCCGAGTGTACGTGTGCAGCAGTAGAACGTGAACCAGGACGTGAGTTGACAGAGCAGACTCCACTGGGCCACTCTGCGACTGCCACTCAGCTTGTATGACAACTTGTAGAGGTAGAGATCACCCACTGCGGCCAGGACGCCTTGCATCAGGCGTGGCAGCTTTATCTGCCACAGAAAACTGCTGCTGTGAAATGTCTATGTACAGATACAGTTAAACATGCATATGTACAATAATAAAGACACATTTATAACTTTAAGCAAATACACACTGGGTACATGTATTTTTTTCCAAATGATGAATAATATTCTCAAAAATGAGGAAACCACTGATGATATATATAGACTTCACTTCTTCACCAATACTTGACCAGGATGGTCGTAGGTGTGCCATATTCACTTTGAGTTTGAACCAGTTTGGTGTGTTTTCTGCAGTGCATAGCCGGGTTGATATGTTTAGACAGGTCGACTCAGTGATTTTATCCAGTCACTCTTTATAGTTATATATACTTATATACACAATCACTGTTCAGTCAAAGCAATATACTGTAAACTTAATGTAAACAGTGTGCCGTATACCAAATGTGTAATGTTTTCCTAATTTTGTTTTTCTTTGTGTGTTGATTAATGTGCAGCACAATCAGAAGCTATTTAGAATATTTACCAGAAGAATGCGTGAGTCGAGGTGTACCAAGGCAAGGAACTTGTACGCCACAGCAAACAGAGCCGGATAGACGTAGCTGCGTAGCCCTTGCTTCCACTCCCATGTCAGGTGACCATAACTTGTACGAATTAAGGCTCGAGACACTCAACTACCACAAGACAATTGTTGGGTACTCCATTTTTTAAGCATTAACTGACCTATCCATCACAATCTGTTACCTAGCAAGTGGTCCATCTAGTTATCAAAAATGGAGCAGAACATGTGCAGCTTTCAGATATTTTGTTGTATATTTTGTTGAACTTTTGGCTCCTTAAAATGTTTTCTTTATGACAAAAAATGCAAGGCAAAATTGTTAAAGCAACAACTGGATGCAGGAATGTTTGATCTAACTGATGTTATGCCGCCATTTAGTAATTAACATTTATTATCGTTATCAACATTGTTGGCAAGGGTAAAGCTTGACAGAGGTCACATGGATAATTTTAGCTGTGACCTACACAAACCACAACATACTGGATCCTTCAATTAACCACTTATCCAACTCCTCTCAATGACAATAGAAAAGTTTCAAGAATAAAATTGTAACTCATACATACTGGCTAGCTAAAAAATAACAACACCCTCATGGGTAAAATTGATTCTATGTGTCAAGAATCCCTACAAACAGCAGTTGCATGGGTATCCCCAGAAAGCCCCATTTACAAAGGGTTACAGTCATTCAACATAGACATGGACCTGTAGTGGAATGGAAACTGGCATGTAGCTTTACATGATTATGTTACTGGTGTGTATAGACAGATAATGGTACAGTTCAACCTTTCAACAAATGGACAGTAATGATTATAACCTGTACATATGCTTTCCAGTCACAGAATGATGATGGAATAATGACAAGCGGCCACGTTTTGGCAACATGAAATTGCCAGTTTGTGGCAACACTGGTTAATCAGTGCTGGCTGAATTAGGATGAAGGACTGTAAATGGATGGAACAGATTATCTGCTGATTGTGTGGGTGTTAGTAGCGTGAATGTTTTAAAAATAAAATTGACGCATACCTCAGGAGGGTGGAATTCACATAGATAAAAAGGGTTGGACTCTCGATAAGCCAAAAAGCTTCCTTGTCCACCTGCCATCTACAGTTAATTCCCCGGGTGGCAATCTTGTTAAAATTATCAAAACAAGGCTGTCAATCAATGGTCCAGTCCCATTCTATGAATATTCCGAGTAATGTTGATCTATCAAGTTTACATGTGAGATCCATGCTGCAGTACCTTCTACTGGCTACAAAAACAAAGTCAAAGGCTTTGTCAAAGGATACCCAAAGGCCATGCGATGCGCCACCTCCAACGTCTGCCAATATTCATCAGGGACGAATGATGTTTGTATAATCAATGCATTTATTGCACGGAATGCCACCAAACCAAGAAACAGGGTTTTCTCAGACGACAAGATCTTCTTCAAGATGGGCGGTCCCTCTGACAGCTCTATGTTAATAACTTCGTAGTGGGAGAAATGAGCATTTTCTGCATCCGAATCGAGACTATCCTCTCCCGGAACAGACTTATGACGGAAGTTCACGGACATGTTACGCCGACGACGAATTGTTACGGCGCTCTTGCTTTCCTTCACCATTTTGATATGCGTGTATTATTGAGCAATTCACTAGACTAGATCACTGATCAGTGAGTACGTGGATCTGCATCTGGACTGGATGTCATTTCATTTGTGACGAGGTCGAATAGATGCAGGCAAGCGTGACAAAACCAGACACACTACTTTGTCCTATGCGGCAACATTCGCCACGCCTACCGCAAACACCGAACCACTTATTTCTATTTGCATTGCTCAATTATCATATTCTAAAATTTCAGAATAACTGAGAAATTTAACAAAAAGCCACTCCATCTAAATCCAACCGACCCGCTAGCTTCCGTAGGTACCGCGTAGAAAACATCGGCTGGACATATTGTTAGTGTGAACCCGTTATAACGTTGTAGTGTATTTGGCGCCCTCTAGCGATTATATCGCGTCTTTGTCCCTCATGTCTCCCCTACGACCGCATAGACTGGTACTTGAAAATAGTGTTCTACACATTGCGCGAGCACCGCGTGAATACCGGTAACTTTTGTTCGGTTCACGAACTTCCTTCCGAATTCCCGTTTCCTGTCTGTTGGTGATTTCCTTCATGTTGGCGGCTGCATTCGTTAAAATTAACTTATTTTGAAATGGGCCCGTTTTGTGTTATTCGCAAGTGTTCGCAGTGCTCTGGATAATAGTGTTAGTTGAACCAGATACAGTGCATATTAAACTGTAATTTGTTTACGCTTCGTATTGTTAATACAAAATCGGAATAAAATTAATGGTACCTTGGCTGTACCTTAAACAGTATAAAAATATTTATTAAATACCCGTAGTCGTAGTATACATAAACATAATTGTATAACGTATAATCCTGAACGCACTGGTGTTCAACTCAACTAAGACACCGACTTGCGAAGAAAGTACACGTACTGTGCAAAGGAGGGCCACTCTCCAAGAAAGTCTGACAGTTCGTCTAAATTTAAACTTTCCACGTTGTATTATTTCCTATTATTTCCTCATTTGTGATCTCACATCTAAGTTAGACACGTCATTGGGTTCGTGTCGACGAGATGTTTCAGGATATGGATAACTCCATGTAACGTGTCTTAATATGCTGCTCTACACTCCAAATGAATTTCCCTCCCAAGGGACAATAAAGTATTGTGACTGTGATTGATTGCTTGTAGCAAAATGCAAGTAAAGGTGCCTAATTCCTGTTAGAATAGCCTAAAAATATATATATATTAAATAGGCTTTCCATTTTTAAACATGCATTTATTTCCGATACCCCTGAAAAATACTCAATATTGGAAATTCAATTCTGTTAATATATGATGCCAAGGTCAACTATCTTATCTACGTAACGCACTATAATGATTATAGTTCCATAAGGTATATAATTCTACCCATTTTTGTTAATTGCTAATTGGCCTTTTCCTTACAGTGACGCCCGATACCAAACTTCTTAACCAATGTGCCACTAATAGAAACTGTTTATTTAAAAAAGTTAACGTTGTTGGTAAACCGATATATATTCAATATTTTGATGTCGATATTATTTTATGACGGTTACTGTTATATTCTCTGTAAATCTGATCTTTGCGCAAATAAAAAACAGCCAAACTTTAACTGGTTACGCCCTATATCAAGCTAAAATGTGGACTGAGACAAAAATAACAAACACAATTATTTCAAAATGTATGAATACATAAATAATAATTAATATTACATATCAGAATTGTTTCCATAAACCACCTGTTCAGAAAAAACGCCATGTCACATACGATCGCGCCATGGTAAGCACAACAAAAACTTGGTATCGGCCGGGCGTAACCGTTTTTGTGAATTGCAGTATATTTTTTTCAAAACAAGTAACAAACGGCCAATTAACAATTACAAAAAAATGAACGGTCAGACTTTTTTGGAGAATGGCCCATGAGGCGATGTAAATCCATGGGTAACGGAATGGCCACACAACAGGGTATAATTAACGATCGAATCGTCGTAAATGGTCGATCAAGGTCGGAATGCCAAAATAAAATCATGGGCAGTTGTAAAGATTGGGGTCACTATACAGTTCAGTCTTGGGAGCAATTATGCAACGCCACCAATTTTTATTTACTATTTAAACATAAACGACATAGACGATGGTATTTGTAATAATAATGTATTTGTAAATGTGCGTGTGATACAAAACTCTTCAGTCAGTTAGTTGCATCAGTCGAGGATGCGGTGACATTACAGGATCTTAATACAATACATGGATGGATGGATGGGTGGGTGGGTGGGTGGGTGGATGGGTGGATGGATGGATGGATGGATGGATGGATGGATGGATGGATGGATGGATGGATGGATGGATGGATGGATGGATGGATGGATAGATGGAGAATGGCAACTGTAATTTATTATATAAAAAATTGTGTGCCTGCACTACGGCCACAATAATATACAACAGACGACGAGTTAACGTCAACGTAATTGAGAGTGTACAGCATAGAGTGACCAGGGCGATACCTAAAATTAGTCATACGGATTAGCATAGCAGGTTGACAGTATTTAATGTATTAAATATTAAAACATTCGAAACTAACGACGGTAGTAACGTAGGGCCAACCTGGCTACGCACCACCTATATTATATTAGGTGTTCATAATATTATTGTCAGTGATTTACATAGAAAATATACCTCCAGCTAACTTCTTCATCATGGACTGATGGAGAATACTTTAACAATTAAGAGGGCACCCTTATAAAATAAAAACCGCACTCGAGATTATATATTAGAAAGGTTTCATTCACAAGACGAAGTGCCAATGAATGTCAATTATTGTAATAATTTCCGAAGCGGCAGTCATGTCAATAAGTAAAAAATATTTTAAAGGCCATAATATTGACAGATATTTAACTAATAAGTCGGAGGTTTATAAAAGTCTGCGTACACCCTTATCGTCAACTAAAATTACTAGCTAAATGTGTTGTAAACATATTGAATATCATTTCCCCAGCAAATTTGTTAGAAATGTTGAAAAAAATGCCCACCTATATTGTCAATGCTGTTATCCCCCCGCGAAATAATGTCCATTTGCATTACGAATCCCTCGCATCCCGTGTCAAATTTACGCTGCGGCGCCTGCCCATTTGTCACTAGCTTGTGACGGAAGTGGTCTTTATGTCACGGGGGACCTCGTTGCAATGGTTGGTGGGTCTAATTGACGCAGTTTTAAAAGATTGGGGTTAGAAGATAAACCCTAGAGTTCATTTGACACACGTTGGCTGCCATCATCGATAACGTAACCAGAATATTATTCGTCACTGATCAGCTTTTCGTGGATCTGCATTCTAATTCCTTGTGTTTTCTCAGCAAAGTAGGTAGCGAAGTCGTTGCACAGTGTTTCAGTGTTAGCGGATTGTGGAAGAGTGATACCCGGTGGCTTCAGCAGGGTATTAACTACACGAAAACATGTTCGCTGGTCAAGTGATGACAATACTGACTCATAGTGAACACGCTTAGCTCGCTTGGTCATATTGTTGACCACTGTTCGGTGCTCAACAAAAATCTGGCGATGCACCTCGAGCTTCGTTGTTCTCCATCTCTTCTGTTTGCAAGTCTCAGTGCCCTGGCTTGATGAATGTCGTCATTATATCAGGGCTCCTTGCGTCGGCAAGGTTTCATTCTCGACGTGACGGGGGAAGCAGGTTAATGGTTGGTATGACCGCATGCTCATACTGGTCAACCATTGTATTCACATCTAGTTCAATATCCATCGATGCAAGTTGCAAAGAAAGATCAGTTTCAAGGCGAACCAGATCAAGTCCGTGAAAATCACGCAGCTGCTTTACAACACGAGCAGACACTGGTTTAGTAGACGACAGAAGAAAAACGACACTATAGTGATCCGATATGCTGCTGGGGTACGCTATGGTTGACGACACCATTGAACTGGATCAACGTGTTATCACTAAGTCCAACATGTGTCCCCTCATATGCGTGGATTCAGTGACATGTTGTTTTAAGTTGTTTTCTGATAAAATGTCATTCAACACCTTTACACCAGGCGCACTATTCAGTTCGCACTGGAGCTTGAAGTTCCCAACAATTAGAATGTCTTGTCGGGTAACTACTATTTCATTTATGTATGCTTCAAATTCATCAAGGAACGGCTGGACAGTAGTGGTCAGTGGGCCATAGATATGATAACAACACGTACAGGTCTCGGTGTTTTTGTTGATTTAACATCTAAATGTTCAAATGTATCATATCGTTTGGTTGAAGTCTTACGGAATTTGTATGCCGACTTGTACAACAGTCCGACACCACCTCCACGCTTCGATGAACGGCATTCCCCAATGTAGCTGTAGCCTGGCGGGGTTAATTCGTAGAGAACGGCACTGTTGTTTGGTTTGCACTATGTTTCGTTCAAAAACATTAAATCGGCTTTATGATCAAGCATATGTTCTTTAACTGTTACGGGTTTGTTACACACAGATCGTGCGTTGAGCAGCACACAAGTCACATCACTGGTGATGATAGATTTCACACCGTTGTTGTTAAACATTGCCTGGTTAACATGTATCAGATTAATACCAGTGTTGTGTCGATGTATGCTTGTCCTGACACCACGAATGTAAAACACATCATCGTTTTCTGTTGTTGTTGTCGTTGTCGTTGTCGTTGTCGTTGTCGTTGTCGTTATCGTTATCGTTATTGTTGTTGTTGTTGTTATTGTTGTTGCTGCTGATACCGCCATAGACAACAGACACGTGTATTTACGTGGTGGAATAAAGCCAACATTATTTTATTTTTCAAATACACATCGTCAATGACATATGGAAAAACTACAACAACATGACATTTGTATAGGTAATATAATTATTCTATCCAATGAACATAATATATATGTATTTATGTAATTTTTGTTTAATGAACAGTATATTTCTGGGTATCATTCAGTTTCTAGGACATAGTATGTGATTTAATTTGTAATGACTGACATAAAAAGGAACATGATCGACAAATACAACTAAAAACAAGTCATTGGTCAAAAACGGTATATTTAATTCTAATTTGCATTACACTGTTATCACTAAGTGAGCATATCGCAACTAAAAATATGATTGTATTTTAATTTGCTGCTAGCCAATATAAATTATTAATTGTCAAATAAGTACTACTATCAAAGTGTTATTTTGTGTATTTATATTGTAATAGGCAGTAATAACTAACATTGTACTATTATGTAACATCTGCATATTCCACGTGTTGTAAGTAAATAATTCTTAGGGGTATACAAATACAAGAGTTTCTTCAGTATACCCCTTTTTTCTGGCACACTCATTCTGATATACCATAAACACTGTATGTATATTTTGTTGTTAAATAAACATTTACTACTACTACTACTACTACTACTACTACTACTACTACTACTACTACTACTACTACTACATATAATATAGTTTTTTTTACACTAGTCGTAGTTGTATGTATTCAGCAACAAATTATATATGACTATTCAGATTAATTTAACACTCTGTGGTAGCTATTTGCTCATAACTGCTCTGAGATCCCTCCTTTAATTAGCCTGGTGCCCTACCGTGACCACTATATCCACTGGTTACAACTATAGTCTTGTTTTATGAGAGGCTGTATACTGGCAGACATGAACGAAATATGCTTGTCCTTTCGTATAAATCGCCAGTAGTGGAAGCAGAATGTAGATTCGACAAGCATATCTGTCCATAACCTACCACCTGACGCATCAATAAATTTGTACACGTGATACAAGTCATCAATGAAATAACATACAATAATTGTTATCATTTACACATTCAGTACCAGCACTAAACATGGATTACCACTAAACATATGAACATATGTTAAGATCTATGTTCGATGCTGAATTGCACAGATGTACAGCTTTCTGATTATCATAAGTATGATCAACTGTTACAACATAATGGTTCCATTGACTTTTAAATTAGCTAATTAACAAGTAATATGAAGACATGCCTGGTGGAGAAGGGACCGTGGATAGGAGGACTATGTGGCACTGGTCTCTGTCATGGCGCCTCGAATTGAGGCCTCGTCTGATGCACAGGGCTCGCAGAGTGGTGCTGGAATGAACAATGTTATTGACAATAATTATATCAGGCAACCGTGGAGTGCACTTATGAATCACAGGAAAACATCACCATTCAGAAAATGTCCTTTCTTAGATAAATAATGATCTACAGAAAGACCATCAATTTCAGTTTGTACTGATTTTTGTACATGTGACAACTTGTAATTTGGGTAATTTAAGTGTTATTATTACTACAGAACTCATACTCATTCATCATAATGCGAAAGTACACCAGGCACTACGATGGGCACTCTAGAGCACCTCTCCTGGGCTTTTTTAATGTGAGAGACGGATGGAGATGACGATGGAGATGACGGATGTCGTTCCATGTAGCCGCCAGATTATTCATTGCCACATGCAAAAGTCCTGCATCGCACAACTGTTGGCTCCACCTCAGCTAATACAAAGTTGTTATGTTAAAAATTACATCCCATTTAAAACAGCAATGGCAGTGCTCTTGCAAGCATCACTTCCACGAAACTGCAATTAAAACCATACAAAGTGAAATGAAATCAAAATATGTGTTGCAATAAAATCATAAACTATGCCAATCGAATAGATTACTGAACAATCTTCAGGGTAGTTCTTCAATTCAAACTATTCATTTTGCATATCCAAACATTTGGATATATGCAAAATGAAATATTTTGAAGCCAACAGAATAGGTTCTTAATCTTCACAGAAGTTGGGAATTTGTAATTGCATTATTATAGAATATGTAGCAAAATATAGTTTCTGAAATTGTCAAAACAGTAACGCAATTTCTGTCATTATTCCATGCAAACAAAATGAGTATTGTGTTAGTTACTACCCGTTTGGGTAGTAACTCAGGTAGGGGTTAGGCCTAGCTAATATGTGAAACAACCAGTTAATGTTTTGAGTATGAAAACATCAGCAGGAATTGAACCTGCTTAAAAAATATAACGCATAACTGGACGAGCACCAACTGTTTTAAAAGCCTAATATGTCAGACTTTGTATTTAATAATTCACATAAAATTTTGAATAGGAATTTACCTCTAGCCAAAGCCGATATTATTGCCCAGTTTTGCCTTTTGGGTTTAAAAGTTTACTTTACCACAGTATTCGAGATAAGATAAGGAAAGATGGGAAGGTGGGGTATTTTAGTATGTTCCTGGCACAACATCCTGAAGGATGACTTACTTAGGTTGTTTCTGACCGTAGGCGGTGGCCTCGGTGGTCAGATCTACATATGTCTCTGTAAATGCCCTACGACTTCCTATGAAGGCGGCTCATCTAAATCAGGGTTGGGTTTCTGACAGTCAGGAAGGTATTTCTGATGAGACAATGTCAGAAACTGTCATAGACTGGTTTCTGACAGATTTCTGACGTCAGAAACAGTCAGAATCTAATACATGCCATATGCATAAAATTATGATTTTGCTAACTGCATAAGCGATGACGCAATGACAGGGAAACACTTGGATAACATCTGGTGACAACAGAGCTTAGCTTGCATCTAGCAACTGTTTTTTCATTACGTTCCTCTTTAACAACTGTTCCCACACAGCCTTAGCTGGTCTGCCCCCCTTAAACATGGTGCAAACTAATATGTTAGTGCTACTAGCACTATTAAAGTTACTATTCAATGACGTTTAAAAAATGTTGGAAATGAATTTGTACTTCTCTCACGTGTAGCAGTATATCTCTATGTGAAGATACTAAACCGGTGGCTGGCCAAGCACTGATGAGTAGAAAGCATTGGGCCAATCAGTTTACACCTCCATCAAGCATATTGACAAGTTTAACCTGCCCCCCCCCCCCCCCCGGGTTAAGTAATCAATGGCGCTGTTCATTGTGAGAGCAACATATGCATGTAATGGCTATGACTAACTGATAACAGTGCCTTTCATTATGGACATCCTGGCACACATACAAGGATTATGGTCAGAACTGGTAAATAGTACAAGTCAAGCGACCAGTCTTTCTTCGCAATTTTGTACGGTTCTCTTCCTCCTACAAGTGCTATCTTGTGCAAATACCGTGTTTTTACATCCCCCGACAATGACTCGGTGTACTTTTGTTTAATTGTTCTTGATTTGGGATGACAAGCCATACCCACAATCACAGTGTTTACGTTTACGACTGTTGCGCTCGCCCATAAAAAATACGAATTAATGTCAGCCGGAGGCTTGGGGACCCGGATGTTGGGTTTTGCGCGAACTACGAATAGGGTGGATATTAACTTCGTATTAACTAAGGGTTTCTGGCTGGAACAAATAATACTATCTGAAGGGAAACCTTTGTATCGGTCATGTGCAGAAAAGTTATTTAAGTCAATAACAGAACATATCAATCGCATAATTATCATCTGGTTAACTTACAGTGATAGCTAAATAAATTGGCACTTATTTAAAGGGATTCTTTGAGAATTTTAATCTCTTTGTAATGTACGCAATTATTAGGTAATCTTGTTAATATGATTATTTCATGTAATTCTATGCCTTTATTTAATTAGAATTATGTTTTATTAATCACTAATGACCCTGACAATATATCGAAAAAATAACTCTGCGTACGCAGAGTTTCTACTTTAGGCCCACCTTCACGATCCGTATAAGGCATGCTCATGAATATTCGGGACTGTCCGTCAGATTTCGATTAGCTACGCCGATTTAATAGATGCATCATCAACATGTGTATATATGGATTAGCCACCGCCATGCGAACGAGTCGTGACCGATAAAATTATCAAAACGATACGTGGACCAGCTACTGTTTATGTCACAGATTCAGCAAAGAAAAGAAGGAAAATATATAGAATAAACGGAGAATGAACATAGCGACAGTTCATGACAGACGGATTGATTTTATATATATAAAAACACCTCTCCATGCACGAAGCCGCCGATGGCGAAGCCGATGTCATATTGAATGTTTGACATTGTTTTTGTTAGAATATAAAAACTATGGTACTATGGAAGTTTTAATGAAACGTTTTGATAACGGAAACTTACAGAAACCGAGAAACATTCAATAATGAAACAATTTTATTTGCACCATCAGTCCAGCTGCTATTTCCATAACCAGTATAAATACATTATACATCACTAATGTAATTTATGGTATTGAGATAGGATAGATAGTTATGTACTTTCCCATCTACAAAAAGTAAAATTTTAGTTTGAAATATGTAGATCTCTAAAGAGCATAACATTATTGTCGAAAAAATATATTGCATCAGTATAAAACATGTTTTATTTTGTACTGGGGGTGCACTAATTATTTGTTTTGCCCATCATTTAGAGTAAAAGATATTGAATTTGTTTCTGTCGAACTCCTGTTTCGATAAAACATAAAATGGCCATTGTGTGATGGAAATAAAGTTCTAAAATTACAAAACTTTAAAACGCATATTTTAAAACACTCTTTTCAGCCATCATTGGTGTATTTAGCTCAAGAAGATCCCGAAAACATTTTGAATGTGGTGGAACATTTATATTTTATTAATTTTCAAAATTATTGTAAAAGCAACTTTGTCGACACCTTTTTATACACTACTCCCAATATAGTTCACTTAACACAAACTTGTTTCACAAAATTTTGAAGAATATGCTGTAGAACACAATCCAAACATGATGAGCATAAGAAAGCATAACTTTTATTATGTACTCCTACTTTTTAACATAATGACGGGATTATGTGCATTTAGATGCACAAATCGATCGGTTGCACAAATCCATTTGAAACATAGTGATGTATATATTCCCAGCAGAAGCCACATGGAACTAATATGGCAGAACAAAGTCAGACATCTTCACTACTGTGTCAGTTAACATATTGTGCTATTAATAGCACTGCTATGCATTTTGATACACAAAGGTAGCAGATGCACACATCCATTTGAAACTCGAAGTGAGGTACAACTTCCCAGTAGATGTCGCACAGAACAGAATGGGGCAGAACAAAGTCAGACATCATCTTATGTTAGGTGACCCATTGTCCAATTAATGGCACTGTTAAGTAGAGCTCTTCAATTTCCTCCTCTTTCCATCAGCTCAGCTATTTCCAATGTTCCTGCAAATAAACAAAGTTGAATTTAGGAAATTGAGCATAAATATGAGTTAACTAACTCAACACTGCGCAGATTAATTCAGTTTAGATATTGGATCATGGGACTTATCACCAAGTGTACAGCTGGCTAAATAGAAAAGAAATACAAGAGAACCTTGTTATGTTGATTCAGTCAGACTAAAATCCCAATCCATTACTTTGGCCAACTTTTAATTTGCTTCTACATAATTACCTGTATGCATTGGTCATATACAGTGCACTCCAGACAACTCGAACTCACATAAGTTGATTTTCACTAAGTTAAGTCAATCTTTTCCTCAGTCCAGGGCAAATATCCCAATAAGGGGATCTTCTGATAACTTTCTAGTTATCAGAAATTCCATTTATTAGTATTGTCATGGGTAGTTCGACAGAGTGCACTGTATAGTTTCCTTTATTCTTGCTCTAATAATTGATGTTGTATATAATTATACATATGGGCCATTCTCGTGAAAAGTGTACAGTAACGGTAAAGTAACATGTCAAAAATAAATGTTTAATTTGTTTTAGCGAGTACTATTATTATCAGATGTGCTATTCACATGAAGCAGTGCAACTTGATCTGATCTATTATTAGATTTAAAAAATATATATTAATGAATAAAAACTTGTGTACTAGAGTGCAGATCTGCTGGTGTCCAAAATTCGTGCATCGCAAAATTCCGTTGCAACATGGTATTGTGTACTTTTTAACAAACCTAAAACGTTTACATTGAATGATGACATGCCAGCCAGGTTTACTAACAATCGTAGCTGTAGTATTAAAAACAGTATGTGAACGTACGGGAAACGGGGACTTTTCAAAAACGGCTGACTGGAATTTGGAAAGGCAAGACCAGTAGACACACATACCCAAATCCCAGATTTAGCTTTTAGCCAGTTTAGGCAAACAAATTACATCCACGACCAGGTTAATCATCTTGTTATAGTTGCATATATTTATATTTCAGTGTGCATTTTCGTTCACTGCATGTCGGCGGACGTTATAATTCTGTTTAATCGAAACGTTACTCGGCTGACTGCATTGGGGAGCAGGATAAATAAACAATGCATACGCTTCCTACACTTATAAAAATAGCTGTCAATATGCATGTTCACAAATTGTTTATTTAATATGACATTGCTTGAATCAACTCACCTCGAAATCAAACATGTTAGCTGTGTGTGTGTGTGTGTGTGTGTGTGTGTGTGTGTGTGTGTGTGTGTGTGTGTGTGTGTGTGTGTGTGTGTGTGTGTGTGTGTGTGTGTGTGTGTGTGTGTGTGTGTGTGTGTGTGTGTGTGTGTGTGTGTGTGTGTGTGTGTGTGTGTGTGTGTGTGTGTGTGTGTGTGTGTGTGAACGGTCTGTGTGTGTTTCTCTGCGTGTGCATGAATATTCATTAAACTACATCACGTGGCAACAAGCTAAAAATGATTCGCGTAAACACAACTGTTTATCGGCTTTTTGCGCAGATAACACCCAAATTATGTATAAACATGCAAGACATAAGTAGCAGAGAAAGTATTTATGGGAAATTAATACGTTTTGATACGGTACACCTCGAATGTATATTAGCTAAATAAAGAATCCCTTTAAAGAGCAATTTTAATATTTTAATTACATCAATAATATGACACCACTATTAAAGTGTATGTTTATACTGAACCGGGATAGACATGCTGAGTGTTGCCATCTAGCAGTTGATATTTAAAAGGCGGCTTCTGAACCAGACTCTCTTCCCGGCGAAGTCACGCAGCCGGGCGAGAGTCGGTTAAGCAAGATTATTCGAGAAATAAGAGCATAGGGTATTTCTAGAGTAGCCTCGATTACCCAGGCGCCATGAGGTGGTAGCACTTTTTCGCCCCTCACAACTGCCTGGGAAATTAATGCTCTGCCAATGTAACCGGTAGGGAGGCTTTACCCCAGATTCAAGTAGAGACGATGATTGGCTCTCAGGCCAACTATGAAATAACAAATTAAATAAGGATACACTTTTATCAGATAATACTATACTATATAAACTATTCAACATTAAGCTTATATTGAAACATGTCACATAAAAATAAACATAAATAAAACGCGGCAAATCCTGACGATAAGTCACATTACTTCATAAATTGATGACGCTTTAATTCATGAGTATAAAAGTATTGTCATCTAGCGGACAACATCTCAAAGGTGGCTTCAGAACCAGACTCGCTTCCCGGCGAAGTCACTTAGCCTGGCGAGAGTCGATTAAGCGAGATTACTGGCGCCCTCTAGCGATTATATTGCGTCTGCGTCCCACATGTTTCCCCTACGACCTGACAGATCTCGGGATGAACTGAACTGAACTGAACTGAGCGATTATATTAACAATAATTTTTGCTGCAAAAACGATGTTGCGTCGCATTTAATTTCAGTCCGTCGGGTGTTGAGTCTACTAAATTGCCTACGCCTAAGTTTTAAGATATATATACGACAGCAAGTCGGCTGTTACAATCGACCCCATGGTATGGTCAAGTGTATTACAACTAAGGATCGATTGACCCAATTGTAACAATCGTAGGCTACAATGCTACACAATTATCTAATTAGCCAGTCATTTTGTTGCCTCTAATGAATATACAACATTGTAATCCCCACACGTAGTTGTACTATGTTCATTGCTGAAATGAAATCAAATTAAATATCACTTATGTAAATGAATATTCTTTTAGATATATCCAATAAGTGAATTGTTACCTTGTAGAGGATTTCGACAGTGTAGCACACCAAGATAATTCGTATTTCCTCTCGCCTTGGCTGATTTGTGTTCTGACCTTTCTGATCCATATGGCTTCGTTTATCTGTCGTGTTCTTCTGTTGACTTCCTTGTCCGCTATGTTTGTTCCCTCCCAGTCTATGATATGACTTTGTGCTGTTGCGTGGTCTGTGAGGGAGGATTTTGTATGGTCGACATTGATCTTTTTCTCGCTCCTCGTATATTTCTTTTTCCTTGTGTTGTCTATATTGTGCGCGGCACTTACTTGGGCAAGCACAATGGAGTAGCCCGCAGCGGCTGCGTCAATACGGACTCCTTGCTATTGTGTTGCACGGGTATTTATAGGGTGTGTGTGTGTGTGTGTGTGTGTGTGTGTGTGTGTGTGTGTGTGTGTGTGTGTGTGTGTGTGTGTGTGTGTGTGTGTGTGTGTGTGTGTGTGTGTGTGTGTGTGTGTGTGTGTGTGTGTGTGTGTGTGTGTGTGTGTGTGTGTGTGTGTGTGTATTGTTAGGGTGTAATGCGGTTGTGCGTACTTATCTTGGGTGTGACCTATTTACACTGCTGCTCCGCACTACATTCCTCCCCATCATAAAAAGGAACGGGATATATTAGAGGGAATATATTTTTCATATTATGTAATTATCGAGTAATTATAAAACAAAATGTAACATTTGATTATTACCCAAGACCGTGCATATACCCTACACAAAGACAATTCGCTCAATGTGACAATTAAACACATATAGCTTTATAATTACCTAAAATATATTTTTTAAGGATATTTCCGTATTATTACCTTAACTAAACCCGAACACCAACATAATATATATTAATACAGTTGATTAAACCCAACCACAATATGTCAATAGTTACATAATATAACAAAACGACTTTATCGAAAATGACTTGTCACTTCCAATAAAGAAATAGGTATGTACAAAAAAAGTATCTACACAAATTTATCTACACGAGAAGATATGTATGTTCTAGAATCCGGACACCGACAAGCGTCCTATGTTACTAGATTGTGTCTGTGCGTGTGTGTAAGTTACTAGATTGTGTCTGTGCGTGTATGTGTATGCGTGTAGTGTGTGTTACCCATTTAGATGTTACTCCATGGTATACAGGAGGCGTGCATCGAAGCCGTAGAATTTACACGCATTCAGGCGGCTCGCTTCCACCACCATATCAGTAGTTAAACCCTTCAACGAGGCCACCCTCTCTGTTACTGTAATTATGTTCCATGGGTGGTTCGGGCCAGTTGTTCCTGGTGGTGGAAGATATGGCGCATCTGACTCCAGCATCCGCTATCCGCCCAACTAGCTTCATCGACATCTACAGTCGGAGATACATCGACACACCGTACTACTAATGGTGTTATGTCATCGATATGGGATTCAAACCTATCCCAACTAGCGTGTAGTTTAGTACAGTACCTACAACCACCACATGGTAAAGTGGCCAAATCTCTTCCAGTCTCGTAATAGTGACACTGCACTCCGCTTAAATTCATTCGTGACAACCCGTCTACATTGTCGTGTAATTTACCTGGACGATGCAGGATTTTCATGTCAAACTGACTAACTACTTCTAACCACCTAGCGAGTTGTCCTTCGGTGTATTTAAATATCATTAGCCAAGTCAAACTGTTATGGTCAGAACATACTACAAACATTTTCCCTAGGAGATAAAACCTAAACTGGTTTTAAAAAGTGACCACGGCAAGCAATTCCTTTCGTGTGGTACAATACTTTTTTGAGCTGGTGTTAAAATGTGACTGCCATATGCTATGGTTCGTTCCACGCCATCTTGCACCTGTAACAATTCCGCTCCAACAGCCAAATTACTGGCGTCGGTATCCAAAATGAAAGTATCATATGAATTAGGATATGCTAAAACAGGAGCTGTTATCATAGATTTTTTTAGAGTTTCAAAAGCCTCCTGCTGATTGTCCGACCAGTTGAATGTCTTGTTTGATCCTGTTAACTCGTACATACTACTTGCTTTCTTTGCAAAACCTAGGACGAAATCCCTGTGATAATTTACGATCCCCAGGAATGATTCAACTTCCGCTTTACTCGGGACTGGCCATTTTAACACCGTTTCGATTTGACTTTGTGTAATACCCAAACCCTCACAACCTACTTTTCTTCCCAAAAATTATACCTCACTTTGGAAAAGTGGACATTTCCGTGGTTTCAATTTCATTGTGTATGTACGAAACCGGTATAAATTCTGTTGTAGATTGTCGATATGGTTTTGAAATTCCTTGCCCAAAACGATTACATCATCCAAATAGGCCAAAACTTTCTTCCAAACCATACCCTTCAATATCCGATGCATTGCTCTCTGGTAAGTTGCTGGTGCATTACATAATCCTTGACATTCTAACGTGTTCACAGAGGCCATATATGTCTTGTGGCGATCTTCTGGTTCAACGTTTATTTGCCAATATCCGCTAGCCATATCTAGTGTGCTAAAGTATTGATTACCCTCCAAATTATCTAGGCATTCTTCAATTAAGGGTATTGGGAATGCATCATTCTGGGTTACAGAGTTTAGTTTCCTGAAATCTACACAATAGCGTAATCCTCCACACCACTTACGCACGATATAACTGGTGCGGCAGCCCATTCAAACTACGATGGCTGTATAATTCCCTGTTCCAGCATAGATTGTAACAGAGTCTCCTCTTCCTTTTGAAAACCCAGCGGGGTTCGCCTCATCCGCATCTTTACAGGAGCCGCATCACCAGTGTGAATACGGTGTGTAGTGGCTGTGTAGCTAGTTACCAAAGTATAAGTCGTGCTTTGCAAATACATCCTCATAGTCCAATAATAATTTCTTCAAAACTTCAGACTCTGATTCATTGAGTTGTACAATTTATCTTTGGTATAATTCTTGTACATGTGGAGCTGTTTTCCAACAGTCAACTTTCTCTAGCTCATGCTTAGCAATATCCGCTGTTATACTTGACAAAGGTGTTCCGATACTAGGGTTTGGTGTTAACCGGCTCTGTCATAGAGTCTGACTTCGCATTAGCATAGTATCGAGCTTTGTTATTTATGTTTCATCATTGGGCATATCCAATAAACAATCAGTTATTTCTGTTGACAGCCGGCTCTGACGTAGCGCCTGATTGTCTACAGGATTTCCTGAGTTTGATGAAACGGAATGAGACGCTGATAGCGTAATTGGTTGATCGGTTACCATGTCTGGTTTACTTCCCTCTTCGCTATGTACATCAATATCCTGATGTGGGACCATATTTGACCATATCCCCTCAGACCAACCCGAAATTTCAGTGGCACACGCCAGCAACTCCTTAGCGGGTATCGTGACTGGTTTATCTGTGAGGTTCAGGACACATATGTTTATGATGTTACCCTCGTTTACCACATAATCTGGGATCCATATTTGTTTATGTCTGTGGACCGGTTCGATGGCAAAATCGCCAGTTGTTGCATTATCCATGTGACATTTAAGCATTATTCCACTGTTTGGTGGTATAGTTTTTTTTTTATACATAGTTTTACTCGACAGATAACAACTTCGTCATTGGACAGATTCCGCTTCATAGTTGCAGATATTACCTCGTCGCCTATCATGACTATATTGGCATTAATGTCTAAAACTGCCCCCACCGATTTCAGGAAGTTTAACCCAACTATAAATGGGTATGTTGTATCCATTACCAGCATATCTACTGGATAGTGATTCTTCCCTACTTGAATGGTAAGTTGGGAGAGTAATTTCCATTCTGTCTGGATGTGCCCTACACCTCGTACACCAATACTCGAACTTGACTGAACAGGAATATTAACATTCTTAAGGAGTTCCTCACTAATTATTGTTGCTTGAGCGGCCGTATCGACCACTGCTGATATTCTGTTACCCTTAATGGTAATCGAAATAGTCATAGTCCAACCCATGGTCTCTGGAAGTTTAGCCTCATATACTGTGACATTTGCTGGTGTATCTGTCCTTATTTTTGTGTTATTTTTACATTCCGTTCCATTCTCCGAATGATTTACAGAGGTACTCACATGTGTGATTAACTCAGAGTCACTGTCAAAACAAATAAGCATTTCAGTATTATATTTGTTATGATTCAGGCCTTGTTTCCCTGAGGATAGACTCTGGCCATCTAGTTTAGCCCTTCTTATTTTAGTGGCAAGCTGTCATTGCGGGCATTCCCCGAAGCACTTGATGGGGACCTACTGCTATTCTTAGTGCAATTGAGACTCATGTGACCTGTTTCACCGCAATTGTAACACCTGCCATTGAAGGACGGTGATTGTCTACGGCCGGGTGACTGCATGCGATCCGGCGATTGGTATATATTGGGAGATCGACCGTATCTCCTGAATTACGGTCGACTGTTCATGGGTGGCGTCGGTCCCTCCCGATCTAGACTTTTCTTCACTTGGATCAGTCTCCTCAATATTTCATCTATCTTACTGTCCTCTTTGTCTTTGTTGTTATTGCCAGAACCGACTGGTTCCTGAGTTATCCTCCATCGGTCTTGTTGTATGGCGACCAACAGTCTCAGGTGATGCATACATAGTGCGTACCAGCACTTCGTCCTCGAATGCTACCTGTCTCGCTGAAACTGACAGTGTTCTACCTAAGACAGCCTTCTGGTTGCTGATGCTACTCTTTATCTCCTTCGAGGCTTTCTGAACTGACCTTGGCTGTCTCTCGCTGACTGCTAAAGCTGCCCCCTTCTCCCTGGCACCTCTGAGGAACAGCTCCGTGGCCCATTTATCTATTGCTCTGTCTCCTGCTCCTTTGTATCCCAGCGAGACGGCATGTTGTACTCGATCCGCAAAGTCTTCCAAGGATTCGTTGGCTTCCTGCTTGATATCGTGGAGATTCCGTCGCGCTACGCTTGGGTCTTCTTTCATACCGAGTCTGTTCTTCATCATTTCATGAGCCGATGGCGATCTTTGCGAGAGCGTGACCGTACATAATGTATGGCTTTGTAACGCATGCATTCCTTTAGTCTCCGTAGTTTCTGATGACCACCCCAGTGATAGTGTTTAGCAGTACCATTGAACAGGTAAAGAAAGGCATCCCAGTCTGTAGAGTCCCCGGAGAACATAGGTAATTTAGGTCCGGGAGGGTTATTTCGTTGATGATGTCGTGTGTTATTCCCCCGTCTATCCCTTTCCATTGATTCGTCAGACGATCCTGAGTTTGAGTTAAGAGAGTCAGAAGACGATGAAGACGACGATGAAGACATTGAAGACGAGTCTTCGTCGGAATATCGGTGATGTGATTTGCCATCTTTCTTCTTCTTTCTTCTTCGACCATGGGCTACGTCACGTGTGTGATGACCCTCATTTTTGTCATGTGTGTGATGCCCATCGGTTGTGTCGTGTGTGTGATGCCCATCGGTTGTGTCGTGTGTGTGATGCCCATCGGTTGTGTCGTGTGTGTGATGCCCATCGGTTGTGTCGTGTGTGTGATGCCCATCGGTTGTGTCGTGTGTGTGATGCCCATCGGTTTTGTCGTGTGGGTGATGCCCATCGGTTTGTGGTGTGGTGGCTATTCCTCCCATTGGTTCGCGTTTCACACCGACTGTAAGATTTGTATTGCTAGTAGGTTGAAGTTGGGTATCCTTCCTGCGTGCTTCTTGTCCGAACAACCGCGAGGGACCGGAGCTGTGTATGCCATCCTTTGGTAGCGCATCAAGGAGAGCTTTGTCATCAAAAGGATGACTCATTGATTTGGAAGGGCTCTTATATTCCATGTTCTTACTCTCATACATTTCCCATTTCATTTCACCACCTATTTCCTGTGACCTGCGTCTATTCATTGTGTGATCCCTTTCTTCCATATCCCTTCTCATTCTTTCTTCCAGTTATATTCTCTTTACTTCCCTCACCCTCATGAATTCATACTCGTCAATATCAAACCTGGCCCTGTTTGATCTCTCTCTTTCATATTCTTTGATTTTGCAATCCCTCTCATCAAGTTGATATTGTGCTTCCATCCTTTCCAGTTTATCTTTTAACATCTGTACCTCATTGCTACTAGAATCTGTCGAAGTAGCTCCTCCTGTCTGGGGTTTCTCTAAACTGAGTCGTCCTGTTTCCAGCAATTTATCCCAAAACGTTGTAGCAGCGCCCGTGGCTGTCGCTAAGTCAGCAATTTCTATTTTATCCTTCTTCCTGAGATTCAGTATTTTGGTAGCCTTTGTGGTGGATACCCCTGCTACTTCCATAACCTGTTCTTTAGTGCATGTATATAAGTTGATTGTGGACGTCATGTTGACGTCTAGATGCGTGTAAATGTATATATCAGTGTGTACATACGAGGTAAATGGCTATTACTACTATGAGAACGAAAGAAACTACCCAAATATCTACGATCACAAAATAATAAACCATATCACGCAATAGATACAAGACAATTAGTGAGCGATAATACCCAATTGGTAGGTTCGGGAAGTAAACAACATTGTACAGCTTCACATAACCCAACCAAAATGTAGCTAGCTTTATGATGAAATACAAATGTCATAAACATGATACAGTTATAAATAACAAAAACACAAGTTAAGGCGGAATTAAATTACATGACACACTATCCACGATGCAAACACAACGACGCGGTTAAAGGGTTACACCCAGTTCAAGTATTGTCGCGTAGCAACTGACAGCGACGCGCAACGTTGGGTGAATGCGGACAGCGGCCACGCCCAGAAACTGGTTTCAATTGTTTGAAGCGTAGCCAGAACCGGCAGATTCCTAACTTACGCTTCTAGGAATTTGAAGCGTTGTAAATTGTAAACAATTAGCACTAGAGAACCGACAGGTTCCTCCTCGCTAATTATTTTGAAATTAAACGCAGATTCACCAACAAATAATACCCTGCTCGCAGCGCCAA
The DNA here is from genome assembly GCA_963995525.1 of Escarpia spicata. Lineage (NCBI taxonomy): Eukaryota > Metazoa > Annelida > Polychaeta > Sabellida > Siboglinidae > Escarpia > Escarpia spicata. The sequence continues at coordinate 23,751,199 of OZ023208.1, forward strand.
TATTGTGCGCGGCACTTACTTGGGCAGGAACAGTGGTGTAGCCCGCAGCGGAGGCCGAAGGCCGACGGGAGCGTCTCCTCGATGAGGGGCTGTGCTTCTCGGTGGCGGCGGCGGCGGCAATACGGACTCCTTACTATTGTGTTGCACGGGTATGGATAGGGTGTGTGTGTGTGTATTGTTAGGGTGTAATGCGGTTGTGCGTACTTGGGTGTGACCTATTTACACTGCTGCTCCGCACTGCATATACATCCTTTCTATGTTCCTAAAGCCTTATTTGAACAATCTTCCTGTATCCACTATATTTAATAGCACAGTTCTTGCATGGTATTTGATACACAAGTTCGCCCTTCTTCTTCTTCTCGCGTTTGTCTACTGCCTAGACTTGCTGAGTGTTGTTGAGCAGCCACTCCCGGGTCGCCAGGTCCAGCTCGGCGATGCCAGTCTCTCCGTGTGGAGCACCGTAGAGAGTGCAGTGATTGATAATGTAGTATGTTGTTTGTTGGGCCGCACCGCATTCACAACTAGCACGTTCACATAGTCCCCAACTGTACATATTAGCGTTGAAACGTCCAACTCCCGTTCGCAGGCGGTTTAGCTTCGTCCAAGCCTTTCGCGGGAGGTCGGAACCAACACAGTGTACCTATGGTTCTGGAATGAACCTATGTAAGGAGGTTGATATCCAGTGTGCTGTTGTTTCACTGGGGCCCATATATTTAATGAGTTCATGTGCCTGGCTGTTGAAAGGGTGTCGCGACTTCAGGCGCTGTACACTAGCCATTTCTGAGCAAATGTTGTATAGTAGATGGTCAGTGTTTTTGTACGCTTGCCCAAGGCCAGAACAGCTGCCTGTCTTCGATGTGTCGGTGGTGCAATGCCAGCAAGCATCCATAAGTGTTCATTTGTTGTTGCTCTTAAACATCCAGTGACGACTCGTAGGAAGTTGTTGATGCTGATGTCCAGTTTTGATGTGTGTGCACTTCTGCACCACACCTGTGCACAGCATTCCGCTGGAGCGTACACTAATGCCACTGTAGAGGTGCGTAGTGGCTTGGTGCTTGCTCCCCAGGTGGTACCAGCAAGTCGGCGTATCAGCGCTCCATGTGATGCGACTTTTGCGCTTAAGTTTTCCAGATGTTGCCTGTAAGTCAGTGATCTGTTTAGTTTGATGTCCAGGTATGTAAGGGCTGCTTGACAGACGAGCCGTGTATTGTTCACAAACCCGTTCATTTCACGTTTATCTTCTTTGTTGCAGAGATAGAAAACGGCAGAGACCGTTTTCTTATCACTGAGTTTCAGTCGCCATTGTTTCAGGTATGTGGAGAGGATGTTCATATTTGGTGTGATACCAGTCTCAACATGGGACCATTGTCTGTGCCTCATTAAGATTGCGAGGTCGTCCGCATATCCGTACTTCCTTGAGGTTGTTTCGGGCAGATCGTAGATGTAGATATTGAAGAGAAGTGGTGATAGGACAGAACCTTGCGGAACACCATTCTTTAGTCGTCTGTGTCTGCTTCGCCCTGTTCTTCTGGCTCCACTTTGTTTGGGGGTGTACTCTGAGGGTAGTGTGGGGACGCATGGCTGTTGTTACCCCATATTTCTTCAGTAGTCGATGTACCCTCTCTGAGATCCCCTCCATATATGGGATGACTACTTGGCTTCTGTAAGTCTTGTCTGTTTTCTTTTTCAGTCTTTTTCTTCTTGGTGCTATCCGTCATCTTTTTTCAAGGACCAGGGCGGATACCCACAAACTTCTCATAGCTCCTCTTATGTGTTTCTTCTCTTCCTTCTTGCCCCCTCTTCTGAAGTTATCGTCTCACACCGGTTCATCAGGGTTCTGGCGAGTCCTAACTTTTGGTGTTTGGGGTGGTGGGACGCAAAGTTCAGGTGTTGGTCAGTGTGTCTTCTTCTATACACTGTAGGCTTCATGCTGCCATCCCCCTTTCTGGTGAACTTAGAACTTAACGAAGGGCATGCTGTTGTTCGGTTTTTCTTCTCTTGTGAAAATGATGCTGCCCGTAGGCTTATGGCAGGTGTTCATGTTATATTGTAATTTCTCTGCTTTTCCTGTATGCACTAGGCAAATAACATCATCCGCATATCTCTTCCAGTTTCTTGGTTGGCAATCGTCTGGTGTTGTGGCAATGATTTTCTTCTCCAAATCCTCCACGTACAAGTTCACAACAATGGGGGATACAGGACTGCCCTTGGCTACACCAAACTTCTGCTGGTAAATGTATCCTCCAAATCTAAAGTACGTAGTCCCAAAGACAAATTCCAACAGCTCCGTGACGTTGTCTACTGTTAGGTTGGTTCTCTTCATGAGTGTCTTGTCATTCTATAATCTCTTTCTGATTACTTCACATGCTTATTTGCTAGGTGTCTTTGTGAACAGTAACACGACATCGTATGACACAAATATTTCGCCATCTTCCACTGTTAGCTTTGTCATCTCTTTCACCAATTATTGCGAGTTCTCTGTGTGGTGTTCTGTTTTTCACACTAGCGGTTGTAGTATGTTGGTCAAGTCTCTGGACACTATGTATGCTATGGTATGTGTATAATCCACAATTAGTCGGAGTGGTACGCCCTCATTGTGAATTTTTTTGGCGAGCCGTGCGTGTATGGTACTTTTTCAAGCGTTGTGTACAAGTACCAGCACTGGTCGTTCGTGATCTTCCCTTCCTTCTCCAAATAATTTACCGTTCTGATCAGCTCTGTCTTGTACTTCTTGGTTGGATCATTCCTTAGTTTTTCATACGTCAATTGGTCATTTAGCATTTCCTTCATTTTATCCTGGTATTCTTTCGTTTCCATGAAGACTGTGGCCTTCCCCTTGTTCGCAGGTAGTATGGTGATTGATTTTTCCTTCTGTAGTTCTTTTAGAGCCGGTCTTTCCTGTCTGGTTAGGTTCAGTTTGGGAGCCTTAGCTGACTTTAGAACTCCCATGAACTTTGTGTTTTTGGTCTTGTGCAAGCTCCGTGTTGCGTGTTCAGCCGCAACAACGAACTCCTCGTTCGGCACTTTTTCCAGTGTTACCGCGTAATTTAGCCTCTTCGCTAATATATTGTTCTGATCCTTGGAGAATTAGACGGTTTATCACTCACTGTTTCAGCTGTTTTCCTGTTAGATCCGCTCCTGTGGTTTTGTCTCTCTTCGCTTCTTGACCCATCTGTTGACAACTGGAATACTACTTATATATTTTGAGATTGACCAATCCTTTTGTTTTGATGCGCCTCTGAGCTTGGTTTCCAAGGATTTAGGCGCAATAGAAGTTATTTTATTATTAGTATTATAAGATAAAAATTTACGTATTGGATATGTGTAAAAGAACCCATTTGCATAGAAATGAACTATCCTGAAGAATGTTCAGCAATAAATATCACTTATAAATGTCTTTGGCCTACATTATGGATACCAATAAAATAATCGAACGTAGCAAAGCTCCCCTTCTGTGGTGATTCGTTGATGTGATATAACACAGTTCTCTTAGTACACAACTAGCAATTTTCGACTCACAATCGACGTTTCATCAGGAACTGTACTCCTCCAGAGCCTCTCCTGGTGCTTCCTTTTTGGCTAATAAATGGGCACATTTTCAACTGTTATGTATTAATTGATTGTAAAACAGATTCTAAGTGCCAACAAATATGCCGCCTTTTAGAACCTGTTTTGATTGATGTATTTTAACCCACTCACCCTCTGTGCTTCGTTTTAGCCATCACACAAATACACTCGTTTGGTGGCTCTCGTGGCAGCGGCATTTAAATGCCTTAACGGGAGTCTCCTGATTTATTGTATATACCCTGTTATAATATGTATTTGTAATTATTGATCTAATAAATTTCATTTTATTCACTCATCTCCTTCACTCAGAACTGCACAACTACAGTGAGTACTTGCGCGCGCGCGTGCGTGTGTGTGTGCGAGCGTGTGCCTGCCTGCGCGCGCGTGTGCGTCTATTTGTGTTTGTGCGTGTGCGTACGTGCGTGTTTTTGTGGTGTGCGTGTGCGTCCGCGTCTGCGTGCGTATGTGTGTGTGCACGTGTTCATTCTAATGAACAACAAGGATGTGGTGAGTGTGGTTAGTTTATATGATACCATTCATTAGTTGTTTCTTCCGAGCGGCAGCTGCCCTCCGACACAGAACAACGCGACTATTTCAGTGCCACCAGCCACAAATCAATACGGGAATTGCGACAACAAAACGCCGAACAAAAACACTTCTTTCAATTCAGTGTTATTCATGTTTGTAAACACAGCGAACAGCATGTTCCTTGAATTGAGACGGGAAATTGTCAAACAATATGAATAATGAAGGTTTACTTCATTGACTGGCATGTCATTGACTGTATACTGACTAGAATTATATATATTATATACTGGAGTGTTTGTCAATTTTCAATTTTTCAACAATTGAAAATGCTGTATGCATAAGTATATTACGCGATATCCAGTACTTGAATACTTTTCTAAACAAACCTAAACTGAAAAAATAAAAATATACATACACAAATGTGTGTGTGTGTGAGTGTGTGTGTGTGTGTGTGTGTGCGTGCGTGTGTGCGTGCGTGCGTGCGTGCGTGCGTGCGTGCGTGCGTGCGTGCGTGTGTGTGTGTGTGTGTGTGTGTGTGTGTGTGTGTGTGTGTGTGTGTGTGTGTGTGTGTGTGTGTGTGTGTGTGGCGTGGCTGTCTCGATCTGCCGCACTCGTCGCAGACATAGGCAATTGGCTGAGAAGATAATGCAGATTGGTAGATCTCTGCTTTCGGTGGTCCCTCTTTTCAGCCAGTTGTGTTGTTCTTGTGTCTTCTCCTCTTATCGTGCCTGTTTTAATGGTCGACTTCCAATGAGTGCGATCATCAGCGGCTGTCTCCCAGCTGTTTGCGTTGATTCCCGCCATCTTCATATCCCGTTTACACACGTCTTGGTACCGAAGATATGGACGGCCAATAGGACTCGTCCCAGTGACAAATCCCCATAGCATGTATCGTTGGGTGTACGACCATCAGCCGTTCGGGGAACATGGCTGCGCCATCGCAGACGTCGTTGGTTTAACAGTGTGTATATGCTGAAACACGAAGCACACTCCAGAACCTCTGTAATCGTGATCATGTCTTGCCAGGTGTTGCCGAGAATACGTATGAGGCAGCGAAGGTAAAAGCTATTCAGTCTCTTTTCTTGTCTTGTATGTGTTGTCCAGGCCTCACTGCTGTAGATGAGTGTGCTGAGGACACACGCCTGGTATACACGTTGTTTGGTATTCTACGTCAAGTTGTTATTGTTCCAAACTCTCCTGTTCAGTTTGGACATGACTGCAGCAGCTTTTGCTATGCGCTTGTTAAGTTCAGTATCTGGTGACAAATTACGTGTGACTGTGGAGCCATGGTATGTGAAGTTATCGACGACATCAAGTGTCACACCGTCGATCTTGATTAATGGTTGCATGACAGCTTCCTGTCCCATAACATTAGTCTTTTTGATACCGATAGGCAATCCATATTCTTTGCTGGCGTGGGAGAGTCTGTCCATTAGTTGCTGAAGATCTTCCTCGGTGTGAGTTGCCAGCGCAGCGTCATGAGTGAAAAGCATTTCTCGGATGAGGACTCGACGGACTTTTGTCTTAGCTTTCAACCGGGCGAGGTTAAACAGCTTCCCATCAGTTCTAATGTGTAACTAGACACATTTTGTGGATGTACCAAAGGCATATGGCAGCATGATCGAGAAGAATATGCCAGAGTGTTGGTGCTAGAACGCATCCTTGTTTTACCCCGCTGCGGATCTCAAAGGGTTCGGATGTAGCTCCGTCATAGTTGACTGTGCCTTTCATGTTGTCTTGGAAGGGGGAGATCACACTGAGCAGTTTAGGGGGACAATAAAATCAATTTTCTCCAGCAGTTTTAATAATCCACTTCAATAAAAATATACATACTCAAATATATATATATTTATATAACATATATATATATATATATATATATATAATATATATGTATATATAACATTGTCAACAGATACATGAAAATTGAAAATAATTAAAAAAATAATTAATATAATTAATATAAAGAAATAGATAATAATAATAATAGATAATAATTACACTCCCCTTCACAATTAGAAAGACAAAATAATACGTTTTCCTCAAAAGTCATATCAGTCGTATGTCTTTCGGTTGAAAGAGTATGGTAACATCTGTACATTTCTGACTTACACACGTCTTATGAGCTTAAGCTTGTGGATGATTAAGCCACGTCACTCACATTAATTAGTTAATTCGTTCGTTCGTTCGTTCTTTACTCTCCGTTTGCTTACTCATCCGCTCGCCCATTCATTTATTCATTCATTCAATCATTCATCCGTCTACTAACTCCTCCCTACCCTCTCTCTTTCATTCGATCTTTTATTCATTATATGAGGTGTTTTCGGACGAAATGAGATCGCCGCTTTGTAAACGTTTCTTTTGTAAAGATTTTGCTGCGACGGACAACACGTCGTTCAGTCCACGTCAAGTTGTACAATCACTCCGCGAGTTAGATCGACATCTCCGGCAGACAACAGCGACCTACGACGTTCCGTCTCTCGTCTGAAATACACAAATAACTGCTTCACAAAAGTCCAATTAGCCAGCCAGCTTCTCAGGTTCGACGTTCTTTCACGACGCATTTATGGTGTACGCCCGAAACAAAGGCCTCATTGTTTCCTAACAATCATATATTCAAAACGTTTCCCGCTGTGGTTTTTTCCGAAGGAACGGTGTGAATGAACAGTCAACACAAACTACTGACAACACGTTTTAACCTCTCCTGCCCGCACGTACACCTAGGCAGTGTTTCCTGAGTATTGCCGAACGCAGTGGTGCGTGACGCTTTCTAGTTAGCTGACATATACTTTCTATATCTATATCCGTTATTTGATGGATGACCTGCGAGCGTGCCCGTAAGAGTGATACATTGTGGACGAAACGTCTACAGTTATAAGTATGTCGATCTGTTAACGGGAGTCTGGTAGCGAATTGGTTATCAATACGACACTATGTGGTGGGAGAATTGTACTAATGTATCATGCAAAAATCTGTATCTCAAGAGAATCTATACGTTTCAACATCTCACATCCGTCACACGGACTAATGGGTGTTGAAAGTTGGTGACTCGTTTCCATTGTGTAGAGATTCCTAGAATCAACGCAACCACTCCATTTTTCACTTCCTGTATAATTATACATGCTGTCATATAAACGCTAAACGGTCTTCTTAGTCCCAATTCACCGGTGCCCCCGTAACGCACCAATGCATTGTTTGTGAGTAATTATTTTCACGTAGGCCAAAGAACGTTTGACGGTCACACTACTCTAGCTGCAGGATTTCTTTCATGTCTATTGGCTGCGTTGCAGCGCACGCTATTCTCTCTCGAAAACACCCGATTTATGATTCTGCAGCGCCAGACGCTTGGCGAACAACGTGAACATTGATTTTACGGACAAACCATGTCAGATTTTGACGACAATGTTTGTAACGGATTTAGTAGCACCTATAGAAAATTACGTTGAGTAGTGTTTACTGTCGACTAAATTGTTAAAATGTAAATAATAGCAACACAAAAAAAATAAATACAAAGGTAGACCCGATATGAATCTGCATGCACTAGTCGATAGAAAGACCATTAAACAAGTGAACAACTTTGTATAAGGATAAGGATGATTTTATTTTCCCTACAGCATTACAAAAATACAAATTAGGTATAATTATATACACACATACACGTATTACATACGTACATCTATACACACATACCGGCATATACAGTAATATTGAAATGTGAAATATATAATAAAACTGAGAATATGCAATCAACAGAATATAGTATACATTTTGCAACAAAATGAAAAAGAAAAAAAACAGTTGCTGTGGGATGGGAGACTCCTATTAAGATCAAAACTGATCGCTATCATAGGAGCCACCCAAAAAATATTATTATTGTATCAAATCCTAGGATTTATATAACAAAATATAATGATTATGTCAAACATTAAAAAAAGAAATGTAATTGTCTTCTCTTACATAATATGTATGATGGTTGTTTTGTTGATGTAATGTGCTTCGTAATGTGTTGAGTTCGCGTGTACGCATGTACGCATGTATGCGACTATACAAATTTTAAAGATACATTTTTATTAACTGTGTTTCTCATTTATTAATTTAATTGGCATATATAGTAATTTAGTATATTGTACGTGACGTTGTATTTTTGTAGCATGTGGTTTTTAGCATAACTTGAGAATCCTTTAAAACTATGGGTCACTATCTTATCTTTCACAAAATCTGGGATATTATTTATAACATGTGGTAAGTTATATTTAAGACACTTTTTGGCAAATTCATGTTTAGTTCTGAAGGTGTGTAGTTCAGTTGCTCTTCGAGTGTCATATTTGTGTGTGCTGGTATTTGGGGTTAACTGCCAATTTAATAAGTAAACGGGTACATTTTGATGTTTGTATTTGTAATAAAATTTTAGTTCTTGTAAATTGAGCAAGTCTTCTACTTTTAGTATGTTGAGTTGTTTGAAAAGTGGTTCTGTATGTGAATTGTATTTACTTAATGTTATTATTCGCACCGCTTTCTTTTGCATTTTTTAAATCTGTTTCCTTGGTATCCCCATGTCATAATACAATAATTAATATGAGATAGTAGCAGTGCATTATATAAAATAATGTTTATTTCTAAAGGTAACACATGTTTTAATCTATTTAATATTCCTATAGTTTTGGAACATTTATTTGATATTTTTTCAGTGTGTTTTTTCCAATTTAAGTTAGTATCTAGAGTTAAACCTAAGAAGTTAAATTCTTCCACTCTCTCAATATTTATATTATCAATTTTGAGAAATAGGCTCTGCGTAGATTTCATTGGCATTTGGAAGGTCATATATTTAGTTTTAGTTTTATGTAGTGACAACTTATTAATATTAAGCCACTCAATTATTTTGAGGAGTTCTTCATTTATTACAGATTCTATATTTCTATTGTGTGCTTTATCACTAAAAGTTTCAATTGTGCTAAATAAAGTGGTATCATCAGCATACATTATAAATTTAAACATTTGGCTTGCATGTGAAAAATCATTTATATATATAGTAAATAACAGTGGTCCAAGGATGGACCCTCGTGGCACACCTACTTTTATAGGTAAAGTATCAGATGTGGTATCTTCAAATTCGGTATACTGTTTCCGGTTGCTTAAATAGCTTTCGAATAAAAGAAGAGTATTGCCATCTATGCCATAATATCTTAACTTGTTTAATAATATCGAATGGTCAATAGTGTCAAAAGCCTTGGAAAGGTCAAGAAAAATACTGATTGGTATTTGTGTTTTGTCCATTTGAGTAATCATTCTATCTACTAGTTCGAGTGATGCATAATCTGTTGAATGGTTAGGTCTAAATCCGTACTGATTATCAAAAAATAGCTTGGAATCAATCAAATAAGTGGATATCTGATTATGGATTATTTTATCTAGTAATTTAGAAATAGTTGGAAGGAGAGAAATCGGCCTGTAATTTGTTATTAGAGTTGGGTCATCCTTTTTGAAAATTGGAACTACTTTTGCAATTTTTAGTTTATCAGGAAATATGCCAGTATTAATAACTTGGTTAATTACTAGGGTTAGTGATTTAATTATTGTTGGTTCAATTATTTTTTAGCAGTTTTGATGTAATTCCATCAAATCCACTGCTGTTTTGGGGAGATCATTTATTGTTTTCCTTACTGTTTCTTCATCCACATTCTTAAATTTAAGAGTAGATCTAACGTTTGTATTTAAGTAGTAATCATATGTTTTGCTTCCTATAAATTTAATGTCTTCTACAATAGTTTGAGCTATGTTTGTAAAATAGTTATTGAATTTGTTTGCTATTTCTGATTTATCTGTTATGGTAGTACCATTCACTTTAAAAGTTTATGAAGATGTCTTCTTTGTTTTATTTTTTAAGAGAATTTCGTTTATAGTTTTCCATGTATTTCTGATATATTTTTTGTATTGGTTAAATCGTGATTCAAAGTAGATTTGCTTGGCTGCACGGATATTTCTTTTTAATATAGTATTGTAAGTTTTTAGATTAGTATTAGTAATATCATAGTCTGGTGAGTCAGAATCAGTCATTTTTAATTGTTTATAAAGTGTGTCCCGATATCTAATAGATTTGAGTAAACGCTGGGTAATCCATGTCGATTTTTTGTGTTTGTATTTATTAAATTTCATTATTTTAATAGGCATGTACTTACTTTTAGCGCGCATGATTTCTTCATGCATTATATTGTAATATAGGTTGGGATCTTCATTTTTTTTTAAATGTAATTTGTTGTATAATTTATAAGAACCAATTTCAATGTTAACTTTCTGCATAGCTTCAACACTTTGTATATTAATTTTTTACAAATTTAGGAGGGAGTTCAACGTTAGGAATAGTGTCTATAATTAGAAAATAAGGTTGATGGTCCGAGAAAGTGTTTGTGAAAATCCCAGCGGTACTTCCTAATATAAATTGATTTAGTGACCAAAAATGTTATCTATTAGTGTTCCGTATGTTGTAGTGAAACGAGTTGGGAACGTAATTTTAGGGTAAAGACTATGAGATGTTAAAGTATCAAAAAAATTACTGTACATTCTGTTTTTATTTATTTTAAGTAAATTTATATTAAAATCCCCTGCTATAATGAGATTATTATTATTATTGCTGTTTTCCAGAGATGATAAAACTGATGAAAATTCATTAGTAAATTATGTAATATTTTCGTTACATGACCTTGGGGGTCTATATATTTCCGATGGTCATTGTCTTTGATAAACCATTTCCAGTTACTTGAATTATTAACCCTTCCCAATTGTCGTACATATTTACATTCATTTTTATTTCAGATCTATATTCATCATCTACATATATTAATAACCCTCCTTTGTCACTACATTTTCCCCTGTGTTATACAATCATATCCATCTAAATAAAATTGAGAGAAATCATCATTATCAGTTTTCCACGTCTCTTGCAAACATATTACACTAAATTTAAAATTATTACTACGTAGGTCCTCTATGAATATTTCAAGTTCATTAAATTTTGCATTTATAGACTGAATGTTTGAGCTTAGAATAGTAAAACTGCTAGTGGTTTTATTTGCCAGGTTGGCGAATTTATGAATGTCATAATAAGAAGAGCAGTGTATTACTTGTGGTTCGTTATTATCATCATTTGTATCTAAAACATTACACAGGTTGTTTTGAGTACCTCGTAGGTAGGAGAGGAAAGCCTCATTAAACGTAACTGAGCCTGCGTTTGTAGGAATGGTCATACGTGTGCGTAATAATATTAATATAACAATATGTATATACAATTATGGAGTGATACAAATGAATAGATCGATTGCTAGTGTTGTTCCATGCGTACACCAGAACAATGATACACATAATGTAAATAGGTGGATAAGTTGAGAAAGACGCAAAAAACACTGTTAGACCTATTAATTACATTTAATGGAAGACGTTGCGCAAAAACGGCTGCCAATGAAGAAAGAAAAAAATACATACACATTTGGCATTATACATGTTATAAAATAAATCATCATATGTCTGTAACCACATATCAATTGAACATTTGAATACTTATAAATAATGATAATTAGTTTGACATTTATGATTAACCAAAATAATAATGTATTAATTGTTAGTATAAAAATGGCTCGTTCCGAGAAGAGGTAATAGAGCATTACGATATGATTTTTTTAGTTTTACTCTGTAAGCTGTACAATAGTTTTAACAGCAAACAACTGTAACACCTACATTGCACCATTTACAAATATCGATTAGGTTAATGCTAATAAAAAATAAACAAAAATAAAAATTAGAACTTGTATCATCAAAAAGACTGCTCGTATGCAAGTTATTACTAGTGTATCAATAAATAACTACCTCACTACACGAGTAGTTACCAATAGTCAGAGTCACTAATGACTTCAGCTACTTGCAAGTTATTACTAGTGTATCAGTAAATAACTACCTCACTACACGAGTGGTTACCAATAATCAGAATCAGTAGAGACTTCAGCTGCTTGCAAGACAAATTAGCACTGATCATAATCACCTGTAACTCCACCTTACTGCAAGTAATTAAGCAAACAGAACTAGTATCATCAAAGAGAGTGTATTATTTTACTAATCAATGTTAAAAAGCTAGCTCACTGCACGAGTAATTACCAATAATCATAATAAACAGTGACTACAGCTGCTTGCATGAACAATTAACACTGGTCATACTCATCAGAAACTGCATCTTGTTGCAAGAACAATTACCAGTGAGCATGATCGTGACTGAATACACACAATCGTTAAGAGTTACATTTACAAGTTTACGTCAGTACCATTTGAACAAACCTTGTTCTCCACAAATAAAAAATAAAGCTTTGAAAAAAAAAATAAAAATACACAAGCAGCCTAACAAGTTCAAGTTATGATGCAACAAAATGATCGACAAGCTAACAAGTTGGCTTACAAAGTCATAGACGACCACAGTCAACGCGTGCCAGACCTCAGCAAAGTAGCGTGAGCCTACACGGTAAAATCAGTACTTGCTCAGTTTAGCATCTGTGTGCACTTCACGCACGTCATTTGACACTGACTTTACCACAACTCGTCCATTGTAGGTCCAGCAGTCTGATATTTTCTGTTCCTTCTTCAGCCTCCGTGTCCTGCTTGCGAGCTGTGCTCGATGTTTTGTCAAGTCCTCATTCACAAAGACTACTGAACCGTGGCTTCGTAATTTCTGCCTGGACCGTAGTACCGCGTCGCGCAAGCGTGCACAGGTGAATTGCACAATAACAGCGGCGGGTTTAGACCCAGGTCTGTGGCTGGTGACAATGTCATTGTTCGTCACAGGAGGTGTTAATGCCATAGTGTCGTTAACAATAGCCATTACTTTCGCAGTGATGTTTTCACTGTAAATTTCTTCAATTCCCTGAATTCTTACATTACAACGTCTAGAATATTGTTCTAGGCGATCGTTATTTGCCTCAACCGCCGCAAGTCTCTTCTCTAGAGTCTCTATGTACTGGTCTTCTTTTCTAACCGCTCGTGTAGATTAGATATCTTGGCTGTTAGAGTGTCAATCTTATCTGCCAGCACCTGGGGGTAGAAGGCAGATCTTAGCTTACCAATGACTGTCTCGTCGGTCAGAAGTTCCACGAGTTTCAAAGCTATTTCATCTGAACGCAGTGGCTCCTCGTTCTTTTCAGCGGTACTGCTCGGCTTACGCCTTGGTTGCGGCATCCCTCAGCGTCAATACACTCCTGTAGAAAGCCCACTATCAACAAACAAATGATTATTGCTCTCCCCGAAACGACTTGCTTTAAGCAATGGCGGCCATCTTGGAATGTATAACGGCGCGGAATAGTGTGTGAGGATGGAGGAAGTATGGAAGTACAGGGGACGGTGCAAGCAGGAACGGCAGCATGGAGGAAGGTAGAAGACATTGAGTGGGACAGAAATTTGGAGAAACAACTAACGGGAAAATTGTTGCAAGCCTGCATGTGTATAAGAGTTAGGACAGGAGTCTGTAACTTGCGGCCCGCGGGTCAACTACAGCCCACGAAGCTATTTCACGCGAGATTGCATAAAATGCGGTCGCAAGCACGAGCTGATACGTGGAATTAGCATGATCGTGAGGCAGACGTTTCCAAAGGTTTTCATTTTGTCGACATCGTGGCGCATCTCAGTCTGCTGAATGTTCAACTTAAGGGACGAGAACGTCTAATCAAAGAACGTCTTCCTGTTCGTTTCCGCTTCCGAGATCAAGTTGCGATTGTGGGAGACACAACTATTGCCTTTCTCAACACTCCTCAAACCAGAAAGGCAGAACACGCACAAAGCATTCATTGAGCTGCTGAGACAGGAGTTTGGAGAGCGTTTTACAGATCTCGGAGCTCGTATTTGCTCTTGTATTATAGCCCACTATAGTCAACGACGCGCCGGAAACTGTGTAGACGAAGTTCACCCAAATGTAGTGTGCTCCGTGGCACTCAAAGTTACATTCGATGAGGTGTATCTCGTAACCAAACGCACATGCCGACGGAACAGATCACACACGCCAAGCTGACTTGGACGTGGAGCACTTGGTCAAATTGTCAGTTGCATGACGACAATGCAGACCTTCAATAATGTGTATTTTCAATACTAAATTGTTCAAAAATATCCATTGACATTTCATAGTAATAACAACTCCAAAATGTGTAATTTCAGCTTCGACGCATAAGAGCTAGAATGCCTATATAGGTACTATATCATGTACGCAACGTAACATATTGCACCAGTGTCCACGAATATTGGGCTAGTGATAACCAATATTAAAGCTAAATGTGTGGTCCGCTGACCTAGCCCAAATCAGTGATTTGGCTGTCTATTCAAAAAGGTAGCCAGCCTGTGGGTTAGGAACACAGCAACTGAGAGACAGACAGAAGGGAACACGATAGGTAACAGAAAACGACTTGGTCAGAAGAATATGCAGAGACACCGGAAGATAGAAGGAGAATTAAAGAATTGAAAGAAGAGATTAGAACGTAGAAACACCTGAAAATTAAAGTAGTTTGGAATCGACTAATATGGGCAGGTCGTGTATAGAAAAATAACCGAGGAAAGACTAGCAAAAAGAGCTGAAGAGGAAGATACACATTAAGATGAAAAAACGGGGTAAAGCGATATCTCAAAGGGAAGGTATGAACAGCCGAGAGAGGAAGACTAATCCAGAAGAATGAAAAACATGGCGAGAAATAGTAAAAAAAATGCAAAACTGACAAATTTAACAAGATTTAACAAGATTGCCACCCATAGAATTAACTCTAGGTGGCCCTTTGGCTTATCGAGACTCTTTTATCTACGTGTATCTCGCCCTTCTGAGGTATGTGTCGATTTTATTTTTAAACATATTCACGCTACTAGCACCCACACAACTAGCAGATAATCTGTTCCATTCATTTACAGTCCTTAGTGAAAATGAGAACTTTCTTATATATAATCTACACTGCTCCTTTGCTAATGTAACTTCATGTCCCTTAGTCCTTCTATCTTTCTTAACTGAGAAAAAAGTATTTCTATCAATATTTTCATAACCATTTTTATTTTAAACACTATCTGATCTCCTCTCAATCTCCTGGTCTCTAGTGTTGTTAAACACATTCTTTTAGGCGAATTTCATAACTAAGATTCCTCCGTTTTGGTATCACTTTAGTCGCTCTCTTCTGTACTCTTTCTAGCATAACTATGTCCTTCTTGCGATATGGCATCCACGCTTGTATACAATATTCTAAATGAGGCCTCACAGTTGTTTTGTACAGCGGTATTATTAGTTCTTTTCCTTATACGCTTTTATTTATTTCGCCTAATTAATCCAAGGATTTGATTTCCCTTTGAAGCTCCAATTCCGCACTGCTCTGAAACCTTCATATCAGCACTAATGGTTAACCCTAAGTCCTTTTCTTTTAAAGTAGTACTCATACAGTACCTCCCATTGCATATTCTACCTCTTCGTTGCCATGTCCTGTGTGTAGGCATTTACATTACCCAAAATTGAACAGCATTTGCCACTTATCGGACCATTTGATCAACCTGTCAAGATCATCTTGTAAATGCTGTCTATCTACACCACTTTTAATCCTTCTAAACACTTTTGTATCATTCGCAAATTTCAACACCTTGCTTGTTATTTTATCATCCAAATCGATTTCCAGTTTTAAGCCTCCATTCAACTACTACACGTTGTCTTCTGTCAATCAGCCATTTTTCTATCCAGTTTATTATACCATTTCCTATGCCATGGGCCTTTAGTTTACGCAGATATCTTCTGGTGATCCCTCATCTACCCACTTAGTGTTGTCTTCCAAAAAACATAACATATTTGTTAAGCATGACCTCGTTTAAAAAAACCCATGTTGAGATGGGTTTATCAAGTTATGTTTAACGTGAAAATCCACCATGTGATCTTTAATTAGTCTTTCTAATAATTTAAAAATCATTGATGTTAAACTCACTGGTATATAGTTCTCTGACTTGTTTCTCGAACCTTTTTTAAATAACGGTATAATGTTTGCCTCTTTCCATTCTAAAGGAACCACTCCCTCTTCTAACGACAAATTGAAAACTGTTGCAAGCAGTACGCTAATTTGTTCTACAATATCCAATAGTAGTTTGCGCGGAATCCCATCCACTCCAGGTGATTTATTATCCTTCATAGCTCTAAGTTTCTTAGCTACCATTTCCGGGGTTACAATTAACTGTCCTAAATAGTCTGAATCTGCCCCCTTGAACTTAGCCTCTGGTACTGGCAATGAACTAATATCTTCCATGGTAAACACTTAACTAAATTACTCATTCAGGTCTTCTGTCATTAAGAATCCCTCTGATATTATATTTCCAGCACTATCTTCTAGAGGACCGACCGTATCTTGAACTTTCTGTTTATTTCGAACATTCGCATAAAAACTCTTGCTGTCATGTTTTATATTACTAGCTAATTGTTGTTCATAGCTTCTCTTTGAATTTCTATTTTCAGCTATAGCTTGGTTAAGTGCTTCTTTATAAATGTTGTAGTCTTCATCATTTCCAGTACATCTATATGACTTCCACATCATTTGTTTATACTTAATTTTTCTAAAGGCTTCTTTCGATAAGTGTTTCTTTTTGGACCGTTTCCCTTGTTTTTGAAGGGTACACATTTATCGACTATGCACTTAATTTCACTCTTTAATATATTCCAGCATTCTGTTACTGTCTTATTTTTCAGTGTATTATTCCAGTCTATCTTTGCTAAATATTTCCTCCTGTACTGCTTTTTACTATTCCTTTCTGATTTTATTTTGATGGTAAAATGTATATGGTTGTAATCACTACTGTCTAGTGGCTCACATATCTTGACATTGTCAATTAATTCATACTGTGAGGACAAAACTATGTCTAAGTCTAACACATTATCACCCCTGGTTGGTTCTAGCACATGTTGAGAAAGGAAAGTATATTGAACTAAAACTAAAAACTTGTGGTCCTCACTCCCCATACTCTGTAGAGATTTCCATTGTATATGCCCATGGTTAAAATCCCCCATAATAATACAGTCCCCTTTGCTTACTTCCCTTATAGCGTTTTGTATATTTTCATTCTCTTCTATGCTTATGTTTGGACTTCGATAAACTATCCCAACTGTTAACGTTGAGTTTCCTGTAACTATGTTACACCAAACAGCTTCTTCGCAATCTGCTTCTCTTTCTAATTGTATTTCATAAGCCTGGATAGATTCTTTAATATATAAAATAACTCCACCTCCCTTTCTTCCTATTCTATCTTTCATAAACATTACATATCCTGTCAGTCCCAATTTGGCATCTGATATATCGGTGGTGGTCCAGGATTCGGTTATACCTATTATGTGAGGGTCATTTACTTCTACCATAATGCTTAGTTCATTTATTTTGTTTACTACACTCCTTGCATTTAAACAAACACATTTATATCCAGCTTCAGAAGAGTTTTCCAGACTGTTCTTTGCTGATTTATGTATGCTGTCTTTATCTAAGCCTCCAGTTTCACGCTTATCTGTGAGACCCCCTGCGAATCTAGTTTAAATAGATGCAACCTGTCCCACTGTCAACAGATCGCAGCAGGTTCTCTGGGAAAACTGCTGTCCCCTTTCCACTAAGATGGAGGTCATCTCTCATGTACATATCTTCCCTCCCAACAAAGTATCCCCATAAATATGTGAATCTCGCCCCCTCTTCTTCACACATCTGCTCAACTAGTGCTTGATCGCCATCCTCTTGCAGTTTCTATACGTTGCCCCCCTTCCTCCCATTTCTGGTAAAATTCCTGAGAGAATAATCTGTTCAACTCTTGTCTTCTTTAGCTTCCTCACTAACTGTCTATATTTCTGTACAATCCCAGTTTTTCCCTCCCTGTCTGCATTATTTGTTTCTACGTATACTAGTATAGATCGTCCCTTGCCATGCCGTAATACCTTCTCTACCCTTTCAGTCACATGTTCTATCCTAGCCCCCGGTAGACAAACAACGACGTCCTTCCCTCGCTTAGTGTCTTGTCCGTTTTTCTCATAATGGAGTCGTCCATAAACACCCTCTCTTTCCTCATTGCCCCCTCGATCACTGCCTCAGAGTAGCTCCTTCTCCGGTTTGCATCTGTCTGGTTGTTGTCTTTTCTCCCTGCCGTCTTCTCTTCTGTCACATTCTCTTCCGATCCATTCTTTCCTGTCGCTTTTTCTCTTGTCACCTTTCCTCCTGTCATCGTCCCTTTTATCGACTTCTCTTCTATCACATTTGCTCTCCCTTCCTGTCGTCCCTTCATCTTTCTTCCCATCTCATTTTCTTTTCTCCTCTCCCGTCCCATATTCCCTCCCTCTTTCTCTACAGTCACTTTCTCCCCTGTCACCTTCACGCTTGTCACGTGTTCTGTCGTCGATTTTCCAATTTCTTCCCCTCCAATCACCTTCCCTCTTCTCAATCTCCTTTCCTCAGTCTTCTTGCCACGGCTAATCTCCTTCAGTCTTCCCATCTCCATCCCCTTCACAATTATCTGTCAACCTAACTATCTTCTTCTGCAGACACTCCACCTTCCAACACCCCATGCACTGAAAGGTGAATCCCTCCTACATGGTTTCTGCCCATGACTTCCCACAGCCGGACAATGCAAAATCTACCCAGCTGTGGCAGTGATCGCACACCAAGTGTCGCTTTGCCTTGACATGCCGTTGTAAGGCGCCATATCACTATCAGAATTTATTTAATAACTTAACTAACTTAGTCTTTATAAAGACTGTTTCCTGTGTACTACAGCACACTTTATGTTACAGATTTTAATTACACAGCTGACTATCTATCCTATAACGAATGCTAACATTACCGTTAGTGATCTAATTTAAATACAATCAATTACGTTATGTTAGGCTGCTTTATTTATTTAGGTTACGCCGCGCCATAGCGAATACGTAAGACACTATCTACATAAACAATCTGGATTTCGCCCGACTATCGCCCTTGCTTAATTTTAACAACAATGCTACCTATTCAAAAT
The DNA here is from genome assembly GCA_963995525.1 of Escarpia spicata. Lineage (NCBI taxonomy): Eukaryota > Metazoa > Annelida > Polychaeta > Sabellida > Siboglinidae > Escarpia > Escarpia spicata. The sequence continues at coordinate 23,770,303 of OZ023208.1, forward strand.
ATCTAGCAAGTACTGGCTTACACAGATATTATCTTATGTAAGTAGTTTTGTGGTTGTTAGTTTATCTCCTCTATATTCTACCACATAATCAGGTTTGTTAAATCTTGTTTACAACTTATCGAAGGCTAAGTTACCCTATTATCAATATATACTATACTAAAGTGTTCTAAAATACTTTAGCTAACTAACTTTAAGCACAACAGCTACTCAATATATGTTTACTGTAACTTTATGAATGATATTAAGGCAAGAATAATATTTATCAATCAGTAATTCCATTTGTTTATCAACTTTTCTGCACCACCAATTTCTACGATCTATCTCCGCCAAATATAGCCTCGTTAATTGACGAATAAGAAGGAAAAGAAGAAGAAAACGACTAAGACGAACAAACCTGGGAAGCGCAATGACAAACCATTCTGGGAAAGGTTTTCATCTATGAAAAGGGGAATGACGACTACCAGAGCAACCCATTTGTTCTAGAACGTTTCCAACTGCCACTACTCGACATGGCAGATCATTTGTAACAACTGTACTTTGGAGGCTTGTTTGGCACGGGCACATTAACAAATATTATCTGTTTCCTTTAGGAAGTACAGTTACCTGTCTGAATCCTGGATTGCCTCAACGAGGCTTTCGATACCATACCCTCACGGTGTCCTCGTCGTGGTTGTAATTCGCCGATCTTGGTAGTCGTAAAGTTGTTGGTGATTGTCACAGTACTGCAGTTCTAAGAATATCGCGGGAAGATTGTAGCCGGTGTCTCTGTTGGTCGCTGGTCGCCTCTTTCGAATCTCAGTGGCTTCGCCACAAGTTGTTCTCTCTAGCGAACTCTGTGGCGTCTTTGGCATTGATGTTATAGTCCTCATTCACTCGATGTTTCTCTACAGCTGTGAGTAGGGCCCTAATGTCCTTGTGTTCTTTGAGTCTGACCACTAGTGATCTGCTAGTTTTGCCTACGTAGGTCTGATGACAGTCCGGACATACTATTTCGTATATCATCCCGGACATGTAGTTCTTGTTTTTTGTTCTTGATGTTCACCACTATACATCGTATGGTGTTGTTAGGTTTGCGGTACGTCCCCACTCCGTGCTCGCGGAAGACCGTGGTCATTTACTCTGATATATATATATATATATATATCCAGTGTGTAGCTGTGTTGTTGCACACCCGCTCTCTGTTGTTGTTAGCTTTGAATGCTGCTCTGACGTGTGCTGTATTGGTGGCCTTATCTTCATGCGGATGGTCTGCTCAGTTCATCAGGGTTCTGACCACCGATCGCTTGAGTTATAAGTGTTTTAAAAGTGTATTTTAGGACATACAATAAATTAGATTTGATTGATTTGATTGATTTGAAAGTGCTTTCGTTATATTAGGTAAATATACTGTGATGCAACTGAACTCAAAACAAGTAAGAAGATAGATTATGTATGTTTGACATATGGGGTAGATCGAGCAGATAGACTATGTTATCCAAACGTTGGAGGCGCCGAAACAGCGAGGTCGCATGTAATGGGGAAGACTACATTTATTATGGTCAGACCGTCATTAAGATCGACGTAAGATACGATAAATTGATATACATGTGCATATGTAGACATGTGCATACATATTTCTGGGTTACAATAACACGTCCGGCATTCACCAAACTACATATTCGATATGCTTTTGGTCTCTTCGTGGTTATTTCATACATTTTATATGTCAAACTATTAACACCGATTTAATTATTTTTGGTTGTTGCTTGACATATGTGGGTAAGGCCGTTGGGGTGACAATGTGGTCTCGAAATGTTCGTTCAAACCTTAATAAACAAATTAAATGAATATCAATTTACCACACCGAACAACTCAATGGTCACGCTGAGTGGAAATAGTCTACAGGGCTGTTGTCTTGACCTCCTTGCTGTACAGCTGTGAGACATGGACGCTGTACAGGAGACACCTGAAAATGCTTAATCAGTTCCACCTCCGCTGCCTCCGTAAGATCGTGGGCATCTCTTAGAAAGACAGAATCTTCAACACTGAAATGCTCCATCGTTCCAAATCATCCGGCATCGAGGCACTCATCATGAAGGCCCAGCTTCGATGGGTTGGTCATGTGGTGCGAATGGACGACTCGCGACTGCCAAAGATGATCTTTTTCTCTGAGCTGGCATCTGGCACGAGAAACACAGGCTGCCCAATCAGACGCTTTAAAGACTGTTTGAAGGCATCGCTGGGGATCTACGGCATCCTCCTCCTTGGCTGGGAGTCAGTTGCAACAGACCACAGCTCCTGGTGTCTGGTTGTGCACAAGGGGGTCCGTGCCTTTGAGGAGAAGCGCCTACAGGGCTTGGCCTAGAAGAGCCAAGCCCGCAAACTGAGAAGACCAGACCATACTTCAGTAGCCTGTCCCAAATGCGTCCGATTTTGGGCTGCGCTCCCAAGTCCGGCGTCACTGACGTCTTCGTCGCTTGCGACGGACTTCCATGATGCTTGAGTTAAACAACTTGCCTATTAGGGGACGTAAACGCATTACAGAGTAGGCGGGTTAGACAAATTGAACTATGCCTACATAAAACTTCGCACTGGAGTTCATCCATCGATGTGCAAAAGTGCATGTATTTATGGTTGTGAAAGACAACTCTTCTTTTACAGAAGAGGATTAAATGGAACAATTAGAGGTACGTAATCTTCGCCTTTGTCCGGCGCACTGTGACGTCATCTCATTTGGTTCTTTAGAAAGCAAGTTGTCAGCATGACAACAGCCGAGACTGTCAACGTCATTCCAGGAACAGTAGACTTGATTGCGACAATCGCGGGGGTAGGTGCGTGGGAGGCGTATACAAAATAAATAAGACCAATGTATTTTTCTTAATACCGGTGAATATTTTCCGGACTGTAGTATAAAATCGGCCACCATTTTCAAAGCTGCATCTATTGTTAGTACATTTCTGCTGTGGATCATACAAAAATGGGGTGATTTACATGAACATTTGCACGTGCTCACTCGCCGTTTCTTGGGATGTGTTATTCTGTTCGCCAAAACAACAAAGTAACCGCAGAAATCCGTTGCAATCATCTCTCAGTGATTTATTGCATGCTCGTCTTCTACCGAAAACGTTGCTGGCCATCGACACAAAGATTGAGCACATTTCAATAACATGTTTGTTAATATGCCATTTTACCAATAATACAGATACAACAATAGAACATCTAAAGTCTGGTGAAATAGTTGGCTAACTTAACCTTCTGGAGAGGACAGTTGCGCAAGAAAAGCTGGAAGTAAGTGTTTATTAGATAAGAATCAACTGTTTCTTGAGATAACGTTATGGTTACATCACTGGTAACATTAATGAGTCAAATTAGTCTTCCACGACCAATTATGACGTAAGGTTCGAGAAACAACAACATTGTCGAGGGTAGCTCTTTGAGAAACTAAAAACGACAATGGTATGATAAACAGAGGGTCAATAAAGGAGTTGAGAACAACAGAACGGCATTAAAGAAACATTCAATATTGCTAAATGTGAACTGGAAGCTGTGAAGAGACATTTGCTTCTACGAGTATATATGACAGCAAGTTTCTTATTTATAAATAAAATATAAAGACAGGATAAGACATGAATCCACTCTGGAAAATAATAACATTGGATGGAAACGGGTACATAGGTTCGTAGAAAATGTGCCTACAAACAGATAAAAGAGGGTAACAGATATTACACAGGAAGTTTCAAAAACGAAACATAACATTAATGGAGCATAGCCACTAAAACAATCAGTATTCATTTGCATAAACTATATACAGGACAAAATAAGGAGACAGAGTACGAAACACGAACTTAACATAATATGGCCGTCAACAAAGACACAAGGCACCCAATTTAGACATTATGGTCAAAAAATGTAGAGTTGTTACGTTGTTTCGAAATAGAAATGCATCCACGGAAGATACAGAAGATAATAGTAATTTACAAAAAGGGCTGTCGTACCTTGTAACATGTAGAGAGCAGTGTCATGATGGAAATTATACATAGAAGTTCAAATAAACTGACGAGATTTTAGTTTCGAGTGATTAGCTATGACATAGCTACGATAGTTTAGCTACGTCAGTTTTGCTTGAACGAATATGTGATAGAGTTTGAGTTGTTAACACTAGAGATACGTAAGTTGAAGTTGTACATATATTAAAATACGATGAAAATTATGTGAGTATGTTTATTCTAACCAATGGAGGGTAGTTCAACTACTAAGTGGTAATAAGCAGTCACGTAATATAATATATAATTATGGATATGAAGCCGCATTCCATTTTCGTCAGTGATGTATACACGCTAGCCATGTAATGTGTTAAGCACACTGTACAAATATTTGTTTAGACGGACACACATCGGGGTACGGATTTGTACACGTAGTTTAAGCAGATGACTCTCCAGAAGCGTTTGAACTTTTCGATGGCAAAATTGGGTTAAGCTACTGTAATTTGACAAAATTACCTGTAATATTTTACTATGAATACTTTATGCAGCACATATCACTGGCCTTGTTATCGCCTTAGTCAAGGTTTGTACACACGAATAAGTGCAAATCAATTGGAAAGTATGTTTACTTCACATATTAAAAATTGTGTTGTAGCTCGAGACAGTTCTCAGTGATGACTAATGTTAGCTGTTGGCGTGTTGTGTGTGGCGCAAGTGTGCGCTCGCTATCGCCTTCAACGTGTGCGACATGTACCATCGGAATCGTCGCTGCACTTAAACAACAGACAGTCGTCCTAGAGTCAGTAACCGTCTCCTTACACGAGAACGTCTTGTAATGCCCAAAGGTTTGTCAAACAGTAGATTAACCAGTCATGTAGCAGACGCTGCGTGCGTCTCGGAATACAATCAGCTTTAGACACTTCATTCGTTGATCGTACGCTATGATCGAAGGCCATATCACAACGTTTGTCTACAACTTGACGTGTCCGAACAAAATAGAATATCATCATTATGCATATCCATTTTGTAGTTGCAAGTTGGTGTGAATGGCAGATTGAGACCATTCCGTCTGATATTGGTCGTCTTGACCAATATCGTCGTCACGTCGCACCACGCCCTTGTCTTGGTAAACTACTTGAATGAACGGGTCCTGCCGTCGGTAAGTAGGGATGCTGAATTAATTAATAGTGAATACTCGAGTTGGCGGTCCGCGGGTTGCGGGAAGGCAAGAGAGCCAGATTGGCGCGCGACGAGTCGTCTAGTCGACCCTCGCAGTTCCCTGGCCAGTCACTTCCGGTTTTGCTCCGCCGCCTCTTTCTTGACATGTCATTTACGATTGACCTCCGACGCCTTCATCGGTTGTCTGCAAGAAAAAAGTATTGTGTGTGTTGATGAAAAACGTATAACAAAGAAAGTTGAAACGTTTTTATTCTTCAATCTGGAAAATCTCCAAAACAACAATACTTTGAGTGTTTGTATGTTTACTGTAATTTACAGTTTAATATGTGTTCTCGTTGAGATTTCAGCGCTGTGGAAGACATGAAATATTACAGGTGTTTACTTCTCTGCCTGGAGAAACGGGTACAACTGCTAACATGAATTAACACAACACATGAACACACTTGATACTCGTACGATCAGTTATTTGTGCAGATCAAAACGTTCGGTAAAAGTGGAGAGGACGACCGAAATTATGGAGTGATGGTGTTAAGAGCGATTTCGAAATATCAGTGGTACGATATATGGAGATGAGAGGGCTGAACAAACTAAGGGATCAAGAAAAAACTAGAAAAAAGTAGGGGAGGAAGAATGGGGGGAGAAGGTGAAGCAATAGAAGAAGAAGAAGAAGGCGATGAGGAGAATACTAATAATATAATACTAATAATCAAGTGACTTGCATTGCGCCCAAGTCCACGGAAATCAAGCTCAGAGGCGCATCAAGACAAAAGGGATGGCCAATCTCAAAATCGATAAGCAGTACTCAAGTTGTCAACAGATGGAAGAATACGACAGGAAGCTTTGGTGGATACGCAGATCCGGTAGCTGAGATTGTCGCTTACCAGTGACACATGGTGTGACATCGGTTGAAAGTCATTCCGGTTTTCAAGCACAAGTTGACACACGACATGGAACTCCTCTTGTTGTTCCTCCTGGCGCCCTCCCCCCTCCACGACCACACGTCCAGCGGCGACGGCAGACGGTCAAGCACCTGCCGCTGTAGTAGATGTAGCTGCAGTTGCGTGCTGCGATGTCGCCTCTGTCTTTGATCTTGATTCAGTTGTCGTTGCTCTTGTTGTTGTCGATGTAGCGACAACAGTCGTAACAATGTATGCAGTTGCGCTACGTCCAGTATCGGGCGCTGGACATGTGAATCGGTCTGCGCAAGCTCTGCAACATGGGAAAATGATTCTTAGTCGATTCGGAAACATAGAAGTCCCGCTGCGAATGTTTGGCAACTCCAGAAGTAATGGTATATGCAATACGCAATGCCAACCCGTGTTAGTTTGTAGTTATCACGTTTTGCGATATTATGTTATTTAGGTAAATTAACCAATCAAACAATCGACAGGTCATTCATTCGTTTGACCAGTTGCTGAATTTAATCCTTTTTTAAAAACCTTTAATGAGTTTAGACGTAGGTTATTTGGGAAATCAGTCTCCACACGATGGTGATGTCATACATAAAAAAACATGAATTTGACGACGACAAACAACGACAACGACAACGACAACAAAACCAACAAACAACAACAGGAGTGAAATATTATGTGCGAAATACTAAAACAGGTATGATGTTACAGAGTTACTTAAGAGATTGTAATGAAAGAGAAAGTATGCAGATGTATTGAGAAAAATGTATGTGCATAATAGTATTCTTGTGACAAAAGGCAGAATCGATCAAAGGAATATATTTATATACCGCTTTATATCCTGTCTGCTGTATTGTTATGCTATCTCATTTAGAAGCTGTTTTCGGCGGGCAACAACGTCGTGATCACTCCAAGGTTGGCACCACGTTTTCTTAGGTAAGGTCTTATATAGCACAGTATCCAATCCTTAGGACTGCTCAAAGCGCGTTACGCTTTAGGGAACGAATTTGCTCAAGGTTCGATATGGCAGCACAGGATTCGGACCCGAATTTTCTTGATTGATAGTACGACGCTCTTGTTACAGCGCCACTGCGCTCTACAGATACCACGCTGTGTAAATGTCAGCAGACGCTCAAGCCTGCATATATCGTTAAGTGGTGATACGATTGAACGGATATCATAAATGCACTCAGTGTCCACGCCTTTGTACCTCGAGCAAAACATTGGAAGAACATTAAAAGCAGTATGTACTGACGCATATAGTAATATTAGTATCAATGTCATAAACGGGGACTAACTAATAACACATCAGGTCAAGTAGTCTGGACATATTTCTCAATAATGTATTTATAAACATGTTTTTACACACAAGGGTCGTGTTGACCTTTTTACGCAGAAATAGGACTCGTCATTAGGAAACGCCTTATTTGTGTAAATAGACGTGACCGCTATTACCGCTGGCGGCACACGGGGTATAGAGAGAGTGTGTCCGTCTTTGTTCGCTTTGATGCACGTCCGATTGCCGGACAAATGGTGACGACCAAGGATAGACACCGATTAGTCGTTTAGTGACAACCGGCGTGACTTGTTAGTGATTCACAAATGGCCCATCGGGCGGTATCGAGCTGCACTATCGGTGACTTCGGGCGATGTCGTCATTGTGTGGATTGAACAAACACAGAACAAATCACAAGCGGTCACCCAATCCACGTCATCAACCGACCTAATTTCATCAGCCAATCCATGTCATCACCTGACCTAATCTCATTACCGAATCCATGTCATCACCAAACCTAATCTCATCACCCAATCCATGTCATCACCTAGCATAAGCTCGCTACCCAACCGACCCATGTCCTCGTCCAACCTAAAGTCGTCCCTACCCGTGTTATCTTAGCTTTATTATCCATTAGACGACTGGATCGCATGCACACACGCACACACGCACACACGCACACACGCACACACGCACACACGCACACACGCACACACGCACACACGCACACACGCACACACGCACACACGCACGCACGCACGCACACACGCACGCACACAAGCACACAAGCACACAAGCACACACGCACACACAAGCACACGCACACACGCACACAAGCACACAAGCACACACGCACGCACGCTCGCACGCACACACGCACACACGCACACACGCACACACGCACACACGCACACACGCACACACACGCGCACACGCACGCACAAACACGCACACATACGCGCACAAACGCACACGCACGCACACGCACACACGCGCGCACACGCGCACACACACGCGCACACGCGCACACACACGCGCACACACGCGCACACACACGCACACACACGCACATACATGCACACACACGCACACACACGCACACACGCGCGCACACGCACACGCACACGCACGCACACGCACGCACACGCACGCACACGCACGCACACGCACGCACGCGCACACACGCGCGCACACACGTACACACACGCACACAAACGCACACACACGCACACACACGCACACACACGCGCACACACGCGCACACACACGCACACACACGCACACACACGCACACACACGCACACACACGCACACACACGCACACACACGCACACACACGCACACACACGCACACACACGCACACACACGCACACACACGCGCACACACACGAGAGCACTCGCACGCACAAAACATATATTGGCATTGATATACAACCAGTTAGCCTGACAGTTATGTAGACAGAACCAGCGATGTGTTTGTTCTTTTGTCTGGCTGATAATCGCAAATATGGGCATTTCTTTCTGAATATGAAAGTATTCTGTAGTTTCGCGGTGATATGTAACAACGCTGCACATATATTTTCTTTCAATCATATGTTATTGCTACGAATTCCCGGAACGAGACTCTAAAAACAACTAAGATTAAATCAAGAGTAGCGCCGATGGTTGGCGATACGCCGACTACAGTCAATGTGTCCATTTAAAATATCGGCTTTCACACAAATGAGATGCTATTTTAAAGTAAGACAGCAACATTAATCATGACAGTGGTGCACTATGTGTATCATTGTAACTCATCGCTCCAGACCTGACGATGAACTACCTCCCTCCGGCGGACATCAGCGACCTCGTCTATCCACATGGGATTTGCCTACGGCTGTTTCTCTTCCTGTGTGTGAGCTGTCAAGCGTAACACAACCGTGGCTAAGTACGCACAAACGACGTTCTATTTGCCTGCAGGTGTCAGCCTTGTCAGTATTATCCCCCTGTATCATGACTGCACATTTTGTGAGAACTGTAATGTCAAGCGATTAGATGTTACTTTAGTGCTCTTGGGTTGCGGCGATTCTAATAATTGCTCGGGCTGTTTGCTCGTTTGCGGGGCTGGGTGGAGTGTGAAGCAGGTGTAGACATTTTGCTTTGAATATTCGACGGAACATGTCCACGAACGCCAAATTAAGGACATTAGCTGTGCTAATCGTGTGTCGTCTGCGATACCGTAGTGTCATTGTGCGTGGTATTATCGCTAACACAAATAGCTTTCTGTTGATTTGCCGGCGCGGACATTTGATTGAGTTGTGTTACTAGCCTCCTCTTGCAGGACATTCAACTTCACATAAACCATACACTCAACGGCGCGTCGGAACTAAAGCGGCTACCGCTTAATAACATCACTCGGTTTGTACGCGCCGCACGCGTTCGCAGTAGTAACTCGTTTTTTACACGGTCATTCATTCACATCACGATCAAGGAACCTAATCGGTGAACTGAAGTCGATTTGAGTCAACGTAGTACAGTTGCGTGGACGGGCTCACGTGAGATGGTGCACATCGGCAACACTCGGTACACATCGGCAATACTCGGTACTTATCGGCAACACATCAGCGCACATCGGCGACACTCGGAGAACAACAGCAGCACACAGTACACATCGGTACCACTCGTAACACTACTGCAACACTCCGTAAACGTCGGCAACACTCGGTACACATCGGGATATTTAACAATAGGCAGCTAAATTCTAAGACATCACGCTATTACAATAATTAATCTGGATAAAAATAGCCTATTATATATTTCTAGGCTCTATTTGTTCCTGGAACAGGTGCTTCCGATGTCTATACATATTACTTTCCTTTCCTTTGGCTTCACAATTGTATCATTAATTAATTATGTAATTATGGAGCATACAGTTTAAATCCTTAGTGACCATCGTGTCATACAAGATGTCGTGACGCGCTCAAAAATTTAAGTTATAATTAATCACCTTCATAACAGAAAACAGCGGAGAATACGACTTAAAACTATGAGTGAAGATGATTTCGCATAAAGTACAGAGTAGGTTATTTACTGACACTACTACCAGATGTAACACCGTGCCTGGAGGCCGACACCAACCATTTCACGCAAGGTTCCTTCAATCAGTTCTGTTGTGGTTATTCCTAGCCAAGCCTCTCTAGACAATCAATACGTTTTGTTCTTTGTCGACTTCTGCTTCTTCCTTCCAACTTTTCCCGTTGTCACTCGGTCTTGTAATGGTCTCTTTCCCGTTGTCGCTCGGTGTTGCAATGGTCTCTTTCCCGTTTTCGTTCAGTCTTGAGGTGGTATCTTTCTTATTGTGCCGCTTAGAAATTCTCGCTGTCTTTTCTTCATTTTGCACATGGCCTTTCCTTTAGCATTACCTGTTCTGAGAATCCCTTACCGCAAATATTATCCGACATAGAAAGAAGAGAAAACAAAGAACTAGCGGGATTTCTTTTTGGCTTGAATCTAGGTAGACGACGTCTATACATCAAAATTCACCAACCGTTGACTGTAATTTTTATTCAGGCATTTACAGCCGTTGAATCATGTGTCTCAGTATAGTGACGACATAAAGAAACCCAATCATTTACATAATCAAAAACACTGATTTCTAGGACACGATATTTGCCCAGCCTTGATTGCGTCAAGAGGATGAAACACTGCTGAACACATGTTAAAAGTCGTGACTAAAACACGAACTCGGCTAAAACTCGACTGCTAAGTATACGCCGTATACCCTGGGTAATTTGCATGTGCCAATTCCCCGTTCATGTTGTGGTTTCTTTAAATGAACTGTTCTTGTCTTCAACATGCGCGCCGTATACGATGTCTAAGTTCAAAACAACTATGTGATAGTTCTTATGCTCGTTAACCCCAATTGCCAATTTGTTCCACCCCTTGTGGTGATGCACAGTGGAAAGCAGTGGCCTAGCGCTTAGAGCGGCGGACTTTCATTGGAAAGATTCCGGGTTCGAAACCTCTTGCTGCCGTTTCGAACATTCACGTTGCTCCAGTTCACTCAGCTATATGAATGAGTACCATGTCTCAGTGGTTGATATTTGTGTACGAATAGTCTCCAAGCAGTAATTGCAGTGTGACTGAATACTTCCCAGATAAATCAAGATGGTGTTTGATTTAACAAGTTTACCAGGGAGTAAAATGGAAAGCGCTTTGAGCAGTCCTAATGTCTGAATACAGCGCTAGACAAGAACTTAGTTTTGCAATTACTTTTAGTAGGTTAGCGACGAGATAGTTCGTAAATATAAGTTGTATATAGAACATCGTGAGGTTGTTACAACCCGCACCGTACAAATAATACAAAAATACGCTTCTCCAGCACGTCGCAGCCATAAGTGACGACGTAGACTGCAATGACTATTTGTGACTGCACATATTCATACGTGCATGCAATATTGTTGTGCGTGACACGTGTTGTTATACGTAACACCCGTCATCTAGCACTGTTCAAAGAGATCGTTAGAAAACGATAGCGAACAGGAAGTGAAGACTGATCATTCGATTAATTTCATTCTAAAACCTACGCAATTGATCTAACATTGTCATCGGCGGTGTTGATTTACTTTACATCGGCAGTATCGGAAGGACCAATTTGTAAAGAGCGATAAGATTATTGGGCTCGGCGGCACAAAATCGGTCGGTCAGTCCCACGCACACAGACGAGTACAAAGCAAACCGTTTGATCGGTGCTCGTTCCGCGTGGCCGATTCTCGTTCCGCGTGGCTACACACTCAGTGTCAATCTAACAGAAAATACAATCATCAAACTGGACGATCTGTTGGTCAGTCGACATCAAGAGCAACAAGATACACACGTTGGCACAAAGCAAATGTTATCTCTCATCAAACGCGAAGTCGGGTTATCTCTATTAACGAGCTTGAGGCTGGCGAGATGGTAGTTGGGATATGATGTTGAGTGGGCATGAACTGGCTATAGGAGACTGCAGGGGCGGATTTGAATGGACGGGCTTTAATAAGGTGGCGTGCTTAAATGGGAGATCGGTTAGAAAGCCTAATGGCCAGGGTTGGGTGGGAGATTGGATGGGCGCTTTGTTTTGCGCATTGGAGGGGAGGTTGGGTTGGCGGGGAGGGAAATTGTATCGTGGGCGGAATTTAACAATATTCCAATGTGACCTATAGCCGGTTCATGCCCACTCAACATCATATCCCAACTACCATATTGAACAACATACCAAATGCCAAAGTGACATATATATATATATATATATATAAATATATATATATATATATATATATATATATATATACATGTCACTTTGGCATTTGGTATGTTGTTCGATAAATATATAGATATGTATATATATATATATATTTATATATATACATGTCACTTTGGCATTTGGTATGTTGTTAGATAAATTACGCTTTTGTAAAGTTACCGATCGCCAGGTCCGTCCAGCGGAATAATAAAAATATTGTTCGCCTTTTGTGCCGTTTTATCTTAAAATTCTATATTTTATGGACAAAATTACATAATATTGAGGAAAGTTATACACCTTGTATAAAACATATGCGGCATGTTGATTCACTGGACATTTGTATTTAAAAGATGGACGATATCAGAATGCAACTTTAAACATCGGTATAATTAGGTCTTTTTCCTAATTTAATATAAATCTCCCCATGTCCGTAGTATGGTTGGTGCGTGTTTGGACCTCCAATTGTACATTTCTCCCAAAATCTAAGTAGCTTCAGCTCCTTTCACATCACATCTGAATACGGAGGGTGTGGTACTATTAATTTTTCATTCGAGCGGAACTATATTCCCTCAATCGGAACGGTTTTGCCTCAAGCGGAACGGTTTTGTCTCAGCAAAAGTGAGGTTCGTACGCACCCATCGTACCCCCAGCTTGCGGAACTGCTCCAAATTATCTCATTAATTTGTTTCCCTTCGAAGCTGACACCCCGCACTGTTCTGAAACTTCCATATCAACACCAATTGCTACCCTTACGTTCTTTTCTTTGATGATGGTATTTAGAATAGTTCTTCCATTTCAAATTTAACATTTTGTTTCCGTGTCCTGTGTGCACGAATTTATAGTTCCCAAAATTAATTAAATATCACTGCCATTGTCCAGATTATTTGATTAATTCGTCTTGTAAATGATGTTTATCATAATCATGTTTAACCGTTCTAAACACTTTTGCAACATCCGCAAATTTCTCTCAAAACTGAGTATAGCTGTGCGAAGCACATCCGGCGAACATAGTGTGATGCTGCATAGTCGCATAACAAGTATTATATCCGCCCATCAATTCACTTTATAACCAACCCGTCGCCCATCCAATCCATAACTTTCCTATATAGGCAGAGGTAGTTGTATTATGCACATTCACTAACACACACCACATTTGGTGAAATAGCAATAACGTCAGGTAATAATATCTTACGAACATTCGATATCTACACTTATACTGAAAGTATGTATCATAAACAACGTTTGCTGCGTTATCAAAGGCAGAAGTATGATTAAAAATATGTACCACACTTGAGCTTTAACCGTTCCTACGCTACTTGATGTCTTGGTTTATTGCACATCCTCTTTCGTTGTTGGCAGTCATTTGTCATCCGCGTCTGCGTCGTATCAATAAATGTTTTATTTCCTAATACGAAGCCAACGTTCTGATATTTCTTAATTTTAAAAGTATTACTGGTAATTATCATATCAATTTACAAAAAGCTTATATTTATAATTGGAACGAACTGAGATTTAATTTTGATGCACCCCGACGTAATCCCGTTTCCCGGCCTGAATGTCATCGGCCTACCGCCGCTACCCCGGAATTCAGCGAGCTATCATGCGACACAACCGGACATATGGAGACTGATCCTGCCGTCCAGCACGACCGTCGCTGTCCACTATGTCCTCGGGATGGTGGCTTGGCGAGGTCGTCTGCGAGTGCGTAGCATTCCCGCCCACGCAACAATGAGTGTCAGCACACAATTCTCCAGCCTACTTCTACGACGCTGTCAGTCGCCACGGGTTTCATTCTCTGCTGTGGCAACGTCCAACACTGATAACATCTTACAGGCCTACACGACTGACTACTCGGTCGTTGCGCTCCAGTGAATACCCAGTTTAGACATTCGTCGTGTCTAGCGTCAATACTTTGTCCGACATCATAATTCCGTTTCAGTTACAGTGTTGAACTTAGGCCTAGTAGTTAGTTTGGGTCAAGCGCTGGTTATTTAGTCTTAACTTGGTTTCTTTTATTATTGAACTTTCACTTTAACCACGACGCATCGTTGTTGATAAGTATATATTGTGACGACACAGTCATAACTAAAAGACGAACTACCTATTGACACAAGGTTGGGGGAGTAAATCGAAGCGTGGATGCAACTTCGCATAAACAGATGTTAATGAGCGAAAACAACAAACACGAAGTTATGATCACAAAACTGTTCAGTGGACAAAACACGAGAAGCACAAAAAGTAGCGGAGAAAACGAAAAACGCTCGATAAACATAAGAAGTAGCAAAGACATACATAGACGAAAGACACGTGACCAGTAACAAACATTTGAAAACGCGACTGAAACGCGCCAAGAAACAGTAATAGAGTTTCACAGAAGACAACGACCCGCGAGCGGTATGAGAAGACGTACCTTCTCGGCGTGTTCTCTGCGACGATGTCGGCCGTAGCACAGCGCACACGATGACGAGAAGTACCAGTTTTGTCGCCAGTGAACATTTTGAGCAGTAACTGTCACATAGAGCGAACCACGCGCTTGACGTGCCTCCCATTCTCCCTCGTCTGTCTTCTTCAGCAGCCTCCTCACACGATCGCCTCTCTCGAACACTGCGTCACCTCAGGCGACAGTCAGTCCAAACACCTCGACTTTTCTTTGAAGAATGTCTTATATCGAATAACGCGTATTTTCGTTTCTTTTAGTGTCTATAAAATAAAGCGTGTCTTGTTAGACTCTCGCAAATAACGAGTATCTTCTGCGACAGGATGTCTCTATAAAATAACGCGTATTTTCTTAGACTTTTTCTATAAAATGTCGCGGATCTTTTTTGTTGAATTTCTCTCTCGGACAATGCAGAATGTCTCACTGTAACAATGTGTGTCTTCTTAGGAGGATGTCTCTCATAAATAATGCGTCTCCTCAACCGAATGCTTCTCTCTAATAACGTGTATATTCTTCTCTGACGATTGTTGCTCTCCGGTAAGTTATCTCCCGCACTCTGGAACATGTGAAGACGTGGGGATGTGTCGATTCATGAGATGCGGTCGCACTCGACTCGCTGCCACCGCCGCTAGCTGTTCGCTGGATTGGTCAAAGAAACAAATGGACGGCGCCGCCTTTTATACGTCAGTGGGATTGGCCGCCGATGGCCCGGAGCGGGGGAATCGGTTCATCGATTCAGGTGGTGGTTGTCGCTGGTAGCGCCGGCGTCGGTCCGATATTGGTCCTGCGCGCCGAACGAGCGTGCCCGTCATTGGTTCAAATCTGATACGTCACCGCAGTTTTTTGCAACGTGTATCTAGACACATCAGCCGACTGTAGTACTATACTATAGCGTCGTCTCACGCACGTAATCCCCGACGCACGTGGCGTCACGAACGCGGCAGTAGTGACGGTGGTTGGTATACACGGTGGTGGGCACGCCGTTTAGTTATCATTATACAGAACGGATCACCATTGCAGTATTTTAAACATATTTTTAGGGTTAAGTATTTGTGTTTTTTTAATTAATATTAGTAGGGCTATTAAACAGTTAATTAGTATTAATTGGTGTTATTGGCTAACTGTTTATATGTTGTTTTTAATAAATAGTTTAATAACGTTTAACTATTTAATAAATGTCAGTTTTATTGTAATATTAGTGTAATTTATATATTATTATTATTCTAATGTATTAGTTTGCTTGTTTGATGTTAGTTAGTGTTAGTAGTTAGTTAATGTTAGTGAGTGAGTTAGTGAGTAAGTGAATGAGTTTGTTAGTGGTAAACACTGTAAATTAATGCTTAGTACTTATAAAATCATATTTAATACAATAATTATTGTTATATTATAATTATAACTTTGCATTAAAATTATTCATTTAACAACATGGTTGCACTTGTATTAGCGGCGTGCGTAATGCCGTAATGAGAGTCTCCTTTCTATACATTCATTTGCTGTATATAATATGTATTTTATGGTCGAATAAATTATTCTGATTCTGATTCTGTTAATGGGTGTGCTAGTGGAGGTGTTAAAATGGGATGAACGCTCGGCCGCTCTCACACAATGTGCTACTTGGTCGTGCGCGCTGGCTAGGGAGAAGGGGCTGATGGCATACGGGGAGAAATGCAAACAAATACAAATACAAGAACTCTCTCTATGGTCACCTCGGTAATATAGCCACCGTGCAATTAAGGACAGACCCAAATTATTTTGTAACTGTAAAATATAGGAACCTAGTCCCGTTAACACGGTCACCTCGCTATTCAGGTCACTTTTGTCCAGTCCCGAGGGTGACTTTGATAGCGCAGTTCCACTGTACCAACAGTACAATAAGCAACGTTGTCGCCAACATCATTTGTATGAACATATAATTTACATTACGTTTCACATTATGACGAAAATAGTTTTTAAATAGTGCGAACGCTGCATGAACGCCTGAATAGAAGCGTCAGAAATCTGGATCACACAAGACCCATGATTTATTATGGATTCACATAAATCGTGAATGACGACAATTGGCTACAGTCGGGAGACGAGGAAGTTCCACCAATCGCAAGCATGCGCGGCCTGCAGCAGAGTTCACACGAACGTTCATTTACAGTACAATGCAATACAATATTTTATATTACGAAAAAGGGTATCGCGGCATAATTCGAGGAATCTCGAACTCAGTGTCACATCAAAATCAAACACCGATGTAATCCCATGATCGGTGTGCAGTGCCACTGTTGTCAACATATATATGAATACGACACAGAGCTACGGAGGATAGAGAACGTTATTAACCACTTTACGTGCAAGGTGACATGCTATGCCGTGAGTTAAACATAAACCAGTGTGATGTGTTAATAATGCATACGAGACGTATCCTAATTTGGCATTGTCGTCGCAGACTCTTGTGTATTTATGTGGGCGTGTTGCCGTCATTATTTATGCATGGCGAACGGACGGTTCGCCTTGCACCGTCTGACATGGGTCAGCGCTGTCCGTGCATGGCCTTGTTCACCCACTGCCCTCGTTC
The DNA here is from genome assembly GCA_963995525.1 of Escarpia spicata. Taxonomy (NCBI): domain Eukaryota; kingdom Metazoa; phylum Annelida; class Polychaeta; order Sabellida; family Siboglinidae; genus Escarpia; species Escarpia spicata. Next base: position 23,787,892 of record OZ023208.1, read on the forward strand.
GGCCCTCGCTCGGCCTTCGCACTGCCCCGCCGGCCGTGTCCAGCTCATGTGTAAACACCTGTTTAACTCGCCCGATCGTCTCTGTTTAGTCTTGTTGTGAGGGATGCCGGGGAGTCGTCCTCCAGACAGGTGCGTGGGTGAGTAGTGTGTAGGATGTTCCTACCCTTTACTGCCGTGTACGCAAAATGCAACCTGTCATCACCGAGACACCCGAACTTCGACCACCAAACACATAGAACACCCTTTGCCCGCGTGTTTGTAGTGTCACATATATTGATCTTCAGTAAGCTGTTGGAATTCAGGAATGTTAAGTCGTGACTGTTTACTGTATGCGGTTTTCTGATCCATATTGTGTCAAATAGCGATTTGTTGTTGATCATTGTTGGCCTGTCAAAACAGGCCAAACTCCATCTGATATTCAAGCCAAAACTACTTGCAAATGTGTAGCAATTGTCGAATGAATGGTGATCACTAAATAGACAAAAGGAAGTGGATAGCCAATCTCTCTGACTTAACAAAGTACTTTACTGGACCATATTCTCAGATATACAACGTATATAACGAATTGCAATTAGCCAGTATGCTGTTAGTGAATGGCGGAGAATATTTACACGTAAGGGAACACCATATGTGACAATATTGCTGTAACATTATGATATCATTGATAAATCGCCAAATTTAACATGCACGATCTTCTAGTTCATAAGAAGACAAAACATGCGCTCACACCATATCTAATTTGACAAAGTACCACATCAAAGATTACTGCTTAAACTAAAGGCCCATGGCATAGGAAATGGTATAATAAACTGGATAGAACAATGGCTGATTGACAGAAGACAACGTGTAGTAGTTGATGGGGAGGCTTCAAACTGGAAATCGGTATTGAGTGGGGTACCACAGGGATCAGTATTAGGTCCTATATTATTCTTAATATACATCAACGATTTGGATGATGAAATAACAAGCAAGGTGTTGAAATTTGCGGATGATACAAAAGTGTTTAGAAGGATTAAAAGTGATGGAGATAGACAGCATTTACAAGATGATCTTGACAGGTTGTTGAAATGGTCTGAAAAATGGCAAATGATGTTCAATTTTGGGAAATGTAAATGCCTCCACATAGGACATGGGAACGAAGAGGTAGAATATACAATGGGGGGTACTGTACTAAGTACTACTGTAAAAGAAAAGGACTTAGGGTTAACCGTTAGTGCTGATATGAAGATTTCAGAGCAGTGCGGAATTGCAGCTTCAAAGGGAAATCAAATCCTTGGATTAATTAGGCGAAACATAACGTATAAGGAAAAAGAGCTAATAATACCGCTGTACAAAACAATAGTTAGGCCTCATTTAGAATATTGTATTCAAGCGTGGAGGCCATATCGCAGGAAGGACATAGATATGCTAGAAAGAGTGCAGAGGAGAGCAACTAAAATGATACAAAATCTTAGGGATCTTAGTTATGAAATACGCCTAAAAAAATGCGGTTTAACAACACTAGAGACCAGGAGATTGAGAGGAGATCAGATAGAAGTGTTTAAAATATTGAAGGGTTATGAAAATATTGATAGAAATATGTTTTTCTCAGTTAAGAAAGATAGAAGGACTAGAGGACATGATCTTGCATTAGCAAAGGAGCAGAGTAGATTGGATATAAGAAAGTTTTCATTTTCACAAAGGACTGTAAATGAATGGAACAGATTACCTGCTGATTGTGTGGGTGCTAGTAGCGTGAATATGTTTAAAAATAAAATCGACACATACCTCAGACGGGCGGGATACACATAGATAAAAAGGTCGGACTCTCGAAAAGCCAAGGGCTTCCTTGTCCACCTGCTACCTAGAGTTAATTCTCTGGGTGGCAATCTTGTTAAATCTTGTTAAATCTTGTTAATTCACAAAGCATCATGCTGTGAAAAATGGAACGAATGTTGTAGTGGCAAGCAATGATCACACTGAAACCATTCACAGACAAGTTAATCCCCAGGCATTCAAGAAGATGCAGACGGCATGCCAATTAGTAATTCTCCTGACGCGATACCACATGGACATACATCAATTGTGAGCCATTCTCCGGATACTGGCGTTCTCGCGTTGGCTGAAAGACGTTAAACCTTTGCTGCTAAGTGACGTGTGACAGGAACTGCCCAGAACCGTAGCGTCGCACACCTTCAACCCATCTACAACCCATAACACTGCCCGCGGGTATCCCGGTCATACATCACATCTGCACGCGGTGTGAACATGACGTTCTACAAGTAATTCACGCGGATGACGCCACAGTGCAAGCACTATACAGTGCAAGCACTATACAGTGCAAGCACTATACAGTGAAAGCACCCGAAACACCAATTGCAGCCCTTGAAAGTATGTCTGCATGCTCTATTTGTCTCATGCACAACTTACAAATATAGCAGGCATGAGGATGTGGCCTTTAAAAGCAAGCTCAATATGAGGATTAGTTCACCGAACTATCTGTGATTGGCCTAATGCTGAATAACCAAGTGAGATTTGAAAAAGAAACATCCTGACGACGAGGGAGGAAGAGCGTGATGAAGGTTATGGTACTGGAATTGATGTTGAGAACACACACAATAGACAAGGACAGGCAACAAGTTATCAATAAAAACCTTGGTCTTCTTACCGTCCTTTACCTAATGTACATCGACTGTCGTTTTTCCCATTTCTTGCGTCCTTGATGTTTTTCCGCCTCTAGTCGCTTTGCTATTCTGCCTGCTTCAATTTTTACCAGTTGGCCAGCCCACCTCATCCTGCTTCTCACAATGTCTTCCTGTGAGGCTGCATTGTATCCTAACCTCTATCCTCAGGTCGTTCATCCTTCTTCTGTCCACCCTCGTTGTTCTTGTTACTCTTCGAACCCAATTGTTTTTGTATTTGCAGCTTCTGTTGTTGTTGTTGTTATTGTTATTGTTGTTGTTGTTGTTGTTGTTGTAGTTCTGTCAGCGCCATTGGCATAAGCCAATATACATGCATGGGTGGTTGAAAACAATCGATTTCGTGTAGTTTTATTGACTAAATAACGTCTTCTTTAAGATGTTATTATTGACAAATGACGTGTGATTGTTTGCCACTGTGACATTTCTTGCTCTTTCGGGTGATAGAATACCAAAATGTGTGCGATATTTTTATCACGTATTTTACACGGGCTATCACATACGAACAAATAATAAATTCACACAGCACGTGCATATGTTACCACCAGTAATAACCTCAACGCACGTAACTGATATTGAACGAAAATATTTATTCACAACCTAAATTATTTCGTTAATTGTGTAAAAACGTTTCTTGGAAACACACCACAAAAGCAGTTTCATTCCACAATGCGATATTTTTCAAAACCCATAAATGTCAATGTAAAAAGCAGAAACAAGAAGAAGAAGATGAATAAGAAGAAAATGAAGAAAATAAAAAAAAGGAACGAAGACGCAAACGACGAAAAAGAAGAAAATGCAGAAGGAAAAGAACGAATAGAAGGAAAAGAACGAGAACAAGAAAATGTTCAACGAACAGACGTGAATCGGTGGATGTGGACAACGAACGTTGTTGGTCGAAACTCAGACATCGTTAATCCTGTCCGTTCTTCACGAGTTTCTCACACACCAGAATGACATGGCTTTAGCGGCAGAGACGTCTTAGTGAAACTAGAACCAACAACTGTTTTTGTCCTTTGCCGTTTGGCCGGTCAGTCAAGTAAATCATTTGTATTATTTATTAATGTTTTATTACTTTCCTACTTCTAACAATACCGTGTTGTTCCCAACCGGACGTTTTCTTAATATATATCCCCATTTGTGGAATAATTATTTAATGCCATGTGTTATGTTCGTGATATGGTGTTTGTAGTCCTGACGAACCATAGTTCTGCTGTTGCTAGTATAATTTTAAGGGTTTCACTTTTCCAAACATATTTTATAATAACGCCCAAACAGACATAGATTAAGCGTTAGATCGCATTAACTGAATCTGCTATAATGCTACATATATTATTCTTACCTTATCGTCTAACAGAAAACAAAATACATCGAAGATAGCACAGGGAAACCTTTGAAAATCGAGAATTTTGCAACGTTTGTCTTGCGAAACGAAATTTTATTATTAACTCTCTCGAGGCGATTTGTCGTTGGAGTACATTTAGACACGTGTAATATGCGATTAAATTGTTGATGTCGTACTATCTCGGTTACTCGCGTGGGTAGAGCTATAGTTCAACCGTTTGATGTGGCATTTGGGTCAATGCGACATTTTCACAATGGGTGGTACAGTAGAGTGACTAATGCATCACCCGACCCACCCATGCACCCACGCACCTGTCGGCCCCCGCACCCTCTTTAAAAGGAAAATACAACAAAACAATGATGGGTTTGTCGACACTTTCCGCCATTGTTCTGATGTCCTTTGTGATGGCGACACGATGGCGCATCAGCTCTGACATCAGCCGTGAAACGAGACGACTCCAACGTAACATATCCTTAACGCTAGCATGTATAAAAGCGTACAGTCGTCCTCATTTTAGAAGATGATTAAATCATGTTGACATTATTTTATCAACGCAGTGTTCGATATGCCGACCGCAACGTGTCATGAGAGATGGCCTCCATCTAAGTGGAAAGGGGCAGCAGTTTCCTCAGAGAACTTGCTGCAATCTGTTGACAGTGGAACAGGCTGCATCTATTTAAACTAGATTCGCAAGGGGATTCACAGAGAAGTCTGAAACTGGAGGCATAGATAATGAAAGCAAAAATAAATCTGCAAAGAACAGCCTGGAAAACCGTTCTGAATCAGGATATGAATGCGTTTGTTTAAATGCAAGGAGCATAGTAAACAAAAGAAGTGAACTAAACATTACGGTAGAAGATAATGACCGACCCTCACGTAATAGGTATAACCGAATCATGGGCCACCACTGATATATCAGATGCCGCATTGGGACTAACAGGCTATGTAATGTTCAGGAAAGATAGAATAGGAAGAAGGGGAGGTGGAGTTATTTTATATGTTAAAGAATCTATTCAGGCTTATGAAATACAACTAGAAAGAGAAGCAGATTGCGAAGAAGCTGTTTGGTGTAACATAGTTATAGGAAACTCAACGTTAACGGTGGGGTTAGTTTATCGAAGTCCAAACATAAGCGTAGAAGAGAATGAAAAAGTACAAAACGCTATAAGTGAAGTTAGCAAACGGGACTGTATTATTATAGGAGATTTTAATCATGGTCATACAATGGAAATCTCTACAGAGTACGGGGAGTGAGGACCACAAGTTTTTGGTTTTAGTACAAGACAGTTTCCTTTCTCAACATGTGCTAGAGCCAATCAGGGGTGATAATGTGTTAGACATAGTTTTGTCATCACAGAATGAATTAGTTGACAATGTCACATTATGTGAGCCACTGGGGAGTAGTGATCACATCAAGATACATTTTACCATCAAAATAAAATCAGAAAGAAATAATAAAAAGCAGTTCAGGAGAAATTTCCACAAAGGAAGATGTAAGGAAATTAGGAAATATTTAGCAAAAAAACGATAGACTGGAAGAACACATTGAAGAACAAGTCAGCAACATAATGCTGGAATATCTTAAAGAGTGAAATAGAGTGCATCGTCGATAAATTTGTTCCCTTAAAAAAACAAGGGAAACGGTCCAGAAAGAAATACTTATCGAAAAAAGCCATTAGAAAAATAAATTAAGTAGAAACAAATGTTGTTGAAGTCATATAGACGTACTGGAAATGACGAAGACTACAACATTTATAAAGAAGCACTAAACCAAGCTACAACTGAAATTCGAAATTCGAAGAGAAGCTACGAAAAAAAATGTGCTTGTAATATAAAAAACAGCAAGAGTTTTTATGCATGTGTTCGGAGCAAACAGAAAGTTCAGGATAAGGTCGGTCCTTTAGAAGATT
>OZ023208.1:23798824-23843983 GCA_963995525.1 Escarpia spicata
TAGTTCGTATAGTTTAAATAGTCCAGTCACATCCGCTATCATGTCACAGCGCGGTGCATGGTGACAGTTGTGTTGTTAGACGGTACAATTTTATAAAAAGCATATCATGCACACTCGTTACTCGTCCGAGACTTGTACCAGACATGGGTAAATCATGATTCCAAGCCTGGTGCATGGTTGATTTTTATTCAATTTCAAATCAACCACAAATATTTCCTACCAAAAGGATTTCCCCAAACGGAACTATTTTATTTCAGCGGGGGTGCGAACGCACCCATCGTACACCTAGCATACGGACCTGCATCCCCAACCTATCCACTTGATAACTAGCCCATTTTTTCCAATTTGCTTCGGTTATTGTATGATATCCGCCCTATCGACTGTTCTAACCTTAGAAAGGTAATTTTATTTTCACAACAGTTTGATTCACGCCCTGTCAATTTAGTAATACTTGTTTTAGAAATACAGTTGATTTTATCCGCTGTAATAATAGGGATAGTTCGGAGAGAGTGTGACTTTATTGAATAGGAGCTTCAAATTTAATATATGAGTCCACAGTTCGGAGAGAGTGTGACTGTAGAGGAGCCTCAAATTTAATATATGAGTCCACAGTTCGGAGAGAGTGTGACTATAGAGGAGTCTCAAATTTAATATATGGGTCCACAGTTCGGAGAGAGTGTGACTATAGAGGAGTCTCACATTTAATATATGGGTCCACAGTTCGGAGAGAGTGTGACTGTAGAGGAGTCTCAAATTTAATATATGGGTCCACAGTTCGGAGAGAATGTGACTGTAGAGGAGTCTCAAATTTAATATATGGGTCCACAGTTCGGAGAGAGTGTGACTGTAGAGGAGTCTCAAATTTAATATATGGGTCCACAGTTCGGAGAGAGTGTGACTATAGAGGAGTCTCAAATTTAATATATGGGTCCACAGTTCGGAGAGAGTGTGACTATAGAGGAGTCTCACATTTAATATATGGGTCCACAGTTCGGAGAGAGTGTGACTGTAGAGGAGTCTCAAATTTAATATATGGGTCCACAGTTCGGAGAGAATGTGACTGTAGAGGAGTCTCAAATTTAATATATGGGTCCACAGTTCGGAGAGAGTGTGACTGTAGAGGAGTCTCAAATTTAATATATGGGTCCACAGTTCGGAGAGAGTGTGACTATAGAGGAGTCTCAAATTTAATATATGGGTCCACAGTTCGGAGAGAGTGTGACTATAGAGGAGTCTCAAATTTAATATATGGGTCCACAGTTCGGAGAGAGTGTGACTATAGAGGAGTCTCAAATTTAATATATGGGTCCACAGTTCGGAGAGAGTGTGACTGTAGAGGAGTCTCAAATTTAATATATGGGTCCACAGTTCGGAGAGAGTGTGACTATAGAGGAGTCTCAAATTTAATATATGAGTCCACAGTTCGGAGAGAGTGTGACTGTAGAGGAGTCTCAAATTTAATATATGGGTCCACAGTTCGGAGAGAGTGTGACTATAGAGGAGTCTCAAATTTAATATATGAGTCCACAGTTCGGAGAGAGTGTGACTGTAGAGGAGCCTAAAATTTAATATATGGGTCCACAGTTCGGAGAGAGTGTGACTATAGAGGAGTCTCAAATTTAATATATGGGTCCACAGTTCGGAGAGAGTGTGACTATAGAGGAGTCTCAAATTTAATATATGAGTCCACAGTTCGGAGAGAGTGTGACTATAGAGGAGTCTCAAATTTAATATATGAGTCCACAGTTCGGAGAGAGTGTGACTATAGAGGAGTCTCAAATTTAATATATGGGTCCACAGTTCGGAGAGAGTGTGACTATAGAGGAGTCTCAAATTTAATATATGAGTCCACAGTTCGGAGAGAGTGTGACTATAGAGGAGTCTCAAATTTAATATATGAGTCCACAGTTCGGAGAGAGTGTGACTGTAGAGGAGCCTAAAATTTAATATATGAGTCCACAGTTCGGAGAGAGTGTGACTATAGAGGAGTCTCCAATTTAATGTATGAGTCCACAGTTCGGAGAGAGTGTGACTGTAGAGGAGTCTCAAATTTAATATATGAGTCCACAGTTCGGAGAGAGTGTGACTATAGAGGAGTCTCAAATTTAATATATGAGTCCACAGTTCGGAGAGAGTGTGACTGTAGAGGAGCCTAAAATTTAATATATGGGTCCACAGTTCGGAGAGAGTGTGACTGTAGAGGAGCCTAAAATTTAATATATGGGTCCACAGTTCGGAGAGAATGTGACTGTAATGTAGAGGAGCCTCAAATTTAATATATGGGTCCAAGAAACGGTTAAGAAGACGCGGGTAAATGGACGATGAATGAGCTGAAGGAACGGTCGCAGCTGTCCGGATGAACATTTAGAATAGCGACATATAAAATGACATGGGCATGTCTTTTGGTACCGACGCAGGAGGGTTGACTACCAAAAAGGAACAGGCGACGATACAGCTAGGCCGCCGGAAAAGAATATATCGTAACTAAGGTGGGAGGACTTGGTAACGAGGCAGAAGAGGATGACACGTGGAGACAGAAGACTGCCAAAATGAAAAAGTGGAAAAAGGTCAACTGTTGGGCAGGCAGCAGTACATGATCAAACATCGTCCTTCTATAAAGGGAAGAGCGAAAAGGAACACACTATGTCTCCCTAATTTTCGACTTTCATGCATGCAAATCATGTTAATTTCTTTTTCGATAACCATTTATTTTTGTTTAATGCATATATCAAAGAAAACATGCGTCTGCTAACCACTTAGTGATGCATGTCATATTTTCTACCAGAAAAATTATTCCCATAGTAAGTAAGCAAGTAAATTTATTTCCTCATCCATATGGTATACAACATATTTCAAGACAATAGCAACACAGATGAGGCGGCTACCAGAGAAATTAAAAACCTATCGAGCTGGTAGCCTGTTAAATTAAAAACTAAATTATAGTACACTCCTGTATATAAATAACATTAAATAATATGTATGGTTGATAAAAATTTAGGCTAGGCAAATATTTCGAGAAAATGTTCCCTCCTTCTGTGTGTACGTATCGCCAACGGGAGCATGGACATTTTTGCTAGTATATAAAATTATCATGAGACAGACGTACTTTCAAAGCAATATGAATGTTATCCGCAGTGCTGACTTACATCGTAAACCAAAAGAAAAACACGGCGCTTTGAAATACCTCGATTCTCCAAAGATTGTGTGGGAACACTTTGAGAACCGCCTTCAAATATATCACAAAGAGCATAAGCAAAGGCCGATCTGTGTGCCAGATGGTCTCCCGCAAGTCGACTACGGTCTTTGACATAACGCACTACAGGGGGAGAAACCATATCCGCTTCTGGGTAAAAACGTTTGATTGGTAACTTTTAGCAGCATGCGCTATGCCACTGCGACGCTTCAGCGCGAAAGAACTTCGTACGTCGTATGCGACAGACGTGTTAAGACAGCATTAGTAATGACACTTCTGTCGTGATATCTAGAGCCATGCTGTATTGACATTTAACAAAGAAGCAACTATTTGTAGCATAGAAATAATTTTCAAAGTTAAAATATGTCTTCGCAGTTCCTTAACGTGTTTAATGTTCACCTTAAGTCTTACTGTAGCATGGAATGTAATCGAAATAAATCAGCTATCCTTATTTTCATACACACCATTTGCCTACTATAAGCGCAAACCCATCCTCGCGCGCCGGGGGTCGCTGCTGCTGTTTACGTCAGTGCCAGCAGGCAGTACCCCAGGCCGATCGCTTTGCGAAACTCTGAATTTAAGCTCAGCCTATGAAATCGCTCGCTAGATCAGTGGTTGGCGGCAGGTCAGGTAGTTATAATAAAACTAATTTCATCCAACCGTGGCTCGTGTTACATGCAATGTTTAGGAAGTAGAAGCAATTATTCGAATACACAATACGGCTCAGCTGCCCGTGCTAATGGGCGAACGGTCAGCCTTCACAACAATATGTCTTGAGCATTTAGCAAATCCTCCAGCAAAGAAAGGCATAGTGTTGAGCTATGTTTTATATCAGTACGTAGAACGTTATATTTAGCCGTTTCAGTTAACAGTTATGTTGAAGTGTAATCACTCGCACCCAACGAATGATTCAAAAACATTTTCCACTGCTAGCGCCATTTAGCGGATTTTAAGGCTTAATATATATGCGCCTGGTAGCGGCGCCATCAGAGGTAGCGTTTTTCACAAGACAAAATGGCGATTCCTGTTGGAAGCGGGAAACAAAGTCAGGTGGAAATTATGTTTATTAGTGGCGCCTGTTTTAAGAACAAGCGATAAAAACGATGATGGTCAATGGCATTAGGATAAAAAATAATCTACCACTTTCTGAAACTTTGGTTACCCGCCAGGTCAGTAAAATATGAAAGTAAAAAATTAAAACTTGTGGCCCGAATTGGTTTGAAAACTAAAACAAAAGACGCCGGGCTTAGCCTTATGTTGAGGCCTATCATATGATCGCTCTATGATTTCTTATTGGCCAAGTTACCGCCGACCGTCGTGTTATGACCAAAAAAACTGCACACACCAGCCGACTCGTCATCGGATATGCGCCGACTTGTCACCGGATACCTCCTTATCTAACGCCGACTGCCGATTTACGCCGACCGCCGATTCAACATTCGAATCGGCGTACTCGGCGCTATAAGGACGACTGTCGGGCTTAAATTCGGCAGTCACCAACCGACTACCGTCGGCCGACTTTTTTTATGCCGACTAGTCGGTTGATGTGTGTCGAAAATCGGCTGGTGTGTGCCTAGCATAAGAAAATTTTCTTTCAGAGCCATTCAAAAGGGAAAAACGCCTTTGGTTTGATTAATCAACGGAGGCACTATTTTCAAACAAACCGTAAAACACAAACAAAAATACAGATCAACCAGTTAGTGTGGCCAATTAATCAGATAAATCAAAGAACCAATCAATATGCGCGGTCAATTAAAATAAATGATCAAACAAACTTCACGACACATTAAATGTGCATCAGTAAAACTGTTTTAAATCTTAAAAGTATCATGTCCAAACATGTCATTTTCATCAATTTCAGGTGTCGTTATTGATTGTGTCATTTTCGCAGGGGTATCTTTGGTTAATACCGATTTGTTGTATGTAATTTTCAGAGGTACCTTTATAAAAAAGTAAAGATAATTGTTTATATAGCGCCGTATCCATATTCAATTCTTACTACAGCTCAAAACATTGTACATTTCACTCCCTGGCAGATTTGTACGATCGAACACCATCTTGACGTCTGTGGAAAACATTCAACCACGCTGCGATTAATGCGTGAAGACTATTCGCACACAAAAATACATCATTGTCTACAACCAGCTACGTTAACTGCAGCAACGTGGAGTGAACGAACTTGCCTACTACAAGCTCAAAACAGCAGCAACAAGCCTCGAAACCGGAGGCACTCGACTACGTGTTCAGTGCTTTAACCGCTACGCCACTGAGCCCTACACTTTAGGGAGTCTACAAAACCGTAGTTGACGGTGCGCGACAGTCGTGAATTGGGGGCACGCCGTATGGGAAGACTCGAGAAGCCGATATGGACTGCACCAAGCGCCGTACAAGAGTTGTCGCCTATTACCGGCTGTGTGTAGGCCCGAACACGGGCGGTTCATATCTCCGTGGCCACGCACGCTCCCCCGGACGTACAAACTACACGAGTAGAACATTCTAGACAGCTGATCATGACATCCGCTACACAGTCGCCAGCTCACTCCTCGCTGATTAACGTCAAGCGAAATTTCCAACGGCCCCGGCGGATGGCAAACAGTCTACATTAACAACGCGGCAAAAACAAAACAGGCATGTCGCTGTATAGACAACTCGCGGTGTAGACTGGACGCCCTATAGACTGGCCGCCGAGTAGACTGAACGCAATCTAGAATGACAACTCTGTAGAAGGGACCACCAGGAAGATTAGACAAAGTGTAGACAGTCTTCTGTATTACACGATGGAAGACGCAGCATTACACGTAAGACCTACAGAAATCCGCCTACAACAGTAAATTCCGCCGCGCACAAATTTTTACAAAATAATATTTAATTTTTTGATTAATTCAGTTGGTCGACACGTGCAGTGTCAACCTACTGGCGACGGTGTTGAGTTGCCGGACAACTAAACAAATCTGAAATACTCTGCGTTGATGCAATGTGAGTGTCGTGACTTCCTTAGCAGTTATGAAGAATATCAAGCAGCTATTGCTTATACCTTGGTATACTATTGATAACTAATCCATGATGGACAGTTTTAACTTACACAATTTTACCGTGAATATGCACACTTGCGTCCAAGCCGGGTCAATCAGTGCGCTGTCACTATGGTATAAAACGGCCCCTTCAACGATGGGGCAACACGGCCCCGGGGTCGTTTTACCCCACCAGGGGGACGGTTTACCCCACGTATAACTAATCATACTATTCTTAGTTGATTATATATAATTTTGTATCATTTATATTGTTTTTCTACAATGTAGTAAGTTAATTATTTTCTGTAAAGCGTAGTGCTTTGCATTGGATATATGGCACCTTATAAATTATTCTACTTAATTACTTTTTTTCAGAATATGCCACGGAAATACATCGGAAAGTCGACCTGAAATGTCTGGGATACAAACTCAATGGCTTTGGCCATTGCGGCCGTGGAACGGGGAGAGATGGGATTAAAAAAAACAGCTAAAGAGTTTGGCGTAACTAGAACGATTCTGAAGAAAATATGTAAATATGTCAATAAGCATGCTAAAGGAACTGCCAAAACACTCGGTCGTTTTATGGTAAGCGTTGTTAGAGGCTGAGTCTTGATTTGTGTTGTCATTTTCGCGTAAATATCACAGAAACCTACAGCACAGCAACACAATCACATAAACTGATTACTTCGAATTGTTTTTTTTCCAGACGACATTCTCTCCAGCCGTAGAGCGTGACCTGGTGAAATACGTAGTGGAGATGGAAGAGACGATGTTCGGGATCGGAATCACCGAAGTTCGAAAACTAACGTTTCAACTAGCTGAGTGCAATAGGTTGACGCACCGTTTCAAAAATGAGATGGCTTGAAAAGACTGGGTCTGTGGTTTCCTGGCTCGAAATCCAGTCATATATGTTCGAACACCAGAAGCAACGGCAGCATCGAGAGCGCGTGGCATTAATAAACAAGCAGTTGGGAAATTCGTTGACGATCCGGAAACTCTTGTGGATCAGTGGAAAGTCCCACCAAGCAACATCTAGAACGTCGACGAAACGGGAATGACGACTGTGCAGAGCAGGCCATCAAGAATTTTAGCTAAAAAAGGTCGACGCCAGGCCGGGGCAATTACATCGGCGGAACATGGTCAGTTATAGTCATCATTGAGATCAGCATGAATGCCATTGGAGTGGGTGGAAGCAAAATTCAATCTTTTTGCAGTGGTTTGAGCATTTCGTAAGGGTGACATGTGCTTCCAAGCATAACCCGATGATGGTTATCCTCGATGGTCACTCCACCCACACAACGAATATCAACGTCATCAGCTACTACGCCAGAGACAACGGAGTGCACATTCTATGTCTTCCGTCCCATTGCTCGCACCGTCTACAACCGCTGGATGTGTCTTTCATGAAGCCGTTGTTTACCTACTATACGCAGGCCATTGAGACTTGGTTGCGAAACCATCCAGGCAGGACTGTGTCCGTGTTCTAGGTGGCAGAGTTGTTCAACCAAACCTACCTCAAATCAGCCACGGCGCTGGTTGCTGCAAACGGATTTCGTAAGACAGGTGTTTACCCTGTAAATTGCCCATAGTCAACCTGCAGATGTTCACGTTGCCCAGAGTCAACCGGCAGATGTTCACGTTACCCAGAGTCAACCCGCAGATGTTCACGTTGGCCAAAGTCAACCCGCAGATGTTCACGTTGGCCAGAGTCAACGCGCAGATGTTCACGTTGACCAGATTAAACCTGCAGATGTTCACATTGCCCAGAGCCAACTCGCAGATGTTCACGTTGTCCAGAGTCAACCCGCAGATGTTCACGTTGCCCAGAGTCAACCCGCATATGTTCACATTGGCCAGAGTCAACCTGCAGATGTTCACGTTGCCCAGAGTCAACCTACAGATATTCACGTTGCCCAGTGTCAACCCGAAAATGTTCAGGTTGACCAGAGTCAACCTACAGATGTTCAGATAATGGAAACCCATGAACATAATCTGTCAAATGACCATGTTCCTGGCACAAGTGGTTATATATCGCCATTAGCTACCTCTCCACCTCCGACACTTCCTGTTGTCTTAACCCAACAAAGCAAACGGCGATCAGCATCGAATGCGGCGCAGGTGATAGCTGGTAGTCCGTATAAGAAAATGCTTTTTGAAGATACAAAAAAATCCATAGCTTTGGAAGACAAGAACGAGAGAAAAAGAGCCAGAGACGATAGAAAGAATGCGAAGGAAGAGCAGAATAAGCCGAGGAAATATCAACCGAAGAAACAACTGAAAGCTCAGAAAACTGGAACAAAATTCAAGAAGCTGTCAACCTCTGGGAAATGCAACGGTACGGAAGCATCATCCACTGAAACCGAACAAACAACCATTTGCTTATTCTGTGCGTATGAATATGGGAAGTCTGACAAATCTTCAGATGACTGCTGGATCCAATGCACTTCCTGCCACTGCTAGGCACACGACCAGTGTGTTTGTGTTGATTCGGACGATGACGATGAGTATGTGTGAGACGTGTGTTTGTAGAAAGCACATATTCTGCGCCTAGCATATCTTTTGGGTCCGTTCTTATGCAAATAATTATATTTGGGATTTGTCTTGAATGTTTGTTGGTTCATTAGTTTACATTTGTGGGGACCGCCCCCACCCCGACAGGGGGCGTTTTACCCTCACTAGCAGGTAAAATCTAACCAGTTCGTTACTGCATATGTTGTTGGCATTAACCAAGTCTTTAACAAAGCACATCTACTGTTACAATATACGTACGTTGTTTTTGTTCTACGCCCTTCGGTTTGTTGGGTGAGCCGTTTTACCCCACCTTCCCCTACAATGATGTGATCATACGCGATCGTTTCCTGGACGTCATTCTTCCGTCAATGTGAACCAGTTATTTGACGGGCGTTTTGTTTGCTCACGAACCACAACGAATTGGTCGATGTCGGAAACATTTACGGCAGCCGGAAATGGGAGCGAGAGTGCGATACACACGCGCGCCATCGCGCTTTCTCATTCCTTTTCATTCACACTTGATCTCTTTCGCGTTATTTTCCTCTTTTTTCTGTCTCTCGTTTTTCTCTCTATCTTTCTTTCCCTCATTCTTTCTATCTCTCTGTCTGTCTCTGTCTCATTATTTCTTTCCCTTCTTCACTCTGTCTCTCCTTCTCTCTTTCTGTCTTTCTCACTTTCTCGTTTTCTCTTTCTCTCTTTCCTTATTTCTTTTTTCTGTCTGTCTCTCTTTCGATCATTCTCTTTGTCTCTTTTTCTCTTTATTTGTCTCTCTTTCTCTCATTGTCTCATTATTTCTTTGTGTCTTTTGTTCTTTCTTTATTTCTATCTTTCTCTCTTTTGCTTTTTACTCTTTCTCACTTTCCATTCTCTTTCTCTCTATCTCCTTCTGTCTTTCTCTTTTTACCTTTTTTTCTTTTTCCTTCTTTCTCTTCCAATAATTTGGTATCCCTGTATTTCTGTGCCTCCCACTTTCCTTTCTCTCTCAGTCTGTCTGCGTCCCTCTGTCCCTCAGTCCTTCCGTCCCACCGTTCCCTCGCTCCCTCGTTCCCCTCTTCCACCCGTGCATCCATCCATCCTTCCGTCCGTATACGTTAGGAAAATATATCTAAAAAAGTATATTGTTTGTTAAATTCAACGTAGAATCTCTCATCGTAGTGGCGGATATATGTCGACATTCTCAACTTTCTCTCTCGTTTGCTCGCACATTACGACTTATCAGCGAATGTAAGCACGATACAACTTTTGTATAGGCATATACGTTCTGGATATGAAAACGCATGTATCGTCGTCACACAAGATGTTTATTTCGGTGATAATGTTTTGCGAGTTAAACGACTGCAGTTGATTGATGAAGCTTGACTCTTGGGTGTCGTTCGCGCTCTTAATATGTGAATAGGACCAAACATTATGAATAATAGCAAGCCGCCTCTAATAACATGCCAGCAAGCCGCCTCTAATAACATGCCGACCAACGCTCTCACAAGGCACGTCAGCGGTAGGTTCTTTCATTGCGTTCGGTTCTGTCACGCTGTGCCTGACCTTTTGTAAAATTCTTCACAATAGGGTTTCTATTACATACTCTAACAGTCGACTCATGTTGTCATTGGATTTGACGTATCGACGCCTACTATATATTATCTCTTGTACGATGTTACCTTGGGCTTCAAATGGTCCGACGGCAAGGCGATTTACCACATTACCTGAATTATACATTTGCTCTAGTAGATAGTCAAGTATCCATATATGTATATATACCGTAGGGAACGACACAGGTAGACGAGGCGAAACCGTGATGGAACCCACAGATGCACAGCGTGCGTTGCAAATGCGAATTTCATATCGAATTTCCAATCGCATTCAGGTGTTTAAAGGACAACATAGGTTTGTCGGTTGATTATTTGCGACAAGCAGCCACCTGTTGTGATTAATGACGGACGCGTTCATTGTCTCGTCGAGTAAGCTCGTAGCCGCATGACGCATGAACCGGCGTGCAATGACTCATTAATTATCACCGCTTATCGCCCCGGTTGATTGGTTATAACTTGTTAGTTTTTTTTTTTTAAATTGCGGTTGCTTGTTATACTACGCCGTCCATCACCCAGTGTGCCGCTGTTCGAGACGCCGCTGCTATTTCTAGTCGTACTATTTTTTCTGTAGTATAATGTCTGCTGTTGCTTCCACGAATACACATTCTTTTGTTGCTTAGTCTGTTATTGTTTGTTACGCTTCGGCTGTGTTTTTATTGTTGTCGTTGTTTGCTGTTGATGCCCGCCGAGGTTGTTTTTTTGCAAACGAAGATGATGCTGTTGCTGTTTCTGCTTCCATTTCTGCTGTTGTTGTTGTTGCTGCTGCTGTTGCTACTGCTGCTGCTACTGCTGCTGTTGCTGCAGCTACTGCTGTGCTGCTGTGCTGCTGCTACTGCTGCAGCTGCTACTGCTGCTGTGCTGCTGCTGCTGCTGTTACTATAACTGCTACTGTCGTTGTTGTTATTGCTGCTGCTGAATTGTCGTTTCTTTGACATCTTCTTCTTGATTATAACTTATGGCCTTTCTATTACTGGGCACAATTCATATCCTACATCCTTCTCATTTGCCGCCTTACCATCGGCTTTTATCCGTATTATTAATTCACCCCCTCTCTCCATAACTTCCTCCCCCAGCCACCCCTTCCGTACCCCCAGTCATCACCCCTTCCTCCCCCACTCCCCTATATGCCGTCTGCCCAAGTGTTTTGTCGTCGCAGATGTTGAATCCGTCTTTGGTACATTTCCGGAAGTCTCCGCCTTGTCACCTCTATCAATACTGTGATGTCATTCACTCTCCCATCTTCTGTTTCCACCGTCTCCTGATGTTGCCAATTAACATTCTTTCCACGCTTCTTTTCGCCCGATGCGGTGCTCTGTTCGCTGTTTTAGCTACGAGCCCACATTAGGTCCGCTTGACGACATCAATACGTCTAAGTCGTAGTTAGAGGCATCTAGCTGAGGAATAAACATGACATTGATAGGACACTGTGCATTTTGCGTCGTCACATTTAAAGCACTTTCCGTAAGTTGCCTTCGTTAGGCTCACGCAGACTCCATACTGTTTACCTAGATATACAGTATGTATATTATCAAACGCAAACACGTCAAATCGTTTATTCGAGTTTGCATCGATGCGTGATACGAAGGGAAGCCGCCTGTTACATGGTATCCCAAATACCGCGATCTTTCTCCTACGAGTTGATTGAGCTACTTTATTGCTTTGATGTAAAGTTCATGGTGTAATGTCGCCTGAATGCCGTGGCACACATTGCAACGACAGGTGCATCGCCTGTTCACCGGAAATTGCTCCAACACTCTCAAGACGTCGCTGATTACTGTTTGTTTCATGTGAAATGATGCAATTGTTCGTTGAAGAACACGGGATCGTCGAACTGCACATTGCTATGGACACGAATAAAAACCTTGAAAGATTCCCGGAAATTATCGCCGCTTAGACTGTTGTCAGCGACGCCTTTCTGACGTATTCAGTCAGCGCCAAGGAGACGGACGCGTTCATCAAACTGGAAACTATTAACGTGCGACGGAAACGTGGCGGTAGTATGGTAATTATGACGGTCGGAGGAATCGACCTTCGGCGACCGAAAATAGGCTGCGGGGTACAGCGGAAATGACTGAACAAGAATCCGCCACAATATCTGTAATAAATTGTAGACTATCTATTTTTTAATTCTCCGAAGTAGGTACTGCACGTGCAAAGGCCATACGCGGTTGTCACGTTGGGACATGATTGTAAAGTAAGTTGAAATTAAACTGGTATTAATGATGATGCTTTGAACACGACTAACCCCAGTGACTTGACTTATCATGAATCCAATTACGTGACTGATGTCAAATGAACTAGTATGTTTTATTCATACTCGTTGTTGGTTCCATTCCCAGTCGATGCATTTTATATGTTATTATAATATCGTTCGACATTACAAAATATTTAATCATGTAGCATAGGCATCGGAACCGGGGGGCTTGCGTGGGAAGGAAACCCCAACAGTCTATGTGGCGGCTGGAGATAGGATTAATTCAGAGCTTCCGGTGGTTTTTGTAAACTTCAATGGGGTGCAAGTGAAGGTTTTGGAGAGCCTAAAGGTGGGATGTTTCGACGAGCTTCAATTGGAGGTTTGTGGTGAGCCTCGAGTTGGGTGATTTTGCGTTCCCAATGGGTGCAAATGGAAGGTTTTGGAGAGCCTCAAGATGAGTTTTGACGAGCCTTTAGGCGGTTTAACTTGAGATTTTTGGAGAGCCTCACCCCCAAAATTCACCACGCTCCGACGCCAGTGTGTAGGTATTTCCGCTTGATTAAACTTCACATGTGTTGTACTATCTTGTACTTCGAGTACTGCTCACCTTTACACAAAATGATGTTTTCCCATCTAACTATTCGTGTGCGTGTTGTTGTGCTAGCATACGGGATCGTCCCGCATCCGGGACGAGAAAACCAACCAGCCAAACAAAAGTCATAATCACAAGTAACATGGCATTATTTAATACTCGCACTATTTCTGTTGGTACAGCGCGAACACAACAATTATTGGCTGATCAGACGTTTGTTAAAACCGAGTGAAAAAACGTTCTTTCCCAGATGTTAAATCGATATGCAGGACTACGTTTCTTTATCAATGTCCACAATTTTTTCGCATACGTAAACACACAATAACAATAATTATTATTGAGATTTTACTTCCGTTTGCGTTTCCAGGTTGTGTCTTGTAACGCAAGAGCAGAAATATAACTTCACATTTTAATTAAATGTGTAGGATTAACACGGGATTTGCTTATTTCGCATCACCAACGGAGCGACGGATGAATTAAGAAATACAGAGTGGAAATACCACAGATCCATAACGGGGAAAACAATAATACTTAACGGCAGACAAAGGCGCGCACCAACTACTGGAAACACTAACATACATCACCATTACAGAGTATACATCTGAAAAGACACAGACAGACACTCTCACATGCGAAAGCTTAATATAATGTGTCATTATCTTTGTATCTACATAGTTATGGGGCCTACAGTCACGAGTGACGACTACATCTTGATATGAAAATTAATGTTACACATATATCCTAGAAACAAGTTTTATTACAACCAATACATGCAGTAGTCATAGAAACGTGAGATGTGTGGTGTAAGTCAAAACGTTTGACAGCTGTTTCAATTTGACTAGACGAGTCCCGTTTCGCAGGTGAATTTTCGAACGAATTCACCCTGTGCGTAGATGTCCCAGCATGGAGCCCAGCATCTTCTTGTCTTCTTCAATAATTATTTTACGACAACGGGTCAAGGGTCATAGTAGGCGGTGCCCACACTATGCAGTGCCACGGTGAGTCGTGCGTTTCGGGTCAAGGGTCATAGTAGGCGGTGCCCACAACATTCGGTGCCACCATGAGTCGTGCGTTTCTCGTGTTCTCCTTCATAGTGGTGCGGTGTTTATTGACCACGAGGTTGTGGTGGCTCACGATCTTTTCGGTCTGCATAGAGTGTGGACTCATACAAGCCAGAGATGCCAACACCTCTGAATTGAACCTGTTGTGATTAGCAGAAGTTGGCGCAGTCTGACAGTCAACTTACAACCGAGATCACAGCCATCAGGCAGGAATGGCACATTCATCGTGTTTTCCCACAGCTCGGCTGCCCCGTCCGCAAAGTCAGACTCCTCATCTTGGAAAAGGCGCCTGACGACGCGCACACCATGCTCAACGAATGATCTCAGACTGCGTGACATCACTAACTCCTTCATGTCTTTGGTGACGTCCTCCTGCTCCGGGTGCATGCGTTCAGACAGGTATTCGTGCGATGCTTGCACGACCTCCAACCTGATTGCTCGTCCGTCGCGGCGGTTTGTACAAACGAACTGGTGATTACACGTTCGTTGTGTTAAGTCTTCTTTTGTATTATCGATTGGACAACTCACTTTCTCCTCCCGTCTTCCCGGGAATGGTCCATCCCTCATTATGTTCAACTTCTTGATTGCCGCACCAGTCACAATGGGAAGATCGCTGATGAACAAATCACTCCTTTGTAACTTCTTCTGGAGTGTTTCAAATATCTCCAAGATGTCGCCCATCAGTGCGGTGATCAACGTTTGTTGGTGGTTCCAGATTCTCAGGAAGCCTTTGGTTTCAGCCTTCTCCTTTCTGTCGCTGGTACTTTCTGGCCCTGCATCTGTTCCCACACCATAATGCAGGCTGGTAGGTTATTCAGCACAGTACCCACCAGCTGCAGCTCGTGCAAGGCAAACCTGACCGGGGAAACTGTTTGACACTCCTGGCCTGCGTTGACAACATCTACATCCGCCTCGGCGTCTGGAAGAATCGTACGAGTCCCAGTAGATTGGACTTCCAGATTCCCAACTCGGGTGTGGTGCTGACGACCGACTCAATGGCTAAGTGAGATCGGTGTGCAGCACACCAGAACGTTGCCAAACCTCTCTGCATTTGGTCAACAAGCAGACCTCATAGTCCACCATGTCTGCCGATGTTTGCCGCCTCGCCGTCAGTGGTGACACCAACCAGCTTCGTGTCTTTACCTCCTGTCAGATCCAGAGCTTTGTTCACCGCTTCAAGTAGTCCAGGGGCACCGTTCCTCTCTGGCGAATGCATGACAACTGCTACTTAGAGGTTTTTTTTATTATACCCCAGTGCAAATTAAATCAAACACACTAAAACGAATAAAATGTCAGCCCTACAAGGGGCTGGTTTGGGAGAATGGGGGCAGACTGGAGAGGGGAGTTGGTCTGACTGGGGGGCAAACGAAAGGGCTGGGAGGGACAATGCCCCCATTTTGTACGCTAAAAAACGTCCTGCTTGGCTGCTGGCTGTTTGATCGTGTAACATTTGCATGATTAAACTATTGTTTATCGTTCTACGTTTTTAATTAACAGAACGCGCAACCGGAAGTGCGTGTCTTTGAGGAATAAACACAGACCCAGAGCGATAAATGCTATTTGGATGGAAATCGGGGATACGAACATGTATTCACTACGACCAGCAAATAACAAACACATTACAAGAACTGTCCAGTGCAGACAAGTCGCGATAAACCTAGTTTTAACCTACGCATAAACGGCGATACTTGTACGAAAACAGTCATTTTTATTCGGAGCAATTGTCAAGGCTTAAACTCGCGTGACCTCACCACGTCATTTACGCAGACAGAACGGAGATTGCTAACGGCTACCAGTGGGCTAAACCATTAACGACTGATGACGCCCTCAGACCTCGACAACGTTTAACATCTATTGCTCATTGGCATGCAAACATCGATCTACGTCGCGTTCATTCTACGCCGAACCACCCTGCACCAATATGGTAGAGGTCTACCATTATGCGCATCAACAAGAGTTTTTTTTATACGAACAGGTGGTGTCGTCAGCTAGTTTTCCGAAAGATCTTGTTTCGGTTGTTGACCAACGATTTGTTTGCATCCGGAAAACAGTTCCAAGTAGTTGGGCATAATTCGCACGTCTCGTCTGGCAGACAAACACGTCGACGATTTTACAACAACAAACTATTTTAATGTAACACGGTCATTGCAACTCACCATGAACTGTCTTGGTAGGTAATAAATCCAATGTCGAACTAAGCCAGGGTTACGACTAATGTTCTTGTATCTATTGTGCGTTGTATTGCTTCTATATAGACAAAAGGATGGTTCCCTGGAATACAACTTTCCTAAAAGGATTTATATCAGGACCATTTGTATCCGTCCCTCTCGTGTTGGGGGAGTGGAGACCCTTTCATAAAACGGAATCGCAACTGCGTTACTCTCCACTGAACTCGATTGGTAGTTGGTTCGTTTGCCCAATCAGGCGTGTAACGTGAAGACGTGGCGATTGGGAACGTCGTTAAGATATAAGAGGACAGTTTATAATGTCAGTCGCTCGTTTGGCAAATCGTCTCACCGAACTAGATTAAACTGCCACATCGATTTGCTTTGTTGAAATACACGAATTTAGATCGATCTTCTATATATAGAACAACACTTGCTATTTTTGTACTCGAACTCTAGCGCGTGGCTAGTTATGTAGAATACAAATCTGACAAGTACGGGTTATATTCAAATGATTTTTTAGGCTCTTGATAAGCCAATTACTTCCTTGTTCATTTGTCATCTGAAGTTTATCTTGTTGCAATATTACTAAATACCGATTACCATTAGACGGACGCAGAACGACCTCTGACGAACAGACGTCCCCGTTTTTATTTTTCTTCGTAGAAATGATGAACGTAGCGTCACCTAGACGTGCAAATCTGTGTCGTTGTATTGAAGTGCAGGGTCCCGTAATTTAAATTCTTATAGTGATAATTGCCAAATCACGCGAGTGGCGACACGACAAAAATCGATGGTATCGGGTCAGGTTTAGTCGCCACTACATTGCAATATTGTGTATTGAATATTGTACGTGCGTGTGAGTATGTATGTGTTCGTGTTTGCGTGGGTGTGTTGTGCGCATGCGCGTAGTTTGCGTGGACACGTTTGTTGTTTTTTGTTTGCGCATTCGTTTCATTTGCGCGGCACGCGTAGATGTTTGGCATCACGTACGTGCGTGTGTGAGTGGGTGGGTGTGTATGTGCACGTGGGTGTGCGCACGCTTGTGCTCGTGTGCGTGTGTGCGCGGGCGTACGTGTTTGGCGTGTATGCGCGTGCGCGTGTGTGTGTGCATGTGTGCGTGTGTGCGTGTGTGCATGTGCGTGTGTGTGTGTGTGTGTGTGTGTGTGTGTGTGTGTGTGTGTGTGTGTGTGTGTGTGTGTATGTGTGTGTGTTTGTGGGTATTATAATGTTTACAAGCGCCCCTGTCCTGACTCCCTTCCCGCCCCTGTGGAGGTGGATGCAGTAGACAGGACGTCGTGCAAGATATTGATCACAATACTTTCAGTGTTGACACACGATCGAGAGAAGATAGTGATAATCCGCGAAGGTGCAAAACAATATAGTAAGCGACTTTTTCAGAGGCTCCTGTTGTAATAACAGGGAACGAAGCAAAGCAGATGAACGCACACGCTTGCTCGCACAAACGCACGCGCGCGCACACACACGACCATCACCTTATCTGATATTAGCATGTTTAGTTAATTACGGCTTGGTGACTTCTTAGAAGTCGTTTATTCCCATCTTAGTTATCCCCCAGAAGAACGACGGCCGAATACTCGTCCGGTCTGGTATCCGTCGTTGTAATCCGGCGGCTTTAAGCCCGTCTTTCACACGGAGGCGAGTCATCCGTCCTTCCGGGATATCGCATCTGTCATCCTTATCCGTGCTCTGCCACTGAATGAAGATACCAGCCCAAACTGTTGCATTTAGGGAGGCTACATAAAAATACTATATATATATATATTACAGGAACAGGATTAGCCACCCAATACTTTGGCAGTGGGGTTCAGTTGGTGTGTGTGTGTTGTGTGTGTGTGTGCGTGCGTGCGTGCGTGCGTGCGTGCGTGTGTGTGTATTCTAGTGAGATGTCAGATTATAAAAACCCTGGTGTTGTTTCTGTACTAATGCCACAAGTTTTTGCCATATTGAGCAGTAGAGTAAACTGAGTAAAATACACAACATTGTTGACTGGCCCTTGGTGTGTCGGATCACTAGATATTCGGTATATTCACAATAATTACATTTATGTTTACACTCGCATAGGAATGTATACCAAGTTAAAACCCAGGGTTCAACCGTGGAACATTTATCAAACATTATCGTATCCTCCAGGCGGGTTCTCGCAAGACTGAAGTTCGTGAAAGATTTGAACAATTGTCCAATATTTACATGACAATTATTACGTTTTTACGTATAATAATATGTCGTCAATCTGACACAAGACGAACTCACTTGACATCGTAGCACAAACCTTCGACAAGTCCTACAACTGAAGCAGCCTCTTGGTACACCCGTCTATTATACATAATTATTAAAATAAGACATTGCTTGATTTCTTTCCGTTCGTTTGAGAAATACGATTGAATTACAACTCATATTGCAACGTTTGCTGTAACTCATTTACAGACATAATCCTCGTCGTCCCAACAACAGCTTAGAGACGAATCAAAACTCCCCCAACGTGCTCTCGTTGAATAGATACAGAAGAGGAGAACACATCAAACCATCTGTGCAGTGTAGTGACAGGCAAAGGAGGAACCGACGTAAAAGTCAGATGCATGAATGGAAAGGTCAGGGACACTTTCACAACAGACATACATTCACAACCTTAAACACAGCGTGGGATAAAGACAAACATATAATTCGAATGTTCAATACTCATGTAAAACGTGTGTACACGTGTGAGACGTGGAGGGTTTTTCATATACTATTGCATTTCTTTCTTTGACTATTGAGATGAAACCTGATTTTATACATTCCACTACAAAATTATTGTCACAGAGTGTCTGCAAATAAGGTTCAGTCGATGACCTCAGTTTTTTGCTACAAGCTTGGTTTGGAGATAGGAGATTGCCAGCAACTCTAGCTAGATAATGTCTTTGCCAATACCTTTTGGATATCGCCTGCAGGCATTCTTGTGTTTCGGATGATGTGCATATCGATTATATCGTCGTAGTCCCAATCTATACCCACAGAATCACCCAAGTGTAATCCACAAGTTAGGTAACTAGTTGGTAAATAGTTAGTATCGGGTTGTATTGACACGGCAATTTGTCTGCGTAGTGAACCTCACAGGGGTTCCAAATTGTTCCGAAATCCCAAAACACATTGGCTTGGCGCCGCAAAGCGCTCAACGTACATGGTGTAGCCCTACCTGTCAATGGGAAGGTTTACTTCAGCGGGTAGAATCACGCGTTCGACACACTGTTCACGGCTATACCTGGAGGCGGGACAGGGCCTAAAGAAGCAAACGCTGCAATTAATATGTGTTACTGTACTTTAACAACTTTCCACTATTTCGCTATTGTACTCCACATGAAGGTTGTTTTCTTCCTTTTTCTAATTGCTAATTTTGTTCAAAAAAAAATAATATTGTCGCGTAACTATTAAGAGGTATCGGAATAGGCCATATATAGAGCAGGATAATTGCAAAACTAATTATATGTCGTCGCTCGCTCGCCCTCTTCATGCAGACCTATACCGAGCCTAGCGTAGACTGGTTTGTGTGCGTGCGTGTGTGCACGCGATTCAGTGAGTGCGTGAATGCCTGGATTCATATGTGCGTGTGTGCGTGAGTGAATGCATGCGTGTGTGTGTACGAGCGTCTGTGCGTGCGTGCGTGTGTGCGTGTGTGCGTGTGTGCGTGTGTGCGTGTGTGCGTGTGTGCGTGCGTGTGCGTGTGAGCGTACGTACGTATGTTCGTGAGTGCGTGCGTGCGTGTCTGTTAGTCTGAGTGACTGCTCGCTACGTTAATCCCGATTGCCGATGGTGGCGGCACCTGACGAATATTGATACATCAAAAACACGAACGTCAGAAACATCATTTAACAAGATTTAACAAGATTGCCATCCAGAAAATTACTCTGGATGGCAGTTGGACAAGGAAGCCTTTTGGCTTATCGAGAGTCCAATACTTTTTATCTACATGTATCCCGCCTTTTTAAGGTGTGTGTCGATTTTATGTTTAAACATATTCACGCTATTTGCACCAACACAATCAGGAGATAATATGTTCCATTCATTTATAGTCCTTTGTGAGAATGAGAACTTTCTTATATCTAATCTACACTGCTCCTTTACTAATGTAGCTTCATGTCCTCTGGTCCTTCTATCTTTCTTAACTGAGAAAAAAATGTTTCTATCAATATTTTCATAACCATTCAATATTTTAAACACTTCTATGTGATCTCCTCTCAATCTCCTGGTCTCTAGTGTTGTTAAACCACATTCTTTTAGGCGTATTTCGTAACTAAGATCCCTCAGATTTGGTTTCATTTTAGTCGCTCTCCTCTGTACTCTTTCTAGCATATCTATGTCCTTCTTGCGATATGGCCTCCATGCTTAATGAACGGAGAACGGCCCGATCTGAGTTGCTTTTGCAGTGGGACCACAATAACGTTTCCATGGATTCCTGGACAGTTACCATTTATATATTTAACTTCTTCGGTTTTGACGTGGATGTGCATAAAGCCCGGCATACAAGTCACGACGCGACAATTTGTTGCCGATGAATAGTCTGCGACGATTGTTTGCGTAGGCCTACTACTGTGCTGAAGGGCCGTAAACGTCACGACGTGACTCGCGACACATCCAAACACGTCATGACAAATCATCGAAAACGCGTCGAAGACGCTACATTTGTCGCAGACGAGGCGTGTCGTGTCTATGCCGGCGTGACCGGCCCAGAGTCTCCGTGCCATTCTTCACGTACTCTCGGCACTCTAAGTAGGAGCGAGCCAGACATAAGCGTTATTACTAAAGTGGTTTGCCATAGTAATTGTTAAAGCTTTCCAATCTACTTTTTAGTATACGTAGTATAAACAAAATGGATTAACTTGCGTAATTATTTTCACGCACACAATTATTTTGTGTCACTTCGTGGCGCTGCGATCTCAAGTGCGCGGAGCGGCGTCTATGCACAGCTGCTGTATCTGTTTTTAAATTATATGTGTGTGTGTGTGTGTGTGTGTGTGTGTGTGTGTGTGTGTGTGTGTGTGTGTGTGTGTGTGTGTGTGTGTGTGTGTGTGTGTGTGTGTGTGTGTGTGTACAAACTTGAGTGCTGTAGATTGGCTAGAACTTGTAAAATCCGCAATATATCCAGAGAGCATCTATGTATCGAGGTATTCTTTTGCGCTCAATCAATATTTTTTTCTTTAATTGTTGGCCAATTAATCAGCAGAATTAATTGTTCGACATAATTTCCGAGTAGGTAAGGAAATAGTCAACAATTATTTAGATTTTACAAACCTGCCACATGATACGGATTACCCGTATCCGATATGGATTTTAACGATTGTTTAGTAATACGGCCGTACTCTATTTTGATACGGATTTCAATACAATTTAGACAAATCTTTATATAGCCACACTAGTTACTCGCATGCGTCACAAAGCCATATTGCAGTCATATCAGTCGAAAAAACCAACAGCTTTCGTTACTATGAAGTCATTGTTTATTTTAGTGACTAACTACTTCGAAAGAAAGACCTAAATCACTGAAAATAGTAAGCGATTTAGTTCGTTGTTGCGCGCATTAGCCAATAGATGACACGCTCGTAAATTGTAATTCTGGAAAATGCGGCAGGTAGCTCAACGACGGGAAACAGCTAATCGCCACATCCACAACGTCGTTGACCTGCGCACCATCAACTTCGACGATCGCTCAATCCAGCACGACGACTCGACCATCGCGGTCAGTTTGAAGGTGCGCCAGCCGTCCAGGCGCCATTCATCAACGATGCGCGCGCGTTTTATTGTGCGGTTGTGCACAAGGTGGACGCAACGTTTCCGACGCACGCCACAGCTTGAATGCGGACACCATTACTGGGTACCAGTACATCGGTAGCCCCTGCCATCAGTTCGCTGTGTCAGCTGAGATGCTGAGACTGACTAAAACTGCGACGGATGTAGTTTGTGGCAGATGTTGGACATAATGCATGAGTAATAAAATTACGTGCTTGTATTCACATGTTGTTATATGGTACGCGCGACATATGAATTGATACAGATTCTTACAGAATTTTTGGTCAAAAATACAGATTGCAACCCAAAAAATGTGGGAGGTCTGAATGATTTAACATGTATTATGATACCTGTAGCATTTATAAACTGGTCCAGAAGAGGAGATAAACAGTGGCGCCCCATAGCGGAGTGTGAATAATCGAAACCTGACTACTCTAACAAGATTTAACAAGACTGCAACCCAGAGAATTAACTCTATATGGCAGGTAAACAAGGAAGCCTTTTGCCTTATCGAGAGTTCAATCCTTTTTATAAATCAGCAGATAATCTGTTCCAATCATTTACAGTCCTTTGTGAAAATTATAATTTTCTTATGTCTAATCTACACTGCTCCTTTACTGATGTAACTTCACTTTCCCTAGTCCTTCCATCTTCTATCTGAGACAAAACTATTAATATCAATTATTTTCATAATCATTCAATATTTAAACAATCTTCTATCTGATCTCCTCTCAATCTCCTGGTTTCTAGTGTTGTTAAACTATATTCTTTTAGGCCTATTTCGTAACTAAGATATCTCAGTTTTGATATCATTTTAGTCGCTCTTCTCTGTACTCTTTCCAGCATATTTATGTCCTTCTTGCGTTATGGCCTCCACGCTTGTATACAATATTCTAAATGAGGCCTAACTATTGTTTTGTACAGTGGAATTATTGGTTCTGTTTCCTTATACGCTATATTTCGGTTATTTAACCAAAGGGTTTGATTTCTCTTTGAAGCTGCAATTCCGGACTGCTCTGAAACCTTCATATAAGCACTAACGGTTAACCCTAAGTCCTTTTCTTTTACAACAGTACTTGGTACAGTACCCCCCCCCCCCATTATACACTGTACATTTTCGTTCCCATGTTCTGTGTGAAGGCATTTACATTTCCCAAAATTGTATAACATCTGCCATTTTTTAGACCATTTGATCAACTTGTCAAGATCATCTTGTAAATGCTGTCTATCTCCATCACGTTTAATCCTTCTAAACACTTTTGAATCATCCGCAAATTTCAACACCTTCCTTGTTATATTATCGTCCAAATCGTTGATATATATTAAGAATAATGTAGGTCCCAGTACTGATCCGTGTGGTACCCCACTCAAAACCGATTTCCAATTTGAAGCTTCCCATCAACTACTACCAATTGTCTTCTGTCAATCAGCCATTTTTTTATCCAGTTAATTAAACCATTTCCTATGCTATGGGCCTTTAGTTTAAGCAGTATTCTTTGATGTTACACTTTGTCGAAAGCTTTCTGAAAATCTAAGTAGATAATATCTACTGGTGATCCCTCGTCTACCCACTTAGTGACGTCTTCCAAAAAAACATATTTGTAAAGCACGATCTCGCTTTTAGAAACCCATGTTGAGATGGGTTTATCAAATTATCTTTAACAAGAAAATCCACCATGTGATCTTTAATTAGTTTTTCTAATAAATTGCAAATCACCGATGTTAAACTCCAAACTGTCTGCAGTTCTCTGACTTGTTTCTCGAACCATTTTTAAATAACGGTATAATGTTTGCTTCTTTCCATTCTAAAAGAACGACTCCCTCGTTTAACGACTAGTTGAAAACTGTTGCAAACGGTATGCTAATTTGTTCTACAATTTCCAGTAGTAGTTTGGGTGGAATCCCATCCACTCCAGGTAATTTATTATCCTTCATTGCCCTTATTTTCTTAGCTACAATTTCCGGGGTTACAATTAACTGTTATAAATCTAAATAGTCGACTCCGCCCCCTTCAACTTACACTCTGGTAGTGGCAGTGATCTAATATCTTCCCTGGTAAACGCCGAATTAAAGTACTCATCCTCGTCTTCTGCCATTAAGAATCCCTCTGATATTATATTTTCAGTACTATATTCTAGAAGACCGACCTGATTCTGAACTTTCTGTTTGCTCCGAAACTTTGTCATGTTTTATATTACAAGCTAAATTTTGTTTATAGCTTCTCTTTGAATTTCTAATTTCAGTTGTAGCTTGGTTAAGTGCTTCATTATAAATGTTGTAGTCTTCATCATTTCCAATACATCTATATGACTTCCACATAATTTGTTTGCCCTTAATTTTTATAATGGCTTCTTTCGATAAGTGTTTCTTTCTGGACCATTTCCCTTGTTTTTTTTCAATGGAACAAACTTATTGACGATGCACTCAATTACACTCCTTAAGACATTCCAGCATTTTGTTGGTGTCTTAATCTTAAGTGTGTTATTCCAGTCTATCTTTGTTAAATATTTCCTCACGTCTTATATCTTCGTTTGTGGACGTTTTTGCTGCACTGCTTTTTATTATTCCTTTTCGATTTTACTTTGATGGTAAAATGTATCTGGTTGTGATCACTGTTCCCCAGTAGCTCACATATCTTGACATTGCCAACTAATTCATTCTGTGATGACAAAACTATGTCTAACACATTTACTTCCCTGGTTTGTTCTAGGACATGTTGAGAAAGGAAACTACCTTGTACTAAAATAAAAAATGTGTTGTCCTTACTCCCTGTACTCTGTAAAGGTTTCCATTGCATATGTCCATGGTTAAAATCCCCCATAATAATCCCGTTTGCTCACTTCCCTTATAGCGTGTTGTACTTTTTCATTTTTTTCTATGCTTATGTTTGGACTTCGGTAAACTAACCCAACCGTTTACGTCGAGTTTCCTGTAACTATGTTACACCAAACAGCTTCTTCGCATTCTGCTTCTCTTTCTAATTTTATTTCATAAGCCTGGATTAATATTTAATGTATCTTTGATATATAAAATAACTCCACCTCCCCTTCTTCCTAGTCTATCTTTCTTAAACATTACATATCCTGTTAGTCCCAAATCAGCATCTGATATATCGGTAGTGACCCATGATTCGGTTATACCTATTATGTGAGGGTCAGTATCTTCTACCATAATGCTTAGTTCACTTCTTTTGCTTACTAAGCTCCTTGCATTTAAACAAACGCATTTATATCCAGCTTCAGAACAGTTTTCCAGGCTGTACTTTGCAGATTTATTTGTGGAATCTTTATCTATGCCTCCAATTTCAGGCTTCTTTGTGAATCCCCCGTGCGCATCTAGTTTAAATAAATGCATCCTGTCTCACTGTCAACAGATCGCAGCAGGTTCTCTGAGAAAAAAACTGCTGCCCCCTTTCCGTTTAGATGGAGGCCATCTCTCATGAAAATATCTTCCCTCCCAACAAAGTATTCCCATAAATATATGAATCCCATCCCCTCTTCTTCACACATCTGTTCAACTAGTGCATTGATTGCCATCCTCTTGCAATGTGTATATGTTTGCCCCTTTCCTCCTATTACTGGCCAAAGCCTAAGAGAACAATCTGTTCCACATTTGTCTGCTTTAACTTCATGACTAACTGTCTGTATTACTGGACTATTCCGGTTGTCCCCCCCCCCTCTCCGTCCTTACACGTACTAGAATGGTCCCTCCCATCCCAGGACCGTTCACTTTCTCTACCCTTTCTGTTATATGCTCTATATTGGCCCCCGGTAAGCGAACTACTGTGTCTTCTCCTTCACTAAGCGTCTTGTCTGTCTTTCTCATTAAAGAGTCACTCATGAATATTCTCGCTTTCCTCCTCACCCCTTCTATCACTGCCTCAGAGTAGCTCGTTCATTTCCGTCCGTCTCTTTGCTGTCTTCTCCCCCTGTCACCTTCACTCCCACTTGAACTCTTGTCTTCTTCCCCCTGTTGTCAATTTCCCTCCTGTCACCTTCTTCTGTGTCCCTCTTCCTTCTGTCACCTTCTTCTTTGTCCCCTTTCTTTCTGTCTTCTTCCGTCCTGTCTGCTGTCTTCCCCCGTCAACAGTCTCATTGGCTCCTTGGCTTCTCTCTCCATACCACCAGCCTCTTGTCTCTGCTCTCACTGATCTCTCTTGTCTCACCATCTGGGTGGACCTTATCCAAGTCACCCGTTCCTATCATCACCACAATCAACTTCTTCAGCTCGTTCACTTCCGCCAGTAAACACTCCAACCTCTTACAACCTCGATACTCAAAGGGTCTTGGTACGACTAGTATAAGGGTGACGTCACAGCATCAACGTGTCTACTACCCGGAGACCATGACAGCGGGCATAACATCGAACGTATACTCTGCTGGTCTCATCCTGTGCCTATGTATAGAAATACGTGATTATCTCTTCGCCCGCCATAATTTTGTCATTCAATGTTATACTTGTGTGATAAACACGAGAAAATGTACTTAGTCACGATATTCGTGATCTTCGCCGTATTCGCCGGTATGTGTCATTTTCTGTTGCTAAGACTATTGCAACAGCGCTTGTTAGCAGCAGAATTGACTATTGCAATTCCCTCCTTTATAATATCGCTAGCAAGGATATCACAAAACTTCAGCGTGTCCAAAATTGTCTAGCAAGAGTAGTTACAAGATCTCCTCGTTTTTCTCGCTCTGTGCCACTTTTGAAGTCTTTACATTGGCTTCCTGTACGATATCGTATATTTTTTAAGATCTGTACCATTACATATCAGGCACTGTCCAATAAGCAACCATCTTATTTGCATTTATTCCTTACTCCTGTAAGAAAATCTATCCAGCTTCGATCATCTAGTTCTGACCTACTTTTTGTTCCTAGAGTCAACACTAACATTGGAACTAGGGCTTTTTCTGTTGCTGCACCAACTCTTTGGAATATGCTCCCTCTTAGTGTTAGATCAGTTGAAAATATTAAAAAATTCCGTCGTCATTTAAAAACGTATCTTTACAACCTTGCTTATCCACCTTAGCTCCCTAGCGCTTTGACCCATCTGTTGACAACTAGAAAACTACTTATGTACTTTGAGATTGACCAACCCTTTTGTTTTGATGCGCTCTGAGCTTGGTTTCCAAGGATTTAGGCGCAATAGAAGTTCTCTTATTATTATTATTATATAATATTATATTCATGGGAAGTCCATATGACTTGGCATATCTGTCATTGAGTTCGAAACAACCTGCAAACTGCAAATTGTCACGACAACAATAATATATCCTATTCATTTACGTGGTCTCCCGTTCATCTAAGCATAACTTTATGTCGAAATTATTTCTTTGGCGTACATGCAAAGTTGCCTTTTTATTCTTGTTAACGACAGCCAAGCAAAGAGAAAGCTTGCGTCATATAATGGCAGTGACGTCAACGATGACGTGAACGTCTTGACAACGCAAACCGGAAGAACCAAAGTAGAAAATACGTGTGTGCGAGTGACTGGTTTTTCTTAGAGTTACACAAATCTGCAAATGATGTCGATCGTGACAAGAATGTGTGAATCCTGCACGGACGGTCAGTATTCGGTTTGTTAAATCGTTCAGTTTAGTTAGCTTATGTATAGTAGGGTCTATGTTGAACATTATACACACATAGGGCCTACCAGAATATCACATTGTAGGGGATAGAAAGAATAGTTTCATGTTCCTCTCTGCCAGGCCATACAATAAAGAACAACGTTGAAATGTTAGAGTGACTTGGGATTCCCAAGTTTGATTTCCTAAGTTGGGAAATCAAACGGAAGAAATGTTTTTGTTACATAACAATTACCATGCCTCATTGGCGGAGTGGTGAACGCTCAGTCAGAGCAGGATTACACGTAGAGGGGCCACCACGGGTTGCGAACAGAAGCCCTTGTCGGGAGGGTTGTTTGTTCATATTTTAATTCTTGATTGGACAATCGTGGCCACTTGTTTCCCTGGTTCCGTCCGTCGTGCTGAGGATGCCTAATCACGACTCAGCTGGGTTGTTCTGGTCTATTTGTTTTGCTGGCGAGTTGTTAGTTGTTCAACATCCAAGAAATGCGGCGATGCATAAAATAACAATTACCTGTGGTTTATATATTGTGTGTCCGCTGCACACAAATAGTCTGACGGGAACAAACGCCAGGTAACCACAACAATCTGTAGATCCAGTTGACAACCACCCGACAAGGCTAAACGACATGTAGCGAATCTCTGCTTTCCTTTCACCGGTTTATCATTTTATATTACGTTACATGTTTACATGATTTTACCAGATTTAACAAAATCGTAACACAGAACAAAAACCACGTATGCAAATGAACAAGGAAGCAGTTGGTTTATCAAGAGTCAACATTTATGTATTTATATGTAATCCGCCCTTCCGGAAAAGAGGGGTATATAGCTTTCAATTTTGCTTTTAAACATATTCACACTGCTAGCATTTACACAACCAGCAGATACCTTGCTCCTTTGTTCCATCCATCTATAGTCCTCTGTGAACATGAGTATTTCTACCTAACTGTTTCTGCGGCGATCTTTCCCCAGCAATAACCGTGTCGTTCACGGAAGCCTTCCCCGCCATCACCCGGTTTCTTACGAGTCGGCCGGAAGAGTTCCACATCCTGAAGATGATTCTGGGATGTCCTTTTGGCTTTCTTGTCGCCACGGGTAAGCAACAAACGTATAGCTAGCAGCCATCGTGTCGTGTATTCTGTATTCTGATGCACAATGTGGATGTACCC
This sequence comes from Escarpia spicata, assembly GCA_963995525.1. Classification (NCBI taxonomy): domain Eukaryota; kingdom Metazoa; phylum Annelida; class Polychaeta; order Sabellida; family Siboglinidae; genus Escarpia; species Escarpia spicata. Next base: position 23,827,676 of record OZ023208.1, read on the forward strand.
ATCAAACGTGTTGGTTCAACCCGTGAAATTCAAGGCACGGTCCAGCAAATTTAGTTTTAATGTTGATTGTCTTGTTCTTGAGGCTACGGGCGGTTTTATCACTGGCATATTGTGATTGTTGTTGATAAGGTACTTAGACCCAACACATTGATTGTGTTGATCTGTATAATTGATGAGAACCCGTTTCGTCAAACTAAAAGCATTACTTTCCTTTCTTAGGGTCGTAGAAGAAGCCCTGAAAGTTTGGCGCCCGATGTGCAAGCCGTCAAGTAGGAAAACGTTAAACTACCCACATATATGCGCTAGCTCAATTATAGTTTGAAAATATGCGGGCTTGGAGGACCGCAGTTCGTTAAAGCTGGTGTCACCAGCCGAACGACGCCGGTGTTGGGCCATACGGTCGATAATAACGTCTTCGTCTGGTTCCAGCCCTCTACTTCGGGCCGATTGACGGGATGGAGTTGCCTCCGATCGCCCGCTACATCCTGGGCGGTGTGTTGGCCATAATGCTGACCGTCGGCTTCGGCCTGTCTGTGCAAGTGCGATGTGCCACCTTCCTCTCCGTGCCGACGGTGGTCAGCAGGGTTGGACGGACCTACGTCATCACCTTTGCCATAGCATACCTTCTTACTGGTAAGAACCGGAGAAGACGGGGGAGGGCCACAAGAACAGTTTAGACGCTACGGGTCTATCGGTTGTATATTTGAACAACATTTTAGAAATACGCAAGTAATCATCTCTAAATCTCCGTAACCTTCATTTGGTATAAAAGATGCGTGGGAAAGACGGATTACTTAAATATTTTGTTTGTAGAATTGTTATTAGAAATAAGTATAAACTTACATTACACGTAGAGTTTAATATTTGCTTAGTGATTATTATTATTATACTATTCTTTTAAAGCTTTTAGGCCTATTAAGTTTTTTTGGAATGACGAATAATGTAAGATCACTTTCTAAAGGTAATGATTACATCACATTATTTTTTAGTTATTAGCACGCATCTCTTCACGATTAATTACCTCTATGTAATTGATGTTTCATCTGTTTTCATGATTTCTATTCCGCTGACAATATAGCCAGTGGCCCACGTTGATAACATGTGACACTCACGTGACTTCGGGACCTGACAGTAATTCCAGGCAGCCACGGCTGTTAGAATGACACGATCCGTCTAACCTGTTTCGTTGTTTGCATTGTCAGGTCCCGTCGTCAACATTATTCATAATGCCAAGCAAGTGGCCGTCTCGTTCGGTTGTAGCGCCCAACTTCTGCACAATCAGACACTGAACCGCATGGAACTGTTAACCCGACCATTGCAGGACATCATGGGTGACCTGGAGGTAAACCACGTGACCAGGGAATGTTACGTCACTGCCTACTCCTTGTAACTGCATTTAGCAAAACATGTTGCGACAGTAACAACATCAGCAGGTTAAAACAGCAGAATGGAGAGAAAAGGTCTAGAAATAAAATTGTTTCCTGACGACAAACAAACTCTCTAATTATCCGATACCAATAGACACAGGATCTATAATATTATGTTACAAGGAAATGTGACGAGTGAACAAAATGCTGTTATAGGACTGCAGGAGCCAGTTTTTTCCCCAGAACGGGATTATACGATTCAAAGACATGGAGTGCGTATGTGTGTGTGTGCGTGGGTATATGTATGCATGCGTGCGTGCGTGTTTACGAGCGTGCGTGTTTGCGTGCGTATACGCGTGCGGGTCCATGCGCGTGTGAGGGGGTACAGCTATGTGATCAAATATACAGTAATCATCTATCTGCAGAATTCATCACGTATCAAATACTAAAAGTGCTTAATAAATGTTAACACTTGCAGAATGAAGCCAAAGATTCACAGAAGACGTCTGCGAAGATAGCGCAGGAATTCGCTGCTGTGAAGACGGAGGTGTGGATAAGCGTCATTATACACGCAGTATTATCGGATCATTTTAAAGTCATTGTACATTCAGTCCCTTCATACTCTAGTTTTGAGTCAATGTGTGTTGAGTTTTCCGACTCTTCTTTTTCGGGCTGTTTCACCTTCTAGTATCGTCCTATAGGACATCTACTTAATTTATTTCAAGATCTTCATGGTGATGTTACTGTATGTGTTTGTATGCGCCTCTGAGCTTAGTTTCCGAATATTTAGGAGCAAAATAAGTTACTTTATTAGTATTATTATATCTGCAATATGTAAAACTCCGTCCGTGACTGATTCATTGTGGCGTACGTGGTTGAACTTACCTGTTGCAGGTGCAGGAGGAGGGTGAAATCTACGCCATAAGTGAGAGGAACTACGACGTGGACACGTTCAATCGCCGCAACTACATCATCGACAGAAGGTATAACCGCAACCACCCGGAGAAGACGGTACGCACGGAACACAGATACGAGCGAAAACTCGACTACCGCTGCGAAGGTTTGCTCTCGTTTCTAATGGCACAGCGGCCAAGAGCCAGATATTAGACGAATTGTGCACCTTTTGACAAAGGCGTGAATATTGGCAAAAACCCGGGTTCATGATTTGCTAGCCTTGCTGAGGAGAGACCCGGAATGATGGTCGTCTGGTTGCCTCGTTTATTGTTAGTCTGTCTGATTCTACCCACCCTAGTGTTACGTCATTAACGCATAAGACAAATTATTTGGAGCGTAGCCTACACAAGAAATTTTCAAACTGGTCATTAGTACTCCTAAAGAAAACACTGTTAATAGGATGTGTGGCATTGGGTGTATCTGGCTTATGGGAGGGAAGACGGGAGGGACGAAATGGGCCAAAGGAGGGAGAGATGGATCAAATATAGTGCACGTATGTATGCGCGCTTGCGTATGTGTTTGTGTGCGTGTGTGCATGCGTGGTTGCTTGCCTACGTGTGTGTGTGTGTGTGTGTGTGTGTGTGTGTGTGTGTGTGTGTGTGTGTGTGCGTGCATGCGAGCGAGCGTGTGAGTGTGCGTGCGTGCGTGCGTGTGTGCGCGCGCGCTCTCGCCTACGTTCATATATGCATGTACCTGTACGTGTATGTGCGTGTACACGTCCGTACGAAAGTGTGTGACCATACGTGTACGCGTGTAGGTATGTTCGATCTGTTTGCACGGTGCTGTTGCCCCTACAGATGTATTCAACTACGGTATCATCCGCTGCAAGCATGCCTTCAACTCCATTTACCGCTCGTGTCGGAATAAGCTGCCAGCAGGAATTAATAAGATATGTGGGCTGCTCAAGTTCGGAATCTTCTGCAACCTCATCAAACGTACGTCAGCTTGACTATCTATGGTACCACATGTCCGCATGCTTGACCTGTCGTCTCATTACGGCAAACGTTTGTTGTTCATAGTTAAAGACTAAACGAAATGAACCTTTTTTTATTCCCAATCTAAATGAAATATAATCTAAAAATAGTGTCCTGATAATAAATACATTTTTAAACACGCTCCGTCACCCTTTTCACGGCCCCTTTTGGTCGCGTTTTTCTGTACATTTGCTGCACAGTTTGTTGCGACACCTAGCGGTCGCTGTGACGTCACCGCAGGTAGCACCGCTATGATTTAGCATGGCGCGCATCTATGCGGGTTGATGTTTCAGGCCGTACCTAAAATTGCAATCGCGGAATTTAATATTTTTATATCACCGTAAAGATAATAATCTTTCCTACAAATGTGTCGCTGGGTACACACAGGAATGTTCTTTACTTTTTGAGTTATTGCCATTATAACATTGCGAATGCTCAAAGTTGCAATGGGATTTAATACTTTTGATATCACAGTAAAGACAATAATCTTATTTACACGTTTGTCGCTGGATGTACCAATGATTTGTTTTTAGTTTTTGAGTTATTGCCGTTTGAACATCGCGAATGCGTAATCCTGCAATGTATACGCGGCAGCGGATATAATGCAAGGTTGAGCATTCGCGATGTTCAAACGGCAATAACTCAAAAAGTTAACACAATTCCTGTGCACATCCAGCGACAAACTTCGTAGATAAGAATATTATCTTTACGGTGATACCAACAAATTTTTAATTCCGCGATTGCAATTTCATGTACATTCCAAAACAACAGGCCGCACCGCCGCTCGCCGTGCTAAAGGATAGGACGCCCTCAGCCGCCCTGCCTGTGGTGACGTCAGCAACATCTGATGGGCTGTGACACACCAAATGACCACGTTTGAGCGGGCTTAGTGACGTGAGTTCGCAATGAACAGGCTTCATATTTGGCACATTATTTGACAAGAGTATTAAGTTTATGTATGCGAACTTTCAAAGACATACACTTAACTACACTTTAACACAATTCGTCAATATTATAAAACAATTTGTTCTCTGTTTATATTACGTTCACCCAGATCTCCGTGTGTTTTGCATGTATCGGGCTAAAATTTTGCATGTGATCTACCAGGCCCATTCAGATGGTTCGTAAATTTAGACATTTTTGAAATTCGTCCGAGGGGTGGAGAACTTGGGGGTTCAATATTTTAAAAGGCTGTACGTTGAGTTCCAGCCGCGGAATTTAATGTTTTTCTATAACATCGTAAAGATAATTATACCATCTACAAATATGTCGCTGAATGTTTACAGACATTTTTATTAGTTTTTACGTTATTGATGTTTGAAAATCCTCAGCGCTTAACATGCACCAGGTCTACCTGTAGCAAGTCGCGTAAGCATTTCGCCGCGTCAGCCCCGTGAGCGCGTGCTACTTCTAGCAGACAACACACTGCAACAATTCCGCGGATTTTCAGCCATGGAATTTAATGTTTTTTATATCATTGTACAGGTAATTGTTCCATGTACAAATGTGTCACTGGGTGTATGCAAACAAATGTATTAGTTTTTAGTTATTCATTTTACAAAATCCCGAACGTATAACCCAGCTGCCTGCTGATGGTTACGTCAGTTACATTGGTGATTCTAGCAAGAGGTTGTCCTAACAACTAGGCCAGTGACCAGTTACAATTTATTAATGCGGGTAGGCTGGAAACATTTGGGATGGGTTTGTGTGTCTGGAACTCATGTTGGGCATTTGAGGATTGGTCTATGTTCAGTGTTCATAATTATGTCAACAATACTTTTTATATTTCAGTGCAAATGATTTGATAATGTACACGCACATGATTGCCTTTTTTCCCCTGGCAACGCCGGTTAACTCAGCTAGTTCTATCATATTAAACAATTTGTCTGATGACGTCAACCTGCCAAGACAGTGTCTCCGGGGAGGTAAATACATGTTTGATATGATATGATATGATATGATATGATATGGTATGATATAATATGATATGATATGATATGATATGGTATGGTTGATATGATATATGATATGATATGATACGATACGATACGATACGGTACGATACGATACGGTACGGTACGGTACGATACGATACGATAGATGATTTTATGATATAACATATGATTTGGTACGGTACGGTACGGTACGGTACGGTATGGCATATGCTATGACATGATATGATATGATACCATAGAATAGGATAGGATAGGATAGAATATGACAGGATATGCTTTGTAGTTAGCAGTGCCAAGGAATATAAGAACTTACCTTTACCTTTTACCCCGACGTATGTTCACTAATCTGGGTTTATATTAACCATAGGCGTCGGAACCGGGTGGGAGGATTCGACCACCCACTATTTATTGTGTGGGGTTGGAGATAGGTTTACCCCCAATATTTCTGCCAGCGGGGGAGTTTTTGGTGCGCCTCAAGGCGGGTGCAGTTAAAGTTTTTTCTGAGCCTCAACTGGTTGCATTTAAAGGATTTTGGTGAGCCAATTACAATTTGAACACTTCGCTGGCGTTACTTTAAAATTGCGAACAATATTACGGGCAATTTTGCGGGCAATATACCTGCACCATGCGTATCATGTATTAAGAACGACAAATAATTGATTGTTAGTATTCGAGCAACAGATAATACAGTGTCCCTTTAATCGTCGACAGTTGTGCCGACCCTGACGGGGTTGAACTGTGACGCCCGCACGGCCGTGAACCAAGGTTTCGGGGAAAGCTTCGAGACGGCCAACCAGGCGCAGGAGAAATTCAACGAGAACTTTAAACTGGACATAAACTACAAGGTTCGTCAGCCGTCACCTGAGCGTTTATTTGTAGGCGTATTGGTGGTCATAGTAAACACGATGACGTCAATCTACACCATATTAATTCGTCGTACTCAGTAAATTACCACACAATGTAGGTGTTTATTTATTAATGTTTACCTTGATAAGTTGCACAGTTAAAAATACTTTAGATTTTATGGTCCCAGTATATGTGCTACGTAGATTGTGTCGGTGGCCATGTTACGTAGATGGTATCGGTGTTACGTATATGGTGTCTGTGTTACATGGATTGTATCTATGTTACATATTGAGGAGCGCAGTGGCACAGTGAATAGAGCTTCGAACTCTCGACCGAGAGCACCCTGGTTCAAATACTGTGCTGCGGTGTCGAACCTTGGGCAAGTTCGTTCACTCTACATTGCTCCAGTTCACTTAGCTCTATGAATGAGTACCTGGCTATAGACAGAAGTGGATATTTGTACATGCACGAATAATCTTCGCGCATTAATTGCAGCGTGGCTGTATGCTTCCGAGAGAATTCGAGATGATGTTGTTCGATTGAACTTGTCTGCCAGTGTAAAGTGTAAAGTGCTTTGAGCAATCCTGAGAACTGGATACTGCGCTATATATGAACTTACCTTTACATTGTTTACCTTTGTATATGTTGTCTTTGCTACGTAAGTGGTGTCAGTGTTACGGAGATGGTGTCTATGTTACATAGACGGTGTTCTGTGTTACGTATCTTGTGTCCGTGTTACGTATCTTGTGTCCGTGTTACGTAGATTACGTAGATGGTGTTTATGTTACGTAGACTGTGTCTGTGCTACAAATATGGTGTCTATGTTACGTAGACGGTGTTCTGTGTTACGTATCTTGTGTCCGTGTTACGTTGATGGTGTCCTTGTTACGTAGATTATGTAGATGATGTTTATGTTACATGGTGTCTACGTTACGTAGATGGTGTATGTGTTACGTAGACGGTGTCTGTGTTACATATATTGAGTCCGTGTTACGTTGATAGTGTCCGTGTTACGTAGATGGTGTTTATGTTACGTAGATGGTGTCCACGTTAATTAGATGATGTCCGTGTTGTGTAGACGATGTCTGTGTTACATACATGGTGAATATATTACGTAGATGGTGTCTGTCGACGAACCACTGGAGTTGAAAACGGGAGAGGACGTCGCCAAGGGCTTGACGTACCAGTTCAGCAGCCGCCGACAGTGGCTCGACCTCGCCGTGCTCATCGTCAAGCGACTCATGACCTTCATGTTCCTAATGGTCATTTATAGGTGAGGTCCTCTGGTGGCCTTCATGTTCCTCGTGGTCATCTATAGGTGAGATCTTCGAATCGTTCATGCAAAGAGACAAGTTGGACAGAGCTACATGCTTGCGTCCTGCGGCATGCGCAACATATTTTGTTGTTAATTGTGACTTACTCATCGTTATTTCATTTGTAATTTTTATATAAGCTACTCACCTCCGAACAATTTTGAAAGATTTGTGTTTGCGTACATGCGTGTATGTGCGTCTAGTCTGCGCGCGTGTGCGTGCGTGCGTACGTGCGTAAGTGTTCTGTTCTACGCTTCAGGATCACGTGTGCGTGAACACATTACTACTCACCCGTCTTCTACGTGGACTTGACTGGACAATAAGATCAAATTCAATTGATTTAGACACCACATATCTCTACTAAGCAGATTCGGGGGTGTTTACAAACTAAAGCATGGTGTAAGACTATATTGCGTAAGTCGTTATAATATTACAATATATGTGTTACATATGCTAACACAATAAAAACTACACATTTCGATTATTACGTAGGTCATATATAACATTAAAATGCATATGTGTGTATAGAAAAAGAAAAGAAATTACAAAAAAGTATGATTAAAGAGAACAGTTTTCAGGTCTCTCCTAAAACGTTCAGAGTTACGTTGGCTTCTTAGCTCTAGTGGACGAGAGTTCCAGAGGGTGGGACCTGCACATGAAAATGCACGTCGGCCGAACCCTTCCAGGTTAACTCTAGGAACAACCATGAGAGACTGGTCGGCCATGCGAAGAGTGCGACAGGGAATATATGCATATATACAGTCATCGAGGTACTGTGGAGTGTTTGCATGCACGGCGCCGTGCATCAACGTCAACAGTTTAAGTTGAATTCGTAGCCAATGCAGCTCTCGTGGTGTCGCCGTTGTGTTGGTCACGCTGATGTAAGCAGAGGACGACACGCGCAGCTGATCGATGGACCATCTCTAGTTGGTGCAACAAGAGTCCGGTAATGCCGTACAGGGCCCCGTTTCCGATTCAAGTGACATTAAACAGACAGACACTGATACCAACATCGTTTGCCGTGTCGCGTTGTTTTGACAATGATGCGACAGCCACGTGCACAAAATGCACATATTATAGACTTACGTTATAGTTTAATAATAATATGCCCTCGCTGTATTGTTTTAGAGCGTACTCGTATCAAACGAACTTTCTCACTCGTATCGAGTTTGACAATATATACATGACGGCGTATTTCCGTCGGATAGACGCGCGACGCTACGCTCAGGTAAGTTGGGACAGACCACAGTTGGTTGAGTCTACGTTCAGGTAGGGGAGACCAGGGCACAGTGGATCTGATATTTTCGTTTGCAACATTTCTCCTAGCTCAATGACAGTCCGGCTGATTATATGGTGATGTTATATCATAGCCTGCCAACTACCACAATTTTTTGCTGAAGGGGGGTTGACAAATAAACAAAATTTATCGACTGTGCCCCTGTACTGGGGCAGCGTGGATCTCTACCATGGGCACAATGAATCAAACAGTATATTATAATAGCTTATTCACGAATATTGTATTTATTTGGCTGAAATAAGCTAATTCGCCAACCGTTATATTAAATTTGCTTAAACACAATGCTCTGGGTTATAATTATTACAATATTATCCTTACATTACAATAGTAGCCTGTGCCAGGTTTCCTATTTTCCTATTTAGTGCTCCACACTAAATCACAAAAACAATACAGTCATGAAATGTTACTGTTGATAGTGAAAAACATACTTTACTTCGCTATTCGCCACCAGCGAGATCTATCTCGAATAGAAGCATTAATTTGGATAGGGATTTCTAAGAGGCATAAACTGATGACAGCATCTTTGGATTCACATGTGTCAGTTTCTATAAATAACCACTGATTCATTGTTCCCCTTGATCCACTCTGCCCGGGTCTCCCCTATGCAGGGACAGATCACAGTTGGTTGATGCTACACACAGGTACATGGGTACAGACCAGAGTTGGTTTATGCTACGCACAGGTACGTTGGTACAAACCACAGTTGGTTGACGCTACGTTCAGGTACGTGGGTCATACCACAGTTGGTTGAGTCGACGCTCACGTACGTGTGGACAGACCATAGTTGGTTGAGTCTACGCTAAGGTACGTGGGGACGGACCACAGTAGGTTGACGATATGCTCAGTTATGAACGAACGAACGAACGAACGAACGAACGAACGAATGATTTCAACAATAATAAATATATAATAATAATAATAGCGATTATTTCATTATAAAAATGTACTATTGTTGAAAAATGGCAAGAAGAAGTGTAATAACTATAATAATTATTTAACCTGTGCTGACCGACCACTGTTGGTTGCCATTACGGCGTGACGTAACCTGCTGCTTCAAGTGAAATACCATGTGGTTCCGCTTGACAATCCTTCGAAATCTAAATATCATTCCGTAATTAAGACGAACGTTGGTCTTTCGGGTTTCTTTAAGTTGCCTATTTTAACTTATTTCCAAGGACTTCCCTTTTTGTCGTATGCACCGTAACAAATTAATATGTATACAGAAATAAACATGTGGGAATTGTATGATTGTGTGGAACGCGACGTGTTTTCAATATATGTTGTAACATAAACGAGATATTGTCCGCCAGGTTGCGCCACGAATCGCGGTTATTGTTACAGGAAAAGATGACCGTATTACCTCTGAAGAAGATTGAAATGTCAGAGTTGGTACAACCTTTCTCACCGGTTTATACAAAGGCAGAAATCAAAAAGTTGGTAGGAATTACCTTTTGTTTTTGCACACACGTAGACCGCCATGTTGTATGATCTTGCTCAACAAATATCCTCCCAGTCGCCCTACGCACGCACGCACGCACGCACGCACGCACGCACGCACGCACGCACGCACACACACACACACACACATACATTATTTTACCTGAAAACTTCGCATTCGTCTAAACCAAGAGAATGTGCATATCTGATAAATACTTGATCGAATGTATGGGTTTATTTGTTTTGTTCAACTGAGAATACAATTGTTATATTCAGGCAGCCCATACCGTCATTGTGAGATGATATTATAATCACAGCAAGTATGTCAGCGGCTACACCTTCCTGGAAGAAGGGACCTAGGGTTTTAATGTCTGCTCTGAAAGATTTCCTTCTAAAGTCCTTCCCAAATGCCAGATATTAGATGATCGAGTTGGCAAATTAAACATAACTTTATGAAACGAAACGACAGGTTGCGCGCAGGCCTTGGTGTGAACCCATGACCCTGGGACCTCGGGACTGCAGGACTCCAGTTCACGAGCAGAACACCAAACTACTGAGCCACCAGTTCACGTACATCATTTGTCGACTACAACCACACGGAGACATCAAACTGATTTATTACTATTGGTGTTCTTAATTATCTGTTTCCATCGCTGGGGAGTCATTGCTTGGGTCTGCTCAAAAGGCTCAACATGTCAAACCATGGCAGATATACATGTCCATTTCAACACAAACGCAACTATTTTGGGAAGCATTCAGCCATGTCGCAATTACTGCGTTGAAGTCTACTCATTCATTAAATTTTTATATCCACAACTGTCTATAACTAGCTACTCATATATAGAGTTGAGTGGAGTGACAAATGTCGAGCATATGGGATACGGACAAAGTTACCCAGAAGAATCAAGAAAGAAAGCTGAGATTTGCGGCCTCAGTTTTCGTACCCGGACGTCAAGAACAAGCATCCACTGAACACCTTAGCATTGCGCCCCACTAATTATAGGTCCTCATACCTATGCATTTGTGTATTTTAATTAATATCCCCTATGTATCATGTGTGCTATACAATCTATATTGACGTACGAGTTACCAGGGGTCGATGTTCTGCTACTCTCAAACAGTAACACTAGTTCGACGCTGTCTTCCTGCCATTGTCCGGGATTGAAACGTTCCCATAACTCACCGCACGAACAACAAACCTGACAAAGGTGCCACTGTGTAGACATGCGGTTACTGATTGCTCTCTATATCGCCATTGACGAGTGCGTCGTGCTCTGTCCTAGATCTCGTCCACGCTACAAACGTTCGTGAGAGCGTTCATTTTTGGAATGATCATCTTCGTCGACCACGTCATCTACAGCGTGCTAGACATCATAGCGCGTCACAGCTCCGTCACGTACACACAAGTCGGTAAATGACGAATGCACTACGTTATATTATACATAGAAACCACGTCCGACACGTTTACTAAAATGGCCGCTGCAAATGTGAAGATGTCGGCCATTCCGTCATATTCTTTGTTGAAATGATGGTTCCATTTTTATTTGCTAAACAACAAATAACAAAATATATTAAGCGAGAACAGAAACATTAATCCTATGCGGAAAGATATCAACATCGCCAGATTCAACAACGGCATTTGAATTAGAAACACGAAACTAGAATGCCTAGTCAATGTCACTCTTTCTTTACCGAAACATGTTGAACGTTTGAAAGAAATGTATAAAATGGACCTAGTCATCGTTGATGATGACTATCTGTTGTCGCCAGGGCAACACTCCATCGGTGTGAAGGTGACCGGAAGCGGCGTCATCAGTCGACTCATGCGTAGTTTCCTCGGCAGCTTTAACGCGCAACACGCCATCGACGTCATGACAAGCAACGAGGGTAGGCGAATCCCTCAGTGACTACACTTTTGGAGATGAAAATGAATGAATATGACAGGTGTCAATCATGAATGCATACGACAGGTGTAAATCATGAATGTAAATGATATGTGTTAATCGTGAATGTACATGACATGTGTCAATCAAATCAAATCGTGACATTTATATTGCGCCGTTCCAACAATCGTTGCTCACGGCGCCGTACAGAATGTTCGGGAAAACAGGTAAGTCTTAAGGTTTGATTTAAAATCAGTGTTTGTCATTGTTGTTGCAGTCAGCTTTTGCGGCAGCAAGTTCCATAGTATTGGGGCTGCCACGCAAAAGGATCTATCACCCCAGCGACGCGTTGCACGTGGTACACATAAATGATTGTGTTCACTGGAGCGCAACAATCGAGTTGGCTGACGTCTGTTCAAACATTTGGTGATATACTGTGGTGCACAGCCAGTCAGTGCTCGGTGCGTGAGTAGAAGTATCTTATACTCTACTCTAACTGCTATTGGCAGCCAGTGCAGCTTGATCAATAGAGGTGTGACATGACAGAACTTCCTGGCGCCGTCGACAAGGCAGGCCACCCAGTTCTGTACTCTCTGCAACCGTTCTAGTTGTTTCACAGGCAGTCGGTGGAGTAATGCATTGCCAACGTCAAGTCTTCTGGTAACAAACGCATGTATGACTTGTTCTGTCGCTGCAGGTGTTAGATAACGTCTTATTCTTGCAATATTTCGGAGATGGAAAATTGCAGATTTACAGAGAGCAGTCACGTGCGTCTCCATCTTCATCTCGGCATCGAACAGTACACCAAGATTCCGTACATTCTGAGTTACAGTGACCAAACAGTCTCCAATGCATAGTGTGCGCAGCTCAATTTTTCTTAGTTGTTGCGCAGAGCCGAACACGATGACTTCTGTCTTTGAGTCATTCAACTTTAAAAAGTTTGTCATCATCCACGTCCTGATCTCCGCTACACATTCTTCAATACGGACGACAGCCGCAGCAATGTTCTCTTGGTGGGGTTTCACTGGAATGTAGATTTGAGTATCATCCGCGTAGAAATGACACATCAAATTGTACTTGCGAATAATCTTAGCAATTGGTGCTACAAAGATGGAGAACAGCTGAGGACCCAGCACGGAGCCTTGTGGTACCCCGTATACCAGAGGACGAGCAGGCGATGTAGCACCATGAATGTGGACTGACTGAAATATGTCTCTCAGGTACGACTTAAACCAGTCCAGTGCATCTTGGACCACTCCGATATCATGTGAGAGTCTATGCAACATCATTTCATGGTCGACGGTGTCAAACGCAGCCGATTGATCAAGGAGAACCATGATGACAACATTCTGATTGTCCATTGCGTGCAGGATGTGATTCTGCACACAGACAAGGGCCGTCTCAACGCTGTGATTCGGCTTGTACGCTGACTGATAGGGCTCACAGAGATTGTGCTCTGACATGTGAGCTGACAATCTCGCAGCAACGACACGTTCTATTGTCTTCGATAGATAGGGTAGATTTGACACGGGTCGGTAGTTATTCAAGACAGTTTTGTCTAGACTCGGTTTCTTGAGTACTGGCCTGATGTGCGCTTCCTTCAAGTGTGAAGGCATTACCCCCGTTCTCAGAGACAGGTTAACAATTGTCATGAGCACAGGTACAACATCGTGCGCACAGTCTCTAAGAAGCCATGTCGGAATGGGATCAAGTTCACAAGATTTCACTGGCGATGACTTCAACAACATTCCAATTTCAGCCTCAGTGGCTGGCTCAAATGCAGTCAGCAGACACGTCTGCGGTGCATCCTCAGCAGAGGCATTTACAATGATGACATTCTGATTCAGTTCAGACCGAATTTTCGAGATCTTTTCTGAGAAGAAATCCGAGAACCGCATTGCCAGTGTGTCAGACGAGTCACATGGCGGTAGTGGTGTGCCATTATCAGTGTGTAGGAGCTTGGCAACAATCTTGAACAGCTGCTTCTGGTCATCAGATGCATCAGCAATTTGATTCGTGTGGTATTCAAGTTTTGCACGGTGCACAGACGAAGAGACGAGCTGGCGCTGGAGGCAGTAGGCAAGCCTGTCAGACTCCAGTCCAGATTTCCAGTTGTCGTCTAACACATTTTTGTGATCGTATGCCATCATTATACCACGGCGTGTGTGGTCGTACAATCACTGTGCGGTTCTTTAACGGTGCTTGCTTATCAATGATAGCCGCAATGGTTTCATGGTTCATGTCATCAGACAAATGATTTGACAGTAGCAACGAACGGATTTCATCACATATCGCAGTGGTATTGATCTGTCGATCTGTCTGTCATGAATGTGTATGGTAGGTGCCAATCATGAATTCATGTGACAAGTGTCAATCATTACTCTTTGGAATGTTTGCGAGTACTAGTGGGGCCTATGGTGTCAATTTGTTTTTCCTACCCATGTGCATTAAGTTGAATAGTTTCAATGAGATGCCTTGGTGGAATTTAATAAATATGCCACTGCAACCACCCACTCGGCCGCAGGCCACTAACGTACCTCATATTCAAGCAGCAATAGTCGAGGTAACTGCGATGTTTTCAGAGTGTCTGCCGATCCCAACATTGACCCCGCCTAGTGCGGTCTACGCCATTTACTCTGTGTTGGGGCTCGTCTGGCTTATGGCCTTGGCAGAAGCTTATGCACTGCGGTTGCGCAGAGCTATATGTGCATTCTTCTACCGGAAGGTACCTTAATATGGGACACTTACTTCACAACCGACTTTAAACCAGACACAGGATTGACACGTTCACCAGTTTGTTAGTAAATAACAATAATAACAATAATAATAATGATATTGTGCCTCGCATATTATATTAATCATGATAACGAGCCACTAATAGTTTTACTTTTACATACAATCACTGTCCGTGATTTATTGATTCGTCACACAGTGTTGAAATGGAAAATATTGATGTTACTTTCCCGAAGCGACAATTATAATCTCACCCTCAAAAACAACAGCAACAAAGGTTAACATCCCGACGACTTAGACTAATTTAACCTACACTTGTTTGAGTGGAATAGCCGTAATGTTCGCTGTGGGTAGTTACTCCAAGATTAACTGAAGTATTTGGCGGCCTATCTTTAATATACCAAACAGACGACTAGCAAAGCACCATTGTTTGAGACCAAGAGAGAAGAAACGACCATGTCTGTGTTGGCGTGACACCAGTTGTAACGACCGCAGTTCTTGTCATGTCTGTGTTGACGTGAGAAAAGCCATAATGACCGCGGTTGTTTCAGCGAGAAAAGAAGCGTGTGTTGCATTTATATAACACGACGTTAAAGAAACGCCACGGCTTTCTGAAGCACGCCAGGATTCAGATGCGAAGAAAGGCACAAGAACGAAGACTAGAGGTGAGCGACACAAGTTTATGAAGGTCATCTTCTTCAAATATGGCTAGGTTTCCTTACAGTCCTATCGTGTGAGAATGTGGAGGCTGTGGTTGCGTTATAATAGATTCAATATTATGTTCACATGGGTATATCACCTGAACTACCTTACGACGCCCAGTAAACTCCCATGTACATTGGTATTTCTTGTATTCCCATAGAAAACAATATATTACGAAGTATTATAAACACGTTCACCAATTCAAATATGTACGCACTGGCCTGTGTTGTGTCGTATTACATCCAACTCTGAGTTGTTTTAACACTGTTCGCAAACTACAAAATAATTATTATGCACATAGTGTCATACACACCACATTACACGCACGCACGCACGCACCCACGCACGCACGCACACACACACACACCACATTACACGCACTCACACATTCCATTTAATTTTGTAATTTTCCTTATCGACCCAACACCAACATCCATTGATTAGAACAGCGTCAATCGGGGATTCACCATATTCAGCCGCCTAATTTACATTACGGTTTATGACAGTTTCTCCTAGGCATTCGTTAGTCCAAAATGCTATGGTGATACTACCACAATAGTTATTATACTGTCGCAATAGTATAGCTATAATGCAGCTATCGCAATAGTAACCTATTCCCAATAGTCATTCCTAATATACCGAGTATGGACTATGCAACGTCTAACGTGAGCGTGTTTCCCACTCAGAGGTCGACGAGTCTCCTGAACACACTACGTCACAAGTTCCCGGCGCTGTGTTTCTGTATCGCGGCACTCGGCCTTGGCAAGGAGACGTGTCTGATTTGTGGCGACCCCGAGAACAAGAACTTCCATTTCTGTCAATTCGCCTACTGCGGCGACTGCTGGCA
>OZ023208.1:23844183-23934183 GCA_963995525.1 Escarpia spicata
GTTCTTGAACTAACACGTACAATTTAGAAGTAGTGTTGGTCAATGTACAAAAGGTATGATACTGTCATTAATCTTTACATGGCAACCCATCACATTATTCGAATATGTTAGTTGAGCGAGTTGTTGGCGTTACTAATCTTTTAGTGTGAGCGATAAACGGGTGATTCATCCTGAGATCCAGTGGCATTGGCACACTCGCACATCCGCGGCGGCGTGTTTGATTGGTAAGCAATATTTATGTGTTTTACTTGTACCATCATACTAAGGACAGTCAAACATAATTATAATGAATATGACGTTTTGAAAAATAAGAAAAAACCGCCTGGCCTGGGTAAAGTTCTGAAATTCGGAAACAGTGACTAGGGCTAGGCCCTGGCCCTGGGCCAGACTTTTATTTCATTGATTTGATTCTGACAAATTGTTACAATCAATACAGAGGTTGTTTTGAAGCTCTTATTTTTTGAACAGCAAATACACACTTGGTAAAATGAAGATATTTACACAATTCATTATGCAAGTTGTGTGGGAAAATGTCACTCGCAACAGGCTTCTCGGGAACATTGACATTGTTTCTTTCCTGTGGTGATGATTACACATATTTGGAGCTGTTTTTGTAAAAACAGTGAAATATCGAGTACGATTTCATCACCATCGCCGATATAATTATATGTTATATATTAGTGGTGCAACCTTTTGCATTACTGAAAAATTTCGCGATTTTAAACTGTATATATGTCTTGTTGGGCATTCATACTTCAATGTTCCAGCATTTGAGTAGTGACTGATATACATATAATGGTGTATTTATATCAAACGTCAATTTTCATTGCGTAAATAAAAAAATATAAAAAATATTAATAAATACCCGAATAATCTCAACCTACTTTAAAATGGCAATAACATATGAACATGTCATAGCATATTTCAACTACACATACAATGTTCAGTTTTATGATGTATAATGCATGGAGATGATACAAGTCTTTCTACAACTCTGTCTAATATTAATTAATCCAAATATAATTCATACTAAAGCTCAACACAACTTTCATTATTTATATTTCAATGTGTAGATCACATAAATACAGTGTATGGTTAATGTGCACCAATGTGTAGATCACATAAATACAGTGTATGGTTAATGTGGACATAAATACAGTGTATGGTTAATGTGCACCAAGTTTGTTATAGGGCTGGTTTGTGCCAAATAAAAGTTTCATAACAATATCTTCTATCCCACCCACTGGTATAATATAGATACCGAAAATTTACAACAGTTAATTAAGGCTTGTATATTTAGCTCACAATTAATGCATAAAAACCCTCTCGTGAATCGCAAAAGATTTATTGAAACATTGGGGCACCCAGAAGTATCCCATTTTTGTTCTGGAGGAAGCACGGAAGGATATTGAGAGTTATTAGTTATTTGTGATATAGGGACAAGCTTACACCTAGAAAAAGTTTTGTGATAAATACACCTATGCCTCATTGACTTTTTTCGGTCAGAAGTTGGTCAATTTTAAAGAAATATAATAACGCACCATCTTTGCATATGTACAAATTCATAATGAAGACAACCAGACCTGCCATATTACTCTGATTTGCACAGTTGCATGAGTATATACCAATGTTATACAACTAGCTTCTGAGGTATGTGTATTTTGCTCACAATCAAGGTTTGAAAACCCTATCGCGACTGATTTATTGAATAAATCATTATGTTTATCAACTTGATGCACATTAACCATACACTGTATTTTATGTTCTAATTATATTTATGTGATCTATGCAGTAGCTTCGAACTCTCGACCGAGAGCACCCTGGTCAAATACTGTGCTGCGGTGTCGAACCTTGGGCAAGTTCGTTCACTCTACATTGCTCCAGTTCACTTAGCTCTATGAATGAGTACCTGGCTATAGACAGAAGTGGATATTTGTACATGCACGAATAATCTTCGCGCATTAATTGCAGCGTGGCTGTATGCTTCCGAGAGAATTCGAGATGATGTTGTTCGATTGAACTTGTCTGCCAGTGTAAAGTGTAAAGTTGCTTTGAGCAATCCTGAGAACTGGATACTGCGCTATATATGAACTTACCTTTACATTGTTTACCTTTGTATATGTTGTCTTTGCTACGTAAGTGGTGTCAGTGTTACGGAGATGGTGTCTATGTTACATAGACGGTGTTCTGTGTTACGTATCTTGTGTCCGTGTTACGTTGATGGTGTCCGTGTTACGTAGATTACGTAGATGGGTGTTTATGTTACGTAGACTGTGTCTGTGCTACAAATATGGTGTCTATGTTACGTAGACGGTGTTCTGTGTTACGTATCTTGTGTCCGTGTTACGTTGATGGTGTCCTTGTTACGTAGATTATGTAGATGATGTTTATGTTACATGGTGTCTACGTTACGTAGATGGTGTATGTGTTACGTAGACGGTGTCTGTGTTACATATATTGAGTCCGTGTTACGTTGATAGTGTCCGTGTTACGTATATGGTGTTTATGTTACGTAGATGGTGTCCACGTTAATTAGATGATGTCCGTGTTGTGTATACGATGTCTGTGTTAACATACATGGTGAATATATTACGTAGATGGTGTCTGTCGACGAACCACTGAGTTGAAAACGGGAGAGGACGTCGCCAAGGGCTTGACGTACCAGTTCAGCAGCCGCCGACAGTGGCTCGACCTCGCCGTGCTCATCGTCAAGCGACTCATGACCTTCATGTTCCTAATGGTCATTTATAGGTGAGGTCCTCTGGTGGCCTTCATGTTCCTCGTGGTCATCTATAGGTGAGATCTTCGAATCGTTCATGCAAAGAGACAAGTTGGACAGAGCTACATGCTTGCGTCTGCGGCATGCGCAACATATTTTGTTGTTAATTGTGACTTACTCATCGTTATTTCATTTGTAATTTTTATATAAGCTACTCACCTCCGAACAATTTTGAAAGATTTGTGTTTGCGTACATGCGTGTATGTGCGTCTAGTCTGCGCGCGTGTGCGTGCGTGCGTGCGTACGTGCGTAAGTGTTCTGTTCTACGCTTCAGGATCACGTGTGCGTGAACACATTACTACTCACCCGCCTTCTACGTGGACTTGACTGGACAATAAGATCAAATCCAATTGATTTAGACACCACATATCTCTACTAAGCAGATTCGGGGGTGTTTACAAACTAAAGCATGGTGTAAGACTATATTGCGTAAGTCGTTATAATATTACAATATATGTGTTACATATGCTAACACAATAAAAACTACACATTTCGATTATTACGTAGGTCATATATAACATTAAAATGCATATGTGTGTATAGAAAAAGAAAAGAAATTACAAAAAAGTATGATTAAAGAGAACAGTTTTCAGGTCTCTCCTAAAACGTTCAGAGTTACGTTGGCTTCTTAGCTCTAGTGGACGAGAGTTCCAGAGGGTGGGACCTGCACATGAAAATGCACGTCGGCCGAACCCTTCCAGGTTAACTCTAGGAACAACCATGAGAGACTGGTCGGCCATGCGAAGAGTGCGACAGGGAATATATGCATATATACAGTCATCGAGGTACTGTGGAGGGTTTTTCAGCAAGGCGCCGTGCATCAACGTCAACAGTTTAAGTTGAATTCGTAGCCAATGCAGCTCTCGTGGTGTCGCCGTTGTGTTTGTCACGCCGATGTAAGCAGAGGACGACACGCGCAGCTGATCGATGGACCATCTCTAGTTGGTGCAACAAGAGTCCGGTAATGCCGTACAGGGCCCCGTTTCCGATTCAAGTGACATTAAACAGACAGACACTGATACCAACATCGTTTTCCGTGTCGCGTTGTTTTGACAATGATGCGACAGCCACGTGCACAAAATGCACATATTATAGACTTACGTTATAGTTTAATAATAATATGTCCTCGCTGTATTGTTTTAGAGCGTACTCGTATCAAACGAACTTTCTCACTCGTATCGAGTTTGACAATATATACATGACGGCGTATTTCCGTCGGATAGACGCGCGACGCTACGCTCAGGTAAGTTGGGACAGACCACAGTTGGTTGAGTCTACGTTCAGGTAGGGGAGACCAGGGCACAGTGGATCTGATATTTTCGTTTGCAACATTTCTCCTAGCTCAATGACAGTCCGGCTGATTATATGGTGATGTTATATCATAGCCTGCCAACTACTACAATTTTTTGCTGAAGGGGGGTTGACAAATAAAAAAAAATTATCGACTGTGCCCCTGTACTGGGGCAGCGAGGATCTCTACCATGGGCACAATGAATCAAACAGTATATTATAATAGCTTATTCACGAATATTGTATTTATTTGGCTGAAATAAGCTAATTCGCCAACCGTTATATTAAATTTGCTTAAACACAATGCTCTGGGTTATAATTATTACAATATTATCCTTACATTACAATAGTAGCCTGTGCCAGGTTTCCTATTTTCCTGTTTAGTGCTCCACACTAAATCACAAAAACAATACAGTCATGAAATGTTACTGTTGATAGTGAAAAACATACTTTACTTCGCTATTCGCCACCAGCGAGATCTATCTCGAATAGAAGCAATAATTTGGATAGGGATTTCTAAGAGGCATAAACTGATGACAGCATCTTTGGATTCACATGTGTCAGTTTCTATAAATAGCCACTGATTCATTGTTCCCCTTGATCCACTGTGCCCGGATCTCCCCTATGCAGGGACAGATCACAGTTGGTTGATGCTACACACAGGTACATGGGTACAGACCAGAGTTGGTTTATGCTACGCACAGGTACGTTGGTACAAACCACAGATGGTTGACGCTACGTTCAGGTACGTGGGTCATACCACAGTTGGTTGAGTCGACGCTCACGTACGTGTGGACAGACCATAGTTGGTTGAGTCTACGCTAAGGTACGTGGGGACGGACCACAGTAGGTTGACGATATGCTCAGTTATGAACGAACGAACGAACGAACGAACGAACGAACGAACGAATGATTTCAACAATAATAAATATATAATAATAGCGATTATTTCATTATAAAAATGTACTATTGTTGAAAAATGGCAAGAAGAAGTGTAATAACTATAATAATTATTTAACCTGTGCTGACCGACCACTGTTGGTTGCCATTACGGCGTGACGTAACCTGCTGCTTCAAGTGAAATACCATGTGGTTCCGCTTGACAATCCTTCGAAATCTAAATATCATTCCGTAATTAAGACGAACGTTGGTCTTTCGGGTTTCTTTAAGTTGCCTATTTTAACTTATTTCCAAGGACTTCCCTTTTTGTCGTATGCACCGTAACAAATTAATATGTATACAGAAATAAACGTGTGGGAATTGTATGATTGTGTGGAACGCGACGTGTTTTCAATATATGTTGTAACATAAACGAGATATTGTCCGCCAGGTTGCGCCACGAATCGCGGTTATTGTTACAGGAAAAGATGACCGTATTACCTCTGAAGAAGATTGAAAGGTCAGAGTTGGTACAACCTTTCTCACCGGTTTATACAAAGGCAGAAATCAAAAAGTTGGTAGGAATTACCTTTTGTTTTTGCACACACGTAGACCGCTATGTTGTATGATCTTGCTCAACAAATATCCTCCCAGTCGCCCTACGCACGCACGCACGCACGCACGCACGCACGCACGCACGCACGCACGCATGCATGCACGCACGCACACACACACACACACACACATACATTATTTTACCTGAAAACTTCGCATTCGTCTAAACCAAGAGAATGTGCATATCTGATAAATACTTGATCGAATGTATGGGTTTATTTGTTTTGTTCAACTGAGAATACAATTGTTATATTCAGGCAGCCCATACCGTCATTGTGAGATGATATTATAATCACAGCAAGTATGTCAGCGGCTACACCTTCCTGGAAGAAGGGACCTAGGGTTTTAATGTCTGCTCTGAAAGATTTCCTTCTAAAGTCCTTCCCAAATGCCAGATATTAGATGATCGAGTTGGCAAATTAAACATAACTTTATGAAACGAAACGACAGGTTGCGCGCAGGCCTTGGTGTGAACCCATGACCCTGGGACCTCGGGACTGCAGGACTCCAGTTCACGAGCAGAACACCAAACTACTGAGCCACCAGTTCACGTACATCATTTGTCGACTACAACCACACGGATACATCAAACTGATTTATTACTATTGGTGTTCTTATTTATCTGTTTCCATCGCTGGGGAGTCATTGCTTGGGTCTGCTCAAAAGGCTCAACATGTCAAACCATGGCAGATATACATGTCCATTTCAACACAAACGCAACTATTTTGGGAAGCATTCAGCCATGTCGCAATTACTGCGTTGAAGTCTACTCATTCATTTATATCCACAACTGTCTATAACTAGCTACTCATATATAGAGCTGAGTGGAGTGACAAATGTCGAGCATATGGGATTCGGACAAAGTTACCCAGAAGAATCAAGAAAGAAAGCTGAGATTTGCGGCCACAGTTTTCGTACCCGGACGTCAAGAACAAGCATCCACTGAACACCTTAGCATTGCGCCCCACTAATTGTAGGTCCTCATACCTATGCATTTGTGTATTTTAATTAATATCCCCTATGTATCATGTGTGCTATACAATCTATATTGACGTATGAGTTACCAGGGGTCGAAGTTCTGCTACTCTCAAACAGTAACACTAGTTCGACGCTGTCTTCCTGCCATTGTCCGGGATTGAAACGTTCCCATAACTCACCGCACGAACAACAAACCTGGCAAAGGTGCCACTGTGTAGACATGCGGTTACTGATTGCTCTCTATATCGCCATTGACGAGTGCGTCGTGCTCTGTCCTAGATCTCGTCCACGCTACAAACGTTCGTGAGAGCGTTCATTTTTGGAATGATCATCTTCGTCGACCACGTCATCTACAGCGTGCTAGACATCATAGCGCGTCACAGCTCCGTCACGTACACACAAGTCGGTAAATGACGAATGCACTACGTTATATTATACATAGAAACCACGTCCGACACGTTTACTAAAATGGCCGCTGCAAATGTGAAGATGTCGGCCATTCCGTCATATTCTTTGTTGAAATGATGGTTCCATTTTTATTTGCTAAACAACAAATAACAAAATATATTAAGCGAGAACAGAAACATTAATCCTATGCGGAAAGATATCAACATCGCCAGATTCAACAACGGCATTTGAATTAGAAACACGAAACTAGAATGCCTAGTCAATGTCACTCTTTCTTTACCGAAACATGTTGAACGTTTGAAAGAAATGTATAAAATGGACCTAGTCATCGTTGATGATGACTATCTGTTGTCGCCAGGGCAACACTCCATCGGTGTGAAGGTGACCGGAAGCGGCGTCATCAGTCGACTCATGCGTAGTTTCCTCGGCAGCTTTAACGCGCAACACGCCATCGACGTCATGACAAGCAACGAGGGTAGGCGAATCCCTCAGTGACTACACTTTTGGAGATGAAAATGAATGAATATGACAGGTGTCAATCATGAATGCATACGACAGGTGTAAATCATGAATGTAAATGATATGTGTTAATCGTGAATGTACATGACATGTGTCAATCAAATCAAATCGTGACATTTATATTGCGCCGTTCCAACAATCGTTGCTCACGGCGCCGTACAGAATGTTCGGGAAAACAGGTAAGTCTTAAGGTTTGATTTAAAATCAGTGTTTGTCATTGTTGTTGCAGTCAGCTTTTGCGGCAGCAAGTTCCATAGTATTGGGGCTGCCACGCAAAAGGATCTATCACCCCAGCGACGCGTTGCACGTGGTACACATAAATGATTGTGTTCACTGGAGCGCAACAATCGAGTTGGCTGACGTCTGTTCAAACATTTGGTGATATACTGTGGTGCACAGCCAGTCAGTGCTCGGTGCGTGAGTAGAAGTATCTTATACTCTACTCTAACTGCTATTGGCAGCCAGTGCAGCTTGATCAATAGAGGTGTGACATGACAGAACTTCCTGGCGCCGTCGACAAGGCAGGCCACCCAGTTCTGTACTCTCTGCAACCGTTCTAGTTGTTTCACAGGCAGTCGGTGGAGTAATGCATTGCCAACGTCAAGTCTTCTGGTAACAAACGCATGTATGACTTGTTCTGTCGCTGCAGGTGTTAGATAACGTCTTATTCTTGCAATATTTCGGAGATGGAAAATTGCAGATTTACAGAGAGCAGTCACGTGCGTCTCCATCTTCATCTCGGCATCGAACAGTACACCAAGATTCCGTACATTCTGAGTTACAGTGACCAAACAGTCTCCAATGCATAGTGTGCGCAGCTCAATTTTTCTTAGTTGTTGCGCAGAGCCGAACACGATGACTTCTGTCTTTGAGTCATTCAACTTTAAAAAGTTTGTCATCATCCACGTCCTGATCTCCGCTACACATTCTTCAATACGGACGACAGCCGCAGCAATGTTCTCTTGGTGGGGTTTCACTGGAATGTAGATTTGAGTATCATCCGCGTAGAAATGACACATCAAATTGTACTTGCGAATAATCTTAGCAATTGGTGCTACAAAGATGGAGAACAGCTGAGGATCCAGCACGGAGCCTTGTGGTACCCCGTATACCAGAGGATGAGCAGGCGATGTAGCACCATGAATGTGGACTGACTGAAATATGTCTCTCAGGTACGACTTAAACCAGTCCAGTGCATCTTGGACTACTCCGATATCATGTGAGAGTCTATGCAACATCATTTCATGGTCGACGGTGTCAAACGCAGCCGATTGATCAAGGAGAACCATGATGACAACATTCTGATTGTCCATTGCGTGCAGGATGTGATTCTGCACACAGACAAGGGCCGTCTCAACGCTGTGATTCGGCTTGTACGCTGACTGATAGGGCTCACAGAGATTGTGCTCTGACATGTGAGCTGACAATCTCGCAGCAACGACACGTTCTATTGTCTTCGATAGATAGGGTAGATTTGACACGGGTCGGTAGTTATTCAAGACAGTTTTGTCTAGACTCGGTTTCTTGAGTACTGGCCTGATGTGCGCTTCCTTCAAGTGTGAAGGCATTACCCCCGTTCTCAGAGACAGGTTAACAATTGTCATGAGCACAGGTACAACATCGTGCGCACAGTCTCTAAGAAGCCATGTCGGAATGGGATCAAGTTCACAAGATTTCACTGGCGATGACTTCAACAACATTCCAATTTCAGCCTCAGTGGCTGGCTCAAATGCAGTCAGCAGACACGTCTGCGGTGCATCCTCAGCAGAGGCATTTACAATGATGACATTCTGATTCAGTTCAGACCGAATTTTCGAGATCTTTTCTGAGAAGAAATCCGAGAACCGCATTGCCAGTGTGTCAGACGAGTCACATGGCGGTAGTGGTGTGCCATTATCAGTGTGTAGGAGCTTGGCAACAATCTTGAACAGCTGCTTCTGGTCATCAAATGCATCAGCAATTTGATTCGTGTGGTATTCAAGTTTTGCACGGTGCACAGACGAAGAGACGAGCTGGCGCTGGAGGCAGTAGGCAAGCCTGTCAGACTCCAGTCCAGATTTTCTCCATGTTCTTTCCAGTTGTCGTCTAACACATTTTTGTGATCGTATGCCATCATTATACCACGGCGTGTGTGGTCGTACAATCACTGTGCGGTTCTTTAACGGTGTTTGCTTATCAATGATAGCCGCAATGGTTTCATGGTTCATGTCATCAGACAAATGATTTGACAGTAGCAACGAACGGATTTCATCACATATCGCAGTGGTATTGATCTGTCGATCTGTCTGTCATGAATGTGTATGGTAGGTGCCAATCATGAATTCATGTGACAAGTGTCAATCATTACTCTTTGGAATGTTTGCGAGTACTAGTGGGGCCTATGGTGTCAATTTGTTTTTCCTACCCATGTGCATTAAGTTGAATAGTTTCAATGAGATGCCTTGGTGGAATTTAATAAATATGCCACTGCAACCACCCACTCGGCCGCAGGCCACTAACGTACCTCATATTCAAGCAGCAATAGTCGAGGTAACTGCGATGTTTTCAGAGTGTCTGCCGATCCCAACATTGACCCCGCCTAGTGCGGTCTACGCCATTTACTCTGTGTTGGGGCTCGTCTGGCTTATGGCCTTGGCAGAAGCTTATGCACTGCGGTTGCGCAGAGCTATATGTGCATTCTTCTACCGGAAGGTACCTTAATATGGGACACTTACTTCACAACCGACTTTAAACCAGACACAGGATTGACACGTTCACCAGTTTGTTAGTAAATAACAATAATAACAATAATAATAATGATATTGTGCCTCGCATATTATATTAATCATGATAACGAGCCACTAATAGTTTTACTTTTACATACAATCACTGTCCGTGATTTATTGATTCGTCACACAGTGTTGAAATGGAAAATATTGATGTTACTTTCCCGAAGCGACAATTATAATCTCACCCTCAAAAACAACAGCAACAAAGGTTAACATCCCGACGACTTAGACTAATTTAACCTACACTTGTTTGAGTGGAATAGCCGTAATGTTCGCTGTGGGTAGTTACTCCAAGATTAACTGAAGTATTTGGCGGCCTATCTTTAATATACCAAACAGACGACTAGCAAAGCACCATTGTTTGAGACCAAGAGAGAAGAAACGACCATGTCTGTGTTGGCGTGACACCAGTTGTAACGACCGCAGTTCTTGTCATGTCTGTGTTGACGTGAGAAAAGCCATAATGACCGCGGTTGTTTCAGCGAGAAAAGAAGCGTGTGTTGCATTTATATAACACGACGTTAAAGAAACGCCACGGCTTTCTGAAGCACGCCAGGATTCAGATGCGAAGAAAGGCACAAGAACGAAGACTAGAGGTGAGCGACACAAGTTTATGAAGGTCATCTTCTTCAAATATGGCTAGGTTTCCTTACAGTCCTATCGTGTGAGAATGTGGAGGCTGTGGTTGCGTTATAATAGATTCAATATTATGTTCACATGGGTATATCACCTGAACTACCTTACGACGCCCAGTAAACTCCCATGTACATTGGTATTTCTTGTATTCCCATAGAAAACAATATATTACGAAGTATTATAAACACGTTCACCAATTCAAATATGTACGCACTGGCCTGTGTTGTGTCGTATTACATCCAACTCTGAGTTGTTTTAACACTGTTCGCAAACTACAAAATAATTATTATGCACATAGTGTCATACACACCACATTACACGCACGCACGCACCCACGCACGCACGCACACACACACACACACACACCACATTACACGCACTCACACATTCCATTTAATTTTGTAATTTTCCTTATCGACCCAACACCAACATCCATTGATTAGAACAGCGTCAATCGGGGATTCACCATATTCAGCCGCCTAATTTACATTACGGTTTATGACAGTTTCTCCTAGGCATTCGTTAGTCCAAAAATGCTATGGTGATACTACCACAATAGTTATTATACTGTCGCAATAGTATAGCTATAATGCAGCTATCGCAATAGTAAACCTATTCCCAATAGTCATTCCTAATATACCGAGTATGGACTATGCAACGTCCTAACGTGAGCGTGTTTTCCCACTCAGAGGTCGACGAGGTCTCCTGAACACACACTACGTCACAAGTTCCCGGCGCTGTGTTTCTGTATCGCGGCACTCGGCCTTGGCAAGGAGACGTGTCTGATTTGTGGCGACCCCGAGAACAAGAACTTCCATTCCATTTCTGCTCGACGCCCGGCTGTCAATTCGCCTACTGCGGCCGACTGCTGGCAAGACATCGAGGTGGGTCACGAGGACGACACACACACTCTCCTCTCTCTCTCTTCCCTCTATCCTCTCTCCTCTCTCTCTCTCTTCTCTCTCTCTCTCCTCTCTCTCTCTCCTCCTCTCATCTCTCTCGTCTCTCTCTCTCTCTCCTCTCTCTCTCTCCTCTCTCTCTCTCTCTCTCTCTCTCTCTCTCTCTCTCTCTCTCTCCTCTCTCCTCTCTCTCTCTCTCTCTCTCTCTCTCTCTCCCTCTCTCTCTCTCTCTCCTCTCCTCTCTCTCTCTCTCTCTCTCTCTCTCCTCTCTCTCTCTCCTCTCTCTCCTCTCTCTCTCTCTCTCTCTCTCTCTCTCTCTCTCTGTGTGTGTGTGTCTGTCCGTCTGTCTTTCTGTCTGTCTCTCTCTGCAGGCAACTCCGCGCAAACGTCTTTTTATATATATATATATACATGTGTGTGTTTGTGTGTGTATTATTGGTTTTTTTTCTGATACCAGGTTATCAGAACTGTAATAAAACATTACATACGTTACAAGTGATTCAGAAAATACTTAGTATATTTGTGGATGAGGACCACATTTACACCTGAACATATTAGAATTACAGAATATTGGATTGATGTGCACCAAAGATAGGGTCTCACAGCCAAAACTTAACCGGATCCATGGCTAAACTTTAGCTAAGAAAATATATTCCCTACATTACGCGTGTTTTTGTCAGATTATCTTCATCAACACTGCGCTGTCATACGTTTACCATTCACAATGAATACCTCTTATGGATATTTTGGTCATGTTTATACAACTAACTAAAAACGTTTTATCTTAATTAAATTGCCTGTGTCCTTGCTCTCTGCTGTATTTCATGAGGAAATGCGTCACCGCGATAACGTATTTTTTACGTAAATAGACAGTAGCAACCCACATAATCGCAACGTAAGACCGTGGCCACGTGCAAAGAGGCTCCACGTTGTGGTCGTTCTTCTTGACAAATTATCTGCGGATTTCCTACAGGGATAACACACATGGAGGACGTAGCAACGCATTTAAGGCAACGCCTCTGCCTGTTGCGCTAAGTTCCAATAGTATTGTAGTCTAACGTGTGCTTTCGTATCTGTTATACACACCTTGGTGATCACGCAAGTAATATTAACAATACCAAAGGTAACAAACATTTGACGTATTGCAATATCTGCGGTGTGTCTCGTTTGCAGAAGAGATGCTACGCCTGCAGGCACCACAACGACTGGGACACGGACAGTGAGCCAGACTCGGACGATGACCTCATGGTCTTCTAGATGTCATGGTCTTCTAGACCACATGGCCTTCTGTACATCGTGGACTTCTAGACCCCATGGTCTTCTAGACCTCATGGTCTTCTACACCTCATAACCTTCTATACATCATGGTCTTCTAGACCTCATGATCTTCTAGATGCCATGGTCTTCTAGATACCATGACCTTCTAGGTTTCATTGCCTTCTAGAGTATTCTATATTTCATGGCCTTCTAGAAGTCATGGCCTTCTATACGCCATGGTCTTCTAGACATTGTGGTCTTCTAGACGTCATAGTCTTCTAGACCTCTTGGTCGTCTAGACATCGTGGTCTTCTAGACCTCTTGGTCTTCTAGACATCATGATCTTCAAAGAATCGTGGTCTTCTGCTGGCCTTCTAGACCTCGTGGCCTTCTAGACGCCATGTTCTTCTAGACATCATGGTCTTCTAGACATCATAGTGTTATAGATATCGTGGTCTTCCAGACCTCATGGCCTTCAAAACATTATGTTCTTCTAGAAGTCATGGCTTTCTAGACGTCATGGCCTTCTAGACGCCATGACTTTCTAGACATCAATGTCTTCAACACTTCGTGACCTTCTAGACTTCATGGTCTTCTAGACTTTGTGTCCTTTTATATGAGGTCCTCTAAACAACACAAGGATAACTGGAAGTAACTAGCAAATAATAGTTAGTTAACACTGAACTATGTCACAGAATAAGGCGAATATGTCGAATTGTGTACTATAGTTATTATGTATGCTGCAAATGCAATTTGTAATAAAACTATCTTATGCAATTATGCTACAATCATCAAGTAAACATGTCTGGTGTTTCAACTGACGACACTTTACGACTGCTCGTATCTCAGCCAAATATACGAGGAGTCTGTTGCATTGACAACCTACATATCGCCCGATGACAGGGAAAGTTGTACGTCTTTCTTGAAACAACAAATCTAACACAGCAGCATTGTGAGCTCCATATCATGACATTAGGCGTACATTTGCTAGTTGCTAAAAATATATTCACGTTGCTAGCATTCACACAATCATTGTATTGTTTCATTCCATTATTGTCCTCTGGAAGAATGAATACTTTCTCATAATGTATGAAATGATCTTATTTCTCTCTAACAAGGGTCTACAAAATATCATACATATGTCAGGTGTACTGCATGAACAGGGCACATTTCGATTATAACGTCTACGTAGAAAGCAAAGTGGGCTCTACAACTGCTCTATTAATTAATTATGATGCAGAGTCCCGAACCCTTATGTGTGATGAAACTAATTATTATTTATAGCAATGTGAACAACATAAAAGTCAACATGTTTTTAAACAATGTAGTTTATTTTAAATATACATGACAGGCAGTATGAACACAGTTTAATAGGTAAGTTACTTATTGTGGCAAGTCATAAGCACCATATACTTTCTCAAAGACCAAACCATGTAGTTGTGAAACGTCTGTTTTCTTACAAACAAACCACAAACTAACGGTCTATACTAAACATTAACTTGCACTTGCTCCTGTTTTGTTTACATAAAAAATAAGAAAGAAACAACTTATCGCCACACTTAAAGTATAGTTAGTGTGTCTGGATATAATATATAGGTCAATCATTTACCCATTGCATTTTGATGCATTTACCAGTTAAGTTGATCATATTACGATTATAAAACAACTCATTAATAGCACCAAAGTACCAACCTCTTGCAGTCTGGAATATTTCAACATTTACCTAATTAAGTTAGCATCCCTGAAGTCTTCAGTGAAGATAGTCCAAAATAACTCTCGGCAGGCAATTTTGTCATATTCCCTCCCTTAAATTATTTTATGTAACACGCCGTTCAAACACTATAAAGCGTTGCAAACGAAGAACACATTCCGTTCGTGGGTCACCGGTGACGAATTAATATCAAAATGTCTGCCTACATTCGAAGTTATCACAACCAACTCCTAGCTATCACTGAGTGTATAACGCGTAGCCATTGCATGATGTATCAGGTAGTCAGTCCGTCTGTATAAACGTCATCGCTAGTTGTTTCTGTCATCATCCCGTCGTCCCTCGTGCGCTGCTAAGCCTCGTCATCCCTCGCGCGCCCCAATTTGCTCCTGCTTTAAGCGCAAGCCTGTCAGCACCTCTTGAGACCCACTGAGGTAGCGCTTCATGTCTGCACAGACCGGGTTGGCGCACATCGGACAACACAGGCTGAACTGACGACTGCACGAGGTGTTTTCCTCCAAATGCTCCTTCACTATCGTCGCCAGCGCCTACAGCAAAGGAGAACACTTCTGATAGCAGAACAACTAAGAAGTCGTAAAACACTGTTTGCGTGGAGTAATTTAAAAGGAGGCAGTCTGTTCCTGGTATTTAATTAATTAATTAATATAATGTTCTGAAGACTATACTAACCATGTTGAAGATATACTGTCCGCCAAATTTTGTTAGCAAGCCCGCAAGAACGTTGGCAATTTGGAAGATACGTTAAATAGTAAACAAAATATCCAGTTTCAAAACAAACTTTATCGAGTCCATCAGTTGTATGTCATTGCTCTTATTTGGTGTAGAGTCATCAAGGTGATCCGCCATCTTGGCTATACACAATCGAATGATGTGTATTGTTTACCACGGAACCGAAACGATGCAAAATTGTTATGGATAGTGAGATCTCTGACGTCTGACAGTAATACACAAGTTTAAGGTGACCGGCCAAAGATGTGCAGCTGAAATACTAGTTGACTGTTCCCTCATTTGATTGCAATAGACGCTGACGCGCCTTCTTGCAGTCGTTGTGTGTAGCCCGCCAAAGGCCGTTGCTATGAAGTTTCTGTTGACAAAACAATTGCTAAAAATGTATACATTTAATATTTGTTTTTAATATAATTCACATGTTCATGTCTAGTCGGTAGACGATTACCTCCATCGTGAAGTGTGTCTATTGTCTCAGAGACACAAGTGAAGAACCTCTTGAATAAAACACATCTCTATTGAATTCACAATTTCCCCCTTAAAAAGTCAAAGTTTAACGAGAGATGACTGACAACAACCCGAAAAATGGTGACAGTAGTCGTAATACCTTGATGAACGTTGGTCTGGCGTTCAGAGCTGCGGTTCGTCTGATATTTTTTACTCCAACCTGCAATAATGAACCATTCCAATGACGATAACAGTCTAACCACAATGCTGTGTTTCCAACATATTTGGCACAATTAAAGTGAGCTTTGTGTTATCTTGTCGTAATAGCAAATACACCCGTGTTTCTTATGCATTTACGTTGTGGAGCAGATGTTACGTAAGAAGCAACTGTTGTATAAAGATTAACGGTAAAGCTATGTTAGCAGCATGTCACCGTAGTAAAACCTGACAGCATACCTATATATGTTTCATCACAGTAACAACAGACTATTCGAAAAAACTATAAAAACAAAGCACAACTCTAGCAACATATGGCTAATGTATGAGACAGGTATTTCAAGAGCGCCACCTTTGTGCCGAGATCTCTTGCGTACTCTAGGTCGAGTTCGTGGAGAGTCTCAATGTGGTCACTGGTGAATGCTATAGGCACCAGTAGGATGTTCCGTCTGCCGCCCTTCGCCAGGCCCTCAATACACTTGTCTGTGTGCGCACCCAGCCATGGCTGAGGGCCGACCTAACACATGAAGGAAACACATTCAACCGTACTCTCCAACAGTGCCATCATGTGACGTTCTCATCACTCCATCACTGCCATAATACGATTATAAATTCAAAATGGACGGTTGGTGAAGTGGTAGAAACGACTGGAAGTCGTGGCAATGTCATTGTTGTTTACAACTTGTTAAGTCGTTTCAGCTGTGTACTCGAGAAAGGTTCAAACAAAAACGTACTTTATACCTTTTCTTGTGTGATTGTCTACACAAACATTATCCTCAATTATATAGCACTGAAATGTCGATATGTGTTGATAAATACTTGAAGCATGCCAAATTAAATTATTATTTTATTTCATTTAATAAACTCACGAAGATTGTCAAGAAATATCTCAATTCAAATAGGTAAATGATCACTTTTAATGTAAACACGAATGTTAACATTCAACATGAACACTCTCTAGATTGGATGATTTTTGCAATTACAACACAGGAAGCAGCCTTTGTTTGACTTTTGCAAGACTTATAAAAACACACAAAAACGTACAATGGGTAGACAATGAAGACTAACCTTGGACTGCCACACGAGACGGTATGAATGAGAGTTTCCAAGTGCCTCCATCACTCGGTCCACCGTGGCACCCACTTCTTGTGGGTAAGGGTCGCCTCTGTTGACAGACTGCAAATAACAGATACGTGAGATGACGTCTACAGATGATGTGAATAGTAGTGAGTACCAATGTTCTTCCAACATGGGGAGAGAGTAGTTTAAATTGATACAAAAGTACAATGCTGACTGTTACTAGAGCTTCCAAATACACAACAATACTGACTGTTACAATGAGTTGCAAAATGCACAATACTGACTGTTACATGGGCTGTAAAATATACAATCCTGTCAGCTACATAGAGGTACGATACTAGAATAATAGAATGCAGCAGACAGTATTCAACTGTAAAAGATAGAAAAAAGGAAGGAAAGAAGGAAGGAAGGAAGGGAGGGAGGGAGGAAGGAAGGAAGGAAGGAAGGAAGGAAAGAAAGAAGAAGGAAGGAAGGAAAGAAGGAAGGAAGGAAGGAAGGAAGAAAAATGGGCCAAGTGGCCCTGAAGTCCTTTGGTCTAATATGTCTAAATGTGACCCCGGCTGACAAAATGAGTGATAAGTCGGAAAACTTGTAACATTGTTTTCTTACATCCTTGTAAAGGTTTGGTAGGGTGCTTTACATGGTTTAAAAAATTATGACTGCTACAAAAATTGGCGAAGTTATGGAGCATTGAAAATGGTAGGGATCAAAAAGTGAAAATGAAGAAAACGGCTGTTTAAGTTTTATATTATATACGCAAATGGATTGCATGGAAATATGACATGCACAACATTCAAATGTGGCATGTATGTTATGTTGCAATGATACACTGGAAGTACAAATGTGCTGCTACAAAGACTTAGCAAGTTATGCCGGATTATGTCTTTATGTGTAAAACTAAGAGGACAGATTATTTGAGAGCAAAGGGTAGACTAAATAAAATTTAAAATGATGAAGCTAATGCAGAGTTAAGAGAATTGGCTAGTGGGTATAAATGCTTTATAAAACAAATATCAAAATGCTACCATAATTAGTTACATGAAAACTTGCGCAACCTAAAACATAGCAAGCCTGCAGAATACTGGTTTCCCAGTCAAACGAACACAAACAGACCATTCACACAAAATGAGGTACTAATGCAAATAAAAAAACTCAAAAACAAAAAGGCATGTGGTATTGATAATGTTATAACTGAATATTTAAAAAAAACAGGGCCAAGTTGTGTCAGCCTTTTTCTCATGTGACGTAGAGTTACAGCAAGGCAAAAACTTGTCTCCTTTGTTATTTGCTATTTACCTGAATTTTGAACAGTGTTAGTCATAATTATAAGGGACTTGACATGGCAGCTGGTGAAATTTACAACAACCTTAGTGATGATGATGTAGAAAATGTATATTCTACTATATGCTGATGACACTAGAATGATTCAATCAAATACAGATTTCTTGTGTATAGCGGAACTACCCGGTATGTCAACTCTTCTAATGGTTGACATTTGGTTGTTTCAGGTGTCAACTATATTGTGAATCTGTTATCATTAATTTATATTGATACAATTGATTTACATAGTACCATGTCTACACAAGGCATGGCAAGTGTAAACAGAACAGTAGAATGCATTTGATGTCAATAAAGTGTAGGATATTTCACTCTATAGTTGTCCAGAATATTAATTTATTTTCTATGTTTGTCACATACAGGTGACAATACATCTTTAACCAATAGACACCACAGTCACACCATTTTATAATAATTAAATGAACATCAAAATAAACACAACAATAATTATAGAAAATCAATAGTTTTGAAGATACAGTTTAAAAGCTACAGGCAACTGAGTTTAACAAGGGTCAAATGTGTGTGCTCTGCCTGTGACCAATTAAAGATTAGTCAAGGTCTCAATGGAACAATGCAGAGTGGAGTGAGGCCAAGGCAGTTTCTGGCACAATACACAACATATACTGTCGGGGGTTGTCTCAAGGGCCCTCCTCAAAACCACATCATTAGATAATGTAAACCTTTTGCACTTTGGGGGCCCCTGAGGTGCCCTTAGAATGATTCAATCAAATACAGATTTTTTGTGTATAGTGGCAGCACCCTAAGGTACATCTATGCAAAATTAGAAAAAAAAGTTGCTGAACAGTTTTTGAAAAAATAGGCAAAATGTGACAAAATACCAGCTTTTCGGGCCCTTGGGGGCCCTATGAGGTCCTTAGAATGATTCAATCAAATACAGATTTCTCGTGCATAGTGGCAGTACCCTAAGATACTTCTATGCAAAATTAGAAAAAAGTTGCCGAACAGTTTCTAAGATACGGCAGCTAATGGCGGACGCACAGTGATTGCATAGTCCCTTCGACCTTCGGCCCAAAGGACTAAAAAGGAAGGGATGGAGCAAGGGAGGGAGGATGGGAGGAAGAAAGGAAGGATAGGAGGATGGGAGGAAGGAAGAGACACGGAATGAAGGAAGGAATGAATGGAGAATGGGAGGAAGGAAGGAAGGCAGGAAGGAAGGGAGGAAGGGAGGAAGGAAGGGAGGAAAGAGGGAAGGAGGGAAGGGAGGGAGGGAGGGAGGGAGAGAGGGAAGTAAGAATAAAGGAAGGAAGGGAGGGAGGGAGGGAGGGAGGGAGGGAGGGAGGGAGGGAGGGAGGGAGGGAGGGAGGGACGGACGGAGGGAGGGACGGAGGGAGGGAGGGAGGGAGGGAGGGAGGAACGGAGGGAGAGAGGGAGGGAGGGAGGGAGGGAGGGAGGGAGGGAGGGAGGGAGGGAGGGAGGGAGGGAGGGAGGGAGGGAGGGAGGAAAGAAGGAAGAAAGGAAGGAAGGAAGAAAGGAAGAAAGGAAGAAAGGAAGAAAGGAAGAAAGGAAGAAAGGAAGGAAGGAAGGAAGGGAGGGAGGGAGGGAGGGTGGGAGGGAGGAAGGAAGGAAGGAAGGAAGGAAGGGAGGGAGGGAAGGAGGGAGGAATGAAGGACAAAAGGAAAGAGAGAATCAACTCACAGTCATTGGGAGGGAGTGGGCTGAGAAGAGGATGACCACATCATCTCTGTCTTCTTCTGGGAACTTGGCCAGTTCTTCCTGAATTGTCTCCACAAATGACTGTATCAACACACACAAAATACATTACATAAGTTGGTTCAGTTCAGGACAACACATACTGGGACCATTAGTCTTACATCAATGCCTCATTTGGTGTTCGGTCATCAAGGTGATCCGCCATCTTGGTTATACACAACAGAATGTTGTGCATTGTCTACCATGAGACCAAAACAATGCAGTGGTATTTTGATGGATAATGCAACCTCTAAAGCCTAAGAGTAGCATACAAGTTCTTCAGGTGACCGGCCAAAGATGTGCAGCTGAAAAAATAGTGGACTGTTTCCCTCATTTGAATGGAACAGACGCTGACACAACTTCTTTCAGTTCTTGTGTATAGCCAGCCAAGGGACAGGATGTCATGTACCCGGTACTCGCTAATCATCCAAAATAACATGTAAACATGAGGATGTTTCATTTATCTATACCTAAAATTAATGGTGCCTCCGCAATTTTATTTTAGCTAGTCTCATTTGAAATTAACTGTACAAAATGCAAACCTATCTAATATCCACGAAAACATGCTAGCTCAATTGCATAACATTTTGAATGCAGTTTTCGTAAAACCATCTACATGTAGAATCAATTCAAGTAATTCTAAAAATTGGAAGCTTCACATAAATGTGCAATACAATTATGCTCCTGTTTTTGTGTCTTGATGTTGTTAACTTTATTTTCTCTCTCAAAAACCATTTGGTTGACAAATTCAAATGTTGAAGGTTAGATGTCGGCATGGAAATTACTTTAAAGGAAATAAAAACAAGGCATTAGCTAAAATCCGTTTTCCATGTGTACACAAAGTTAAAAATTGTATGTAACATTCGAAAAAATTTAAAAAATACAGAAAAATACATTTGTAGCATAAATTCAATTTTAAACCCGTCTGTGTAGCGATTCCCGCGGAAAATAAAAATTTAATGAGCTAGGCGATGACGTGGTTTCGTAACGTCACATATCACCCACACTCGCAGCAGGCCGACCCTAAAATTTTTATAAGGATAGCTTTTGGGTCGAAACGCGCGTCAAAATGAGTTATTGTGTGATATTCCGATGTAATACAAACACTAGTCATCATAGAGGAACAAGCAGTTATCTTACGGTTCCACATGAATCCAATTTTATTCAAAACAATGAATGCGAATGAGCCTACAAGTCGACTAGGTATTGCCGAGCTTGGGCTCGTTTTCAGAATAATTATATCGAATGCAACCAACGGGAGATAATCTACACCAATATACATACATAGCAAACATATATCGTATCCAGCTACAGAAAGTAACGTGTATAATCTCATAATATCACTAGAATATCGATGTATGAAGGAGGAGTTGTACAATTTATCACAACACCTTAAATCAGTGAGCAAATTTCTATCGGTCCTGCTAGCTCAGTTGGTAAACGCGTTGGTTCCTTGGCATTTATTTTGCAATCGGGCGACGTCGGTTCAATCCCGACACCAAACCATTGATTTTTTGGGGGGTTTATGTTTTTACTAAGTAATAAAAACCAAATCAATTTGTATACTATGATGCACTGTTTGTAAATATTTTTGTAGTAATTATTTATTCACTACATAAATGAAAATATGGTAATTATATATAACGATGTTTCTAAATGTTATTTATCCAGACAGATCACCATTTGTTTTCACATATATAATTACAATACATTACCGTACAATATATATATACAATTAATAAATTATATAGCCATTACATTATATTTGTTTGGATAAATAAAATTTAGAAACATCGTTATATAATTCCCATATTAAAATTTTGGTGGCGAATAAATAATTACTAAATTTTGTTTATCTATATTTACAAACAGTGCATCATAGTATGAAAATGAGTTATTTTTAAGTTATAACAACAAAAGTAAATTATTCTGACCATTAAAACAAACGTATGCCCTTTACTTTGTTAAACTGAATGTCATTCACACATTTCATACTTGGACATCAAAGAACCGGATTCACAATGAGCTAAACCATTTGTTTTACCAAAACACGATATATCTATTTCAGCAAATTAGCACTGCCTTGCTACTCATGCAGCTATGCGGAGTGATGGCACATGCTTTATGAATATACCATGTTTTGATTACAAAATCACTTAATATCACTTTTTGCGTAACAAATTTGCAAACAATATTTTTGGCTTTGCTACAGTTCTTTATGATGTTGAATTGTTAATATGCACCAACTTCATTTTATATTAAAAAAATTTGATGATGAAACACAAAAGTGCGTTTTTCTCAAACTAAGGAAATGAATATATCACATTTTGCTTTGAAGCCGTTTACATGTAATGTTGGCAAGGTAAGGCGAGTGAACGTGTTACCTGTATGAGTCCAGGGTGTGTGGCCCACCGGTCAATGACTGACCAGATGGTGTTGGTTGGTTGATTGCGCTGTTTGTAGAACCTGTAGATGGCATTGAGGCTACTGCCTGTTGTGGTGCAGCTGTACTGGGGATACTGGGTGAACGCCACCACCCGTTTCACACGGTCTCTGCCAACAAGACTTAATCATTGAGAGCAGAACCTTAGAATGCAAGTGGACAAGAAATTGTTTGGCTTACCGAGAAGGCGTGAATCAAAATTGGTTGTATCTCTACATGGCCATTCTGAGACATTTGTCAACTTTGTTTCTAAACAAATTCATGCTGCAAGCATTTATAAAAAGTAAAAAAGGTAAGTTCTTATACAACGCAGTGTCCAGTCCTCAGGACTGCTCAAAGCGCTTTACACTTTACTCCCTGGCAGACCTGTTCAATAGAACACCATCTCAACTTCTCTGGGAAGCATTGCAATTAATGTGCAAAGACTAATCGTACACAAATATCTACCATTGTCTATAGCCAGGTACTCATTTACACAGATGAGTGAACTGGAGCAACGTAGAGTGAACGAACTTGCTCAAGTAAAAAGAATCAAGTCCTTCGGGACTGCTCAAAGTGATTTACACTTTACTCTCTGGCAGGCCTTTTCAATCGAACACCATCTCAACTTCACTGCTATTAATGCGAGAAGACTATTCGTACACAAATACCAGCGATCAACCCGGCAGCACAAGATTTGAACCCCGGTTCTCTCGACTGAGAGTCCATCTAGGCACTAGTCCATCTAGGCTCTGGGCACTGCGTCACTGTGTTCCACTTTCTAATCATATTCACGCTGCAAGCATTTATACAATCCACAGACAATCTGTTCCATTTATTTGTAACAAGCAACATTTACAGCTGACAGCAAGCACATCATACAGACAGCAGACTACAAGCACACTATACAGACAGCTGACTGCAAGCACACTGTACATACAGCTGACTGCAAGTCCACTGCACAGACAGCTGACTGCAAGCCCACTGTACAGACAGCTGACAGCATGCACAAGGTAC
This sequence comes from Escarpia spicata, assembly GCA_963995525.1. Taxonomy (NCBI): domain Eukaryota; kingdom Metazoa; phylum Annelida; class Polychaeta; order Sabellida; family Siboglinidae; genus Escarpia; species Escarpia spicata. The sequence continues at coordinate 23,867,897 of OZ023208.1, forward strand.
AGACAGCTGACTGCAAGCACATGGTATAGACGGCTGATTGCAAGCACATGGTACAGGCAGCTGACTGCAAGCACGTCACACAAACACCTGAAAGCAAACACACCATACACACAGCTGACTGCAAGCACACCATACAGACATCTGACTGCAAGCACACCGTTCAGACAGCTGACTCCAAGCATACATTACAGACAGCTAACTGCAAGCACATCATACAGACATCTGACTCCAAGCACACCATACAGACATCTGACTGCAAGCACACAATACAGGCAGTTGACTGTAAGCACACCATACAGACATCTGACTGCAAGCACACCATACAGGCAGTTGACTGTAAGCACACTACACAGACAGCTGACGTCAAGCACACCATAGAGACAGCTGACTGCAAGTACACTGTACAGACAGCTGACTGCAAGCACACCATACAGACAGCTGACTGCAAGCACTCCATACAGACAGCTGACTGCAAGCACTCCATACAGACAGCTGACTGCAAGCACTCCATACAGACAGCTGACGTCAAGCACACCATAGAGACAGCTGACTGCAAGTACACTGTACAGACAGCTGACTGCAAGCACTCCATACAGACAGCTGACTGCAAGCACACCATACAGACACAGCCAGGCAATGGTGTTGCTTAGTAATTGATATATCAAATGGAAAAAGGTTACAACAATTTATAACACTAATCATAAATGCAGATGTACATATTCAATAGGCTAATGCTGGCGTGTACAGTACAAATACGCTGATAACACAAAAACAGCGAACACTGCCTACTTGACATAATACAATGTAAATAACACTCATGGCAGAGTTGGAACAAAAGTAAACCAACCTCAGTGTGGAGGAACTTCGTTGCTGCCCTAAATGCTAACAGGCAGTAAGTAAGTAAGTAAACCAACCTCTCGAGTTGTTCAAGAGTCTCCTCTGTGAAGGGATGCACGTAGCGGAACGCGATGTAGAACTTGTGTGGAGCTGAAACAGCAAGACAACCATTGATCCGACAAACCAGTTCTCAGAACGTTATATTCAAATGTGCAGTGTTTCAAGGCAGACAATTGTAACAGACAAAGCGTTCTCGAGACAGCATATACTATATTTGTTGTATTACGCGTACAGTCTGCCTAACAAATATTTGAGACGTGAAATATGTCAAACTTTTGCGGCCAAATAAGCGTACAGGGGGGTCTTTGGGTTCCTGGGTACAGTCATCTCGACAGAAGTTACTGGCAAACACTTTACGAGCAAAATCATACCGGAACACTGTAAAGTCTGATAATTCAATATTTTCTTTCATCATTGAGCTTTGAATCTAGTGCGACAGTGGTAAAAAATTCACTATGATGATAGATTCAACACTCAAAGTTGGCAACTTGGCATTGGAAATCGCTGTCAAGATGTCAAATGCTGCGAGTAATGGGGTTGGATGCTAATTTGGGCATATATACTAAACAGAACAAATATGATGTAGGTTAATCAGCAACTGACTACATGTTTCCCCTCTCATGCATATTCATCAAGGCCTCATCATTTCCTCCCCTGACTCACCTGTTTGTGGACTGATCTCATCCAGTAGCTTCACCATGCCCTGGCCCTGCAGCTCAGTCCACTTCTTGATAGGGGAGCCACCACCGATGTGTCGGTAATACTCCACAATCTTTGGCGTTCTCTTATTGGCAATGTATTTAGCAACTGCCCTACATGGAAGGAACATACACAGCTACTCATAAATAAGGTGCAGTACCACTTTTTAATTGTAACTAAACAAATGGTAGACGTAACTATTGCACATTAAACTGCTATGACGGCAACATATTTACAATAGTTTAAAACAAGCTATTGTTGCTATTGTTGATTTTAATAATTAGTTATATACAATTACACACCATACGTCAGACACATTTATCAATTTGTTCTACACACACTCACATTAATTTTATAAATTGTAAATGCAATAAAAATATAACTCACAAATATTCAATATTAAGTTTCACATTATTTGATGGCTTTTTGCATGTATAAACTGGTATATTTAACAATAACAGCACAGTGGAACATCACGGTTAAGGTCACCCACAGGACTGGCCGAAAGTGACTGGAATAGTATGGTGACTGCATTAGCTGGACTAGTTTCCCAGTCCCATGCTCGACCATATGGGAATATTTTGGGATTGTTGTAAGGTGACTTTAATTGCAAGGTATTACCGAGGGGAACATACAGCAATAAACACAACTGTTTTTACAAACACAATGATACTGTTATACTAACAAAATATAGTGGGAAGCACACAGAGAAGAGGCTAGAAATCAAGAGTAACTCACGACTGAAATGGGAAGCGCATGATGTCTCTATCGGAGAATAATCTAAGGAGAAAGCCGTGTACATCGTCCAATTTCTCTGGGCCACCCATATTCAGCATGACAATGCCTGTCTTCACGCTGGCTTTATTTCTGCAACAACACCATGTGTGAAGTGACTTACTGTAAGAAAGACCGAACTGTCAATGCACCAAATGATCAAATACACAACCAGCTGTTCAAACAAAACAAAATCAAGCAATAGCAGAATCATCAAAAATAGACAGCAACTGCTGAGTGAGCATTGAATTAAAACTCAAAAGAATTGAATTATTATATTTAAAAAAACTCATGCCAGTGCATTAGTTACTGGCAGATGTTATCATTTTGAAAATATTATTCAAATACATTAAAATACAACAATTAAAGGGAACGTTTTAGTACCATTACAGTTCACATAGAAGTGTATGCCCAGTCGATAGATGTTGTGAATTCACTTAATGTTACCTACCCAGCATCTTTCTCCTGCTCAGAAAACAGGGCTGCACTTGTAACAAAACATTGCTGACGTTGTTGGCGACAAAAATGTTGTACAGTCCTTCGAAACTCTACAAACATAAGCACTTTCTGGTTAGTGGCAGGTTGATTTGAGAAGAATTATCGGCATTATTCAGTATTACCCAGTATCAACTGCAATGAAGTTAAAACAATGGTTCAGAGGTGTGGGACAGTGAGCATTCAAAATGTTTTAAATATTTTCTGGTAATTTTCTACAATAAAAATTTCCCTTCAAAATGTAATTTAGTCAAATAGCCAACGGTCAATGGGAACCGTTATTTGTTAACAACTGAGCATATTCATGACAGGAAAACTAACTTAGAAAATGATTTACTTTATGTATCTGCAGCTGTTTTTCCCTAATCAGGGATTTTGAAGTGTACCGAGTTCAAAAAGGCCAGTTTGTGAGTTTCCGTATATTCGTCCCAAGTCCAGTAAGTTTTTACTAGCTCTACTAACTATGTTACATTCTCTGGTCAGAATTAGCATTACCACATAATTGTCCACAGTTAGGTATATCTATGTCCTCGTAAGTGCACATGGGTCACTGTGCTGTTTTTCATGTGAGCCTAGTGGTAAACATACGCTCTATCAATATAATTACAATAGCAGGGGCAGATCCAGAGAGGGTAGGCAAATTCATATTCAGTAGTCTGACCCAGACCTCCAGCATGTCATGCTGTCAGATCATGAGTTCAGAAGACAGGGCAGGGGTGCTGTTGAAATTTGTTTGCTGCCGGACCATACCTTCAGCTCTTCTTCAGCTTCTCTCTTCTGTCTTGACTGATGACACCAGAAGACAGAGGGGAGGGGGTGCTGTTGAAAATTGTTTGCTGCCTGTCACTGTAACTTCACCTCATGGTAACCTAAACTGGGGCACATTCCAAAGGTCTGTCCCCCAGACCCCTGGATCTGCCTATGAATATAGCGGCCAGCACCTACTCAAAGAGCTTTTTATGTTTAAAAACAACATGTTTTGAATAAAATCAAGGTATCATGCGTTTACACTGAACATTGCATTTACTTAGAATTTTTTTATAACGGTTCCATTTACATTTAAGAAAAATCAATCTTATGTTGAGATGATTCAAAGGGGGCTCAATGCCGCCTAAATATGTCACTGTTTACATGTGCTAAATATATACCTGCTGTGAAAGCATGGCAACCAACCCCAGCTGCTAGGCTAGCTCTTACCTGTATTTACCTGCTGTGGTGACACAGGTCAAGTATCCAGGGTACTACCAAGGTGCCTGCCTAGTGGCACGTCCATGAAGTAATAAATAACACAAGCAGCCAAATGTAGTTACGCTTCAACATTTATGTGAGTCAAACACAATAGTGGGCGTGCACTGTCAAGGTGGGTACGTGAGGTCAATACCCTGGCCGTGCTTCAGTACCATAAGTGCAATGTACGCTAGGCTCACTACTTAAGCTTCTTCTTAGTTTACCAGTTTGCATCTACAGGCATTGATTAACATAATCATACACTATATTCAAACACACAACTATGGGTTACCCAACTGTAATGTATATATGAATTGGGAATTTGGGATGCATGATATTAACAATTGAAATGAATGGAATCAAACAATGAACATTCGTTGGTGTTAAACTTTTACATTTCCAGGCAGGTTACCCAACTGTAATGTATATATATGACTTGGGATGTATGATAATAATAATTAAAATGAATGGAATCAAATAATGAACATCCATTGGTGTTAAACGTTTTACATTATCAGGCAATTCAGCAGTCCCACAAAGCACACTACCACATATGATTGCTAAATCCGCATTACGTAGGAACAGGTGCTGGGCAGATAAGGTAGGCGTGCGTACGACAGCTGTTTGTGTTTCCAGTAGTAGTTTGAGGGTTCAACGTGCTAGAGCCTAGACTCGTCTAGAGTAGACTCTAGAGTCATCACTACATCAATGGTGATTTACACTTACGACTTTCAGTATGCATATTTAAACAGGAAATGTCACATCATACGTGAAAACTGTAACGATAAGATCAATACAACTAACCTTTTGTACCTCGTAGCCCAACAAATGCCATCGTCATCTACCGGCACCCAGATGCTAACTGTTAACTGTCAACTGTCAACAGGTCCATTCGGGGCGATTTGTTGTCGCTAATTTCTGGACCCGGAAATCAATTGAAATAATGGCGCCATCTGGTGAAGGTATTTCCTATCTCATAGTAGATTGGCGCCATCTGGTGAGTCTCGCTGTAAAACTTGGCAACCAAATGCTGTGTTCACAACTACTGACAACTTACATTATATATATATTATATATATTATAATGTAAATATATAAGTATGAAATAATTGGCCCACACTGACATATATTGGATATTGACAATGATACATGTTCTTTAAGTCAATTATGAAATGGTTTTTTTTCTATCTGAACTATGTGTATTTCTGAGTCGTCTTCCCATTTTACGCGGACGCCAAATGTTACAGCACTTTTGTAGACGTATTCTTCACCTGATTTATGTCTAAGAACATTTAGATCAGCCGAATTACTCATTCGCTGATCCCCGAAAGGTTACACCTTCATTGAAGTTCCTCTATTACGTTGCTCTTTGAGCTCTCACAAAATCAAAGCTCATGCTATTCAAGAAACAGAAACAAACGACTTCCAAAACGATATGTTGTCTTGATGACCTTGCATTTTTAGAAGTTGATTTACAAAGCCAATTTATTCCGGGCAGCTTGAAATTCTCAAATGGTGAATTGTAGCTTCTCAAACACAATGGGCAAAATCGTTGTATAATTTGTGTATTTGATGTGAAATCAAGTCAGTATCTAGCTGAAACTACTTGCATAAGCCCTTTAGGTCTTCCACAACCAATTCCAGGAAGGAACATACCAAAAATATAGGTCAATTATCATACTGTCCTGCCTTACGCCTGTTTCCACTCGAACTATTGATGACGGCTGCCTACAGTCAGCATTCTTACAACTGGCTTTACCGAGTGATGTTAGTTTGGGGTCTACCAATACACCCCAGTCTCTTCCGCAATGCATATCTCTATATATGATTTCAAAAGTGGCCTTGATGCCCACAGAATTGAAAGCGCTTAATTTATTTGCCTGTTTCATTACCTGGTGCACTATAACGATAACATCTAGCATCTTTATTTTCCTGAATCAAAACTGTTTGATAGATGGCGTTGATGTTGTCATCTATCTGCATGAGTACATCCTCGCAAGTCAGGGCCGTTTGCCATGCAAAACTAGCCCTGGCAGATCTCCTACGCGAAGTGCGGAAGTTAGCTGAGTCAAACTAGTAAAATACTTCACCCATGAGAAGAGCGCAAATACCTGCCCCAATTTGAAGACGGATAAACGGCTTTTGGGAATCCCAATATAATGACCCGTTCGCCCATTAACACGTGCAGTTGAACGGTATTGTGTATTCGAATAATTACTTCTACGTCCTAAACATTGCATATATCACGAATCACGGTTGGTTGAAATGAGTTTTATTATGACCACCTGACCTGCCGTCAACCACTGATATAGTGATCAATTTAATAGGCGGAGCTTAAATTCAGAGTTTCGCAAAGCGATTAGTCTCGTTTAACTGACCATCGCCTGGCTGTGTGACTTCGCCATGAAGATAGTCTGGCTCAGAGTCGCGTTTTGACTGCCCACTTGTAGACAACCATAAGAGCTGCCACCTAGTGAACATGCATGTGATTAAAAGGCACTAAAATACGAAAAAAGTTTAATGTCGGTTTATTGTGTGTGTGACATGTTTCAATATAAGTTTAATGTTGAATAATTGTTATAGTATAGTATACTGATAAAAATGTCGACTTATTTAATTTGTTATTACATAGTTGCCCTGAGAACCAATCATCGTCTCAACCTAAATCTGGGGTAAAGCCCCCTACCGGTAACATTGGCAGGAGCTTAATAATCCAGGCCGTATGGTGAGGTGCCAATGCTGCCACCTCACGGCGCCTGGATAATCGAACAAAGCGATCAGCCGAGGGATACTAAAGATATATATATACGATCTCTGGGGATACTGCTGGCTGGCACTGACGTAATCAGCAGCAGCGACCCCTGGCGCGCGAGGATGCATAAGTACCATCTTGTCGAATACCTCGCACACTCACGCTTTCTAATATCGTTATTGGACTAGACAGTATGCTTGAATGACTTGGATGGGATCAAAAAACAAGATGACATAATCATACCTTTGTTTATGTCTACCATTACAGAACATGCCGGCAACAACAATTAAATTATATTGCCGACGACGATATTTTGTAATTCTACTTATATAAGTATTACGTTGTATACGCATTGTTAGTGACGTAGTTGTGGATATGACTAGTAGTCCTTATCATGCTTATGTATATGTGTTGTACGGATTGTCAGTGACGTCACTATATATATATATATAACATGACGTTGGTACTTTCTTGGCAACTTAACTATGGCTACGGTGGGCGCATTTCTTATATTTCTGCCAGTAATCCTGTCGTTCGCAGCTAGAGGTAAGCGTACGTTAGAAACAATCTCATGTAGAACATCAGTTTTGGAACGGCTGTAGAATCACTCAAAACGGGTTCAGTGCAACAGTACAGTCTGTCGTTTTTGTGATTGTGTGTGTGTATGTGTGTGTGTGTGTGTGTGTGTGTGTGTGTGTGTGTGTGTGTGTGTGTGTGTGTGTGTGCGTGCGTGCGTTTGTGTATGTGCGTGCATGTGAGTGTGCGTGCGTGCGTGCGTGCGTGCGTGCGCATATGCCTGCGCGCGTCCCTACGTATACGTGTATGTGCGTGTTGTACAACTTGTATTGTATACTATCAGATTTGTAGGGCACCCGGTATTCGGTGTTATGATTTATGCAGCTTCCAAGGGAAATGAAATCCTTGGATTAATTAGGCGAAGTATAGCGTAAAAGAAAAAAGAACTAATAATACCGCTGTACAAAACAATAGTGAGGACTCATTTAGAATATTGTATACAAGCTTGGAGGCCATATCGCAAGAACGACATAGATATGCTAGAAAGAGTACAGAGGAGAGCGACTAAAATTGTAGCAAAACTGAAGGATCTTAGTTACAAATGTGTCTAAAAGAATGTGGTTTAACAACACTAGAGACCAGGAGATTGAGAGATCAGATAGAAGTATTTAAAATATTACATTACATTAGGAGCAGTGCAGATTAGATATAAGAAAGTTCTCATTTTCACAAAGGACTGTAAATGAATGGAACAGATTATCTCCTGATTGTGTGGGTGCTAGTGGCGTGAATTTGTTTTAAAATAAAATCGACACATACCTCAGAAGGGCGGGATACATGTAAATAAAAGGGTTGGACTCTCGATAAGCCAAAGGGCTTCCTTGTCCACCTGCCATCTAGAGTTAATACTCTGGGTGGCAATCTTGTTAAATAGTCAATTACGCCATGAATAAGGAACACAAGCAATGTGTTACTTCGTTCCAATTGTTACATAATGTATTTACATGTTTCCTATTACTACATCTGTACTGTACTGACCATTATGTATCAATAAAGATTATTATTATTCACTTGTAAAATGTACATTTTCTGGCCATGAATCAACCCCTTTAGCCATATAATTTTACTGTGATCATACCAAATGAAAATTGTGGACAACACGTGTCAAGGATAAACTGTTGACTGTGTAAGATTCCTGTTTTCGAATTTTATTTTATTTTGTTTTTGGCTGCCATTCTCGATAGAAAGTTCTGGTTAGAATGTGTTTAATCGTAAAACTATTACTCGGGTGGAATTTCATATTGACAAAAACTATTCAAAGTATATTCCGTTGGAGTTTCTCAGATAGTCAAAACAGTACCAGGTTTCGCAAACATGCCTACCTGAGTTAATTGCGTATCTTCTGTGATCCTTTTCAGAAGTTACAACACGACATATCATTATCACCGTCGAACACAGGGAAATATTTTCCATGCAAGGTGAGGAGGTTTGCATTCGCTAATAAAGGCAACTTGTTTATTTGCTCATATGAAAACATTGCAGGTGTGCGTGGAATGTATATAAATACTGTATATGTACGGGGTATTTCACTATGATTTGCGATTTTTATCATGGCTATCGATGTGCAGTCGGCGGGTTAATGTTAACCGTCGCATATGTGTAGTTGACCGTATAATTATAACAACTGTCCAGTCTGTTCGGGGACACAATAGTTCGGATGTTAGGATTGACGGACGTGCGAGTGTAACATTTTCATTGTTCAGATTCCTCGTACAGGTTGTCACTATATGTGAGTAATGTGACCCGTCACAGCGAACCGGGTATTTAGTGTCACAGGCCTATTCTGCAAATGAGCCAAAAATAGCTGACTTCCTTCCTTCCTTCCTTCCGTATAGCGATCACAGCCATCATTGACTATTCTATCACTGTATGGGGAATCTGCGTTGTTACAGCAAGATCTCATTCTTCTAATCTCATTTTTCAATATCTGCTTTATTTCCCTAGACAAATAACCCCAAACTAATAAAATACTAAATGTATGTTTGCTACGTGCTACGGGCATTTTTTAAAGGTATATTTTAGCAATAAATCAAAAACTACCAAAGATATTTCTATGAATGGGGTATTATTTTTAAAGCTCATAATTTGTGGAATCTAAAATGGTACAAAACTATACTTCACAATGTTGCTACTTAATACCCACTTTGCAGTGGCAGATTACACCAATACAACGTTGTGTTAAGACATACAGACTCTTTTATTCAGACTACGGAGACGACGACGAGACGATCAAGTTGGATCCAGAGTACGCCTACTATGACAACAGGTTTGGCATCTTGGACGAGGTCGTTTCCGTTGGCGTACAAGAAGACGAAAACACGACCAAGTAAGCCGCTATGTGTTGCAGCTATCAGTTTGTGATCTTGGAATGGCAATCCTCGTAGACCTAGTGTACTTTCTTTCACAATATAATTGATTTGATTGGTTGAACGTGCTAGAAGAGTTATTTTCCAAACATGCTACATTTTATTTCCTCTGAGCAAATGACTGATATCTAGTGTTTCTTTATTTAAGTTGTTTGACTTCAGAGATTGTACTGTTCTATTTGGTACTCATGTTTCCGTGCGTGTCTGTATAAGTGCATGCATTGTGTTCTATCTCCGCACAGAATAAATAGCACACTGCAAGAAAAGAGACGCAACAACAACAACACAGACACGGCGGATGTTAACAGTAAAGAACAAAACCAAACCTCAAGTAGTTATATCAGAAAAATCACACAAAACGAGAAAGATCACGCTAACACAAGAAACAGCAGCAACAAAGAAAAAGACTTTGATGTAAAAGAACTCGACAGAAACGTGACACACAACAAAGCGTTGACGCAGCCGATGGCGGTGAAGGGGAGAAAGCGTCGAGACGTATCTGCCGAGACGACGGGGCAACAAGAAAAAAGTCACGTGATTCTCGCGAGACAAGCGAAAGCCGACGACACGGTGTATGACTGGTCCGTGGACGAACTTTCTGAATCCGAAAAATGGCAAGTCGACAGGGTAGATCCAGGAAGGAAGGTAAGAATATGCTTTTCACGAAATTAACAGTGTGCATGTGTGTGGGTGAGTGTGTGTGTGCGTAAGTGCGTGTGTATGGGGTTGATGCGTGCGTGTGTGCGTGCATACGTATTCACGTGAGACTTTTTCTTTAATTTGTCCTATATCACCAGTTGCGCCGCTACACCTTAGCGTGACACAAAATCTGCTCATTTAGCCACCTTTACGCGATCCTACATATTCCACATGTTGGCCATACATTGTGTATGTACTATGTATATGTTGTAGACTTTCTTGGAGCGAGCGATCCAAGCGTTTACCTTCCTAAAAAAGTACCCGTCCGTGACTACTCCAATTATCGTTGTTGTCGCAACGATCCTCGGTTACTGCTGCTGTTGGTGAGTTACGTCATCGGTGGCGGTAGACTACGTCAAGTATTGAAGCAGCTTTATAGTCGCATAGCGTGCGTGTCTATGTGCATCACTATGTACAAGTCGGACTCTATACGGCTACAATGCTTAATAAATTTACATATTTAATACATTTAATATCTAGACATCAGCCTAAAAACTAAATTGTTTTTATTTTATTTTGACGCCTCTTCTGGTGCTACAAAAGCTTGCGGTTTATGTAATTTTCAAATTAACGGGACTTTATATATGATAAACGTCATGTGTACCCTAAATACAATAAACTTGCTGTCGTATTGTATCCAACATAACCACCGCACCTGTCACCAAACCTACTTGGTAATTCTAGTTCCCCCTTTGGTTTCACAATGCATCGAGTCAATGAATAGACGGGTCTATATACAACAAAAGGTGTTTTTGTATTGTGGGAGTCTTATCCAGCAGTGGAAGGGAGCTTAGTGCTACCCCTCTACTGACAGATTCCCTTTTGTGGTTGATCTGATGTACAAAAAGGGTTAGGTTGAAGGTTATCATTAGGTTGAAGGTACTTTTGACAATATTGACGCGTCTATAAGTGGACGGGTAGAAAACACTTAAAAGCCATCGTCTCAGCAATGTCTACGATACATTTTAGGGGTGTCATCGAATGACATCAGTGATGTTGTCCGCATGCACGCGGACGATCTGAGTCTTGACACGGCGAAACATCATTACACCGATCTCATCAGTGCCGGATTTAGAGCAAGGTCGACGAGGCAGTTGCCCAGAGGCCCCACCATACAATTTTATGGGGGCCTCCACAAAACGCTTTTTTGGTAATTTCTTTGGGGTGGAAACGTAACTTGTTTTAGTCATAACATGAGTACTTTAATTTGATGCAAATTGCTGTTCGATGTGGGCAAAAGTCATAATTTGCTGTGACGTCGCTATTGTAAAAAGTAGGAAGGAGTGAACAGTTATATATGATACGATATTCGGCCAATAACTGCACAGGGGCCCTCACAGTCCTAAATCCGGCGCTGGGTCTCATTAGACATCGTCTAACCATGTTTTCCCTGGATATACGGTGCGTGTTGTATTGAATTGTGTTTCTGCTGTCGCGTATAGTTGCTGCACGCCCTGCTTGGTGCTCTGCTGCTGTGATCCGCGCAACGTCGGGAAAAAGTCGGCGGAACAATACTTGGTTGGACTCCGGAAGGATTCCCGGGGAAACTACGTCATCGATGACATTACAGATTACGAGCGCGAGGCCGCCGGTCGCGCCGCCGACATTTATTGATGACGTCAGCTCGCCAATTCCCACCATTGTCGCTAACAGAACACGTGCCAAGTTCCTTCATGCAGGAAATTTGTGAAAATATGCACTGGGATATAATATTCAAGACCCACCCATAAAAGTACACGAGTTACGAGTGACATTTATTGTAGGCATACTAGCACGAGTTCCGTGTTGCTAACTGTGATTACATTCCTTAGTAAATACTTGAGGTAAGGATCGAGAGCAACTAACATGATGCCGGACTGAGTGGCCGTTGCTAAGTTGTGAAAAACGCTATTATTAGAATGGTGTAAGGTGCAGCACGTACTAATGACCAAAAAGATTACTATTGAAATATGTTATATTGAATAGTCATGAAAATATTGACAAAACTATTTTTACTGATTTTCTAACGTAGAAACGTAGAACGACGATACGATGTAGCACTCACTTACTGCGCAACCTGACATTCTCCTGCGTCGCGAAGTGTGACCGCTTCTCCAACTACGACATGCTTGAAGAACTACTGAATCCACGACCAACAAGTTAAACAACACCTGTATTACGATCTTCGCCGAGTAGGGTTTCGGCAATATTTTGCACGACAGATGCAGCTGGACACTAACAGTTCAGGTTAACCCCCTCGTGCAGTAGTACAACTATGTCCCACCTATAGAGTTAATTATTCCCGTAAATAGACTAGCGTGTTATATTTATATAATTGTGATCCCAACAATAACATTCCGGAATCCGGCGGCTTCTTAATATTCCAGAACGCCGCCGTCTTTTCGTGTTCCGTCTACACTTTCTGTACCATATCCCGTCTCCTAAATGTCTTGTATTCGAAAATAACTCAACTTTCACAGCAGTCTTCGTGAGCTCGTGATCTTGATTATATAGACTGCCAAAGTAAACCAACACGTTTGTAACAAAGTTTTCGTACACTTTATTAGCAAAACGAACCACAACTAAAAGTACAAGGAATGTTTGTTTTCTTTCAAAACACAGGCACCTCGCATGTGTGCCCCAACAAGTATCATTTTTACATAATTCTTTAGGGTTGTACTTTGAGATATTTTCACTGCAATGAAGTGTTTGTCCTTAACCACCACTCGGCTGCCAAGTCTTGCCTGCGCCCCATTCACTCAACGTAAGCAAGTCTAGATAATAAGCTACATAACCCACCTAGCTGCTTTGATCAACAATCTGTGCTTGTACTCCTAGGAAAAAGGATGTATTCCGAAACTACAGCAGCAACAGCAAACTGGAGCAACCATTAAAGAGCAACACATAAATTTAACAGGACTGTAAAGTTAATGTTTTCCAAGACTGCAATGTGTTGAAAATGATCAGGATTAATCAATACATTGTTTCAAAAAGGATATTCGTTTTAAGACTGTTATGTTGATAATAGAGAAACTAAACAGAAATACTGATATACAATATATGTGTACATATTAGTTATAACTATCTGACATCTTTCAATGAACAACTATCATTATACAATGAGTAATTAGCCACTACCGCTACTTGATACTAAGTCAAATGTTGTGCACACCTTTTTTGAGCGATTTCCAAACATGACATGTTTACTATGTTTAACAATGTTCATCATTACACATTTAAAAACGTATTTGTATGTTAGGTAGAAACAGCCTTGGCAAATGCATAAAATTTCAATCAACTCTAACTGAAAACACGAACATTAAAACATCCTCGACCATAATATAAACACTGTTTAAACATAAACACAATCATTTAGTACAGTAATAGATACAATTTGCAATGCAACTACGTAATTTTCAGACAAATCTAATTAACGACAACCATGCATCCCCAATACGATTTTCATACAGCAACCTATTTTACAAGTGCGCACGATGATCCACAGAAACAGTATGTGGAAACACAGATCTACGCTTCCGGTAGTTCACAGCATGGTTTTATGCATACGAACATATCTCAGATTACAATCTGTACGCATTTCTCATCATCAGATCGAAGTATGCGTCATTGTCGACCGACGCACTCACGCCGCAGTAGTAATTTATGAATTCGTCCTCCTTTATCTGAAACCACAATTCAAAGTAATTAATGACAGGACAGTTAAACAGAATAATTAGTAAACAAAATGTTTATTGTGATAAGGTATTCAGAAAAAATAAACAGATTGTGGTAACTGCTCGTCTAAACAGAGAACGGAGATTGTCTACCTCCTATTAATTCATTTTCATTGCGATACTCGTGATATGTTAATTTTTAAAATTGTTATGCTTCACTGCCCAACAATTCAAAATAAATTCCATGCTCTTTCTGAAAGATATGTTGGTGACTATTCACATAATTATATAAAGTATGCAATCATCCTGTTTGACCATAACAACTTGTAAACATTGATAACGACACCAGAATTCAAGCATGATCACCTTGCAAAAATGTTACAAATGTGATTCATATTTCATAAGTGCAAATAAACTATTATACCCATAAATTGTATGCCTAATTACAGTATATTTGGTGATCTGTATTTACATAGAACACAAATTTAAATAAGCATAATAATATGCAACAATACAGTTATTTACATGGTGGTTTTTGTTTTATTTTCACCCTGTTGAGCCCGATATAAACCCACATACTGCCATGTACATGAAAATAAGGTGTTATACATACATTTAGTTATACAAATTGTGAGTGAACCAGGAAAATGCATGTGACTTTGACCTTGTTAGTACTCTGTGCAAATATGTGCATGCATATAACTGTTGCATGATTAGTTTAAACATTATTAAAACTTCATTATAACTAAGACATCTAGAGTGTAGAGTAAGTGTGTTATGGCCATGCAGTTAATGAGTACGCTGCACACAAGCAAGTATACAATTTAAAGCATCGGCAACAACAAAACATGTTGAGTTCACTGTAAAAAGCCAAACAGGAGATTAAGCATATTCAACATACATACAAATCCAATTAAAATAATCAAACATGTCGATAATAAAATAAAATTAATAAAGTTAGCAAAAAACCATTATAATATTAACCCCAAGATTGATGTAAAAATTATATGCCCAATTTCAAAGGCCATCTATGTTCAAATTTACTGCCAGTGTGAAACCCCTGACCGTTAACTTTTCACTTGGACTAGCAACTCTCAAAAACTGCCTGTTTGCACGGTCGCCATCTTTTCAGTAAATGTCAAAATTCATACTTTTCAAACTGACATTTCAAATGTTGTTTAACTGTAATGTTAATATCTGGATATGGACAACCCAATTTTGAGTGAACCACCAACATTACCAGGTTAAAGGTCGACCAACATTTCAACTCATGTTAATTAGTGTTAATGGTAATAATAATAAGTAATAATAATAATACTTGACACAAAAGTGGAGGGAGAATGCCAAATATAATGTTAGATTACGGTCTACATAAAAATCAAACTAGGAAAGTGAGGCTCATGGATTGGGAGGGTGTGATTGGTATGTACTCCCTTCCCCCAGCTGAAGCAAGAGTTTCACTCAAAGGAAAAGAGTTCCATTCGAGGTCACAAGATGGAGGTTTTTGGGATGCATATTGCAAACGCACCCTCCAAAAATCAACCATGCTATGGGCCTGCAAAATACATTATATTATATGTATGTAGATAATTTTATGAACGTATGTATATACGCATGGTGACACGCACGCATGCACACAGATAATGTATGGATAGTTGTGATCACTGAAGATTGTCTGCAGTCTGAACCGGCCTCAGTGACCCAGAGACGTGATGATAACAGTGGTGCTGCACGATGGGCTGGCAACCATTTACATTTTCCGTTGCTTCAGGTTAGTTAGTACGTGCAGTCCAATCTATTAATACGACAAAACAATAAACACCAATCCCCCATAACCACAAAACAGACATGCAATACTGTACAAACACCGGGTAAGCTACACAACAAATGACAGACAAGTAAAATAGGAAATATTGTTATGCATGTTTCTTAACATGTCTTATTAACAACAATAAATGAAGTAAATATGTCTTATACGTATTAGTGAGTTTAGTACACCGATATGTCATTATGACAATGTGTACACTGTTAGTTCAACAAGCATATATATTAAAGCGATTCTTCATAAGCTAATATACATTTGAGATATACTGTATTAAAACGTGACAATTTCCCATAAGTACTTTCTCTGCTATTTATGTCTTGCATATTTATGTGTAATTTGGGTGTTATCTGCGCAAAAAGCCGATAAACAATTGTGTTTACGTGAATCATTTTGAGCTTGCTGCCACTTGGATGATTAATTATGCAGCCCGAGTATAATGAATATTCATGCACGTGCAGTGAACCACGCAAAGACCGTTGACATCACACATAGTCAACATGTCAGATTCCGGGGAGAGTTGATTCAAGCAATGGCATTGTAAATAAGCAATTTGTAGAAATATATATATATTGACAGCTATCTGTATAAGTGTAGGAAGCGTACGCATTGTTTATTACTAGGCACGCCTCAAGAGTCTCAGTGCCCAGTATTTTACATGCAGTGAATGAAAATACACACTAAAATATCAGTATATGCAACCATAGTAAGAGGATTAACCTGGTCGTGGTTGTTATTTTTTTGCCTAAATCTGGCATATTTCGGATTGGGTCTGTGTGTCTACGGGTCTTGCATTTCAAAATTCCAGTCAGTCGTTTTTGAAAAGTCCCCGTTTCCCCACTTACAGACTGTTTCTAATGCTACAGCTATGATTGTTGGTAAACCTGGCTTGCATGTCATCATTCAATATAAAAGTTTTAGGTTTGTTAAAAAGTACTCAAAACCGTGTTGCCACGGAATTTTGTATTTATAAGTTTTTAACCATGAATATATTTTTGAAAAGCCTAATAGATCATATCAAGTCACGCTGCTTCATGTGAATAGCACATCTGATATTAATAGTATTCGCTAAAAACACAAATTAAACATGTAGTTTTTATATGTTACTTTACCATTACTATATACTTTTCAAGAGAATGGCCCATGTGTATAATTATATACAACATTAATTATTAGAGCAAGAATAAAGGAAAACATACAGTGCACTCTGGATAAGGTCAAACCTCCAGTGACCCAATGACAATAATAAAGTGGAATTTCTGATAACTAGAAAGCTATCAGAAGGTCCCCTTATTTGGACCTTTGCCCAGGACCGAGGAAAAGATTGACTTAACTTGGCAAAAATCAACTTATGTGATTATCTGGAGTGCACTGTATATGACCAATGCATACAGGTAATTATGTAGAAGCAAATTAAAATGTGGCCAAAGTAATGGATTGGGATTTTAGTCTCACTGAATCAACATAACAAGGTTCTCTTGTATTTCTTTTCTATTTAGCCAGCTGTACACTTGGTGATAAGTCCCATAATCTAATATCTAAACTGAATTAATTTAGAGTTGAATTAGTTAACTCATATTTAGGCTCAGTTTCCTAAATTCAACTTTGTTTGCAGGAACATTGAAAAATAGCCGAGCTGATGGAAAGAGGAAATTGAAGAGCTCTACTCATCAGTGCCATTAATTGGACAATGGATCACCTGACATAAGGTGGTGCCTGACTTTGTTCTGCCCTGTTCTGTTCTGTGCGACATTTACTGGGAAGTTGTACATCACTTCGTGTTTCAAATGGATGTGTGTATCTGATAGCTTTGTGTATCAAAATGCATAGCAGTGCTATTAATTGGACAATGTGTTAACTGACACAGTAGTGAAGAAGATGTCTGACTTTGTTCTGCCACATTAGTTCCGTGTGGCTTCTGCTGGGAATATGTACATCACTACATGTTTCAAATGGATTTGTGCAATCAACCGATTTGTGCATCCAAATGCACATCTCGTCATTATGTTGCAAAATAGGAGTACATAATAAAATTTATGCTTCCTTATACTCATCATGTTTGGATTGTGTTCTACAGCATATTCTTCAAAATATTTTGAAACAAGTTTGTGTTACGTGAACTATACTGGGAGTAGTGTATAAAAATGTGTCGACAAAGTTGCTTTTATAATAATTTTGAAAATTCATAAAATATAAATGTTCCACAACATTCAAAATGTTTTCGGGATCTTCTTGAGTTAAATGCACTAATGATGACTGAAAACAGTGTTTTAAAATGTGTTACTTTTAAAGTTTTGCAATTTTATAACTTTATTTCCATCATACAAAGGCCATTTTATTTGTCATCGAAACGGGAGTTCAACAGAAACAAATTCAACATCTTTTACTCTAAATGATGGGCAGAAAAAATAATTATAGCACTCCCAGTACAAAATAAAACATGTTGTTATACTCATGCAATATATTTTAATATTTTGTCGACATAATATTATTATACTCTTTATAGATTTACATTTTTCAAACTAAAATTAAACCATATGCAAATAGAAAAGTACATAGCCACCTATCCTATTTTCATATTGTACATTACTTAATGTTGTTGTAACGTTGTATTTATACTGCTTATGGAGATAGCAGCTGGATTTATGGTGCAAACTAAATGGTTTCATTATTTAATGTTTCTCGGCTTCAATAAGTTTCTGTTATCTAAACATTTCATTAAAACTAAACTTAAAAATGCATAGCCAGATGTACCTAGTGAAAAAGGAACATGATAGTACCATAGGTGAGATTTGGTATGTTTTTATATTCCAACAAAAACAATGCCAATCATTGTAATTGTAATATGGTGCCACTTTTAGCAGACTGTTTACCGATTCAAATTCAAATTATGAATCGAATGGTACGATTTATGAAGAGTTGCTTGAAATGCAATAACTCCAGTTTGAAAATGCTCTCTCATCTAGCCCTTCAAGGTAGTGGGTCATACATGTCTAAAAGTTTTAACTATATCATGTCCAAATTCAAACTTGATGCCATGACATTCTTTCGAATGAAGTCTAATCAGTTTTATGGTATGTTTCAAGACCACTACCAGGAGGGGCTGGATGATGAACTAGTATGTAGAGTCTCATTTGCAAAAGGTGTATTACATAATATAAATAATGTGGGTAGCTCTTCTTTTTTAGCCACTGACGAGCTGCGCTCATTGCTTACTGTTTTATGTACACAGTAACTTATATACATTGATTTAGTCGAATTGTACAATTTTAGTACGAATAAATGTATTATTATTATTATTATTCAATATGTCACCGGCAGCTTTGTGCATGGAGAGCTGGTGTTTTTTTCTTTTAAATCAATCCGTCTGTCATGAGCTGTTGCTATGTTCATTCTCTGTTTATTCCGTATATTTTCCTTCTTTTCTTTGCCCAATCTGTGACATAAACAGCAACTGGACCATGTTTCCTTTTGATAATTTTATCGGTCATGACTCATTCGCATGGCGGTGGCTAATCCAAACACACACACGTTGATGATGTTTTTCTTGCATTTATTAACTCGACGTAGCTAATCGAAGTCTGACGGACAGTCCCGAATATTCATGAACATGCCTTATAAGGATCGCAGTTATTTTTCTGATATATTGTCAGGGTAATTAGTAATTAATAAAACAAAATTCTAATGAAATAAAGGCATAACATTACATGAAATAATCATATTAACTGGATTATTTAATAATTGCATGCATTACAAAGAGAGTAAAATTCTCAAAGAATCGCTTTAAATATACCACAAACCGTAATTGGATTTTTAATTACAGTTAATTGATTGGGGAACAAACAGCGCCAAATGTGCTACGGTAGTTATTCCAGCATTCGTGATGTTTTTGTTAGAAATGGTATTACACATGTCCATGCCAACAAAAACCATCAAGCACGTTATGAAAGCAACAACAACTAACCACTACCACCACAACCATGGTACAAATAGTCGTTTACCCCAGCCGTTGTGCGGTTGTTGCTACGGCAACGCTCAGAGTTTCCAAGCATTTCGCATCATCAAATCAAAGTAGGCATCATTATCTATTGAGGCACTGACACCCGCATAGTAATTTATGAACTCGTCTTCTGTGATCTGGGAGGCAAAACAAGCAACATAAATGCAGTTTGTGGTGCGCTAGTAACGTAAACAAGCAGTGCTGGGTATCTAAACACCTGGAAAGGTAACAGTTATTAGACATAGCTACGGTATCAGGTTGTCTAACAAGTACAAGACATGACAAAGTACCTTTAACACTATCACGATCATGGTGGTACATTATACAAAACATGACCAGTGCAAGAACATCACAGAATATGGCTGACTGGACAGTACATTATTATCAGTCACGGATGGTGGTGTATTGGACAAACCTTATATCAGATATTAATAACCTTCGAAGCACATTTAATTCATCTCTGGGACTGCAGTTGTCCTTATTAACAGTTATATTCAGCTAAGTTAAATCAAAATAAACATCAAACATTGATATTGTTTTTCTGTTGCATAAAAACTGAGCCATCGCCTAGAGAACATTTAAATTAACCTTTAGAGTTAGAAATAAAGGTATACTGAATTCAGCCATAGAGATGTTACATTCAGATATATGCAACTACAAAAGGTATATTTATAACCACAGCATCCAAGACACTGAATCACCATAGCACACACCAACATCATCACTAATTAACCACCTGCGGCAGAGAAAATCAATATGCCACAAAGTCAGGACCCATTCAGGATGCAGTCAGGATGCAGTCAGGACACAGATACCTGCGGAAAATTATGACACGTGGCACCTGATTGCTTGACGTTTGTCCAAAACGGCACTACATTGGAACTCTGTGAAATTATCACCTCATGCAAATGACCACACCTTCACTGGCACTCCATTCGTCTGGTTTATTTGCCATTGAAATGTGTTTAATTCTGTAAAGTAGCCATCTCTCTACATTTCGGAGTGCGGGCAGCTGTTTTACAGAATTAGTAACAACAGTTTCCATAGAAACCGAAACTGTTACCATGACTACGACATCAATACTTTGATTATCTAATCAACATTTTTATTATCACATCAATATTTTGAGAGAAAAGAGCCATTATAACAATTGCTGAATAAACAAATATAATAAGATAACATAAAACACAAAGAATGAATTTTGGTGGGAGTAATTGTCCTCAACGGTCTGTAATAATTTTTTATATTTCCTTTTGCAGTAAACAGTTGTCAATGTTCATGGAGTCAAACTGCCATTTAGGTGTATTCCGGCCACCTATTAATATGACCAGCTCATCCCAGTCACTCTGCAACTTCTTTAGAAGGGTTTGACTTTTTTACTAGAAGTATTAACATTTCAGTTTCTTCAAATTTGCTGTGGTAATTACCTCTCAAGAAATATTTTAAGCCTTTCCGAATATCTCAACAAAGAAAAATCTAGTATCTTGGCACCAACTCCTATCAGTTATCAGAGAAAACAAACAAAACGCCAGTGTTCTATGAAGGACGTAGGAGAGAATTAAAAAGCAGTAAACATCCATCGAGCAAAACATGCTGTGAGCCAAAACATTAACCAGGAGCTTCTCCATCCTTCTGCAGCTTGTGTTACGTGTCTAGTGTCATGCCATAGCAATGTCATGTGACATGCCATAGTGATGTCTGTCCGTTGACAACGACTAAGTGGGTCAGTCATATTATTCAGAAACAACAGAACAATGAGAGGCAATTACCATGTCAACTATCATAATATTTGATTGCTTTATATACTTTGTTAGCATCATAGCCAGTGTCAGATTGACCAATAAGGAGACGGCATGCAGAATATAAAAAACTATCCAAGCCTTCCAATTCTTGAAACCATCACTGAACTATCTGCGAAGTTCGAGATATACAATGATATGGTTCTAGGTACTCTAATATTGGGATGAAGGACATGGACTGTAGGATCCATACGAAAAAGTTGAACAGTTTCATAGTCACCACCATCCACTCCAACAAAAGGTAAAGGCAAGTTCTTATATAGCATGGTCACCAGTCCTTAGGAATGCTCAGAGTGCTTTACACTTCACCAAGTTCACTCCCTGGCAAACCTGTTCAAAGGATTTGAATCCAGAATCTCTCAAATAAATGTGACAGTCTTTTTGCTATGTTACTGTGCCACAACAAGAATATTATGAGAAGCAGCTGTGCATAATGCCTGCCAACAATTTCAGCACAAATTGGTGATTGATGACACAAAGCATATGACTACATGCAAGGAGAATTCAGTGTCTTCACTCTTCACTATCTTGTGCAAAATAGATCTGAATGACACGTGTCTTAACACATTGAGCTTATGGAGTTGAATTTAAATGAACAAAATTAAAAGGCATCAACAATATTTCTACTGTTAGGTTTTAATATAATTTTTATAACAAACTCGAAACATGTAGAATGATATCTATGGAGCCAATGAAAACAAATTCGACAGAAATGTGTGTGTGTTCAGTCATCTGAGAGAGTGTGACACAGGTGATGCAGTAGTGCTGGTATCGGTGGCACAATAACAACATTAAAATAACAACTCCAAGACTGACATTCTATGGACCCCCCACTACAATGACAACGGATGACCCAGTCACCCTACCTTGCCGTCCTTGTCGTCAGGCGTGTCAAAGCTGTCCAGGAACTCTCTGAGACACTGGTCCTCGGTCCATTCCCCGCTCTTGTACTTGGGGTGGTTCTTGACATTGTACACATTCCTCAGGTCCTCCACTGTCACCACTCCATCTCCCGTCTTGTCCAGCTTCCGGAACGCCAGGATGATCAACTGGCGACGGGAGTTGTTCATCGGAGGCTGGAGGGTGTATAGGAACAGCATTGTTAGAGGGACATTGACTGGAGTGTGTGTGTGTGCCTGTGTGTGTGTGTGCATATGTGTGTGTGTGTGTGCATGTCTTAAATAAAATCAGTTGCAATGTATCTAAACATGTCTGCTTGTATATGTACAGATGAACACACACACACACACATACAAACTCATACACACCACACACTAGCAAATGCACACACAAACATACTCACTCACTGGGTTTGACTAAAAGGCGCACGACCATGAAGTTAACGAACGACCACGCATGACCATGTAATATAATATGTTGGTAGATAGTTTGGCCGTTGATGGTATATATATGGTTTGTGTGAGCATTAGTAAAACTTTTGAGTCTGTCTTTCACCCAGGAGTTACACAATTTAGGCATTTTATCCGATCTTTTGGACAAGTATTTAGTCTTGGCACAGAAGTGCCACCTGGCGAATGGAACCGACGAGTTACTGCAAGCGATGATAAAAGTTGCGAATTTTGTTACTCCAATGTGAAGAACATATCTGAAATTTGGCGAGCTGCGCACACATACCTCCTACGTGCCACCAACAGCCTGCTTGGTTACCAACATTTTGGTTGTGTGTATTTTAGTCATACCACACTCACTGGCTCGTTCATTCACTCACACACGCAACAAATTGTGGTGCCAATGACAGTTAATTGTGGCAATGACAGATTTACCCAAGATGAAAACACTCTGCACATAGTTTAAATTCATCTATATCATAACTGGGATAACGTGTCATCTGAACTATAATTTATGGACGTAGACAATCTACACCTTTACACTGGTTATCTCACTCACCCTCAGAGCTCGGAGGAACTCGTCAAAGTCGAGGGCGCCACTGTGATCTCTGTCAATGCTGTCGAACAGTTCCTGTATAGTCTCAGGCTCCATGATCACGCCATAGTCGTGAATTCCCTTCTTGAACTCTTTGATGTCAATGGATCGACTCCCATCGTCGTCAATAATTTTGAATGTCCTGCAATGTTACAATGAACTCACCGGGTGGCAGGCAGTGCAGGATCAATGGGATTTAATTAATATTATTTAAAACAAATTATATTAATTAATTAATGTATTTGTTTATTGAGCAATTTTAAACAATGTCATAATTTTTAGTTTAATAGAATATAGCATAACGTCAGGCAACCTAACAAGCACACTTCAGTGACACAGTGTGAGTATCGCTAGTTTTCTATGCCACTATAGCCAGGTATTGCGCAGTGAGCCTCTACACTATACTTGGTGACATTTATAATTATGATCATCCATTCCGTTTCATACCTGCCAAGTCCTTTGATGCCGGACGCCCCTCGGGCGAGACAGGTAGCCCGCAGCAGTTCGATCGGGGATTTTGCCGTCTTTTTCAGTTTTTCCATTTTTTCTTTAAGCTCGCGATTTCCCCTAGCTGTGCACGTCATTTTGATGAATTTGTTGGTTTCCTGACTTCTGTAGATGTATTTGTATTACCTGGCGACCGGCGCAGATTAACGACGCAGTTTCACGCAAATTATGTCGAGACTGTTTTGTTTACGCCTTTTTAATTACGGAAATTACGACGAATCTCGCCGCAAATGTACCCACGCCGTGCCGTATTAAATCTAGTTGATAAACAAACCAGAAATTACTGCAGTTCTAGTTCTTTTGTAGCCGTCGTGCAAATTCGTACATCTACGAAATTGGACAATCGCAGAACATGTATCAACGGGCACGTATCTTGGCTCGCTGCATGTCATCCGGGACTTCTGTTTTCCCGTTGCCGTGACGACATAATTACCAGGTACCGCAAGTTCGGGTTTGAAGGTGTGCTACCCACCACTGCTGCCACCTTTCGGATAATTATGTATAATTCGTATTGCCGCCGTGACGCCTAGCGCCGTGACAGCATAAGACGGAAGTTCAATAATAAAATCAACACTAAAGATTTCATTTACAGCTCTGCGAGCAAGTAACAAGATGTCGGGACCACATTCATGCTCTCGTCCGGTGAAGGTCAGCATATTGTTTAAACTGTGTATAACGATAAATGTCGTAAAGTCAAGCTTTTGACGTTTCGCTGGAGCCTTATGTCGCTATGCGTCAGACCACTGCCCTGGGCTGGGGCACTGGCACTACCGGCTAGTTACACTGACTTGTAGACATGTAATTGTACTCATGTATTTGTTTAGGTTATTAGTAAAATTTTATTGTCCAATGCTGTCGCCATCTTACTGTGTAAGGTCAGAACATAAAAGATCGCCCGCAGATCTCCCATACGTGATACAATGAGTGAAAGAATAATCAATAATGACCGTGATCACTAGTAATGTATACCGTACGCCATACGGAAAGAAGGAAGGAAGACTCGTGTCAGATTGTACACCGTCACCGAATTTAGAATTTAGGGCCGATTGGCGATTCAATTGGGGCCACATCCGTAACTAAACTAGCCACATCGACGCCATCAACTAGTTATTATTGTTATACAACAATAAACGCCATTACAATGTTTCTTGGACCCTTTGCCTTTGAAGTTTGATTTGAAAGTATTTCAGCAATTTTCTTTAATTTATTTAATTAATATCACAATGTTATATTATTAACTTGTCATTATTAATATTACGTCATGCTATATAGTATATACTTATGACTGTATGAAATATTAAATGACCACGTGCAGTTGCTGGACCTGTACAATCTGCAGATGGGTGCACAGTCTATGGATCTTTGAGTTATTTGCTAGTTGTGTTAATATTGACAGATCTAGTATGAGATATCTGTTAAGGGCAAAGTACACACACATTAAGAAATGTTTGACTCTCAATAAATCAATGGCTATCTTGTCAACTTGCCAACTATTTTGGATGGCAATCTTGTTCAATCTAGTCATTCCTTCAATTTATGCAAAACTATTCTCAAAGTATTCAGCACATGCAATATTACACAGTCTACACTTTACAATGAACTTTAAGAAGATTAAAATGTGAAAATTTAATGTATGAATTGTGCTTGTGGTCTATCAATGGCAGTCGGGCTGATATCTACTTCATGACAAAAATGTTGCAATGACAGCATTGTGCTCTTTAGTTTAAAATTAAAAGAAAAACAGATACATGAAGTGAACAAATAGTAATCTGTGTACAGTTGTTTATTCCTTGAATGGATTGATGATCCAGTTTCTTGGACTTGGTTAGAAATATTATAAATAATTATCTTCGAATCGCATACCCCATATTTTCACTTTATTATTTTATAAAGAAATATACGTACTGGTCGTCAGCTAGGTGAGTGCATGTCCAATCTATGCAAATGTTATAATTACATGTACTTCAAGGGTTGGAAGTGCTCCTATTGACGAGTGTCAGAAGCTTAATGAGAGGGAATTAATTAACTTTAAGTAGCAACTAATTGCTATTTAGTAAATCACCTAGAGTGGATGGGATTCCACTACTATTGGAAAGTGTAGAACAAATTAGCATATCACTTGCAACAGTATCCAACTTGTCATTAGAATAGGGAGTGGTTCCTTTAGAATGTAAAGAAGCAAACATTATACCGTTATTTAAACGTCCTCAACCAATTCGTTTGCCCATCGCCAATCCGGTTCTTTTTTAGGTCCAGATGTGTAATGTGTGAATAGTTTAACTAGTGTGCACAGTTGGCTTAATAAAAAAAGTGCATACTTGTTTTTTAATAGTCAATAAAAAGATTTGTCGTTACACCGGGTTAGCTGGCGAAAGCAAATTGCGCTGTTAACCTCCTGGGCCATTTCGGTCACATGCTTTACGCGAGATCGGCATCTCACGCATTCAAAAACAATAACAACACAAGTGCTTTGGTGTATCAAGATGACGATTCCAAAGTGGTTGTACGAAGGTATGTATTACACTATCGCAGTTAGCAACAAGAACGCGTAGCCGTGTATTAATTCAACGAGAATTACAACTTGCGAACGTCTACACTCGACTCAAGGCTGACTCTAACGTCTAAGGCTAAGCCAGTCACCATGTCCATGACCATATTATCAGCCAGAGATTCAGTCAGAAGCTGTGACAACGAGCATACTATTTGATATGTATTGTATTTGGTTACGTAGGATCTTGTTAATAAGCTATGTTATTGCGACAATACATATAGAGAGTAGATGACATGAGGGTGCGAAATGACAAGTAACATTGGTTTGGCAGTAGGCCCCTGTTGGTCATGCAAGTAACTTAGTCAGGGAGCATCCGTCATTTTGTGCAAGAGAACGTCAAACACAGGAGTATTATATTGGTGATCATAATTATTAAAACAGTGTTTTGTGACTTACATTTGGATACTATTACTGCAGAATGTTGTTGATTTGCATTGTAGTTTTAAAATATTTTTTATACGACAACCTTGATGATGATGATTTTATTCAATATAAAAAGGTAAACGTGTAAATGCATAAAACATACAGCTAGAGTACACCATATATAAGGATGACATAAGTAAGTGCTCGCACTTGTTTCCATTGTGGTCCTTGATGCCTGGCTGTAGTCTATGTAATTGGTATCTTGTGATGCCTTTTAATCGACACATGCAAGCTATTCTTGTGTATTTATTAATATGTGTATATATTCTCACCACAGCAATATATGAATGCATAATACGTAATTTGAATTATGATGTTGCTAGAGGCCACACTGCAACCCCTGAATGGGAATGAGAGGATGCAGAAGAGGGACTAAGGCGGTCACCTGGGTCAGGCAGACACAGGGAGGATATATAGTCTGCAGGAGGCCCATATGATCAATGCAGGTAATTTATAACAATCAACCACGTATAAGGTATCAACAAATTTTAATGGGCACATTAAAATATATATTTGTTTTCATACACATTTTAATAATAACATCTTGGAAATTAAGTTGACTTCTGCACTTATATTATACCCACAGTGTATCAACACATACATACTAATACACCTTTAAGAAGTATTTTGCACATGGCGATGACTCAGAAATTAGTTTATGAAATAAATTGTTCATTTTTGAAGAAGGTAAACCTACATATTATGAACCTTTCAATACTTGGTGAGGAAAATATACGGTTAGCATCACAATAACACCTCATTTTGTTATTTCCAACATTCACTTTGACCATTCAACCTCAGGCAGAACCTTAAAATGTCAAACATGAATATGTGTAGTAGTTACACATGGCAGACACAGACATGAATTTGAATACTGAAAACAAAACAACAAATATAAATGCGCTTTACTGATGCTTTACTAATTAGCAGAATTCAAATCAGTCTATAATATTGACAAAGATCAGGCATCACTGTAATGAAATTGAACAATTTTAAATTCATGTGATGACAATGAAGACCTTGTAAAGAAAAAATAGTTAACATTTGTCACCGTTTAAAAAAACAACATATTCTACTAATGTCTGCATGCTGTATCAAGCCACCCTTCTCTAGAACAACCCCGGTAAACACTCCTAAGATATCAACATGTATAGATGCAGCTGTAGTAGCACATTTCTTGCTGCCTTTTTTCTTGTGAAATGCTGCAGGTCACACATGAAACATTATTTTATATTTACTGATAATGACAATGAACACTCCATAATTATTTACTCCCAACACTACAATGATACCTGTTTTTGTTTACTGAATATATGCTTTTCTTTGCAGGAGATTGGACTAGTGTGCTTAGTACCACTAGTTCTCCAAGTTAATATGACATACTGGGCAGTTGTATTTGTCCAGGATCTCGGACAAGATTCTACAGCCATGCAGCATGCTGCATATTAATGGTTTGTCATGTGAATGTCCACCGAGTGATCCCGGTTGTGTCGTGTGTTGCATCCGTGACAGATCCCCCAGTGCCGATGGGGTGTACACTGGCTTCCAGGTCAGTCAGTTAGCTTGACTGACTAAAACCAACGTAGAATGCAGGTTGCTCGACATACGAATATAGTGATGATTGATTAGCTCTGCAGTTGGTGATGGAACAGTGGGTGCCAGGATCTGGCAAATATAGCATGAGTCTTTGGGCAACAACTCTTGACGCTGTGAGACAGGTTCAGTGTCGAGCATTCTTCGGTGAACTACATCGGTTTGAATATCGATGACATCACTGTATGTGTTCGCTGTCTTCAATGGTACTGCATACCAGCTTCCTGACATTTTGCTGTACATCGCATCTACCTATACCGGAGACAAAATGACAGTTAGCATAGCTCTGACATGTATGATATTTTATATGTGATGACACATTTATCAAAAGTCAATAATACACGGTATTTGTATTCAATTGAACTTTAACTTTTAGCAGTGTCCATGAAAAAAATACATCAATTATCCAGCATTATTACAGTCGTAGGGTTTCATTGTCTTTGTGTTGCTGATAGTCAGTGGCAGCCAGCTGAGTTCTTGCAACATACACCAGGCACTTGTTATGTACAACACAAGTTTGTAATGAAGTAATGGTATTGAAAGCCTTTTCACATTTTTCAACAACAATCTGTTGATACACTGACAGCAGCATTTTACTTGTTTAAGTTCTCTATGTATCATGAGGACTGTTATTATACTTTTCATGCCACGTTAAATTATTCTTTTTTATCACTGATTTATATTTTCAGTACACATTATAAGATAATTCAAATATACTCTTTGTTACTTTGCTGTTCATATTTTGTTATGGCTATTTAAGAAATGTGATAAAAAACTGATAATCATAATTGCATTGTTTTTGTTCAATTTATTACTATTGGTTCAATAATTATAATTGTTACGGATCATTTATAATGCCTTTACACTATTACTATTATCCCAAGCCTACTTAAGCTACTAGCGTACTACCATAAGTACGACATAGACATAATGTTGTCACTATCATTAACACAGGTATATGCCATAGCGTCGACGTCGTACTGTTAGCTGATATATAAATAGTAACCACTAAAACAGGGTCCAGCCAGGCCGCCATTGCCATTGGCTATGACTAAAACGTAAACAATCAAATAAATTTAGTACAAGCAACATTAATATGTATACTCATACGGCTAAATATACGTAATTATAGCTGAATAATTAGAAATTACTAACCTGTCTGGAAGAACCTTTGCGAACGCTGCATCTCATCTGTTGACATTGTGACCGACCACACGGCACTGTAACGGCCCACGGCTGACACTGGCGCCAACTCCTTCTGTTTACTTTGTTTCGTTCCATAGTCGTTCCCAAACAGAAATACACCTTTATGCGTGGGTACTGTTTTTGTCTGTCAAATTTAGCTCGTGTTGGTGGCATATATGTTCGCGGACGTCCACTCATTGCCTAAACTCGGAATTCCATAACATCAACAGCGCCAAAGGTTGAGGTCAAAGGTCAATATCGCCCATAATTCGCAACCATGAGAAGACAAGAACGAGATTCCACGCAAAGTTCAATGTCCATACTCGGGGAAAAATCGAAGTAAAAACCGGATCCGGTTTTTATTAAAAATGAAAGAGTTCGCAGTTTTACTATTAATAAAAAAAACGAACTAACACGCATGCACAAACGAACTAGGATATCATTGGGGAGTATTTGATGCCTCTGTTTTTTATTAAATTACTAAGAAACGCGAGGAGCAAAACAATCGAATTGGTTGAGTACCTTTAAAAAATGTTCAAGAAACAAGTCAGAAAGTTCTACAGACCAGCGAGTTTAACATCAGTGATTTGCAAATTATTAGAAAGACTAATTAAAGATCACATGGTGGATTTTCTTGTTAAATATAACTTGATAAACCCATCTCAACATGGGTTTTTAAAAGCAAAATCATGCTTAACAAATATGTTGTTTTTTTGGAAGATATCACTAAGTGGGTAGACAAGGGATCACCAGTAGATATCATCTACTTAGATTTTCAGAAAGCTTTCAACAAAGTGCCATATCAAAGATTACAGCTGTACTGCTTAAACTAAAGGCCTGTGTCATAAAAAATAGTATAATTAACTGTATAGAAAAATGTTTGATTGACAGAAAACAATGGGTAGTAGTTGATGGGAGGCTTCAAACTGGAAATCAGTTTTGAGTGGGGTACCACAGGGATCAGTACTGGGACCTATATTATTCTTATATATCAACGATTTGGATGATGATATAACAAGCAAGGTGTTGAAATTTGCGGATGATACAAAAGTGTTTAGAAGAAAAAAATATAATTAATCATCTAATTAACAGTTGTCACAATCCTGTCTGGCTAGGCTATTTGGGTAAACCTTTGTGTGAAAAGATCTTAATGTGGCTTATGTTTTCAGTTGTCGTTATTAGATTTGTATTTTCAGGTTTTATATACATACTGAAACATCTACGGTATATTTACAAATAAAAACAGTTAATTGGAAACCGAAACACTGACGTGGAATCAGCCCTGTGCCATTCCATTTTTATGTCAAACATGATGTAACATGAACATTTTAATATTTTAATTTATTGATAGATAAATAATTAAACCCTTTAAATGGCCATATAAAATTATTTTTAAATGTGTTTAAAATTAATTACTAAAAGGTAAATGTGTAATTTCCACCACCTCCTATGTCTAACACTCTCGTTGTTTGTCTTAAAGATGTTTACTTGACAAGTCCAGAGTCCTTTGTCCAATCTCTGGGGAATCAATTACTTAATGTCTCCGTGTGTATTGTAATAGCGGTTCTGATTGTGCAGTTGAAATTTCAGACTAAACACGTGTACCAAACACTGTCTGTTTAGTGTACCAAACGCGTGGCTGTTTAGTGTATCATACACTGTCTGTTTAGTATACCAAACACCTGTCTGTTTCATGTACCAAACATGTGTCTGTTAAAACAGAACCAAGAAAGATGAGGCTGTCATGTAAATATACCAGTGTACTTGTCTTGTGGTCCAAGCCATTTGACAGTGCTATTGTACTATGTCTGATAAATATTTGTGCTTTTTGCAATGTTACCTAGACTGAAAATCTAGGGTTCAAAACACCATGTGACAGTTCAGCATTCACAGTGCTTCGCTTTTGTCACTGATGGCAAGATATCTTATCTTTAGCATCTAGACTAGATAATATTAATAAATGCCCACGGACATAAAAGAAAACTAACAATTTCCAACAGTTTCAGTACTGTATCTTCAGAAATATTCACCACATACACAGAAAAGAATATACGTCCTTCAAGGTCCTATTTGGAAAAACTGGATATGCCCAGTTATATAATATATTATCTGCTGCAAGTTGCAAGCAATGAAATGGATTTTGGGACCTGGTGCAAATTTGGGTAGAATAGGCCTAATACTACTGGGTATAGTATGTAGCTAGCTTATTTAACACTTTATTATAAGATAATTCAAATATATTCTTTGTTACTTTGCTGTTCATATTTTGTTATGGCTATTTAAGAAATGTGATAAAAAACTCATAATCATAATTGCACATTTTTGTAACATTTGTGTCGAGTTGTAATCATATTTTAATTAATCAAATTGTGTAATCGCAAGTAAATCATACCATCCACAATGTTGTATTTTTGTTGTTAATGACTAAGTCTGACAAGGATGCAGGAATTATACACTTATTGTGATGTATTCACTTACAGTAGAACCTCTCTAAAGTGGTCACCCAAGTAACAGACGCAAAACGGCCCGATTAAGGGGTGGCTGATCTTTTATATATATTCCTGTTATGTGTGATTCTAGCAAAATTGTATACTACCAGTACACATAAAAATAATAATGACAAACTTCCAAAGCGCCTAAATCCCCAGGAATCTGAGCTCAGAGGCACAACATTCAAGAATCAATGGGCAAAATCATTAATAGGGACAAGCACGAGTTGTCATTAGAGCAAGGGACCGGCGAAAGTTAGGGTGGGAATGCAATTTCAGATAAATAAGTATTTAGTTTTTTTATGGAAGGTAGTTATAGTCGCAGATGATTTTAAAGCAATAGGGAGTTGAGTTCAGATTTTGGGTGCAGCTATAGAAAAAGCACGTTTGCCGATATTAAGCTTGGTTTTCAGAACAAAAAGTCATTGTGAAACAGATGTCTGTTAAGGCAATGTAAAAGAATGTTGTGATCTATTGTATCAAAAGCAGCTGATAGATCTAGTAAGGTGAGAGCAGTCAATTTGCTATTTTCCATATTGCATACAATGTCATTGTGTATTTTAAGAAAAAACGGTCTCAGTTGAATGAAATCGCTTAGTTAGATCATTTGATAAATGCTGTGAATAAATGTGTTCATATAGTCGATTTGCAACAACCTTCTCCAATACTTTCGATAGAAAACTAAGATTTGAGATAGGAAGGTAATTGTTAAGGTCATTTTGCACAGACTAAGAGGATTGACAAGAGCTTGCTTGAATTCGTGTGGAACAACACCATCCTGCATTGACATATTTATAATATTTGTAATAGGATAAACCAGTTGATCAATGCAACTCTTCAGTAGAAATGTTGGAAAAGGGTCAAAACCACATGATTTGTTAGGACATTTTTTTCCTTTTTTGTTTGTTTGGGGGCATGTTTATCAAGAAGATTACCTAGTGTAACGTAGTACTGGTTTACCGGCTCACACAGTGTAGTTTTTGGCTGAATTAAGATATCTAAATTTGCAAGGTCCTCACAAAGAATGTCTATATTAATGTCATGTATCGGTTGGAAAGTAATAAATTGTTGTGCTGGTCTTGACTCGACTCTGAGACACAGATCAATAATTACAGTATGATGATCTGATAATCCATCAGTAACAGATACTGCCGTGATGTTATTGCAGTTTGATGAAATCACCTCGAGTATATAATTCTTCATGTAATTGTAATGTTTTTTTCCAGAAAATCTTGAAATTCATTAAAAAAATGTACTTGTGTTTCCAGGAGGACGATATATGCAAATAAAATTAGCAGACATAGATGAACCTTTTATAAGAATACATAATGCCTCGAAGCTGTGGTATACAGGTGAATGAAGTATATCTACCTTGAACAAATCAGAAACTAGAAATACGACACCACCACCCCTACCTGACAGGCGTGGATGATGGTGTAGAGAAAAGCCAGGAGGAGTGATGTCAGCAAGACAGGAGACAGTATCAAAATGATTGAATTAAACAGAGGTTGCAAATGCCAAGACTAATTGCAGCTGCAGGGAAAGGAATCATAATATATTTATGTATGAACAAATAATTATTAATTTTAGTTAATTAGCTATTTTCGAACAGGGCCGACTCCAGTCTCTACATTGTGACTCCAAGGCCTGTTAGATGGAGGAATATCAGATACTGCAGTTCAGCCTTCGACAAAACAACAAACAAGGAAAACAGTGTATTTATATAAATAAATCATGTGCAGAAATAATATTTTAAGTGCTTGTTATAATAAACAAAAGTAGCATATAAAATGAGCAAAAATAACATTATTAGTAATGGTACAGTGCATAAGGTCTACTGTGATTACAGTAGTAAGGCTGTTGTTTTATATATCTATAACAATACTGCTAATGTTGTATATGCCGAAATGTGGGCTCTGTCATCCAGAGGTACAGGAGACTAGTATGGGCTCAGTCACAGGCCTGGCCTTGGGATGTAGAGCCCACATTTCTCTCTCTTTAACTTAATCTCTTTAATAAACGTCATTCATTTGGCCTCATTTCATCACTATTCATGACTTGTGTTGGTGCTTGCATAAATAACATTATTAGTAATTAATAGGAATTAATTGCAATGAAGATCTGTTATAACTGTATATTTTTATTTTTTTAACTGGTGGATGCTCTGATAGTTGCTTGATTGTTTTAGACTTATAACTGGCTGTTTTACAGAGTTTGGCGGTGGCTACTTTTGCAGAATTAGTTTAACATGGGTTTCAGTGACAACAAAATAAAACAGACTTTGATACTGTGGTCATTTTTGAGAGATGGCCTCTTTGAAAAGTTCTACCAGTACTGTATACAGTGCCCAATTCTAACAATAAACATAACAGC
The DNA here is from genome assembly GCA_963995525.1 of Escarpia spicata. Taxonomy (NCBI): domain Eukaryota; kingdom Metazoa; phylum Annelida; class Polychaeta; order Sabellida; family Siboglinidae; genus Escarpia; species Escarpia spicata. The sequence goes on from OZ023208.1 coordinate 23,902,720, forward strand.
TTTGCAGAAATATAAATTACATTTACAACATTTCTTTCATTGCCCAACAAACAGCAATTTCGGGCAAATTTTGCAGGCTAAGTTTAGTATCCCAATATACAACTCAGGACTGCTGACTTGCCGTTTGAGACGTGAATCACTGAATGAAGCTGTTTTTATTTTATTACTCTATTAGCATTCTTGCTGTTTTCAGATTGGAATAATAGGAGGGACTGGGCTAGACGATGCCGACATCATGGAGGGCAGAGAGGAGAAGGTAGTCTACACACCATACGGAAAGGTGACAGCTTCTTACTGTTCAGTTTTACTTTAAATAGTTACATTAAAGGGACGTCATCTGTTCGACTGCCCAGAATTAGCGGGTGTAGTAATTTGTAACAGGAAGTCTCCTGTGTTGGACAAGGGAAAGTTGAACATCAAAGAGTATATTGCCAATAAAGCTCGTTCTTTGAAACTGAATGTTTTGTTTACTTTTTGAACATGTTCCATGGTTGTACCTTCAAAGTGCGACCGTGGTTATGGGCTCATGTAATGACTTACACTTGGAGGTCACATCATGTAATGATTGTTACACTTTCAAGATCAAGAGGACATGTCATGTAAATGAAGTCCTGTTTCACTTGGATCAAAATGTCAAGTAATTTAATTAGTGAATGTTACATTTGGACCAAGCTGTCATGTAATGACTGTTACATTTGGACCAGGAGGTCATGTCATGTGATGACTTTTACACTTGGATCACAAGGTCATGTCACATATAATGACTGTTATAGACCAGGAACAGGAGGATCTGTCATTTAATGTCATTTACACTTGCACCAGGAAGTTATAATGTAATGACTGTTACACTTGGACCAGGAGGTCATGTCATGTAATGCCAGTTACACTTGGACCAGGAGGTCATATCATGTAATTATTGTTACACTTGGACCAGGAGGTCATGTCATGTAATGACTGTAGTGTTACACTTGGACCAATAGGTCATTTTATGTAATGACTTACACTATGACCAGGATGTTATGTAATGACTATTACACTTGGACTAAGAGGTCATGTCACATAATGACTGTTACACTTGGACCAGGAGGTCATGTTGTGTAATGACAATTACACTTGGACCATGAGGTCATTTCATGCAATGACTTACACTATGACCAGGAGGTCATGTCATGTAATAACTGTTTCACTTAGACCAGGATGTCATATAATGTAAAGATTATTACACTTGGACCAGAAGGTCATGTCATACAATTACTGTTACCCTTGGACCAGGAGATCATGTCATGAATGCAATGACTGTTACTCATGGATCAGCACATGATGTCAGTTGCTGTATGTTCTTAAATGAAGCTTCAAGTATTGATTGAGCGCTCTCTTAGAGTTAGGCATCTCGCACCAGTGTCAGCCAGCCTGATGGTTCGTGGCTTCCCGCAGTCACCTGGGGACCTCGTGACCTTTAACACTGTTCTGCACAGATTACAGCGCGGCACTGCTCAGTTGCACTAGTACACTATATTGGAACAGTTTCTGCAGTTACAGTTGCAGCAGATATGTGATGCGTGGCACATATGATGCGTGGCACGTATGATGCATGGCACATATGATGCATGGCACATATGATGCATGGCACATATAGTGCCTGACACATGTAAACTGTGTTCGTCATTAGGGTTGGCATTTGTTTGGATGATGGTAAATTAGGTAATTAATAACGAGTTGTTAGAATATATTTATGTCAAGTGGAAAAGTGTCTGAAACCCATCAAAACCCCATAGTTTTGACTTTGAACTTTGACCCGCTCATGAACAAATGGCCCATGTTTGGCGAACAAACAATTGTTGAACAAATAGCTGGTGAACCATAGCTTTATACTGAGACCCTTCCACCCCTCTTGGATGAGCTGGGTTCATTTTGGACGGGTGACAATTTGAGCTGCGGGGTTAACAATTATATATTAATATCCATTTAATATGCTTTAATAATGTGTGTCATACTTATGCGTTTAGTTTTGTATACAAATGTATTTGTATGTGTGTATGGTGTGTGGTGTGCGTGCACGTGTGTGTATGCACATTTTTGGATTGATAAAAATGTGTTAAAGGCCTATGGTGAACGTACTACTGTGCCTGGTCCCTTGCTGTGAATGTAGGGCCTGTATGGCTTTTTATCTATACAAAATTTACAGTGCTTTATACTTGTATTGCTTGATGAGTTATGCTTCAGCGTGGGTAGACTCAATCACTAGTGAAGCAAGGTTTCTCACAAGGTCATGCTGATGTCTTCCATATAGGAACTTGTACGTTGCTGACGATATTTAGCAGACCTATATATCTTAAATATTTTTCACGAAATGGGTTCCATAAAGTAAATTTTGTAAATATCAAAGTTGACATAATCCACATAGAGGTGTACTTGTAGCAGGCAGACTTGTACAATAGTGTACAGTGTGTATTTATGCAATGTGTACTTGTGGTTAGGTTAGGCGAAAGCATGTCAATATGTGTTTGCGCATGTGCAGTCAGCGTGTACTGTTATGATCTAATTACATGTTTATGCCGTAATTTAATATAAACAATGTAGAAATTATGGAATACAAATTGAGCCAAAATAAAAAATTGTTGCGGAGAACAGATCTTTATGCATGATCAAATTTTTACCAGATGCTATGGTAGATATGCACGTCCTCGCACACACGTACAATCCAGTCCAAATGCAGTATATACATTTATGTAATATATATATAAAATATATGTATACAACAACACATACACACACAAGTGTGACACACATTTATAAAGCATAATGGACATATAAGTAACAGTGAGGATCTATAAATTATAATATAATAAGGTTTATTTGCTCTTCAAATTTCTACCTGTCCAAAACAAACTCGGCCCATTCAAATGATGGTGGACGGGTCTATAAATAAAGCTATGGGAGATAATTAATGTGTTTCTGCCTCTACCACGTGAACCTAAAAATGTGAACTTTGGCAGATATGCAGCTGTGTAACTAAAGTATTGTGTTCTTGTGTGTTTAGCCATCTGATGCACTGATTGTGGGCAAGGTCAAAGGTGTGGACTGTGTGCTACTGGCCAGGTGGGTAATGCTGGAGTAGTCTGATATAGTGGAGAGGTCACTCTTACATTGCCAGACAGCACAGAAGTACGTGGGTGTTCCCTACTACACTGGGGGTCAACTGTAGTTACAATAGATCTCTTATGATTCACCCATAACAGTAGTTGGCATTCAAAACTTTGAGATTGATCTGTCTTTAAGAGTGTCAGTATTTGTGATCCCAGTGATTCATTGTGTTCTTCACCCTGGTCCACTGCCACATCACTCTGTTCATTCTGCCCCCGCAGCAATACTCCTCCACCTTTCCTAATACTCAGCAGTTCTCTCCACTCTTGATTTGGTCCGTTCTATCCTCTCTCTCCACCTGTCTTGTGCAACTGTCTTCCACTCTTGACTGTTCATCCGAATACCACCATTCAGCCATGCCCATTCACGAGATCTCTTGTCTCTCAGTCATTTCTTTGTACTTAGTACCAAGTGTCATGCATGACCCAGGCACAAATTGCACAAGCTACCCGCTGTTACACAATGCTGCGGTGTTGGCGTACCTGATAGTTCCACATGCATGATAACATACGCAACATTTTGTGCTGAAAAAAAATGTGTTTTTGATAAGAACTCAACAGATCTATTCATTTAAAATCCCTGATAACATCAAGTGGAGTGATGCAACAGTTCAGAATGCTATACATCGGTTTGACAGACTGTGACATGTTCATGAGGCATACTGTTCTGTTAGTTAAATCAACAACATATCCACTGTGGCATAGGCCCATAGCCATAACTGGATTGTGTTCCAATATTAGATAGTCGTGGTATTTCATAAGCCCACAGATTATGTTAATGCTGAGACTAAGGATTAAGGATGTGTTGAAAGAGTTGGAGCCGATGGAAGTAGATCTATGCTTGTGATACGATCTCTTAGTTCCATCATTACCCCCTTATAAAGGCCCTCTTATTATGTACTCAGTATCGTCTAGACAAGTGTCGTGCTGGTCACTCAGAAGGACCATTATAATGGTTATTCCAGTGAAATGAACTCTATAAACATTATTTATAGGTATCCACAATTGGGTCATGTCTCTATATTACTGTGTATTTTATATGTGTGATTATTTGTCTGTCTCTGTGAATTATTAATTCTACTTTGCTCTGAAAGTGAAGTTGTTCCTGTTTATGTGTGGTTTCTAAATATGTCTTTCATCAACTGAATCTGCACCAGGAGTAAGTAGCCGATTAGTACAGTTATCGGTCCCTTGACAGGCAGGTACTTTACTTAAGTATGAAGGTTAGGGTCATGCTTGACAGTCTCAGTCACAACATTGGCTGTGGGGCTCCATTGCTGACAACTGGGTGTAGATAGATTTAGAGTATTTTCATTATTGCCATCCAAAATAAGCTGTTTGAAACAAAGGCTCCTTTTTAATTCTGTTTAGAACTTTTAAACAAAGACCTTGTCTCCATTCTCCTGCACACACATGCGCACGCATGTACACAGACACGTTGCACAAGCTCACACGAATACACACCACGCATCATGTGTCAGTTGAAGATCCAGAAACTGATATGTCAACTCACAATCATAATACTACTATGTGCAAGACCGCTGCCAAGCTTTGCTCTTCCAGCAATGCTTACATGTGTATTGCATTACTAGGATGGCATAACATCTGTCAACTAAATTTTTCCTACACACAGTTTTCACTTATATGCAACTTTCTCTATGTTTTTGTGGCAGTAAAAAACTTGTAGCCAACACAAAATATGACACACTATCCAAAACCTGCAGATGAGCGGCAGCCATTTTGTAAACTCAGCAGACTCCTCGAGTTTACCACTTGTTAATTTAATAACTGGGTCAGGTAGGGGTTACGAAGTCATATTCACGGTATACACGATGTAATTGGAACGCAGCATTTGTACAATGGGCCCTTAGCCAGAAATTTTTGCCATTCAAAAGTGTGCCTTTTAGAAGGCGAACAGCGTGCGTGAAAACCATTCATGTCAATCGCAGTCATTATTGGCCAGTTTAGTTTGTTTCAATGACAAACCAGTGTCATTTGAGCCATTTATTTAATTAATACTGATCATTAAATTTGTTTCACTACCAGTTGTGCCAATGATAGTCCTGGAACTATTAGTGAAACTAGTGGCTAGCTGGTCCCCTCTAAATTAATTTCTTATCAGTTATAATTACCCATCTTTGCCAGTCATCTACCAATCTTGAAGACGGGCAGCCGGGTCTCTGGCTAAGCCCCTGCTACAACTAATACTACTACAATATTATCAATATCTGATACGTGATTGTTGTAGACATGGACGCACCCACTCCATCAACCCTTCCAATGTGAACTACCAGGCAAATGTGTGGGCACTGAAGCAGGAGGGTTGTACCCACATTGTGGTGACCACAGCCTGCGGGTCACTTCGCGAATACTACCAGCCAGGGGACATCGTCATTATTGACCAGTTCATTGACAGGTGAGATCAGATGGCTCCATTGAGGGTATACCATGAAAACGTAAATGTAAGCAGAGGAATGTATACCAAAAACTGGTTGCTTGCATTATGGTTGGACTGTCGATTTGTGTAAAGTATTTGTTGCTTATGCAATATCAAACTCACTTTTACCGTTTGGTTAAACAGAATTTCACACTATACCGATAAACACATTTTACCCAGGATATTTTGCACAGAGCGCAAATGAACCTAGAATCACGATAAGCCAAAGGCTTCCTTGTCCACCTGCCATCTAGAGTTAATTCTCTTGTTAAATCTTGAACCGATCTCCGAACAGGTCAGTTGATGTGATGTGTAAAGATTGAACAAAATTGTCATCAGAGCAAAATGGCGAGTGGACAAGGTTAGAAAACAAAAATCCCAAATGGCAAGTGGACGAGGTTAGAAAAGAAAAATCCCGAATGGCAAGTGGACAAGGTTAGAAAACAAAAATCCCAAATGGCAAATGGACAAGGTTAGAAAACACAAATCACAAATGGCAAGTGGACAAGGTTAGAAAACACAAATCACAAATGGCAAGTGGACAAGGTTAGAAAACACAAATCACAAATGGCAAGTGGACGAGGTTAGAAAACACAAATCACAAATGGCAAGTGGACAAGGTTAGAAAACAAAAATCACAAATGGCAAGTGGACAAGGTTAGAAAACACAAATCACAAATGGCAAGTGGACAAGGTTAGAAAACACAAATCACAAATGGCAAGTGGACGAGGTTAGAAAACCAGTAGTGTATCATGAGTCAAACATTTTTATAAACATGTGAAACATGCCCTCATGAGGTATTTGTCGTTTTTCTTTCTAAACAGAATGAAGACTGTCAGAGGTCTAATCTACACTGTTCCTTCACTACTTACATGTTGATCATACGGAGATTCATAGATAAATCATGATTGTCGTTTTGTTGCCTATGTTTAGTTCTAACAACATTGATTTGTGAGAGAATCTAAAAATGTAGGTGCACTTGTTCTGACAAGCTGCCACGGTGTGTCACACAATAATAATACATTTCTTATATATTTATTAATTAATTAATATAAATTAATTAATTTCATATAAAATCATACATATTCTAAAATACTAATGTGCTAAAATATGCAATCAATACTACTAAATAAAATAAATTATATTGTCTTTAGAAACATGTACACAAGTAATTAAAATAGTAACAGCAGATTAGATAATAATAAAACGAATGAATAAAAATAAATGTATGAATAATTAATTAAGATCATTGAATGTTATAATAACTTTTAAACAGATGCCTCTCGAGTGCCACTTTAAATTGGTTAACACTCATGCATTGTCATGTGTTGATGTATTGCAGGACAAATGGACGAGCTACCACATTCTACGATGGCTCACCCAACGCCCCACCCGGGGTGTGCCACATACCTATGCACACCCCATTCTGTCCCCACACCAGGGAGGTAGGCTGCCGGAACATCCCTTTATGTCCACCATAGGCAATCTCTTAAAAGGACGCAGTGTTCCTAGTTTTTCATTTATTAATATAATGTTATTAACACTATACTAACTATATTGAAGGTATACTCCTCCCAAATTGGGTTTAGAAAACCCATAACAAGGTTCACAATTTGAAGTTACAACCCCAAGGGCATGTTCAAATAGTAAGCAAAACATCCAGTTTCAAAACAAACTTTATTGGCAATACAATGTTCAACAATGTCAAATTTTCCTGGTACAAATGACTGCCTGCTAATTCGCGCTAGATGAACCGAAAGGCTCCTTTTAAGATTTACCAACTGCCACATCATAATGTTTTACATTTGTGGTTATCCTATATGACAGCATTTTGATATAATAATTAATTACAAACACCAAAAGTGTCATTAGAAATATTAAAAACACTTGGTTTGTCATTTTTTAAACACCTGCCATATACCAACAACTGGCATCGTTATGATTATTTTAAAAAGGTATAACTTTTTAAAATGCTGGTGTAAGTTTTTTATGTTGATGTTTCAATCGCATAAAAAAAATTCTTAGATTAGGCTAACCTTAGACTTTCCTTTGATTTTGGACCTGGTCTCGGCAGATACTTATTGAGACAGCAAAAGAGCTGGGAATTCGACATCATCCAACGGGAACAAACATCACAATAGAAGGACCACGCTTCTCGACGAAGGCAGAGAGCAAACTGTGGAGAAGTTGGGGTGCGGACATCATCAACATGACAACAGTTCCTGAGGTGTGTACATGTGGCGCCATCGTTTTCACACTGGTGTAACCATAAGAAATTGTTTTGAGCGTAACGTATGCTTTATAGAACGAGTACGGTATGTGTAGAATTCAACAGCACTTCACAATATGTGACTAGCCACAGCAAAATAGGTATTTAGTTGCAAAATTGTAAAATGGAGTTATGTGCAGTTTTGGATTCCACAGTCCACAGGTCATTAGCTTGTTGGATTCAACAGGTTATAAGCTTGTTGGATTCCACAGGTCATAAGCTTGTTGGATTCCACAGGTCATAAGCTTGTGGATTCCACAGGTCATAAGCTTGTTGGATTCCACAAGCTTTAAAATCACTTGTCAAAATATCTCCAGTAGTTTTTGATTTATTGCTAAAATTGACGCAAGATGTTAAAAAGTGACATTTTGACCCATATCATCTGTTGCGTTTTACTATGTGGTCTTGTAGAAGCATGGATTTTATTAGTTTGTGATTACTTTTCAAGGAAAATAGACTGGACATTGATATTATTACTTATCGTATTATTATTATGGCTCATCTGCAGAAAAGGCCAGTGTGATGACGTAATACTATATGTGGAAGGATGTATCACTTTGTCCAATCTAGTTTCAGCTGTAATGTTGAGAAATCTTTCAATACTGGAAATAGTACAGAGCTTATGGCAATGCTTGACCTTACAATTATTATTATCTCAGAGAGTGATATCACTATAATATAATAGTGCCACTAAACTTAATATGTTCTGTCGTTTGTCACCAGGTGGTGCTAGCGAAGGAGAGTGGGTTGTGTTACGCCGCACTTGCCTTGGTCACCGACTACGACTGTTGGAAATACGAAGACTCTGCAGAACATGTGTGTATTGTTGGCATTCCAACGGGCGCAGTTAGATTTTAACTTATGTGTTATGCGTTCATGTGATAAGTTACTTTGTCTTGTAATTGTGGTGACGTGGAGCCAGTTGCTTATCTGTGTAAATGTGACAGAACTTCTTTGTTTGCTTATTGGGTATTTTATAGTACATTGTTACCTATACGTATGTTTTTATGCATTTTGCCCATCCAAATGCTCTAACAGAGGTAAGTAAAGTTATATTATATTGTATAACTGAAGGTCTTATCTCAACATTACATTGATTTGCACACATACATAATTAAATGTATGTGACAATTTAAACCTGATTTTCTTTTTTATTAAAATGTTTACTTTGAAATATTTTTAGCTTATTCGGTAGTTGCCTCATTTGCATATGGTGCCTGGTCTAAGTAACTTTCTGTGATGACTGTCTAGGTGACTATAGATATAGTTCTGGCAACCTTCCGGGAGAATGCCCAGCGTGCAAAGACGCTTCTCCTGCACGCAATTCCACTGATCGCTAAACGTGATTGGTCAGCGATCTTGGAGGACAATATGGTACGTATGTATGTCTAACATTGGACGGCAATGTGCCTCAGAGATTTTGCTTATCTAACCTTGAAAGAACGTTTGGCATACTACAAATGCACCTGTTTAACATTGGAAGGAAGTTTGCTGTGGGGATTTAAACTGTCTAACTTTGGAAGGAATTTTTTGATACTCTTATTTAACAGTTGGAAGTGGCAACTTATCCAGGATCTCTGAAACAGCAAATTTAGTCACCCATTACTTAGGTAGGTAGAAAACAAATTATTATTTAAAATGACAAGGGGACGATGGCTGAATGAACCTCCTAATTATGCCACTGGGTGCGAGGAAATCTGGGGACCCTTGTCTAATTGTTATAGGAACTTAGCTTACCTCCTGGGCACCACAGTTTATGGTTGCTAGCTAGTCATCCACTCAGTAACATGGATGGGGGAATTTTCGAATTTTTACATTTGACTCATTCCTCATAAGGGACTTTTGATAGATGTGTGCAGTTTAATGAGAAAATAACAACTTGATCTAAATAGCAGAAACTCTTGCAGTAGTTACAGTGTTACCTCAAATAATATAATTCACCAACTTAGAGATTTGTGGTGAGCTTACAGAGTTTACTTGCTCTGGTGCAATGATGTTAAAATAAGATGCATTTTTGAACGTTTTTGTTCTGTGCTAGTTCCAGCACACAATTACTTCATCTTTTTATTTGCCTTCTAGGCACTGTCACGAGATGCACGTTTTTCTCTTTTTCTTTACAAATGCTGGTTCTTCTACTTGTAAGTAAATATGTCTTTTCAAATGTGATTGACCTTCAAGAAACCTCGAATTTGGTTTGCTTGCTATCTACAAACATTGCCACGACAGGCAAACAGATGCTTTCAAATTTGGCCGTTTTGGACCTTTTTACTTGTTTGATTCACATAGACTGTACGCAAAATTAATAAATTGTATAAAATGCCGCAGAATCCTGGACCACCATCGGTGTATCAGATGCCGAATTGGGACTGACAGGATATGTAATGTTTAGAAAAGATAGAATAGGAAGAAAGGGAGGTGGAGTTATTTTATATATTAAAGAATCTATCCAGGCTTATGAAATAAAATTAGAAAGAGAAGCAGATTGTGAAGAAGCTGTTTGGTGTAACATAGTTACAGGAAACTCAACGTTAACAGTTGGGTTAGTTTATCGAAGTCCAAACATAAGCATAGAAGAGAATGAAAAAATACAAAACGCTATAAGGGAAGTAAACAAATGGGACTGTATTATTATGGGAGATTTTAACCATGGGCATATACAATGGAAATCTCTACAGAGTACGGGGAGGGAGGACCACACGTTTTTAGTTTTAGTTCAAGATAGTTTCCTTTCTCAACATGTGCTAGAACCAACCAGGGGTGAGAATGTGTTAGACATAGTTTTGTCCTCACAGAATGAATTAGTTGACAATGTCAAGATATGTGAGCCACTGGGGAGTAGTGATCACAAACAGATACATTTTACCATCAAAGTAAAATCAGAAAGGAATAGTAAAAAGCAGTATAGGAGAAATTTCCACAAAGGAAGGTATAAGGACATGAGGAAATATTTAGTAAAGATAGACTGGAATAACACACTGAAAAATAAGACAGCAACAGAATGCTGGAATATATTAAAGAGTGAAATTAAGTGCATAGTCGATAAATATGTACCCTTCAAAAAACAAGGGAAACGGTCCAAAAAGAAACACTTATCGAAAGAAGCCATTAGAAAAATTAAAACAAATGATGTGGAAGTCATATAGATGTACTGGAAATGATGAAGACTACAACAATTATAAAGAAGCACTTAACCAAGCTACAGCTGAAATTATCAATTCAAAGAGAAGCTATGAACAACAATTAGCTAGTAATATAAAACATGACAGCAAGAGTTTTTATGTGTATGTTCGAAGCAAACAGAAAGTTCAGGATAAGGTCGGTCCTCTAGAAGATAGTGCTGGAAATAATTATAATATCAGAGGGATTCTTAATGGAAGAAGACCTGAATGAGTATTTTAGTTCAGTGTTTACCAGGGACGATATCAGTTCACTGCCAGTACCAGAGGCTAAGTTCAAGGGGGCAGATTCAGACTATTTAGGACAGTTAATTGTAACTCCAGAAATGGTAGCTAAGAAAATAAGGGCTATGAAGGATAATAAATTACCTGGAGTGGATGGGATTCCGCCCAAACTACTGTTGGAAATTGTAGAACAAATTAGCGTACCGCTTGCTACAGTTTTCAGTTTGTCATTAGAAGAGGGAGTGGTTCCTTTAGAATGGAAAGAGGCAAACATTATACCGTTATTTAAAAAAGGTTTGAGAAACAAGTCGGAGAACTATAGATCAGTGAGTTTAACATCAGTGATTTGCAAATTATTTGTGGGTAGACGAGGGATCACCAGTAGATATTATCTACTTAGATTTTCAGAAAGCTTTCGACAAAGTGTCACATCAAAGAATACTGCTTAAATTAAAGGCCCATGGCATAGGGGATGGTATAATTAACTGGATAGAAAAATGGCTGATTGACAGAAGACAATTGGTAGTAGTTGATGGGAGGCTTCAAACTGGAAATCGGTATTGAGTGGGGTTCCACAGGGATCAGTACTAGGACCTATATTATTCTTAATATATATCAATGATTTGGATGATGAAATAACAAGCAAGGTGTTGAAATTTGCGGATGATACAAAAGTGTTTAGAAGGATTAAAAGTGATGGAGATAGACAGCATTTACAAGATGATCTTGACAGGTTGGTCAAATGGACTGAAAAGTGGCGAATGCTGTTCAATTTGGGAAAATGTAAATTCCTCCACACAGGACATGGGAACGAAGATGTAGAATATACAATGGGGGGGGGTACTGTACTAAGTACCACTGTAAAAGAAAAGGACTTAGGGTTAACCCTTAGTGCTGATATGAAGATTTCATTTAGAATATTGTATACAAGTGTGGAGGCCATATCGCAAAAAGGACATAGATATGCTAGAAAGACAGTACAGTGACTTAAATGATACAAAAACTGAGGGATCTTAGTTATGAAATTCGCCTAAAAGGATGTGGTTTAACAACACTAGAGACCAGGAGATTGAGAGGAGATCAGATAGAAGTGTTTAAAATAATAAATGGTTATGAAAATATTGATAGAAATATTTTTTTCTCAGTTAAGAAAGATAGGACTAGAGAGAGGACATGAAGATACATTAGCAAAGGAGCAGTGTAGATTAGATATAAGAAAGTTCTAATTTTCACAAATGACTAAATGAATGGAACAGATGATCTGCTGATTGTGTGGGTGCTAGTAGCATGAATATGTTTAAAAATAAAATCGACACATACCTCAGAAGGGCGGGATACACATAGATAAAAGGGTTGGACTCTCGATAAGCCAAAGGGCTTCCTTGTCCACCTGCCACCTAGAGTTAATTCTCTGGGTGGCAATCTTGGTAAAGATTAACTGCGACAGATGGAGCCACCAATATATTAGCTAGCTTCCGTGAGTATACGATAGGTGGCGCCACTATGTTGTCAGCTTTAACTGGGTGTAATTTATATGTGAAGAGCTGTAACCAAATATTATGCCAACAAGTTGTCAACGGTTTGAATGAACAATATTGATGTATGTTTATTAGCCTTTCTGGATGTTTGATAAACAAATTGGTTCACCCCTCATGTGAATCAAACAATTAAAAATCCACTGATGAATTATGCTAAAGCGGATGCAATTACCAGCCGTTACCAGTTGAAAGTTTTTAACATTTTGAGGTCACACCATGTCTTCTGCTTCAGCAGTTCACTTACCAACTTGATCAAGTCGAGAACTTAACGGAATGGCTGCAATGTAGTTTCACAGTATGGTCAATGCAGCTACTTATTTGTTTGGTTTATGCAATTACTTGTCTGGAGTTATTCCTTTGCCCATCCAAAGGGATCTGCGAAGACATGTAGGGGAATTCTGAGGTGAAGAATTTTATATGATTTCATTTTAATCCCAGGCACACAAATTAATAAAATCTTACAGTTGAGCAGCTGGTGTTTTTTAATGCTGTGACTGCTGGATGATTTGACATGGTGTGACAGGGGTGTGTTTTAGCCACATTTCCCCTACCTTCCACACACTGCTTCGTGCTGCTAGTTTGATCTTTCAGCTTCCGTTGACGCACGCCATTACATGCACAATGCTTATTGCACGCAGCTTGGTTGGCAGCACACAACGATCTTGTCTGATCTCATGGTAAGTTTCTCACTGCTTCAAGTAACTGTGTGGCTCTAATCCGTGCCCTTCCAGTTGGTCTTGATATGCAAAGGTTGGATCCAATACAGTGTTACACAAAGGTAATTACTTTAATGACAAGTCATTGCCTGTAGTAGCTGTACACTGTATCTGGTACAGTAGTAGGTACTTCAGAAACCTGAAATATTTCTGCATAATTATGATTGGAAGGTGTCGAGGCAGTTTATGGTGGAACATTTGCCTGTCAAGTTGGTTTAGTTGCTTTGAGCTAACATTTCTTCTTGACTAAATTGTTTCTATCTGTGTTGTTGGTCTCCATTTTTATTGTAGGTTATTAGACAAAGATCTGGGTTAATTGTGCAGGATTCTAAGTACAAAACACATTCTTGTTATAAATAAAAAAAACATCAAAAGTAGTTATGAAACTAGCTGCTTTGTCACATTGAAATTCAGGAATTGTTTTCAAAATTGGATTTCTACACTTGCTCTGATGGTGACTTTTACATGATTCTTTCATGGTGTCATGCTGAACAATTCTGCTTTGTAGTAGCTCTGGTATTTTCACACTATAAAAGTGTTATTGTATGTAGCAAGACACAAACTTGCAATCAGTTCTTGACAGAATGAATAAATAAGGAGATCCCGAGATCCATGTGTATATTGCGATTACTTAGTCTTAAAAGCACCAATCACACTGATGTGTAGAAGGATATTGAAATTGTATGTAATTTAAGGGAAAACCTGTGTCATTGCTCAAATGAATTAAGCTCTATTGAACATTGGTGAGGTTTGTTAGTTTGTTTGGTACCTGGCAATTGAATGCATGTATGCATGAAATTCAGTACACTTCCGCATGAAATTCAACACATTTCTGCATGAAATTCAACACCGATCTCGCATGAATTTCACACTAAAGTGGACCACGTTCACTGCTGCATCATTAATGCATGATTTTGTTGCTAGAAATGATATTAATGGTGTTTCTGCTGTCTTTTTTTCAGAAAACTGTTGAGTATTCTTTTCAGGACCAAGCGCGGTGTTCAGTACTTCCGACCAAGTAGGCAGTGAAACTGGAATGACAACAAATATTTTTACTTGAGAGACCGATTCTTCATAGGAACTTGGAATGTTGTCACAACTTTATTATGCTCAACAAACTTAATTATTACGTAATCATTGCACCACATGTGATCATAGCATAATAGATATAGGAGGCAGTCACTAATGGGCAACATCATGGATCTTGAATATTATACTTATGCCTCCGAGACACATTTATAATTACGGTCTTCGAACATTAGTTGTCTGTTTTATTGGATGATTCAGGTTCAAAATGTGGTTAAATAATACTGAAGGCACCATGGCCACCAGGAGTTATAATTAGGAAAGCGAGAAATATTATTTTCAAATTATTTTTACAATTCAAAATGTTACAATAAAAATGTATGTAGTATGGCGTGTAAATAAAAAGTAAGACATGAGGTATCCAAATACTAGAGTAGCAAAAACCAATGCATGTACTTTTTCGACAAAACCTTTCATACATCACTTTTTCATGTACTATATGAAATGGTCGATGAATTATGTATTGTTTTATTAATGATTTATATTGCGTGGTGCTGTCGTCACAGACAATAAAATGTTTATTACAGTTGATATTTTAGTCGAGGCACATTTGTCAACTTGTTTACTGTGTACAGGACCTCGCTATTAACGTCAGCCTCGGGACTGAGCGAGTGACCTGAATAGCGAGGCGACCTTATTAGCGAGAATAATTTCCTATACTATATCCTAATTTTGAGGGGGTTCACATTTAGGAGAAAGGGGGGTTCACAAAAAGGGAGCTGGCTACGGGACTGGTACAACGAAACCTCGCTTTACGATCACCTCGGTAATACAGCCACCTCACAATTAGTCACCCTAGGACAGTCCCAAATGATGTCCATATAGGAAATTAGTCCAGCAAATAAGGTCACCTTGCTTTTGCCCAGTCCAAAGGGTGACCATAATAATGAGGTTCCCCTGTAGTCTGTTGCAAGTCCTAAGGATCATTTCTGAATGTCGGTGTCCGATCAGATGAAATTACTTTCATTTTGGGAAAGGGGGTCAGCTGGCACCGGAAAAATAGTTTGCACTTCGGATTAATACTGTTAATAATTATATCAATATCATCATATCAATGTTCACAAACTTTTGTTTGAAGGGGGGTACATGGGAGGCCAGATAAAAATAAATTTGTTTGATGTCAAACAATGACGTTCCGAGATGATTCCTAAATACAGTGGAGCCTCACAGAAATAATTTGGGACTGTCCTAGAGTGATCATTATAGCTAGGTAGGTTCAATTATAAATGTTCTAATCTTAGGTTCACACTAATAATTTGACAGTGACATAATTACACAGACATCTGGAGTAGAAACTAACACGTGTATATCAAGCCCCGTCCCTTATAAAATTAGCAAATGGTTGCAATAGATTATATTTCACAATTTGTTACCTTTTTGTATAAACATTAATTCCTAGTTCATAAATACTATACTTCTGGTTGGTTCCATCAATAATTGAAAACTTGGTGTAATTGTATTAATAAATTAAAAGTATTTTGTGCAGTAGCACAATGTCTGTTATTAGTGGTGTGATATGTATAATACTGACATGTATCTATGTCAGTGTGCAGGTAACCGAAATGAGCAAACTAAGCAAGACTATGTTCCTTTTGTTTTTATATAATGTAATCAAGCTCGACAACACGAGTCGACAAAGTACATTCACACATCTTGTTAGCTGGAAATGAAACAAGAAGTGCCAGTAGTAGTTACCCAAAAAAGGACTTTCCTCTTTAATGTTGCAACCCGTATTCCAACAAAACAAATGTTGTCACAAGGCAACAATAAACCTGCAACAAACAGACGCTGATCCAACCGGCGAGTGTAGACGTACACAACGACCCCACGCCCTTCAATTGTTTGTCTTACACTCGGTAAAGCAGCCATGTTCACATCACCCCATGGTCATAGCATTGTCCTATCCGAGTAATATAACTGTGCTTCTGTCACGTCCGATTAATATAACTATTGCTGCGGCGACAAACCGTCCCACACTGTGGAACTGCCGGCCATGCCAACTGAGTTGTGGTATGTGTCTATTGGCCGTAGTCTGGCACCTCGAGGTCGACGAGTTTGAACCAGTAGCCACAGTTACACCGACGTGGCTCACCCTTGTACAGGTACATCCAGTTGATGCTGACGGCATCCTCCTCACCTGAGACACAAACCACACGGTCAGCCGTATATCACTGGTACATGCAATAAAGAATCATCTCAGAATGTTGATGTCTGATATCAAACAAAATTACTTTTGTTGGGGGGGTCAGAGGCAGCTTCATCTGGCGTTAGATATTGATATTTTATGTTTTGGACCGATACTGTCAATATACTGATATCACATCAATGTTTACAAATTCATCTGAGGGAGTAGGGGACTGAGGCTTGATGAAAGTAATTTTTTTCATCTGATATAATTTCTGAGATGATAACTAACTACTACAGAAATGGTGGAAGACAACTTCAAGTAACAATTTTTTCAAATAAGCTATAAACAAGTATTCATGCCACATAAAATTATCATGAACTGAGATCAGCGATCTGCATCTGAAAATGTATTTGCAATCTATCTCTACACCTTTGTATTACGACTGATGTGCCACCTGAGGAATGTAAAATTGTATACATGCAAGCAATGATGACCCCCTAAGTAATAACGACTTACAGATGCAGCCGACAAGCCTGTAGTGGTACATGGAGGGAATGATGGTTGGCTCGCCTCGGGTGCCCTCTGCCCTCTTCTTGATGTTCAGCTCAAATGGATCCTGTACAAATAATACAGAACATGTGACGACCACCAAGTTCACCACAACTGTTCAAGAGATGCCGCACATTTACTACATGTAACCCTTGATGAAGAATAAATATAAAGTTCTACTTGTGTTAATTCTGATTATATTTTACTTTGTTAATACAAAAATGTACTTTGACCTGACCAGTTTGTACTTGCCTCATTTCCTGCGGCACGAGCCAACAGCTCGAAACGTTCTGTTCCTACAGCATGGCCAAGGGTGTCTGGCATATCAACTTGGTCATCAGCTGAAACAGGGAAGTGCATCATGTAGAATTCAGCTCAACAACATTGGCATTGCACACTGTAAGTGTAATGTAATGGCATTGGTCCCAAAAATACGGACCTTGGTTTTCGAATACTGGCAAGACAGCATTAATATGTTTAGTCGATATAGTTTATAAAATGAAACAAAAATCAAAATGCAGCTAGGAAGCCCCCAAAGTGTACAGTACGGGCATCGTCAAAATAACCAACTCAAATTATTGGAGTGGGCGATTATAAGGGTAAATGAGCTCACGTACACTTCTTCGCCCTTGCATAACACCAGTGCTTTCTCAGAACATGAAATATTTAGTATAACTGAATTAAAATGTATCGTGGGTAAACACATCTAGCCGCATACACTTTCAGCGACATAAGAAGCGTTTTGCATACGCCAAATTGTGACAGAAACTTTGTTTGTGACCTTCACTTGACCCTGCTTTTGGATGCCTCAATTGACACTGCAAACAACTTCCTAATAGCATAACATTTTCAAATAAACACACATACATGTTTTCAATATATGCATTTGTACAGTACTTCCGCGAAAACCGAATACGTTAAATTAAACCAAATAGTGACACCTTACCCCCACCGCCATCGCAGTAACTAACCGTCTAACGGTTGAGGTCGACCTACCACTTACGGCGACGCGTTGACGGTTGTGAAGTTAAATATCTACTTACCTACTTTTCCTTTTACTGGGTCCACTCGGGAGTATACTGGTGATTCTGATGAATATAACCTCGAACTCAAGGGAAGCAGCGTTCGCCTGGCCACTTGGGCAGCCGTTCTCGTCAACATCGATGCCATGTTCGCCTTTCAAGCTGTGCTACTCAAAGAGAAGCTGATCTCGCTATATTTCGTTACCGAGGTCTCGCCGCGTGAGACGGAACGAGATCTCGCAAATGGAACGCCGACCCCGGCAATACCACAAATATGTTTACAGGGTCGCAAAAACTTGTGTAAGCGGAATACCAACTCAACTTGATAAGACCAAGCCAATCTGGATTTCAATAAAACATTTCAACTTGTTATGCATTAGTAGATTTAGTTGATGCAATCATTGCATGTAAAAATGTGCTATTGGTATGTTTATTAATGTTGATAAGATCCAACAAGAAGACCACTTATAAAATTATAGCGCCATAAATCTACATAAATCCATTCGATTCAATTATAAATGTTCTAATCTTAGGTTCACACTAATAACTTGACAGTGACATAGTTATACAGACATCTGAAAGTAGTAGTAGAAACTAAAATGTGCATCTCAAGCCCCGTCCCTCATAAAATGAGCAAATGGTTGCAATATATTATATTTCTTCGTGCTCGTTGTTGAATGGGTCTGATTATCTCTTTCTCCTTGTCTGAGAGTGCACCGGTTCGTCTATGAACTCCTCTCTTACCGAGTCTTGGGGATCCTCTTTATTGCCGTTTTAAGGCACACAGCTGCTACTTTTCCCATTCCGTATATAAGTATTATGTTATATATTTACAGTTGGAATGGTGTCCGCTGCAGCCTGCAAATAATATAATCTGGGTAGGGATTAGCTATATTATCTAAAACCGATCATTAACAAACTAAGTAACATACTAAATGATATTTACAGTTACACACGGGTTAAATAATGTCCACTGCGTTCGACGACGATACTGTTCCGTGTCCTAGTCGTACATGGGGCCCTACATTATTAGTGTATGAGTAAGTGTTATGTCTTACGCCATCCTTTTTATTCGACACGTCAGCACAGCCCGGGAACTGTCCTTATTCCAGAGCCATGGGGAGCATTCATAATGCTCTACAATACAAATACTCTACACCCCTCCCTTTCAAATGTTGTTCCCTTAAAACATGTTAATACCCTGGTTGCGCTACCCCACATATACGATATGACAACCGTCAACACAGTCCACGGATTCAGCGTCCATTAATTAGTCCTTGTTAACAATGACATTTTGGTAGCCATTAACCATTAACGTCTATGTCCATAATTAAACTGGACACCGTCTTTCTCAAACATCACAGATTCAGCTTCTCTGGAGGCTTTCTGGTTCTTGTGGACCTTCTCACGAGTCGTTCATCTGCCATCGGTATCTGCGCTGGACTTGCCGGTCTCATGGGATAGTTCACTGCCATCGGTGTTTGCAATGAACTTGGCTGGTTGTCTTCTTCTGCCTCTGTTGTTGGTCTAGTCGATTCGTCAAACACTGGTACCTCCACCGCACCCGGAGGTACCATGGCGACGTCAGAAGCCCTGATTTGGTCGCTGTGTCTCCGCCATACATCGCCGTCTTCCACGCGCACTGCATACGATCTGGTACCCCTCTTCTATTGGAGGGTACCGGGTACCCATTTTTGGTCGTTGCGATAGTTTCTTACCGCTACTCTGTCTCCAGCTTCAAAGTCTCTGTGTTGCCCCCTCTTCTCATCTACTGTCTTGGCCTGACGGTTCTCCACCGCCTTCCTCGTATTTGGTCGTATGGCATCTAATCTTGTCCGCAGGGCTCGACCCATCAGTAACATCGCCGGAGATTCACATTGTGGAGCGCAGTAACGCAGCTGTAAGAGCTTTGGAATCTTGATTGAGAGTACCCGGGTTCGAATCCTGTGCAGCAGGTCGAACCTTGGGCAAGTTCGTTTACTCTACATTGCTTCAGTTCACACAGCTGTATGGATGAGTACCTGGCTAAGGACAGTGGTGGATATTTGTGTACGAATAGTCTTCGCACATTGATTGCAGGGTGGATTAATGCTTCCCAGAGAAGTCGAAATGGTGTTTGCTTGAACAGGTCTGCCGGGGAGTAAAGTGTAAAGCGCTTTGAGCAGTCCTGAAGACTGGATACTGCGCTATATAAGAACTTACCTTTGTTCTAAGTCTTTGGTGCCGCTATATGCGGCGACGCCTCTTACTGCTCCCTCAAACGACGCGCATCTTATTCCCAGTGAGTGGCAATGTTTGCCTTTGTGCCAGTTGTGGGGCCTAGACATAGGTGTCACCATCCCGTCTCAGACATAATTATCCACAATGGTCATGTTTATTTCACTTGTGTACTGATCACGTCATTTTTTTGTATTCGTGATAATTGGAGCCATCCGGTTCTTCCTGGTGTGGTGTGTACGCGCGTGTGTGCATTTGTGCATGCGTACATTCTATACACAGCGAATTTGAATTTGAAATATTAATACGGTATTAATGATACGATCTCGGTTCTCATTTAGATTTTTGTTACCCGTGCGGCTTTCCATAGCATTGACGCGGTATCATTTGACGTGATTAGTGCGTTTATACGTAGAGAGGTCAAGTTGTCTTCCGCTCGGTATTCGCGGTCGACCGAGTCAGCTATGTATTTCAATGTATTCGACGTATCACTTTGCATAAATTCCCTAGTGCCGCCATTAATATTCAAGTAAACCATTCTGTTCATAACGGCACACCTGTTCGAGGTGCAAATTTACGTTCTGGGCCTCCAGGGTTACCGTTACTATCTAAATCATGGCGTCGGTGATGTCGAAGGTGACGGAGTCACGGTCGCTCACCTAGTTTTAGGCGGACACCGACTCGGCGTTGCAGCTGATTTTCGACCCTTCTCCCGACGGCGGTAGAGAGAACGTCATGACTGCCTAAGTGAAGTGTATCACGCAACACACAGTCCATATCTCAATGGAGCAATAGTTACAACGTATTACTACGAATGCCTGTGTATTACGACGTAGCTTTAATTGCACCACCGATCCCATTGGCATTGCTCGAGTGTTTTTAGTGCTGACTTTCTGACAAGAAACAATTACAATATATGTAAATAAAGTTAAATTGCCATTGTATAGGTGTGTATCTTCACTATCACTGTGCCCATGCAGTTGATCAGCAAGGTGCATCACTACATGTCAGGGCATGGTTATAAACATCGTCAAATATCCACACCATAATTAATTGTCGACGCATTACAATACAGCCATTGCATCCAGTGCAACCATCTTTGCTTGCCGTCTTATTGATTGGCTGTAAAAGCGAAAGTAAGTGACGACAAAAGCGAAAGTAGATACACTATTTTGTTGCAACAGCAAGTGGATAGGGATTGGTGGAGGTTTCAACACATAATAACCAATATGCTTCAACTTTCGCCCTTTCCATTTGAATTTCAAAAATGTATATTATAATGTACATATGTATTATATACATATAGGTCAGTTATCTGTTTAATTTGAAGAATTGAATTGATGCATGACATCTTATAAATAAAACATTCCCGCATACTGTCACTTTAAAAACTTTGCCTTATGTTTTTGTCATAAAGAAATACTTTTATGGCCAGAATTTCAACATAATATACGACGGAATGCACGAACCCAACAAGTGTTCGGCAGACATTGTTGAGGGTCTGACGGAGCTACTGCTAGGCTACAGGTCACATGATGGATAGGACAAGGTCACAAGTAATGTCCGATTATTATCGGTTACGATTATAGCGCATAATTGTAAACCATTTTTGCATCAGTTTAAATATCGATCCGTCAATTCCAAAGTTTGTGTCCTATTTAGCCTACGCGATGTCGTCAACAATAGTTCATTCGTCATCGCACGCGTAATTTTTGTTTTGAGGCGATACCGTCATGACGTACAGAAACTCGCAGCCACCGAGTATACTGAATGAAATTACTGGGGACGTGTACACGGACGATGCACTGGGGTACTTATTCAATTTTTGATTCGGATAGGACGCCTTTATTCGAATCTTATCAAGTTCGACAACTAGCGCCGTAGTTGTTAAACACGCGTACACTTACGGCGAAGTGTTTAATAAGACGTCCAAAGACAGTCGCGTTGCTCAACTACGGTCATTGTGTCACAAGCATAACATAAATAAATCACTGCCATAAAATCGTAACAACTTCAGCTGAGAGGATATTTTGATTTAATATTATCACGGTTACATACATTACGATACAACATAAACAGCAAATGTACATGACGTGATTGTGTCAGTATATACACACAGTGCACACACAGATACAGAGGGCAAACAAATACACGCGTCCGTGGGCACATGTACAGCACCAACATGGGGACGACGCGACATCAAATGAGTAATACGCCTCTGTACATGTGTCTACTTCAATAACATCGGCGAATAACATCAATCTTACACACAACCTGTTCCTTCTCTGCTAAACCGTTGCAACATATCTTTCTTTTTATCATACCATATATCCACCAAACAATTTACCATTATGAAATACAGCTTGACCAAGTGTTTTTTTTCTCCAAGAGAACTACGAGATTCATCAATAAAACTATTCACGTTGTCTTCATGAAAAACGCGGGTCATTCCCGACCAGGACAGAACAACCGCCACAGTCAGAATCATCCATCATTCAGTGAATAGCAAGGGCAGCTATTTATGTGGATATAAATGCACGCTGCTGTCAAGTGTTTCAATAGAACGTGTGTAAAGGGGTTATGTTCAAGTTGTGAGGAATGCCAACTGCCTGGAGGTGTAGTCTTGTGTGCACTGCATGCTAGCGGTACTTGCCACTAAGAGGGCACGAACACCCGGGCATTCTGCAAAAGGAAGACTGTCTAATTACCCACCTGAGAGAAACATCTTTATTCCACGTGGCACAAGATGTGTACTAACCACGGGGACACGTTATATTATTATAACCATTAACTCCTAACAAGTTATCCGTTTGTATATTTCGTTTGTCCAAAACCAACCCCCAAGAGGCTGATCAATGTCTAACTGCCAGGACATAGCCTGCACCTCGGTGTAAATACTTGTCAAGCCGAGGTTTACGACAGTAATTCTCAATGGCAGGTTGGACGGCTTGTGTATGTTGGCAATAATGAATGACATTTATTTATGAAGCGCAACACACGATTGAGAAAGTTGTGGATAGCAAGGAACAATGAGAAAGACCTTGACTGACACGTTGTCACTTCGTGTACACAAACACTCCAAGCTCGATAGCACCAACACACCTGTTCATACGCCACCAGTTGTACATATAAACAGTATTTACAAATGCATTGCATCTGGCCATTATAAACATAATTCAAAACTTCCTGATTAACAAGTGTGCTGATTATTGGCTAGAACCTTTCCTTGGTACTGCCACGAGTGCAATCTTTTGAACGACTCGATACTCGATATATATTTTGGTCTAGTGACCCAACGATCTGTCAAGTGGCCTGCTTTTGGTGCAGCCTGTCCTGTCCAGGTGATGTAGTCTTTACGAGGTGTATGGACTGTGTACAGGTGAGAGGTAGTGATGACAGGTGGGGACAGGTGTGTTCACTCACGATTATAATATTACACAATGACGTACAACCAAACATTGACAAGTCTGTAGACATCAGACAAGCAGGCTTCAATGTCTTGCACAAAGACTGGTCTACCATCAGACAATTCTCTCACAGACAACAGTTGAACAACAACAACATTAGACAGCACAGACTCTAGCAATGACATCTAACATCTTCAATCACAGTTACAGTTTGCCACTTGCACATGTGGAAGGAAATGAGAGAGAATCAATAGTGAAAGTAGGAATCATGTCAAGCACTATCGTGCAATTGTGGAGACTGGATAGATCCTAAAAGCGGTGTTATTTCAAGGATCGTTCATGTTTAATGAGATGCGAGATTTAAAGCCATAATTTCTTCCAACACAATACCTATCTCCTCAATGCTTAATTAAACGTCGGAGCAGCTAAAACTGGGGAAACATTAAAAGAATGATTTGTTTAATGAATTTGTGAATACATGATAAGTTAGTAGAAAATATAATTTGAGCAATATGCAAACTCCTGTGATATATTATTGATATATACATCTTACATACACGCACGCACACACACTGCATGTCCATTCATCAGAGGGAGAAAACCGACTTGTATAAATATAGTCGGTTCAGAGAGAGAAGACATACGTATCTCTGTCTCTTACGCACTCGGCGGTGTCTCAAGCAAATGTCCTGAACGCTGCTGAAGAAATCATTGGCATAAGTTATGGGTTGTTACACCCGGCCTGCAGGACTTGTTGACTGTTTCATATCTGGCCGCCACTGATATCCGATGCACATTGCACCAGTGACTGTGGAAGCCATCAACTACATCTGAAATGCATGTCCACCAAGAGAGTTGCTGTTCTAACAGGCAAACCTAGAGGCGACACTTAAAATAACAGGCTGTGGAATCAAACTCAGCCTGCCACAGTTGTGGTGAATGTTAATTGCGCACAATCACTCAACCTGAACATGACCAGCAACACCTTCCTACTGCGGAACTTATCGTGGAAGACAACCAAGTCAGCAACACATCCTGCAGGGAGATTGTTTTGTTTCTAGATCCCTCAATGTTGTCACCTGTCCGCCGTCGCAGTAATGGCAACAGGTGTTGTTGGCGTCGATGGTTCCGACGATGGCAGCGGTGTCATCGGTTCCGTTGCGACATCTCTCTGGCAGGCGTGTCGTCGCGCGTTGTCGACGGCGTCGAGCAGGTTCTTAGAGTCGAGTGCAAGGATGTGGGCTGCCTTCAGCATGCGCCGGCTGTACTCGTCAGAGATGAGTGTCGCGCCGTACTTCTGGGCAAGTTTCATCGCATTGATTAACTCGGCCATGTGTGGACTCAGCACTTTGTGGGCCATCTCAACCTGCAGAGACACAGTGGCGTGTGTTATAACTGTACAGTTGTAATGTGTACTGTATAGTTATCAGTAATCACCTCCCAAAATACTCACTAAATAAGACAGTGATCACTGGTCAGTCTAGAAACATCTATGGTGGACTGTTGAACAGATAGATACACAACATTTATCGGTCCCATTTCCGAGAATAAACATCACTAAAATGCTTTTCTTAATTTGAAGACTTCCCTTAAATGTTACATAAAATATATAATAAACTGAACATTTTAGTTTGGGGCTGTTTAGGTTTTCCCACTTTCATCTCGTTCATTCACTCATGATTACAATTGATAGATTATAATCCTTTTTTGTTTTTTATTATTCATCGTCAGTCATCACTAGTTCTAGTGACCTTTCACCTCGTGACCTGTGACCTAGACTGACCTCAGTGTGCGTGTCATCGGGCAGGTGATGCATCAACTCGTCCACACTGGTCAGCAGAGCCTTCAGCTGTAGGCCAATGTTCTGTAAACATCACATTAGGGCAATGTAAGGACAGCGGAAGCTCGCACTACGGTCACCTCGGTGATACAACCACCTCGCAATTAAGGTCATCCTAGGATAATCCCGAATTACAGTCTGTATATCCACATTGAGTAGATATTAGTCTCGCTAGTAAGGTCACCTTGCTATTTAGGTCACTTTTGTCCAGTCCCAAAGGTGACCATAGTAATGAAGTTCCATTGTACAAGACTGGGGTCTACACTCATCTGTATACCTGGATAGGAAGCCTAACGTTAAAAGGTCTATTTGGCGTGAAGCACGGCCGCCATATTGCTTTCCCTAAACTGTCAATAATAGAGGTCGAAGGACAATTTACAGGCAGTGATTACGCATCAACCTACATCATGTCTGGCGATAGCTTAATTATTAACTAGCAGAAACATCACATATAAGCAAAAATTGTGGACACATATGCACATGTTTTGTTATAGGTACTTGAGCAAATGCGAATGTTGCATGTGGCATGTGGACGCAACATGGTTGAAATGACAGGGCAGCAAAGTCGTTATACGTAACAATAGGGATATCCACATTGAGTAGTCTCGCTAGTAAGGTCACCTTGCTATTTAGGTCACTTTTGTCCAGTCCCAAAGGTGACCATAGTAATGAGGTTCCATTGTACAAGACTGGGGTCTACACTCATCTGTATACATGGATTGGAAGCCTAACGTTAAAAGCACGGCCGCCATATTGCTTTCCCTATTGTTACGTATAACGACTTTGCTGCCCTGTCATTTCAACCATGTTGCGTCCACATGCCACATGCAACATTCGCATTTGCTCAAGTACCTATAACAAAACATGTGCATATGCGTCCACAATTTTTGCTTATATGTGATGTTTCTGCTAGTTAATAATTAAGCTATCGCCAGACATGATGTAGGTTGATGCGTAATCACTGCCTGTAAATTGTCCTTCGACCTCTATTATTGACAGTTTAGGGAAAGCACGATGGCGGACAATGGCTTCAATGTAATCACCAGCACTTCCTATCCATGTATATAAATCAGTGGGGGCTACACATGGCAACATCCAACAAGCTGTCAGTCCACAGTTAATTCCGACATTGTTTCCTTGTGTACATAATGCTGTTTTGACATGGATTTGTGTCAAATGGAAAAATTATGATCAAATACATCTTTGTTTCTGTTCACCACAAAACCGAATGACGAAACTTTGATGTTAGGCAGATTTCTGACAAAACCTACAGTTTTATATGTAAGTCTTTCATAGCCTGGTAGATGGCACCACTTAATCAGAATAGGGATTCTATAGACTGGTTAGCGAATGGAATATGTTATACAGATTTAAATGGTATTATAGAGTATTTCAAATCAAAACTACAGATTTCAACCAAACAGTGCGACATGTCTACGTGATGGCGAGATAGAGCGAGACTTACTCGTACGAACTCCGTGTAGACCTCCGCTCCACAGGTCTGTACTCCACGTGTCATCTCCATCACTGAACGCACCACGCTCGTCGTAGCCGCGTACACGTGGTCATTGGTACGGTCGAGTCCTGTTTCTGTGTGTGCAGCCTCACCCTGGCACTGTAAAGGTGAAAAAGGTAAGGTAAAGTTCTTAAGAACGCCGTTTCAACTTCTCTGGGATGCATACAGCCATGCTGCAATTATTGGGCAAAGACTATCTGTACACAAATATCCACCACTGTCTCTAGCCAGGTACTCGTTCATACAGCTGGGTGAACTGACGCAATGTAGAGTAAACTAACTTGCCCAAGGTTCGACACAGCAGCACAGTATTCGAACCCGGGTTCTCTCGATTAAGAGTGCAATGCTCTAGGGACTGCAACACCATGCTACACACTATCACTGTAACAGTGGTTTCTTTCACTCACACTTGGTACTCACCAAATGTCATGTCAATTAACATGTCTCCATGAAAACCCATTTTCAACTTATGGATGCTGATTGAAATAATTTTGCATTTCATCAAATTGTCTCCAGTTTTGGAAATGTTTGATATATATATAAAATATTTTTTTGTATCTTTGATATTTCACGAGATATATGTTTTGATATTTCACGAGATTCCTTGCTGCCCTGTTGTATATGAGACCACCAACAATGAAATATGAAATGTATAAATGAAGCTAGGTCATGATGGCATCAATGCAGTAACCAGAAGGACTGACTGTCATTTGAAGTATGGCTTTACGTGTGCCATGCAGTTGTTTGGTTTATGATGCAATACTATAGAGTATGCAGATACTTACTACATCTCTAAAGAAAACTAACAACAAATGTTGGACAACAATAATAATAACATACTTTATTTATACACTCATATCCAAAGTAAAACTTTATTCTGGGCTGTTTTGACTGAAATGCAAAGAATTAAATTTTGAATAATATAGGTACTAAGCATTACAATTAATACAGAAACTTGATTAATATAAATAAAATGACTAAAAGATTTGGCTAAACAAAAGTGAATCAGACTAACTAAACCACAGAGAAGGTCATCAACATTAGCAACGGGTAAAGACTACTACCTAGTCCAAACACTTGAAAGAGATGAAACACAAGAACAGAGAGATACTCACGGCACTCTCGGTGGCTGATGTTGACTGTGTGTCCGAGAGCTCTGATTGACCACCATCCACTACATTGGCCGGACCACTGCCCTCACCATTGCTGGATGTGTCCACATCTCCCTCACCTGTAACAGACGTACGCGCTGACACAACACATCCTGACCCAACAGGTCTCAACAGGACAAAAATACAGGCATTCACAGACATTGATAATAATGTATGTACCCATCTATAAGGCATCCATGTTCCTTGTTTATATGGCAGCAAGTCTAGAAGGCACCATGTTGATAGCCCCTTTTATGGTCTGTTATTATAGCAAGTATTCTATCAACGACAATGCAGTATCCATATGCATTTCTGTAGACTGAAATCATCAGTCCTAAAATTCTATGATCATTACCCTGTGGGAATCGTGGCATAGACACCAGAAAAAAGGGACCAAAGGCTTATAACGTCTCTCTCCAAACGCCGCAGGCAAAATAGGGTGGTCGAAATTGCCCAAGTTTTGAAATGCCATTATAGAGATGTACTCAAATTACACACAAGGCAAGGGAAAGAAACTGTTTGAAGCAAAAGGGGTAAAGACTTACCAGCACTGGTTTGTTGTGGGTTGTTGGCAGGGGGTGGGGTGTTCTCCTTAGTGTTTGCCCCTGAGTCATCGTCTGTTGACTGAGTCGATATCACGGACGTGATTGACCGCCGCTCAGCTGGTTTCTGCAAGACAACCATGGACGGCCATTAAACTAATGGCTGTATACACTTGTTTTCAACTTGTTCATATCTTCAACATATATTTACTTATAATTATGGGAATTTTAGCCTGAAATACAAGTATAACAGAGAGGGAGGGAGGGAGGGAGGGAGGGAGGGAGGGAGGGAGGGAGGGAGGGAGGGAGGGAGGGAAATACTTTCTCTCTACTTTCATGTCCTTCCATCAGGGTTAAATGTAAATCCACAATAAAGTGTTAGATACTGTCTTTTTCCCTTAGTGTCGACAAATACAAATAAATATTGCCTGAACAATAACCATATCTGAATCAAAAGTAGGTGAGAATAAACAAAACTGGCCACTGAAGATTTTTCATACAAAATTATTAAGTATTTATAATGCAGACAATGAAACTAACCATTTAACAAATTAGTAGTCTCTGCCATGCAGGACACTAATTAATTAGTTACTATTACTAGTTACCAGGTTCTCCTCCTCCGTAAGCAGCCACTTTGCGTCCTCCGCTGACTGTTGCTGCTGCTGCTGCAACTTTTGTTTAAGGAACTTGTGCTGTAGTTGGTCCATGTCTCGCTGGTGTTCACCCGTCTCATCCTACAGGTGGTGCAGCAAGTAGTCAAACAATCGCAGCATGCAATGTTGTCTCGCTTCATTTAAAAAGACTGCTACCCACATCGACAGCTCCAGATGAAATGGAAGCCACTGGCTTATCAAGAGTTTAAAATCAGAATGTTCACATCTGTGTAACCCACCCTTTACCCTTTAGAACGTGAGTGCCGGAAAGGAGTTCAGAGGCCCGCTAGTTCAGAGGCCCGCTTCCTCAAGTGCCTGAAAGCATGTTTTAGCTTTGACAACGCATGGAGGTGACATCATCTTCTGCATACTTATGTAACTTGTGTCACTGGATCCTTTAGAGTACCTGCTGTGCACTAGCGGTATTTTTCATATGGCTTTGTATTAGAAGTTTTTGAATGAGTGCTTCTAGAAAATAGCAACTGACAAAGAGTTCGTAGATGTACATAGCATTCTATGCAAACACACCCATCACAGCATATCGTGTTTCACATGTTTAATAAAAAAATTGATTAGTGTAGTCTCTTGTACAGAATTCAATTGTCTTTCAAGATAAGCACAACTTGCAATGTTAGGAAGCAAAGTACAAAGAGTTAAATGCAAGAAACTAGGTGCACTCACATCTTGGTGATCTTGTGCACACGCTGCGGGAACTTGGAGCGTCTCATAAAATGGTCTGGGGTCTAAAGGGTTACGAGATACTTTTCATGTTTTGGTAGAATTTTGGGAGAACTATGGCTATCTGTTGGTTTAATACAGATACTTCTGGTTGCCCTGTTGCATAGCTTGATGGATGGTGAGACTCAATCAGGTCAGCGATGACACAACCAATTCAAAATTTAACATATAGTTACATAGAATTTCAAAACTACAAAAACAAAATGTTGCGGGTGTGTACTATCATTGTGAACAGACACTAGAGTGACGGGGATACTAGTTCACTTACATATCCACTGGAAGGTCTGTTGGGGGAGACGCTAGCCGAGCGCGTCTGGGAGCCACTGAGGTGGGGTGGCATGGGGTAGTTGTCCTTCATGACGCCAGCCAGCTGGTCAGGGGTGTACGCCACGATGTACCCCAGGGGCTGGGGGTCTGTCGGCATGCTGGTGGCATAACTCCCCCCGGTCGGCAGCACCGACATACTTCCCGTCTGGGGTTGGCCGCGGGAAAGGGGTGAGGGTTGGTGCCCCTGGCGGCTGGGGTGGGCCAGCGTGTTGAACCCCATCCTCGCATCCATCGGTCGCCGCCCTGGTACCGTGCCGGCCCAGTAGGGGGAGCCCATGCCGAGGAGGTTCGGAGTGGAGCCGGTTGGAGAGATCTGGCTCCGGTAGCCGCCAAGTGCTGGGCGGGCAGGCTGGCAAAACAAACACTTAACGCTGTTAGCAACGTATTCGCGGGGTGGTGTGTTTTTATACGCAAACTGTAAGTATTTCATTAAAATCAACTCTTCTCACAATTTATTTGCATAACATGACAGAAACAAGTGGTAGGCAGTTACAATATGGATATCTTTCGAAAATGGTTATTTACATTTTTATGAAAATGCCATGTTTATATTAGTATAATTCTTGTCGACAAGCCCAGTATATATTATATACTCTACGGAGGAGATTGATTCACCAGTCACAGTGTCCATGTTTCTCATGGGGGAAGGCCCTCTCTAAAAGCACCGTGCAAAGACATAATGGCTCTAAATAACTATCATGCATACAAACATTACATCATATATCACATAGGACGATGGAAAGAAACAATTTTTGTTAAATTTCAACATAATATATCGATACA
>OZ023208.1:23936683-24256683 GCA_963995525.1 Escarpia spicata
CTGGTTTCATGAAGTACTCTTAAAGTTACAGTTACTTAGTGTCATGTGTTTGCATAAACTCCTGTGTTCGCTTATTTATAAAACAAAACTGTCACTTCCAAAAGACAATCATTTAGCATTAAGAACGTTCTTAGCTGCGTCATGAAACCAGCCCCTGGCTAGCACAATAGTTCCACCTATCACATGTCACATACCTTTGTAGTAGCTCTGTTCCTCGACCCAGCGGGACAGTCCAAAGTCTGCCAACTTGACACAGTCCTCGGCCGACACGAGAACATTCCTCGCCGCGATGTCTCTGTCGGTAACACAAGCATGATGTACAGACACAGCCAAACCAATTACACGCAAGCACTCCCACACGCCACACGCAGCCAAAGTCATACACACAGATAATATATAGCTACAGGTAAAAAAACAGGTTTTTAAATCTTTGCTAGTATTTGCCATATACAGGTATTATTCAGTGGCTATAACTTGTGGCTGCCACACAAGATACGGCAAGCATGTTTAAACAGTTTTTTTAAATGAATTTACATTGTTCATTTGATATGGTGCCCATAATTTTTGCTTCACAGCAAACATAGATGATATGTATTTTTTGCCCCCAAATTGTAAAAATAAATATATATACTTATAATATTATAGTGCCAAATCTAGTTTAAAACTATTCAAGATGCTTTAGATATGGAATGTCCTCTAAAATTGTTGACTTTCCAATATGTGTAAAGAGAATACATCATGTGGCTTACCGGTGGACAAACTTCTTGCTCTCGAGGTAGGAGAGAGCGGTGCTGAGTTGGCAGCAGTACATGATGAGACTCTCCAGCCGCAGCAACTGATGGTTGCTTTGCAGGAACGCTCGCATCTACAACATACACAGTGTCAGTGGCGCCATCTACAACACATACAGCACTAGCGGCGCCATCTATAACGCACAGTACCAGTGGCGCCATCTATAACACACAGCATAAATGGTGCCATCTACAACATACACAGCATCCATGGCACCTTCTATAACACAAAGTGTCAGTGGCGCCATTTATAACATGCAGCATCGGTGGCGCCATCTACAACATACACAACATTGGTGGCGCCATCTGTAACAAACACAGCACTGGTGGCACCATCTATAACACATCACTGATGCCATCTACAGCACACACAGCATCAGTGGCTCCATCTATGGGAAGCACCAACAGTGGTCAGTTTTTTCTAAGTGTTTACAGTAAACTATAGAATTAATGCTTAACATTTGTTTGATAAGGTACAAACAACTCGGAACAGTTACGAATGATGTAAAAGTCGGATCAAATGTATGAAAGTGCAAACTATGAAGACATTTTTAATGTTTTTACTTGTTTCATTGTTTACCTCACAAGAAACATTATTTTGTCTAGGAATATTTCGGCCATATCTAAAACCTGGCTTCACTATGGGCATGTCACCTGACCAGAGTCATGTGACACGTTCTAGCTGAAGAGTGTCTCACCTCTCCCAATTTTGCAAGTTCCATGACGATCCATATTGGTGGTGCTGAACAGATCGCTATCAACTTGATGATGTGTGGGTGCTCAAACTGCTGCATGATGTCTGAGGACAGCAGACAGACATATCAACATGATGATGTGTGGGTGCTCAAACTGTTGCATGATGTCTGAGGACAGCAGACAGACATATCAACATGATGATGTGTGGGTGCTCAAACTGCTGCATGATGTCTGAGGACAGCAGACAGACATATCAACATGATGATGTGTGGGTGCTCAAACTGTTGCATGATGTCTGAGGACAGCAGACAGACATATCAACATGATGGTGTGTGGGTGCTCAAACTGTTGCATGATGTCTGAGGACAGCAGACAGACATATCAACATGATGATGTGTGGGTGCTCAAACTGCTGCATGATGTCTGAGGACAGCAGACAGACATATCAACATGATGATGTGTGGGTGCTCAAACTGTTGCATGATGTCTGAGGACAGCAGACAGACATATCAACATGATGGTGTGTGGGTGCTCAAACTGTTGCATGATGTCTGAGGACAGCAGACAGACATATCAACATGATGATGTGTGGGTGCTCAAACTGCTGCATGATGTCTGAGGACAGCAGACAGACATATCAACATGATGATGTGTGGGTGCTCAAACTGCTGCATGATGTCTGAGGACAGCAGACAGACATATCAACATGATGGTGTGTGGGTGCTCAAACTGCTGCATGATGTCTGAGGACAGCAGACAGACATATCAACATGATGTGTGGGTGCTCAAACTGCTGCATGATGTCTGAGGACAGCAGACAGACATATCAACATGATGGTGTGTGGGTGCTCAAACTGTTGCATGATGTCTGAGGACAGCAGACAGACATATCAACATGATGTGTGGGTGCTCAAACTGTTGCATGATGTCTGAGGACAGCAGACAGACATATCAACATGATGGTGTGTGGGTGCTCAAACTGCTGCATGATGTCTGAGGACAGCAGACAGACATATCAACATGATGTGTGGGTGCTCAAACTGCTGCATGATGTCTGAGGACAGCAGACAAACATATCAACATGATGATGTGTGGGTGCTCAAACTGCTGCATGATGTCTGAGGACAGCAGACAGACATATCAACATGATGGTGTGTGGGTGCTCAAACTGTTGCATGATGTCTGAGGACAGCAGACAGACATATCAACATGATGGTGTGTGGGTGCTCAAACTGCTGCATGATGTCTGAGGACAGCAGACAGACATATCAACATGATGTGTGGGTGCTCAAACTGCTGCATGATGTCTGAGGACAGCAGACAGACATATCAACATGATGGTGTGTGGGTGCTCAAACTGCTGCATGATGTCTGAGGACAGCAGACAGACATATCAACATGATGATGTGTGGGTGCTCAAACTGCTGCATGATGTCTGAGGACAGCAGACAGACATAGCAACATGATGATGTGTGGGTGCTCAAACTGCTGCATGATGTCTGAGGACAGCAGACAAACATATCAACATGATGGTGTGTGGGTGCTCAAACTGCTGCATGATGTCTGAGGACAGCAGACAGACATATCAACATGTCACCCTCAACCGATATTTTTTCTTGCACGTATAGGAACAGCGTGGCTATGACAAATTACACATGTGTAAACTTATTGACATATTTGCATACATTTTACATTGTGCATGTAATATTAGGGCCACTGTCAACTAGGAAATACCACATAATTTCAAATATAATCTTGCCATATGTCAACAATAAATCCCCAACTTGTTACGTTGCTTAATACCAATATAATATCAAGAGCAGGACTTCAAAATTTAACAAGAGTGCAAAGCACATCAAAATTATGAGAACCGGGTACTAGGTGGTACGTGTCTATTCTACACATGAGCCAAGTTTAGCTGTCTATGTCATATTCCATCAAATTTGTGATTTTGGCAGAAATGCACACTTTATAATCTCATCTTTCAGCGTTCAGCTTATTTTCCTCGACAAAAAAAACAACAACTATTATTTATGAACCCATAGAATAAAAACCACAGACAATATGTCAAAATTACCTCATTACTCAAAATGTTGGTTTCTAAAGTTTGCTTCAATTATGGCAATAAATCAAAAACTACTGATGATATTTTAACAAATGAGATATCAGTTTAAATATCTTGATCTATGGAATCCAAAATGGCACAAAACTTAATTTCACAATTTTGTGACTTTATACCCACTTTGCTGTGGCATGTCACATGTTTGCATCATCTTTGGCAATCAATACAATTGTAATCCTGTCAACCGTTATCTTCAGCAGCCAAGACAGGCTCTGCAACTCATCTAGATGACACTGATTTTTATTTCCCTACAACCCCTTGAAGAGTAAGAGAGAAGTTTCCCTCTACAGCACATTTTACTACATTTTGTATATATATATATATATATATATAAAACTAGGTAGGACTTACATGCTTCTTCTAGGAACTTCTCTGCGACTGACTCATCACTGTCGACCTTACAAGTTTTGATGGCCACGTCCACCTCCGTGTCGTTCTAACAAACACAACACATGCTTTAGTGGCTCGGTGGATGGCCAATGTAGTAGGGGAATACAAAGGATGAGATTGAGGGACCCGTTCAGAGATCAGTTCATTTTGGCTCTACGCAAAGTATCCTAGGTAAAAATGCGTTCATCTGCATAGCGCAAAATTCAATTTACCGAAACGGTAACAAGAACAACTGTGACAACTGCACTCAAAATTAATCTGATGTTGCACAGGCAACAAATAACTACCTTACACAAATCGGCTGTCCAATCACAATACAAACAAACAATTTTTGCTATACATCCCTTTTTGCATTTCGGACGAAATTCTCCCCACAATTCCATGTTCGCACATGCGCATCGCCAATTTTTTGGACCTCTGAACAGGTCAATTGTGACACAGTGACAGGGGTTCTGGAGGAGGACGTAATGGACAGGGCATGGTAGCGGATGAAGATCCAAACAACCATTACAGATAACAGACGAAAGGAGGTATTGAATGTGTTAGTGATCACTGAATGTCACCGATGAGTGTGTCCAATTTTAAAATGTCAGTGACAATATAGTGACAATGCTGCAGACAGTTGTTTGCACATCCATGTGTCATCACTTCATTGGAACCCCTTTTATATTTGGTGCAAGTAAAACGTAAGTTCTTATACAGCGAAGTAGCCAGTCCTTTGGATTGTTCAATGCGCTTTATACCTTACTCCTTGCAGAACCATCTGGAACACCATCTGGACTTCTATGGGAAGCATTCAGCCATGCTGAAATTAATGCACAAAGAATTTGTACATAAATATCCACCACTGTCTATAGCCAGGTCCTCATTCATAACAGCTGAGAGAACTGGAGCAACGTAGAATAAATAAATGTCCCCAAACTTTGACACAGCAGCCCAGGATTAGAACCCGGGTTCTCTAGATTGAGAATCCGATGCTGTCAAATTATAGTCAAATCTGATTTTCTGTTTTTCCAGAAAGAAAATACAAAATATGAGCTCAGTAGTAATTGGGTGATGGATGGATGGAAACATTAGGCCAACAACAGACATAAACTACAGACTTACAAGGTCGTGGTAGATTCCCCTGTGCACGTCACCAAACTGGCCTTCCCCGAGGATGTCACCTAATGTTATCCTGTCTCGGTCGATCTCGTAGTCAATGGCTGCAATGAGTAACAGGTTGACAACAGCAGCAGAACAGAGCAGAACTGACAGCAGGCAGACCCTTAGCCAGAGACCCGCAGTCCCGTTACTGGAATGGATTCTTGGAAAACAGCGTTTTCTTTTTCAAATAATGGGTCTTTCGGTATTCGGAAAACAGTATTTCAATTATTCAGATACCGTGATCTTGTGTTGGATCATAACATGGTTTTATTTTCACAATAACAAGTTCAAAACAATATTTGTGCTGTCTTAATATGGGCCTGATGTTACGTGTGAATGCGAGTGTAGTTTCAAGTTTTAGTACTTCGTGAGCTTCAGGGGGGTTACAGTTGGAAGTTTTCGGAGAGTTCTAAAGGGGGTGCAGTTGGAGGTTTTGGGGAAGCCCTAAGGAAAGTGCTGTTGGAGGTTTTTTCAAAGCCTCAGCCCCCTGAATATTCACCACATTCCAACCCCAAAGAACACAGCATGTGTTACGGAGTGTTTCATGAGCATAACGGGTAAATAAAAAATGAGAATGGGTAAATTGGAAAATGTTACAATCCTGGCTAAGGGCATGACAGCAGGTATCATTCATGTTATGCTTAGAATGTCGTAGTTGTGACAGTACTTAGTATTTACTTCTGGCAACAGAAACCTATCAGATAAATATCACAGTGGATAATCTGCTGCACTTGCAACTAGTGCCTTTACAGAGAGTCACATGGAAGCCTCAACAATTCAGAGACATCATAAATGTTTTAAAATATTATTTTATTGGAAATTAGTGTTAGTGTCATGCTGAAGAAATTATACAATTAATATATAGGCATTTATTGCAAATACATGGCATTCTTCTGGGTCATTATCATCACTGGTCGGCTGGGTTGGAATATAGACGTTTCCATATTTTTGGTAAATGTTTCATTCATGAAAGAAGGTAAGCCATTTCAATAGTAAGGTGTATACAGATGAGTTTAGTGCATGGATATTGTATATATCAAAGTAACACACTGTCACCTATATATATTAGTACTAAATTTATTTGACCTATGTATACAATACATATACAATGAATAACTTAAATAATACGTAAGGTCGGGAGACTCTCATTAAGATATATTATAACGCTAGCACAGGGGCCACCCTATCAATGTAAACAACAACAACATTTACATGAAACAATCATTTACATGAAACGATTAGTACTACTGTTCTATTTATTCAACAGGAATCCAACATTACCTCCAGGTGTTGAATAGTCTCCGTCTTCCTCTACAATTTCTGCATAGTCAGATATCCCTGCAAATTAATCACATTTGTAAACTTCAGAAATCTGGTAACACAAACAGCACATGGAAAAACATGCAACAAAACGACACTAACAATTTGTCAACACGTAAACAAGTCAAACTTCTGGCCGACCCACAAACTGCCATAAAACAACCTTATTCATAAACTGACAGTAGGGGATTTTGCCAATACGAAATACTGCTGCATGGCTTTCAAAGTTTGGCTTGGCAATACAGTCATACCTCGCTTTACTGTTACCTTGGTAATGCAGCCACCTTGCAATTACGGTCACCCTAGAAGTCCCAAATTATTTCCATAACAGCAAAGTATATTAAATTAGTCCCGCTAATATACGGTCAAATCGCTAACAATACATCCTACAACTCACTTTCATTGCCACTTGAGCTTCCCAGACTTCCATTTTCACTTCTCGCACCACTCGAGTGGTTGATGCTGAAATGTAGGAACACTTAAAATTACTTAAATAACAATCTTCCCAAGAACATACAAGTCTTTGTAATCTAATTACTTTCCATCACTAGGAACATTTTTACTAACTGTCTAATAATGCATATATGTCGCAGTTTTCTTATGAGTTGTGAGATCTTATTGATACAGACAACCATTTTCAGACATCACACCAGGTGGACCTTTCTATGCTGCCTCTGAACTTCTGAAGTAGTCACTGTGCATGTTGTCCACAGAATAATTTTATATCTGTCACTAACATGATGGAACTGACTTCAGCGTAGTTATCCAAGCTTTCAAGGATGTCCAGTCTCAGAGGCCGAGAATCAAGTTTCATGCCAAACGTATGGAGCCTAGTCTTATCCCATTAGACCGAGTGTGTCCTAAAGCGCCTGGGTGTTTTCTCCCCACAGCGCCCGAGGGCGATCAGTGGAGATAAAGCCTCTCGCAGTGGCCTCATCTTACAGATACTTAAGAGACTAATACTGGCCGATTCCTTGATATCTGAGCTATGAATCGTGGGTATTTTGACATGTGCTTGCATTGAAAAAAATTGAGTTTTTCGCAATAGAAGTTCGCCACATGTGGACCTTAAAAAATGGCGGCACCTTGGACATCGTAGTTGTTTACTAATGATGAAATTTGCACTATTATTTCGTTGGATGAGTCAGTTGGGTTTGGGGCATGGAGACTGCTGTTTATACTTTGATATATGAAAATGATGTCTTTTATTATAATGATTTATTAGGTATATATTCTAAGACTCTGTCAAGTGTTCTAATGGTTGACATTTGGTTGTCTCAGGTGTCAATATGCTAGTGATCACAATGTCAACACTGACGTTTACACGATACAGAAGCCATATGTAGGATGACAGCAACCAAGATAGAAGTCTTACATAGCCGTGTTTGCTATTTATATTTATACAAAGTGAACTGATTTACATTGTCTCATGTCTAAACAAGGCATGGAAAGTGTAAATACACAGTAGAATGCATTTGATGGCAATAAAATGTATGATATTCCACTCGATAATTGTCCAGAACATGAATTTTCTATGTTTGTCACCTATAAATGACAACCTACGTTTAACCAATCGACATCAGTCACACCATTTTAAAGAAAATTTAATGAACATTAGAATAAACACAACTTGCAATTAAAAAAAAAAATTGTAAATCAATAGTTTTGAAGATACAGCTCAAAACCTGCAGGCACCCAAAAATTGTTGAGATCTGTGGCAGCAGCCTAGGGAACAGGGACATGCCAATTTAACTGGCCAGGGTTTAATGGGTTAAACTTGAACACTGGCATGCAAAGTAGATGTGTAAACCAAGACGCTATTGCTCAACAACACAGTTGGAAGTCAGAGTTGGATGGTTCGAGGCATTCTTAGAAGTTGTTTTGTGTCAGTTTAGTGTTACGATAGTGTGAGACATACCTGTGCCTGGGCGTACGAGGTAAACTTTCCCCTGAAACAGAACAAATACACTACTATATGCACAATCCACATATCTCAATTTAATTACAAGTATTACATTTAAAATCACTTAAAATAATATATAAACAAAACTCAAGTTTTTTACATAATGCAATAAGTTACCTAATCAAATGAAAATATTCAAAACACAAATCAAAATTTTATTATTATTTTGTATATAACAAGGACGTTACTTCCAAATGAAGTTTCGTCAAACATTTATTTAAATAAGATGATTCATAACATATAATTAATAGCTACAATTATAAAATACAATGTTAATACGAAGGTAAATGTTTGAAATGCTTCCAGAGCCTTCGACTGCAGACAGACATGGTGAATGTGTCCATCTCTGTTGCTAGTAAGTAGATCCGTGTCTACATTCACTAGGAATACAACGCTAGTCTATTTAAAGGTGATTGTGTGTTTGTTTTTTCACAGTATCATGTTACACAGTATAAACTATATCTATTAAAATGTACAGATCGCCCAAATGTGTTTTCATGAAACCTTTTGTGCTGTTGATATTTAAGTGCTTCAGGAGGAGACAGATTGCTTACTGGCAGTACATGGCTTCTGTTGGCGTGGACACAGGTCCAATTACTAATGAGACTGATATGTGCATCACATAATATGTACCGGTAGTCACACCCAGGTAGGGTCACGACCTTTGGTAGTCACACCCACCTAGGGTCACGACCTTTCTCAGTGTAATCTCAGCATGCTATTCTGATATTTGAGTGACAGCTCGGCGATTTGCATAAACACTGAACTGTTGAATTCAAAAGTTGTTTCTGCTCAGTTAAAACACATTTAAGCGGTTAAGTTTGTTAGAACATATACAGTTTATAACTTTATACTGTATACCACGATTTAACAGTGAAAGGTGGCAATATCTAAATTAAATTGTGCTGTATGAACAGTCTATGTTTCTTTTCATTACAAAGATATCTATGGTTATTTTAACAGCAGATAGATTCACAGCAAACAAACATATCACAAATTGGCAGAAAATATAATCAAACAGCCAGGGACACTTGAACGAGACAAATGAAGCTATCAGCACAGCCCAGTCAGCTCAGGTAACTCAGTCAGCTCAGGTAACTCAGTCAGCTCAGATAACTCAGTCAGCTACTTGTCATAATTTTCACCAACACCATTAATTCAGTAACTTAAGAAAACCATGCCAGAAACAAGAAAAACAGCTACCAATGTAACAACCACACAGTAGGTTTGCTGGCTTTGGTGATATCCTGGCTTCACAAACACTGTGGAATGATAGGAAACAACCAAAACTGTTCACTAAACTCACTTAGAAGGGGAAGAAAACCTAGATAGAAATTCACAAAACAAGTGAAAATAATACACAACGACAGCAGCAAATGGCTGAGTGGGAGGTCGGATGACAAACAAACAACAAACCCATGCACGACAGAGGGAGATGTCAGGAGAGGGAGAATTCATTACTTGAGGGAAATATTCATGGGAGAACACACACGAGAGGGGTGACAGAAGTATCTTTCACCAGAGTCGGGCCAGGGCAGTGAACCCACTGCTCGACACATTATGGGTGAAAGATAAGGATCAACCCAAGAGCACATAAACACACACACACGCTGGGTACGAACCTTCACACTTATCACGTAATCCCTTCCTGAGAGCTTGCAACAAAAACAAGTTCTCGACGTCAGACCAAAGGGTTCTTTTTCTCAGTCTTCCCACGCCCCTATGCCTATTTCTTCCCCTTGATTCCTTCTTCTTCCCTCTTCCTTCACCCCATTCCCACTTGCCCATTTAATCCCTAAGGTTCTCTCAAGCCGTTGAAACTTTCCACTCACTGCTAATGACGGAAAACTTATATGTTTTAGAGGTTCTCCCTAATGGACCCAAATCCTTTAACTTTGGTAAACTAGTTATTAATTCAACTTTCTCAAACAGCATATTCACATAATCCCATAAAGCTGGGTGTTGTATTCCTGTGAAATAAATACTACCATGAAGCAAAAACATCATGTTTATTCATATATTGTCACTGGATTGTGTTAAAATAATTTTGAAGTGAAATATAGATACATTTCAGAATTGCAACTCACTCGGCAGAGCTTTCAGGACCACCACAGCAGCATGATTGGGTGGTGCTCTCTCTTGTCATGTGACTATGTTGATAGTGGTCACATGACAGCAACTCTGGGAATATACAGGAGTCACCCAGCATTCAACATAAACAGTGGTTATATCCTTCCAACATTTTTCTTAGAGTTACTGCCTTGTGACAACCACAAACGTAGTCACACGACAAAAGAGAGCAGCACACACAGACGCTGAAGTAGGGATGACAAAACACCATTGAGCAACGAATACTTATTCTGAAACGTATCTATATCTTTCTTCAAAAAGTTCCATTTCTGCTGCAACAAACCTCCACCCTAATCCCCACTATATTAACCCCCACCTCGGTGTTGTGGTTAGCTACCTTTGCGGGTCCAGAGAGTGGTGGTGGTTCCCTGTACAAGGCCACAGTAACCGTCGATCAAATCGGCCATATCCTCAGCTGATGCGTTCGATGGACAGGTGATAATGAGGGGCTCCGCTGCTCCGGAGATCTTCAGCTGGAGCAGGCCCTTGGAGCCATTCTCTGTCACACTCGTGTGGATGGACTGCACCTGGTCAAAGTCGGCCATATGTGTCGGCTGAAACCAATCAACCGTGAAAGGATGAAACATGTCATCTGGCAGGAAGGTGTGAAGTTGGTCAGACATGGCAGCAATAGCACGACGTTAATAAGTTTTATATAATGAGTTTATTCTGATTGGATACAATCACTACTGAATAGTTCATGTATGTATTTTAATGTCAAAAAATAAAATGTCATAAAATAATAGGGTTTGAATGTGCATATAATTCAATAAATAGCATTTTAAACATGCATTAAGTTTTTTGCGTGTATACAAAAAAATGCAATTTGAAACCAGACAATACAGCTTCAGATTCCTACGAGCTGTACACCAGGTGTTGCAGCATCAACTAAACTAAACTGCAGCAACAGGCTTGGGTACTCACTGACTGTGCCTTCTCTGTGCGGTAGCTGATGCCAATGTTGGGCCCTATGACTAGATTCACCGAGATACTCCAACCAGTCTGAAACAGATAGTTGTATTTATTTTCCCAACAT
Organism: Escarpia spicata; assembly: GCA_963995525.1. Classification (NCBI taxonomy): domain Eukaryota; kingdom Metazoa; phylum Annelida; class Polychaeta; order Sabellida; family Siboglinidae; genus Escarpia; species Escarpia spicata. Next base: position 23,948,278 of record OZ023208.1, read on the forward strand.
TGTACAACTTGTATTACAGAACAGTAACACAAATAAAGCACACATACACGTGTATACATAGTATCATCATGATCACCATCAATCCCTCATAGCCAGGATGATTTGTCCATGGATTGTCGATGTCATTTGGTGTGTGTTCGTAGATGGCTTATCAATATTTGTTTGGCACAGTTTCCCACAATCAGAACACGTCTAACCAGAATTTGGTGAGGGTGGTATTTGTAGATTTCTAATGGCTCTAATCTTTCTAACCTCACAGTTTTGGGCTACGGTTGTTAGTCTGTTGGTATCGAATGACTTTGTGCCACTCTGAGTAATTGACCACCATTTTAGTACACGATATAGCCTCAGATTCACAGGTGTTTGGGTCAATGTCACATCTTTTCAAGGTAGATTTGAGGATGTCTTTAAAGCGTTTACACTATCCTCCTTTAGACCATTTGCCATGACTCGGCTCTGAACAGAAAACTTGCTTGGGCAGTCTCGTAACTATATAACGCAACAGTTATGAAAATTAAGGTTGTACAATATATGGTGTTGGAGACTCCTATTAAGACAAACAAATAGTTGCTATCATGAGGGTCACCTTTGGGATTTAGTAATTGTCTATCTTCTACATACTTTTGTTTTTGTTTTGTTAGTATACCCCACCCCCACTCCCACCCCAGTGTCACTCACCCCCAGCGCACACTTGAGCTGCTCCTGGTCGAAGCGCCACACCTTTGACAACGTCTCAAAGAAACGGAACACACACTCCTCCTCCGACAACACTGCAAACTGCTTGAACGTCTGCAGTATGAGTCGCCTGAGGGCCTTCAACTGAAACACGACAAACTGACTTAGTCTCCTGAGAGCCTTCAACTAAAAAAAGACAAACTGACATCATCTCCTGAGGGCGTTTAACAAAACAAACTAACATAGTTTCTTGAGGGCCTTCAACTGACACAAGACAAACTGACTGACCCTAATTACCCCCTGCACCAATAACTCCTGCTTTCTCCCTCCCCCTCCTCCTCCCCCTCCCCCTCCTACTCCAATGCCTGTTTCTTGTCAATGAGTCATGTGATTAAAAAGCAACAACCACTTTTCCCTTCTCACCAACTCCTCCAACAGTCTACTAGGATGACTTCTTGCATTGCTGTGTCCACCCTCCCAGGTGCACCCACCTTGTACTTATCCATGACAACCTTAGGGAAGAACCTCTTCAGTCCTACTTCCTTCTCCACGTATTCCATGTTTGACTTCTTGTCCAGGGCATTGGGCTCCATGTCCTTGAAGAAACGCCTAAGGACACAAGACATCATGTTGAACTGACCAATGGTTGACTCTATTAAAGGCAGGACACACATGTAATATTGTTTTGGCCATATGTATTCAGAGTCCCTAACAATTGATGCAGTACCTTGTAGTTTGCCTATGTCACAAATGAAAATGTTGTTTGTGAATTCCGTCAAGCTTTGCCTTTGCCAGAAATTTTAATAATGGTTCTTTCATTTTAAAAACTTTGCCTTATGTTTTTGTCTTAAATTAATACTTCTGGGGCCGGAATTTCAAGAAAATATAGGGCGGAACGGACAAATGCCATTTTTTATAGCTTGACAGAGGTTTTGCTAGGCAACAGGTCACATGATGAATAGGTTAATTGACAAAATTAATTATTCTTGTGCACCACTGTACTACCGTACCACAAGTTTTTGGACATGAAAGAATCTTTGCAGCTCACATGTCAAATCGAATGCTCAGCTCAACAAGATTGCAGCCCAGAACAAAAACCTCCGCAGACAAGTGAAAAAGGAAGCCTTAGATTTAGTAAGAGTCTTAGACAGTTTGTCTTTTGTATTGGAGATATATTTAATAAAAACAATATGAATACTCTCAAATGTTGTACCTATATACAATCACAGCTAAAAATTACATTAAAAACCATACCTACAACAGAAATTATACAGTTTAACAAGTTTACTGTATGTTACAGTGAAACACAGCTACAATTTGAAACCTTTAAAACCATTAAGACATCACACCCACCATGAGGGACACAGTGGTCAAGCAATTAGAATGCTGGATTGTCATTTGGAGGAACAGGGTTTCGAACCCTGTTGCTGCCGGGGGGTGGTTTAGTACTGGTCCAACCACTATGTTGAAACTTGGGTAATTTTTTTCACCTTACGTTGCCTGTAGAGATGCCGTTGGTCTCTTCTATCTGGTGTCTATGCCAGGGGAAATAAAAGATCCCATTCAGGGAAAGGGAAAAACCAGTCTCGACTTACTGAGCTGGGATCTCATTCTCTAAACGCCCAATGCCAAAATAACCAACTTAATGACTGTGAACATTTAATGGAAAACCAAACCCAATCACTCACCGGATCTCTATACAGCCGAGGACTATTGCCACATCAGGGTCGATCTGCTCTGCAATATTCCTCATGTAATCTGCGAGTACCTGATGCAAGCAATCAGCATTATATTCATGACAAGTCAGGTTTCTTTGCCTCAGAAACTGTCAACATTTGGCAATCTTTAGTGCTAGTATTACTATTACAAACATTTGTATAATGCAATGTATTCTGGTCCAGTCCATTTAAGGGTAGCCACTACCCGAAAATGGCCATAGGCCATATCTCTGTTAATACTGAACGTATCTTACCAAAATTTGGAGTACTGATTAGTTAAATGAATAGTATTTGATATGTGGAATATGGGCTTAGTTGCTTGTGTATTACCATGGCCATGAACGTTTCTAGTGTGACAGAGGGGCATGCATCCTTGAAAATTATTCTGAGCTAACAACTGTATGTGTGATCATGCCGTTGTCAAGAATCAACAGCTAGAATACTCCTTTGTGCAGTAAGGTGGTTTTGGGCAAGGAAATCTGACTGCAATGACTTTCATGAGATGGGACTGTCAACACAGTCAGTGAAGTCAGATATCCTTGCCCAAAACCACCTTATTGCACAAAGGAGTATTCTAGCTGATGATTCTTGACAACGGCACGATCTCACGTACAGTTGTTAGCTCAGAATAATTTTCAAGGATGTGAAAATTAAAAAATTAAAAAAATTCATATTCAGGTAAATAAACAGAATACTGATTAATAAAATCTAATATAAAATGTAATAAATAAATATAATGGATCCTCACTATTAAGGTCACCCTCGGGACTGGGCCAAAGTGACCTGAATAGTGAGGTGACCTTATTAGCGGAACTAATTTCCTAAACTTTACTGTTATCAAAATAACTTAGAACTATCCTATGGTGACCTTAATTGCGAAATGGCTTTTTACCGAGGTGACTGCAAAGTGAGGTGTGACAGTATGTACAATAAATGTTCAACCCAGCGCAGTTGCTATGAAACCTTCAAAGCAGCTGCAGCAGCTGTCAGAGAGTTGACCTGGGCAGGGGAACCCATTGATCACTGGTGTTCTTCTTATGGCAAGCACCTGCAGTCTTTTCACTCTCCAGGCAGTCAACATTAGACAGTGCATCAACCCACGCTCTGCCTCCAACACATGACATTTAGCGCTTGACGGAAAATGTGCTAGATAAAATACATTTCTGACAACAGTTCTATTTTAGTCATGTTTACTCCACAGCCAATTAAGGGCCAGGAATGTTTACTCCATGGCTAACTGAGGCCCAATCATGTTTATTCCATGGCTAACTGAGGCCCAGTCATGTTTACTACATGGCTAACAGAGGCCGTGTCATGTTCACTCCATGGCTAACTGAGGCCCAATCATGTTCACTCCATGGCTAACTGAGGCCCAGTCATGGTTACTCAATGGCTAATTGTGGCCCAGTCATGTTTACTCCATGGCTAACAGAGGCCGTGTCATGTTTACTCCATGGCTAACTGAGGCCCAATCATGTTCACTCCATGGCTAACTGAGGCCCAGTCATGGTTACTCAATGGCTAACTGTGACCCAGTCATGTTTACTCAATGGCTAACTGAGGCCCAGTCATGTTTACTCCATTGCTGAGGCCGAGTCATGTTTACTTCATGGCTAACAGAGGCCGTGTCATGTTTACTCCATGGCTAACTGTGGCCCAATCATGTTCACTCCATGGCTAACTGAGGCCCAGTCATGGTTACTCCATGGCTAACTGTGGCCCAGTCATGTTTACTCAATGGCTAACTGAGGCCCAGTCATGTTTACTCCATTGCTGAGGCCGAGTCATGTTAACTCCATGGCTAACTGAGGCCCAGTCATGTTTACTCCATGGCTAACAGAAGCCATGTCATGTTTACTCCATGGCTAACTGAGGCCCAATCATGTTCACTCCATGGTTAACTGAGGCCCAGTCATGGTTATTCCATGGCTAACTGAGGCCCAGTCATGTTTACTCCATTGCTGAGGCCGAGTTATGTTAACTCCATGGCTAACTGAGGCCCAGTCATGTTTACTCCATATCTAACTCAAGGCGTAGTCAGAGCAATTGCTAAAAGAGTATATTTATCTATCTATATGTTACAGTAATATTAATTTCTGGAATATAAAAAAAATAAGAACTGTAAAAAAGAAACAACTTGCATGAGATTACTCAGAAAAACCACCATGCCACTACCTAAGTCACGACTCCACAACAGCTGTTAAAGCGTTCACTATTTCTCACAGGTTTTGATTTACCTGGTCGTAGAAGTAGTAGAATGTCACGCGGTCTTGTGCGAGCAAGTCCCGGAAACTAGGGGGTAGATATCTCACCCGCATCTCATACCTGAGTAGGCAATAAACATTTTATACAGTGTACGTAATATGTAACAGTCCTTCGTCTGTAGCTCAATTACACCTCAAGATTGCTAATAATATCAACACAATAATTCTACTAGTTACTTAACATGAATGATTCCAATTTGTTAATTTGTGTTCTTATATCCGCAGGATAAATCCGGAAATAATTATTATTATAAATAATCTGTTCACAGTAAAAAAAGGTAAAGAAATATAATGCTACCATGTGCCTGTCACATCAATTAAAATGATCTGTGCTTAATATTACTGGCTTATAATGACTCAGAAGCCTCTATCCAGCACATATGTCATCCACTGATGTTAGGTTATTGCCTATGATTCTCTGGACTCTTCTTGAGAAGAAGATGACATACCTCCACTCGTCCGCAGGATGCAGCGTCTCGTACTTCTGTCTCACTTGGTAGATGGAGAGGTCCCCCCGCAGCCAGTAGAACTCCCCAGACTTAATGTGCACCAATCGGAGGGCGTATGATGACTTGTACTCCCTCAACCCCCCGGCTGTCTGTCGCCCCACCACAAGGGTAACAATTTCCTGAAAGACACGCACTGTGTGTTACAGCCAACCCATAGCAACGAGCACTGTGGATGGGTCACTATTTAGCTTACCACTGGTATTTGTTGACAACCTTAAAGTTGTTTAATGCTGCTCACAAATGTATACCTTCAATATTCTTAAAATGAACTAGGTTCCTATATAAAATATTAATTCTTTTATCAATTTGCTGCAAATAGTCCACCAACTTCTGTGATTGGCTTCCTCTAGAAAATAAAAACAAAAGTTGCTTCCCAAAATACAGTAACAACTGCATGTATTTAGACACCTAAACTAATTAAATTTTCAGCTGTCCGAATACATACAGTACAAAAAGAATGTTTTTTGCATGTCCGAAAACATGCAGTGTCCAAACATATATAGTTATTATGGACTGTATATATTTGGACATGCGCAAATTCTGTCTGAAACATATGGTAAAGAAAATAATTATTTTGTAGATTTTTAGGCTGTCCGAAAACACACGGTGTCAGAATACTTACAGTCATTATAAATGGCAAAGCAACTACACCATGTCTTTGTGATCATACAGCCAACGACACATGCTTCTGTTGCCTGCTGTCTACCAGAACTATAGTTTCGTCACTGCACAAGTGTTGTAGTTCTCCATAATTGTGGCTGTGTCACTGGACATGTTAACATTATTTTATACACACCAAAAAATCCTAGAAAGTAAGTACCAGCTCTAAATTATTGGCAATTCATTCATTGTATACCATGAATCTGGACATTTATAAATGAGTAATCTGTCCCCCAGCTAATCTGCAGCAAAAACTCTACAACTCTAGTTAATCTCACCGGATCAGCAGATCCAGTGAAAGCTGTAAGCCTATGTCAAGGCTGTGTCAAAACAATCATGATTAAGTAGATTATTGGCAGTCAGCACTACTACGCAGAGAAAACATACTCTTCACTAAGTGTACACTCTCTTAACATTAATAATTACCTACATTCACAAAGAAGGATTCAACAAGGTTTGCAGTTAACCACTGTAGTGTAGGTTATTATCAGACAGACATACAACTAATATTTACCAAACTTTCTTATAACTTTGTGTACACATACAACTGGTCGTAGAAAGCTCACATTAACATGTGGAATAAATATTACATTATTTACTTACCCTAATATCTGTTGCTTCCCCGCACTTGACAACGTTGAACCCTCCGTTAGGCAGGTGTACTTTCAGTATAGACTTATCCATGTTTGTTGAGTTGGCGTTCAAGCAAATGTCGTCGCATTGCCCGTTATACCTGCGCAGTGCTGTGCTGCTGAGTTTATCATGCCAGTGGCGCCGCCGGTGCGCGCCAGACACCAGCTTTGTGTGCTGGTCTGTCTCAGACTGACTGTCTGTCGAAGACGACCGAAACCACGGTCGCTTCGCATGCCATAGATTCGGCCAGTTAGACACCTGCAACAGAAAACATGACCACTGTAAATATAAACAATAGACCAATGTTGAGTTGACTACATGTATACTACAGTGGAACCTCCCTTTACGGTCACCTCAGTATTACAGCCACCTCACAATTAAGGTCAGCCTAGTATAGTCCTGAATTATTTCTGTAACAAAAAAAGAATAGAAAAAATTATCTCACTAATATGGTCACCTCGTCAGTCAGGTCACTTTTACTGTGTCCTGCGGGTGACCTTAATACTGATGTTTGACTCTACTGTTATGAGATATATTGTTAACAAATAAAGAGAACACTCACTAGAAGGAACAGCATGGGATGTGGCCGAACTCTTCCTTACATCCGGTGTTCTTTATATAGAGGTCCAATGGGACCTCACTATTATGAGACCATAGGTTGCATGCCATGGCATTGGTCAGATTAATGGTGTGTCATTGAGGGGCACTGGATTCTGCCTTAAGGTCACCCTCAGTGGGACTGGGTGAAAGTGACCAGACTAGCGGGGTGACCTAGTTATTAGTGGGACTGATTTCCTATACTTTAGTGTTATGGAAATAATCTGTGACTGTCTTAAGGTGACCTTAATTGTGAGGTGGCTGTATTAACGAGGTGACCGTAAAGCGAGGTTTGACTGTATATTACACAATGCAGGCAAGAATGGGGATTTCAAAGTTGTAACCTATCAACAGATATATATATTAAACCTGCCACAATTATCTGATCATAACCAACTGTATTGCAGTAAATAAATGCACACAAGCTCACTATATGTGCACACAATTACAGTACACATTTGTGTCTGAACAATCATCCCACAAAACAACCGCCTGCCTGGACAAGCCTACCCCATCATTTCTAATTGTCCTGCATGGGACACGCCAAGCATTCTACCTGAATGTGATGGACTGACAACAAAAACATCACATAACCAATGACCCTGTCACTCTCCTATAATGAAGCGGATCAAACTGTCATTTTTCACAACCTCCAGAGACCAAATATTCTAAGAAGAATCATGCGGGCATTATTGACAGCAGTAGGCAGACTGCAGCTACTGGTACAACGCAAATAGACAACTGTTTTGTAGATGAGTTGATGACAATGCAATAGGCCTCACCAGCATCTGCGGAGGATGCCATGTACAGATGTGTCACTTTTTAATGACTTCATTCCAACAAATTGCTGGTGCTCCGAATGAACGTTCTGTTCCGGCCATTTTTGCCTTTAATAACTGAACCAAATAAAAAGTGTACTATGACTACTAATGTTTTATTAAGTAGAGTGTGCGCATTGTAAAAACTGTACACAATGTACATGGTGTACAAACAGTGTACATGGATTGTAATAAAATGATAACGTATGATCGACAATTTTATTTTGTGTTATTTAGTTACAGAATTTCTACAAAGATTTAATGCTTCGAAAGATAGACAAATATCAATGTGCTTAAACTTGTAAAAAACAAAATAACAAAAATGTGTTCTTGCTAAAACAGATTAATTTCTTATTCAGCCCCAGATAAGATAAGATAGTTTATTATGCCTTTTTACAAAGGAATTTGGCGAACACTTCATGGGCATTTTAAGAATTCAAATTAGATGTACAACCACGCTAATAGAACTGCAGTGGAAGTGAACCTTCCGTCATCTAATTCCTGTCAAATCTCAACAGATCAATTCCAAGAGTCATGCCTTCAAAGTGCATAACTGTAGTAGAGCATAGTGTCGTCAGGGGTGTTGGGCAGGTGTTTGTTATGTCATGACTTTGACCCTGGGCCTGGACACCCCCTACTGCTACATAGCTGCTCATTACACATGCCAAGCTTCCCAGAATACAGTGAATCCGAATATCTCCCAACAGGCAAACCATTTACAAACACAAATTAGTCAAACCTGTTTCACTTAGGCTGTTTGTAATAACCATATGACTGCTACTCTCCAAAACCACAACCAGCATGGGGGTTGGGGGGGAGAGTGAGGGTGAAACCCAATCCAGAGTCCTACTGGGAATGGAATCACAGTTGAGCTCTGCCAATCATGGGTAACACCAGATAATTCCTTCCACTCGGATTCCTGGGCAGCCATGTTCATTTGTTTACCAAGTGTTTACAGACACAGCCAGGGCTGCCACCTAGATACCTCTGGCTTACAGCTGATGCAGTGTCTGCAACTAGTCAACCAGGTGACAAGTCTGTTTAGACTGCAGCAACAAGGCACAACCAGTCAGAACTGGTGATGTCACCTCCTCAAATCTCCCCCTGTGTAAGTTTACTACCCATATTGACCAGAGTGGCTGGTGCACATGTTGCTATGGCCTCCCTCCCCATAGCCAAGGAGGTATAAACCGAAGAGTCCAGTAGCATCTCGACTGGACTTCCAGGAGAAGTATCTTGTTGTTTTCTAGAGTCACACCATGGGACTGTGTTGTTATCTGATGTACCAGTAAATCACTCACGGTGCACAACTGGATCATTGGCCAACTAAGTTTACGGTACAGTAACCCATACAACAGTGTTTAATAACATAGAATCAGTTTACCACAAGTTACTAGTTGTGTTTACTACAACCCTTAAAACAGCTTACCAAAACACGCATAGAACAATATATAACAATAATGAAAGTACTCGTCTAGTACCTGATCAATCAAAATTGCTCTCGGGCGTTTCCCATACATACATATAATAACTCGTAAAACAGTTTACAATTACAGGGTATATAATAACCCATAAAACAGTTTGCAATCATTTATCATTTACCTTTAATCAGTCATTGAATGCACAAGCTGTAAATTGCACAAGAGGCATGCACATTCATTAGCATCAAAAACCACATCTTTACCATAAAGAATGGATGTAAAAACTGTCTCAAACTGTCAACAGTTATTCAGCATCAAGTGTTAGATTGATGTCAGCGGCTGACTGAACAAAGTTCCCCTCCACTGTCTGTGATGATCCCAGCTGGAAGAAGATAAACTCTGGCCCTCACATTGGCACAAATCACAGCCATATTCTTGAGCCCCTTTGTCCATGTTCCTGGTAAGCTTTCTGATCTGATGCCCCCAAACTCAAACACAATGCAATAACAAATTGCTATCAGCCACAGACTGGGAGAGAGGGATCAGGTAACATCCCACACTACTGGCAACAGTGGCTGTATGGATGTCTATCTTGGAGAGGGCTATCTAGATCAGACCTCCCCACCCCCCCTGACCCCTCCCTCCCTCCTGACCCCACAAGAATACCCCCATGACAACCGACAACATGTGATATATAGCACACCTTTGTCTCGGCACCTCTGGGAACACCAGAGAGAAAATCAAACAGGATGTTAGCTGAACCACAGGGAATGTCTAGTTAGGAAATCCAGGTACTTATTCACTACAGCTGTATTAAGACAGAGTACTGTTGAAGGAGAAATTAATAAATATATTTGTCTTAAAGTCGTATATCAGCTTGCATGTCATGTTTGCTGGGACGATACATATTTGCTATATGACAGATTTGTTTTAATCTTATTCACATTAGTTAGCAATATCGTAAACATTAACATGAATATTCTGTACAATATTGTTAATATTATACATTTTGTTTCATAATTTAATTATTTATTAATACTGTTACTATTTACATATTGTGCTACATTTATTTTAAAATAAACAGTACCTGTATTTATTTAAATATATTATTTGGCAAACACTTTATGGGCATTTTAAGAATTCAAATTAGATGTACAACCACGCTAATAGAACTGCAGTGGAAGTGAACCTTCAGTGATCTAATTCCTGTCAAATCTCAACAGATCAATTCCAGCAGTCATGCCTTCAGAGTGCATAACTGTAGTAGAGCATAGTGTCATCAGGGGTGCTGGGCAGGTGTTTGTTATGTCACAGGTGTTTGTTATGTCATGACTTTGACCCTGGGCCTGGACACCCCCTACCGCTACATAGCTGCTCATTACACATGCCAATATATATTTTTTTATTGTTGTGATGCACCAGAAACAATTTGGGATTTGACACTACACAAAATAAAATATAGTATAACAATTAATTATTTTCTCTGATGACAACTCTGTAGGACACACATACAGAGAAAAAGTGCACGAGTGAGTGACAAATGCACGCCAGACATTACTCTTTAGTTTTTACCCTCTGCTGGTTTCCTTGTTGTCATTCAAGTCCAAGGTGTGGCTGGCCTTCACATTGGTCTTATCACAAACACTTATATGTGTTCCATGTACTGTGTATAGAAGACTTGAAATGACATCAAGTAATGTAGGTCAAGCAGTGCAATTGTGTCAGTGACATTTGACAGTGAATGCCAGAACAGCAAGCAAGATGCATATCACAAGAAATATGTCAAGTTGGCCTGAAGCCATGTATCACTAATTACCTCAACTACAAGTAAAACAAGCAACGATCTCACAAACTGCACCTTGCCGGCAGGTGAACCAACTTACAGCTACAAACACGGACATAGCTGACTGCACTGGTTATAAAAGTACCTCAGTTATGTCGGTGATCCGAGTTATATAATAGCAAGATGGAATGTAGAATCTGTTGAGTTGTCAACTATCTGTGCCATTGCCTTCACTGCTGGTTGTCCTACGACACATCCAGTAGACACATCCAGTCATGTGATAGGTTCTATACCTACCATCAGGACCCCTACCCTCCCTAGTGGCTAAGGGGAGCAGATAATGGTTCTCAACAGATTGGTTGTTGCTGTCAGAACCTGTTATCAAGATTGATTGCAGGCGCTATTATAACCATGTAATTATTAACTTGGTGAGACAGGACATGTACCAATCAATGTGTGCATTGCTGGCTCAAAATGTTTCATTTCGACGAATCTTGCTTTCTTTTGGTTGCACTTCTTCTGTCATCAACTTTGATTTAGACCTGCAGAAAATGTTTACAGAAATACAGAGAAGAGATATGTCTCTACAGTCAGAACATCATTCATCCCAGCCTTCAGGATCCAAACCACCATTCAAGTTCATGTTAGGCAGGACTTGACTCAGTAAGGATTAAACGTCCTAATTGTAAAACAAGTTTTCTTATTGCACCATTCCTAGGTTAGCACCCCTTGTAAGATGGCACTGCGACAAGGATACATAGGATGGCACCAATCCTAGGACATCCCGTTCCAAGGCCTGCACTACTTTAGGACAATACTGCTCATAGTACAACAGTAAATCTAGGTCAGAACTGCTAACTAAACAATTTGATGTATTACTGCCCTAGTAACACTGTTACTATCTCGTTACTAGCCCATAGGTCAGTCTTGGGCAACACCCACCTAGCCACATACCAATGATGCCGCACTAGGCATACTGTCACCAAGACAAGATCCCCTGCAGTCATAAAACACTAATGCATTCAGACAACTGTAGTAAAACAGTACTCAGAACTACATTAGAAACCAATGTAACATGATTTAGCATGGAATCAACCAGTGTTAGACGGGCTGCGGATACATGTGGGTGTTGTCACACGGTCCAAGGCTACTCACTTGTGACTGTGTCATGAAGCACTACTACCATCACTGTACAGTTGTGACTTTATTGTGTCATCATGTGTGGTGCTGTACGGTTGTGACTCTATTGTGTCATCAACCATTACTACTGCCACTGTACAGTTGTGACTCTATTGTGTCATCAACCATTACTACTGCCACTGTACAGTTGTGACTTTATTGTGTCATCAACCATTACTACTGTCACTGTACAGTTGTGACTCTATCATGTCATCAACCATTACTACTGTCACTGTACAGTTGTGACTCTATCATGTCATCAACCATTACTACTGTCACTGTACAGTTGTGACTCTATCATGTCATCAACCATTACTACTGTCACTGTACAGTTGTGACTCTATCATGTCATCAACCATTACTACTGTCACTGTACAGTTGTGACTCTATCATGTCATCAACCATTACTACTGTCACTGTACAGTTGTGACTCTATCATGTCATCAACCATTACTACTGTCACTGTACAGTTGTGACTCTATCATGTCATCAACCATTACTACTGTCACTGTACAGTTGTGACTCTATCATGTCATCAACCATTACTACTGTCACTGTACAGTTGTGACTCTATCATGTCATCAACCATTACTACTGTCACTGTACAGTTGTGACTCTATCATGTCATCAACCATTACTACTGTCACTGTACAGTTGTGACTCTATCATGTCATCAACCATTACTACTGTCACTGTACAGTTGTGACTCTATCATGTCATCAACCATTACTACTGTCACTGTACAGTTGTGACTCTATCATGTCATCAACCATTACTACTGTCACTGTACAGTTGTGACTCTATCATATCATTGACCACTACTACACTCTGTATAGTTGTGACTTCATTATGTCATTGACCCAGTCCCCACTTACTACTACTACTACTACTGGACAGATAGTCATACTACATTGACATTTTGCAATTACTATATACTACTACTTACTTAATTGAATGTAAGTGAACATCCTATAATTAATTCTCCTGCACAGACTACCCACCCAATCAAGTGATCAACCTCCCATGCACAATCAGTGCACCAGGATGTGATGCTAGAGGGACCAACTCAAACACAAACTCCTATTTTACTACTAGCATCACCAAGGTTGTACAATTTTAAAACTGAACGAAGGTATGTCACTGATTTCCTCATATAAGAATTAGTAATGATACAATCCCACAAAGATTTTTTTCAGGAAATGAATGTTGATCGTCCGTCATTATGTTATGAGTACAATCGGGCCTATGACAGGTCCCTGGCACTGATGTAGTTTACATTGTTTGCTTATCCAGATTGCCCTGTAGTGACTGGGTGGCTAGGATTGAACCCTTCACATCTGAGTTCTGACCTGTCACTACCACTGAAGCCACTCAATGTGGCCATTTACAATTATCATGTAATGACTATCAATTAAGTTGTATGTGCACGCTGTTTGTTGTATGTACATGTACTACGCCATAATATTCTATGAACCTCCATCGCTGAACACAGTAGAACAACTAAGACTGACTCAGCAGTAAAGTGCCAGTCTGTCAATCAAGAGGACCGGGTTTGATTCCGGTTTCAAAACTACCCTGGCAATTTTGTTCAACCCACTTAGCTTTTCTCTTTCAAAACAGTCATTTGATTTCACTGGTCCCTCTGTATCTGTGCTTGGGGAACAAAAAGATGTTGAGACTCGATGGAGCACAAGAAAATAAATATGACAATCTAGAGAGAAGACAGTCCTAGATTTACCATCATTGTGAGCACACCGTGTCAGTCTCTTGCACAAGTACTGGCAACATGCACCACAGTAGGAAGTGAATAATCCAAGTCCTTGCATACACATACTCCAACCTACAATGGCCACATAACTAAGTGGAGGTTGGATACAATGCAGGTGTCCTACATTCACTGGTACAGCTTACTGAGGCTGGTGGGGTCACACATTGGTGTCTACTCCACTGCTCCCAGTAGTGAATGAGTGGCTAACTGAAGGGCAGTCTACAGCTGCCACTGCCTGGACAAGCCTACCCCCTCAATCACCCAGGGCTGACAGTCACACCCCACTGCACTGGGATCTAATTACCCTACCCAGTACTCCAGGTAATGAGTTGCCAGTCAGCAATTACAAGCTGCTAGCTGCCAACAAGGTAGTGAGTGCTTTGTTACACCCTCATAATGAAGGAAGATGGTGGTCTTATTGACATGTTGCATGTTAGCACTTGTATTGGGTGGTCAGTCTTTGTATCACATGTTAACCTCAAGGGTTGCACTTGTACTGATCAGGGAAGTGTCAGACCAGGGAAGTGGACAGACCAGGGAAGTGGACAGACCAGGATAGTGGAGAGACCGGGGAATTGGACAGACCAGGGAATTGGAGAGAGCAGGGAAGTGGACAGACCAGGGAATTGGAGAGAGCAGGGAAGTGGACAGACCAGGGAAGTGGACAGATCAAGAAGTGGACAGACCAAGAAATGGAGACTGGGGAAGTGAGCAGACCGGGGAAATGGACCGTCCAGGGAGGTAGACCGACCAAGAAGTGGACAGGCCAAGAAAATGGACAGACCAAGAAGTGGACAGACCAGGGAAGTGGAGATCGGGAAATGGATAGATCAGAGAAGTGGAGACTGGGGATGTGGATAGACCAGGGAAGTAGAGATTGGGAAGTGGACAGACCAGAGAAGTGGAGACCAGGGAAGTGGACAGACCAGGGAAGTGGATAGACCGGGGTAGTGAAGAGACAGGGGAAGTGAAGAGACCAGGGAAGTGGAGAGACCAGAAACAGATGGACTGAGAGGCTCCGTGGACTGATCTTCAAAGCCTTGTTAAAGAATTAGCCTCGTAATGACAAACTGGAACAGATGTTCAATGAGTGAGAACAAAGCAGAAAAGAGTAGGCCGTGCTCAGCTCACTTTGCATTTGACTACTACAAAATAATGAGACTGTCTGTCACCCTCCAGAAGCTGGACTGTTCTGCAATAGAACATCAGAGCCCTGTATCAAAACAAAATGTGACACTGTTTACTTTGCAAGCAGAAAATGTCATAGGCCCCTCACAGGATGCAACGTACAGGGGTTACGTACAGTAGCAGTGGAAAGCAGCTGCACTCAGCAACCTTCCTTCCTACCAAACAGACAAACTGGAAGGCAGCTGAGACAAAGCCAGCTCTAGTGTTATCAGCACAACCAGCCTCTCATTAAAACAGATCAATTAGAGAGGCTACAACAAAGACACTAGGAGTGTGTCCCAGTGAGCCAGACATCTGGCTTGACAGACACAACTGATGCAACTTACCATCATCTCAGCTGGCTGTGGAAGAAAGTGTTGAGACCTCAGACTCAAGTATAGTCTCCTGCGTGCAGTGTCAGACAAATAGATCCAGCGTCATCAATCACAGACTGCGATGTAATCGCAGCCATGTGTAGTGAGTGCCCACTCTCCAATATTTCCGTCTGACATCTATGACAACAGGATCTTGCTCCACGACCGATTATTACGAGACAATTATCACATATTGCGTGATGGCAGTTTCATCTTGCATCACGCTGCACAAAGCCATTCTTCATGCGTCGTCCTGTCGTAATAATCTCAGCATAGTCATCATATAATACCCCACAGGCAGGGAATGAGTCTTTCATGATTCATAATGCAGCCTGCAATGCACCAGTGGTTTGCCTACACTCGCACTGGAGTGTAGTGAGAAGTAATGCTTGCTACACAGGCGTGGGCAGCTAGCACCCGCAGGTCATTCCTGGCTACTCGCATGCACCTACTGGGCATGGTATTGGCTGTGTTCTTCCCCTCTGGAAGCAGTGGACTAGCAAACACCCACCATGCAGACAGCAGCACAGACTGTGAGGAACCAGCCGTCTGTTGCAAGTGGTAGTGGAATCAGCCCGGGCAAGTTGGCAAGACTCACTCATAGCCCTCGGGTGTATTTAAATCACTGCACAGACAATGGCAGGCAGCTGGCTATGGCAGACACAGGCTGGTTCTCCTAGTGGAGAAGGGAGGATGCATACAATGGGAGTAGGCCATGTGGACTTGAGGCAGGGAGATGGAGGAGGCAGGGAAGGGGCAGTATCCCTGGGAGACAGCACTCAATAAATCACCAGCCCACTTCAGAGAGGAGCCACTGACAGTAGTAAACAAACAGGGAATGTCATCCTAACATGGACCTGTTAACCTAAACAAGTCACAATGACACAAAAGACAACCTTCCCATGGCAGCCTAACCTAGCTACCTTTGTAGGCCACAGGGTCAGCTACCAGGGTTTACAATCTACCCCAGCAGGACTAGCTACCTCAGTGGGTCACAGGTCACCCACCCCAGCAGGGAATCAATTAAGACAATCACTTGAATCAGTGAATCTGGATACAATCAGCTGCAGGCCCAGAGCCATTCTTAATCAACTGAATCTTTCAAAAAAACAGTGCAGTGAAATAGTGTACCACAGGTGCCGATGATTATTATTACCTTTGCAAAACATATAAAATGCACCAATGACACTGACTACCTTTCTGCACAGCTGTTATGGTGGAACTGGTTGATGTCATACAAATTAGACTTGATGTGTTGCAGTGGAAGGCAATGACCCAAGTACAACATAACTGTACAAGCTGGAGGAAAGTGTCTCAGATCAAAGACAACCAACCCACCATTGAATTAGAGACCCTGCCATGTGTTCCAACGGTTGCTTGCTTATCATTACTTCGTGCTCAATCAGGCACGGACATGGCCAACACGAAAACACAATTCTGCAGTGGCGAAATTATTAGTAGATGCGTAAATCAGAGAAATGCGCATAGCTGGCCGCCTGTCTACTCTCCTGGCAACCTGAAGCAGTGAGAGCAGTCACGTAGCTGTCTCAATGAGAGCTCACTGTTAGCAAGTGTTGGCTGACATCCTCACTAGAATGATGGCATCACTACAGACAACAGCACAGCAACCAAACAGAAGAGGCAAACATTCCCAGGTGTTACACACAAATTAGTACATAAATTTCCTTGCATAAATAGGTTGAAACAAACAAGTTAAACGTTACTTTCGGTGAGACGACAGAATTTCCTTGGTGAAAGTTAACAAGAAGCACAAACGCACATGTATTCACGCCCATTATCAAGATCAACCCCCTGCCACGCCTCTAACATAGTCAAGAAACCGTGGCCACTATGTAGCCCCTAGGTGCTGCATTAATGCAGTTGTTTTCTCCTTCTACCCCATAGCAATCCGTATATGGAACATGACACAAATCACTGAAATAGAAAGCCCCATTGCTTTTCAAACAGCCATCATGAACCTTCCATTCAGTACACCCAATCATCTTAACTGCCTTTGAATAATTTATTAATTTAAGCAACCCACAGAGCATGTGCACAAACACCACAAACTCCTGTTTGGCGTACCCGACCTAAGACCTGGCAACAAGCCCTTGACCTTGCATTGTAAATATCACAAGGCCACAGTAATGATGACTCACAATGTTTATTGTGCAGATTTGACAGCTCCTGTTAATCTCTCATCCATACATATGTCACAGTGGCATGGCATAAGCAATACTTTTAAGTATTTAGATTTTACCGACATGTGGCCAATTTACACTTTGTCACATAAGATGAAATGAATAGTACAGTCTGTATAATAATGCATGGTGGTATCAAGTGTCAGTGACCACTATTGTAGAGTTCTATTTATCATCTGAATTATTTCCATTTCATGTGATTCTTCTTCATGAACTTAATTCTGGGACATGGTTATTTTGCTTAGCATGTGCGGAACAACCTGCTTGGCATACCATCTGGCAAGCAAACTATTAACTAAGTCCCAGAGTTCAGTTCCAGATGGTTGTCAAATTGTGGAAGTGATTGACTTTCTGTGAACAATTAAACGTAAATTCATGTCAGTTGATTTCTGTGAATGGGTCAGGCTGGTCACTGGTTGACTTCCATAATTATTATCACTGATCGACAAAAGTGCCCGTCCCCTGATGCCTTGGTATTTCATGCATGACCATCGTATTTTACTATATAGTTGTTTTATATAGTTATGTATTTATATATATACTTATTTTTACTACGTATGATATATAATATAATTTACATCAATATTATCTTTGATTTAATTTCTCTAGTTCAGTTTTGTATTTATATGTTTTACTTGTATTATTATTATTATATTTATTTCTTATAATTTCTAACGACTATTGTCAACACTACTGAACAGAGTTCTACTTTGGATTTTAGTGTATAAATAAAGTTATTATTATTATTATTATTAGCAATATTTACAAAATTGATACTCGCTGTATGTTCAAAACAATGAAGGTTGGGAAAAAACTGAAGTTTATGTTCATCGATAGGCCATAGTATTGATAACTAGTGTAGAATTGTCAAATAATATTCCTATTGCTGTGCTATTGGCATGAGGGTAGATATAAGATAGTGCGTCAGCGTCTCTGCTTCATGTTGGCAAGGGGCCGTTTTCACAAAGTATTTGCACACTCGCGTGGTTCCTGCAATTGTTAACTGTTTTATGCATGTATTACATTTTATGTTCCGAACAACTGATTTACCTCACAAAAGGTGAGAATCTTGACATATATGGGATATTTTGAAAGTCCCTGGGGTTGTAGGTTAATCCCTGCCAGTTTGGCACTCTATGTTTAAGTCATCTAAGAGGAAAACATTAACATTCCCGCATACATAGTACATACATAGTTGTATACATAACTGGATTATAGTTGGTTAACAAGAAGATCCACTTGGAGCATGATCCCATTTAAAACTGTCATCATATCCGTCAGAAGAGAAACACATCAAAAACTAGGGACAATTATATTCACTGTTGGACATCGAGTAAACTACATAACCTGGGGACAGGAAACTAGTGTAAGCAGAGCCTGGTGCCAACCCAACACAAGCATGTAGATGTTTTGTCATACAGACGGAGTGAATTTGCAACGGGAACACTTTTTCAGCAGGTCTGTCACAGATCCCTGTCTTGTGGGTTGCCGTATGTTGACTCTCATAAAAACTATATCTGTTGTTAAGTTCCGTGTAAAGTCCTAACAGCCCAATGTCTGTGTAGTGCACCAAAATGTACGTAAATGTAATATTTATTTAAATAACTTATTTTACATTTCATGTATTTGTATCACACGTCCCAACATTGGCTCAAGCTGTCTACAATTAGAAGCCTTCGACGCTGTACTATAACTGGAACAGGTCAGGTAATATTGGCAGTGTCAGCGAATGAAATCTATCCAGACAGTGCAGACGACAGCTGGTTGTGGAGATGCAAGAAACAACTGACAAATATGGCATTGCTTAACCCATAACACATGTAGGTGCTAGGTATAAAACATATTAATAATAAAGATTGTTTATACATGATAAACATCATAAAATACATAAATTGTTATCTTCCTAAGGGTCATGAGTTTGAAACAAAAGCATACATGAAAATATTTAAAGTACATTGGTTAAAATGTGTAGCTTTGCAAATATATGGATATCAATAGTTAGAGGGTTGTAGCAGTTGAAAAACCCTTGGGTCAAAGACACGACCATCCACCGATCAACATTATAGACATTTGTGATGACCAGCGGTCATTTAGCCATAGGACACAGGTCATCCATCAGTCACAGACGGTCATCAGTTATGGATCAAGTATCAGCCATTAGAGGTGTTTCTCCTACACACCTGAATGTCCATTAGACTGGCTCCAGGAGGCAGCTGGCCAAACCACAGCATGAGGGCAACTATAAATGCACAGTCACCAGCTAAATTAATAAAATCATGCACCATGGATACCGATCAACTGAAAGCAGAAACGACATGACGGAGGGAAGGTAATGGACTGGCATTGATTTATACCCCACTGACAGGGCTTATAATTATGCGAATGCTCATTCTACTCCACAGTTCCTGAATCAGCATGTAGCTGGTGTTGCAAGACCAAGACTGATGATGCAAATCCAGCCCAATTATCCAAACAAAGGTGCAGCTGCCAACCGTATCGATGACAGGCGGTTGTTCTGATCAAGGCAATTGTCGTCATTAATACTCGCGGATCAGCTCATCAATAGTTAAAGCGCACCTGATTCTGAGCCTGAAATATGAATGAGCACCTGTTAGGCTGTGGACTTGCAAACAAATGTAAGATAATGAGAGATGGTGTGAGACAGAGGAGGGTTCTGTCCATGTTGGAGTCTGTTGTAATGTCACGGTTACATCATAACTTTTCCTTCTTCAGTTCTGCTTTAACACAATGAATCCTATGAACCAGCAGACAAACTCTTGTAACATTTGAACATCTTAATCGACCGTGAATAAGCAACATTCAGAACTTGAAGCAGTCTGTACAAGTTTATATTCTGATTCTATTCCAAATCATCATATTGTATTTGTGATTCTGTTCAACGGTGTCATGTCTGGTGACTTACCAAGTTGTCTGAGCCATAGGTCAATCTATTGCAGACGTTTTCGGTTGGTGAAATGTAAATATCACAAATACATGTCCACGCCACTGTTGCAGGTTGATTGCACATTTACCCAAGTGTAGGACTACTCACTTCCCCTGCGATAGACAGGTCGACACTTCCCCTAGACAGGTAGATGGAACGTACTACTTATTAACTAGTGTCACATCCACAAAATATATATCCAACTTAACTCCGTTGTGCTAGGTACAAAGAGATGAAGTAACTTTTAATTACACTGTTGTCTGGTAGATTGTTATTACACTGTGGCCAGACAGACTGTTACAGTTATCCACCATGCCAGTTTAGGAATACTGGGTCATTCTCAACATACTGTTGTTACTCGTAAATGCACTTCCTCTAAAGTAACCCATCAAAGTACATCCACTGTTTAAAGTGACCCAATGATGTGGCTCAATCAAGTACACTACATTCAACAAAGTGATCCGAATCAACCACTGCATGTAACAATTAAGGGCCTGATAGAGAACCCCACTATCAATGAAAATGCCCGAAATGGGACAACCTGGGCTGAGCCAACCCCTGAACCTTCTGCAGAGAGAATGAGAGACAGGTCAGACCTATACCGCCTGATTGTTTACAAACAAACTGGAAGATGAACAACAACACCAAAAAGTAGATATATGAAAACAACACCAACAAAAAACCAACAAGTGCTCATTTATAATTATAGAGGTCAACACTGACTACACTCAAATGACATCAACAACGTCAACAAAGCTCAAACACAATGGTGCTGGGAGAAAATAACAACCTGCGATCACCCTGGGTGTATAATGAACAGTTATAGCCACATAATTGAAATCTGCCTGACATGACAAGCTCAGTATCCTAGGGTGCAGTGATAAATCATACGGCAGCTTGCTTCATTTTCAGGGTGTCTTGATTTTTTTCTGACAGCCTGAACGAAGACATGAGATGAGACAGAAAACATCTGGAGGTGATCAGGAGTCTACAGTTGTGAGTCTGCTGACTGGCATCACTACTGGTCCTTCTCCCTGAGGCTCAGTCTCCCCTCCACACACCATGTCTACAAACTCTGCAATCAACTCATTTCTGGGGTCTAACACATGGATGCAAGAATACAGCAGTCCAGGTACCTACTTCACATCTACAAAAAGGAGGAATTTCATGCAGGGAAACATAAGAGTCTCAAATGGTGAGATGTACGCACAAGAAAGAACTCGCTGACTTCCTAGAATATAGATAACTCACACGTTCACTTCTCTGTATCACCCGCAGGTAAAATTTCCCAGATCAATCACTGACGGGACTTCCATGAATGCAAGATTAGAGGCTGTGTATAACCTCTTACATAATGGATAATTCTGGCCAATACCAATACTAGATTTTATGTAAAATAAAAATGAAAACTAATGCATTCCTGAGAACGCAGTGAAGGCGCACGGTGTAGAACACACCAGGTACATGATGCCAGTCATTCAGGTTCATTCTACTGTGACCCTGGTCATATACTACACTGCCTAGACATGATGATACAAGTCTCTAGCAAGAGCAGTTATCATGAACATACATAGTTCCACGTCTGGCTCCTCCATTTCTGTGAGAATGCTCTCATCCAAGTCAGCATCAGCATTCAAAGATTGGAACTACGTGATATTATCTGGCCATCCAGCATGTGGAATCACTACTAGCATGCCTTATGTACACTGCACACTACACAACCATCCACTGGCAATGTCTTGCTGCAGCAGAACGCAGTGTTCAGACACACCACACAGTTACCACATCAGCTAGTTAGTACAAGCTTACCTTGAGGGAGATCTTACGACTGGACGACACCATTCTCAAACAATAACCCTGTAGCAACGCACAGTCCAGTTTATTATGTTATCCAGGCTGTGACCCACTCCTGTACCTTCCAGCGGTGCTGGCCACACTGACTGCCAGCTAGGCTGCTGCAGCTGACAGTGATAAGCCAGCCCACTCCACACTATGGGCTGGCTTACCTTGAGCTGTCACTGCATCAACATTCTAGACCAGCTCGTTACAGGGGCTGACCATGGTCCATAGACCACCAACTGTCCAACACATCACACATATGACAGTTCCTAGTTAGATCAGGCCACAACACAAACCAACATTGTTGTTTATCTTCTGGGTAAAACTGGCACATGTTATTTCAACTTGAGTATTTTTATACTACCAAGTATATTAACGTTATGCTAATAAAATTAATAAATTGATAGCAGTACGAACTAGATTACTGACCAAACACATCAAAATAATAATCTTCATCATCAATCCTTGCATGGAACAGAAAATGCAACTACACTGTGTCAGGTACGTATATCCCCTCCAAACATTCTTGTTCTACATCAACACAGTTTATCATTTATTAAATTTAATGATCAATGATTATTTGAATAGAGTATTTACATAATCTTAAATTCATCAAATAAATTGTCAAACTGCACTGAAACTACCAGGCTACACTATCAGGAACTTGACACCAGCATTCTGAGAAAGACCGAGCAATACACAGTACACAGAAAACTTCCTCATTTCTATTTCTTATCTGTGTCCAACAGCACCAAATGCTATTATCCAACCATTTTCTACGAGACTGAAACCGCAACATGCTGAACTATAACCAAGCTCAAGTAATTTATTAACGGTACTGATGATAACCAAACATCTTCCAGGAAAAGAACACAGATAGTTGAACCACAAATTGGTAGGACGTACCACCAGAGAATTGACTGAGGGACCATTTGGAGGACGGGTTTAGAACTAGGATCTGTGAGACTGAGATCCCCAACCGTTCCTGTCTGTTTCTACATCTGTCAACTGTATAAATCAGTAATCAGCAACTAGCAGGCCAGACGGGTCAGAGATACCACATACACCGGATCAACAATAACAGGGTCAACATGGACCAAAATGTGGGTACATTTAACATTTTCCTCCTGATTTATCACAAACCCTATGCCATCCACTCACCTCCATGTCGCTGGGCAGCCAACCGCGACAGGCCCTTCGGAAAGACATCACACAATGCTGCTAACTCCCTGTGGCTACACACACAGACCATGACAGGTCCCACCACAAGACAGAAAGTGTTCGCCTCAGGTCATGTGACTGGTCAATTAGTCAATCAGACTGACTAGTCGTAAATGTCCACCTACTCCTGTCACCAGAGGCCCAGATAAAAAGAGGTCTGTCAGGCGTGAATGCATCTAATTAATAACACACAATGTGGCTTGTTTGGGAAACATAGCAGGTGTTAACTGTGTAGCCAACTGACATGCTTCAAGGCACATGTGTTAGGCTATTAACAAAAACATAATTGGCATCGATGGTGGGAATTAAACCTTATGATAGCGTACATTATGTGAAAAACTGAGGATGAAAGTTGCCGACCGATTTTCACAAGCACACCCTTCTTGCCAGGCAAAAAGACTTGCTCTGATTAGTATTGCTAATTAATAGGTAGACACCTCATTGGATGCTCGAATTGTCAAGGTACACCATAATAATGTAATATACTGTACATCGGCATAGTATGTTCATTACTTATGCTATATTCTGTATCCTTTGAAGTTGCTCTTTTCTGTGCCGTTGAAGCCTTGGTAAGTAGTATTTTGGTATACATAAAACACTATTACGAGATTCAGTTTTTCACCTAGTTTTACTGAGCACTCTGTTGATGGGTGTACATTTTGGGTCATTACACTGTATGCTTTGGGTCATTACGCTGTATACTTTTTTGAACTTGAATGTGCACCTGCCTTATTAGTTGGGTCACCAATTAGTGACCCATGTACAGCCGATTTTGGAGTTCCCAGCTGTATATATGTTAGTGCCTACCTACACCAGCTGCTGAAAAGGTAGACAAACTGAACAGTCTCACTCGGTAAACCACCAAGTTTGACTTATTACAGCTCACACCCAGCTCAACTTTCATTGGTGTTGCTTCTTGATGAAATAAACACCAAAAGAACGCGGTAATATGACATAAAATTAACAACCTATAATTATGGCGACAGTCCCCAATTCATGCAGTACTGTGTTAACTGTCATCAGATACCAAATGAGATATCATACATTTGGATTTGGCGAAGCAGAGAACCTGAACAGGCTGAAGTAGTCGCCGCACACAGTCAGTGAATGAGAGCTAGGACGACATGTCTACTGTCTATGTGGCTTACAACGTTCTCTCACACAACAAGGACCCAGTGTGCGTCGTTGATGACTTACTCAGTCAACTGAATACAGTCCCTTTCACAGCCGCAATGATTCACACACACATATATGTCAGAGAAGACATAGAAAGACATCCATTACATGTGATGTCTGTTCACATTTCGTGACATGTGACGAAGGCACACAATTATTACCGTTGCAAAGCTACACGTAACTCCTACAGCTGCAAATAAAACTATGTGAAGAGTCCCATAAATGCCCCACCTAACCAATATTAATTAAAGGCTGTGCACCACTTCCATCGAGCCACCAATTCCTGCTGAATCACATTAAACCCACCTGCAACGAATCCCATCAGGTTGAGTCTCTTTAAATACACCTGTAGTTGTCAATGTCAGTGTGTGTCACTAATATTATGACTGCAGAGACAATGCCAATCCTGTGTCGTATCCATGCAATTGCATCTCATTGCCTAGTACTAAAAGCATGGCCAACATGGCTGGAATCACAGGCAGTAAGCACGTACCAGAAGTAACAGGAATCCTGAATAACTTGACTCCAATGTAGCAAGAGGAGAGGTGAATTTATTGGCTGACTACACAATTGAAAATGCATAAAACTGTCCAAAACACAGAAATACATGCTGCAGAAACATCTGACAAAAATCGACTTCCTGTTCTATGACTGGATAAGAATGTATCGCAGGGCGTCAGAAGGCAGAGTTTCTTGCAGAAGCGTATGTGAAAGATACCTGTGAGAACAACTTACCTGGAAGGGGTAGCAGTTGGTGAGATCATGATGGGAGAACGGTGAACAGGACGTCATCTTGCAGTGTTATTCGTGTTACGTGTCTTTGCAACTAACACTACATTGACTTACTCTGGTGACAGCCATGACTAACAACAACTACTCAGGAAACCTGTGTTAAACTAGAACACCTCTAAGAACCTGTGACCATACACTGTCTGCGTGTGTACAAAGCCTGTTATTCCTACAGTGGTCTGTTGATGGCCGAGGTAGTGGCCCAAGCAGCGGCCCCCATGTGTGGGTGCATTGTGTCCTTAAACCACCCCGACAGCTACATACACCTCACACACACTGTAGCCGACTGCATGCCTTTCGTTAGAAAGCAACAAACTTGTCCGCGATAAAGCCGCCATTCACATGCTAATGCAGTTTTCTACGTCGCATGATAACAAGACAATCCAGGTCTTCTCTCCGCACTGTGAGCACATGCGGTATTGTGAAAAGCGTAAAACTGCTTGTTATGTCACCATATTTCCACTTGATTCTTCGGAGCAGGTCAGAAATAGACTCTGGTCTAAACAACACCAGCTGAATAGACTGCTAAATGCTGCCAGGTAATGAGTAATGACCAATACTAATGATCTACAACCATGCACAAGCGACCCCTGTGGTTTCTGTTGATGTTTCTGCAGATACGGATCCAAGTTATGACATCAACAACTCCGGACAACGTGCCTTCACGTTGGACTGAAGCACTGAGTGAAGGAAGGCAGTAGAACCTGTAGGTGCAGGTGTTGCTGCACCAGCCTCACTACTGGACCATGTCCATTCATCACTCACTCAGTCTGCCAGTCCAGCAGCCCATCTTCTAATCCCAACAGTCAACACTTCATGAACACACATAGATCTATATAATTGACTCCTCAAACGTTGGCACATGGTGAGAGGCAGCACACTTTCCTGGCTGTGTTGTCCCATTCATTGACTTGTTTGTCTTCTACCACTAGGTACCAAGGTATTTATAACCAGTCATAATCCACAATGAACTTAACCACAAACTTTTACCACACCCACCACAGGGAAAGCACTGACCATGGCTGGGTCACTAATTACTCAATTCTAAGAGCATAAAAAATTACTTGTTCATGTTCAATTTACTTGAAACATATGACAATATTCAATGTGTCTACACATTGTCAGGGCCTGCACCTTTCCAGTGCAGTCAAAAACAGACAATACTGTCCTACACACAGCGCCATCTGCTGGGTAACTGTTGTACTAGAGTTAAAACCACAACTCTGCCTCATTCAGCATCCATAACAAACTTCTCTACTCTATTCCTACAAACATCAATGAGATTCCTCTGACACTGTGATATAAGACTTCCTCTCGGCAGTATTCGTGTAACACTTGAATGACCTATACCAACCTCAAGTGACCTTGTAACCGTTACCTGCAATAAACTACACTGACACGGCCTGCCATACTACAGCGCATACAGCTGCGGCAGTATGTAAAACACCTCTGGCCAGTGGCCTCACGAATAACCCTGGCCTCACAAACATACCCTAGCCCCACACTCACAAACCTAAACCTAACCCGGCCCCTTAAATATCCATGGCCTAGCAACAACCTACAATAACTTTTGTAATAGAATGGTTATGAAAACTGTGACGATTGAAGCATTTTTCTCAATAAAGAAAGGTATGACTCGTGGACATGTTAAGTTTACTTAACAATAGTAAAGAAAGTTCAAGCAGTGTAGATTACTTAAACATCAGAAAGTATTAATTCTCACAGACAACAATAAATTAACGGAACACATTCTACATTGATTGTGTAAATGTTAGGAGTGTGAATATGTTTAAAAATTAAACTAACAAGTCATAAAGTAAGTCAGGTTACACATTACGTAGATCATACAAAAGTCTCTAGATAAGCCAAAGACTTCCTCATCCCCCCCTCTGCCCAATATTACCAATCAATCAAACCAATATTACTACTGGTATTAGTTTTAATTCTGTGTAATTACCATCCAACACAGTATTTGTGCTTATAACCGCAGCAGTCCATCCCCGTCTGGTTTCTGTGGTCTCATTCAGCTGTTTACAACCCAATCAGATTAAAACCTCAAATGTGAATTATGTATAAATTTTTATAGTATATATGTGACTACAATATTTATGGTCTAAGCCCGTGTGAAATTTTGCTCTGCCCGTGCGAGTTAGACCCTAAAAGAAACTTCAACATAGACTAAAATAAAAAAGCCTTTAAATAACAAAGCATACAGGAAATCAAAATGGTTTCATCAAAACTCAGATTAACTTAGTCAATGCTTTAAAGTGGCTCTGGTGGCAGACATGTTTGTTTTGAATTAATCATTTCTAATAAGCGTTTTGAAGACAGACAATTTTATCTCAGACTCTGCCTAAGATAAGCAATACTCTAGTCCAAAAAGAATTACGTTTCCAGGTAGTTTAGTGACATTTCCATGGTTTTAAAAACAATTTAAAAAATCACCTCAAAATGGCATTTTATTTCATTTTGAGAATTTTGAAAATACTATGAAAGAAAAATGTGCATGATTGTAAGCACAAATATGCTATTGACATTCATGGGTTTGTTTTGTAAACAAATGCATATTACACACGCTACAGCTTCATAAAAGTGTTACAACAATGTTGAAAGACAGCCAAAACTTGAAGTGTATTTTTGGCACAAACCCTTCACTGATCGTAAATCAATCCCGTGCAAATTGGCACACATGTAAGGCCAGCTTGCATGCCAAGTTATAGCTTCATAACTGTTGCAGTTTAAAAAAAAATTACAATAAGTAATGCTTCCTGGATGTCACTGATAACAGACATGTCACTAGACAGGCGGGTTTTGCATAAAATGTTAAATTTTTTCATTGGCAAGTAGTTTATTTTAATACAAATTGATGCAGACATCCCCGTGTTTTCTCACCAACTAAACCCTGCAATCTGTATTTGTAATGACTAAATGTCGAACGACTTTGTGTTTATGACTGGCCTATGGCCCCACATGCTAGTCTATGTTTTGGTGGCACCTGATTGGTCAAAGGTCAACCCTGGGTTACTGACAAATGGCGGCATTGTCGAGTGTGGAACGGCGTTCAGTCGCCAGCATTGGATAGTTAACATCGCGATGCAATAATTATTATGTAATCTTCATAAAACAAGATACTGGTATCAAAATAACCAGACTACACTGTATATGATATGCATTCACGGCACGCGAATTTACACTCGCGGACATCTGCGCTGGCATGAAACTGATGTCATAGTTTCTATGGAAACGTCGTTATAGTTTCCAAGAATTTGAAGGGGACTTTCACTGAGACACACAAAGTAGTAGTTTTTAAAGGACGAACTGGTGACATATGGCATTAATGCCATGTTTCCTTTTGTAGTACATATGTTCATACCAACACCTACAAAATGTTCTATGAAGAAAAAATGAAAAAAATCAACTGACACGATAACTATCGCTCAAACCTTAACACAGATATAAATGATCTTATCTTTCTTATCAATAATAAAATAGTATATAATCAGCTCATTTCATTTTACAATAATTTATGTACATATTTAATTATCAAAATATTCCTTTGCAACAAATATGTTCCTTTTCATCATATGTGAAGGTATATTCAGTTTCATTTATGTATGATTACAACAAGTAATTACTGTCAGGCTGTGTCAAGCATTGTCAGCTATGCTGTATATATCAATATTTAATTTTAGTACAAAATCTACAAATACCATGGCCTTGAGGTTGTTGGTGGCGCCATCTGGTAGGTTAACATGATAATACCAAGTACAAACATCAGAAATGCTACTCTACTCTGTGAATATGACATAAACATGCTTCAAAGGTGGACATCAACAAAGTTTATGAAAGATTTTATTATATTACTATGATGTATCCTGGCAGACAAATATTACAATCAAATAGAATCATCATAAAAGGATCAAGCCCAGGATACTAGTAATTTCAAACACATCCGTTAATCGGATATATACCATTTGAAGATTCCTCTGTAATTTGTTTGGTTTAAACTGAACAGACATACAGTTTTCTACATTGTATCATATTAAAATATTAGGAATCTATTTTTAAAAGAATATTTTGAATAGTTATGTTGACCTTTCTTTTTATTCTTCGGACTGCTCTGGCAGCTCTGCCTCTAATCACTAATCAATCAATGTTAACATACTTTGCATCTAAATATTATGAAATGAGTCATGTTTTTGCAGGCAAACTTCTCCTTGCATTTCTGAGAAATCAGCAATAACTTACATAATATAGAATACACATGATTTACCCAGGGTAACCAAGTATAGAACCCACCTGCAAATTTTGGGAATTTGGCAGTGTGTGATAACTTATGTTTATAATGCCACTATCGCGTCTGTATATAATGCAATTTTTGCATATATATTAACAAACTTTAAGTACTGTACTTTGGATCAAATCAAATTTATTATAACAGAATTAACATGTTACAATACATACAAATCCAATTAAGAGAGATGATATATAATAGCATAATGAGAATAACAAGGGAAGAATATTATATAATCATGTCATACTCCCTAGTGTATGTTTCAATGTAAATATCATTATACTGAAAACAAAACAGCGTGCAGGTGTAGAATATATAATCATGATTGAAAGAACTGATATATATTAACATCATTGTGTAAAATTAATTGCATTTCGATTAAGTCTAAACTTTTGTAATTAATTATTGAATAAGTCATAAACTTAAGTCTTGTGCTGAAATAATTCCAAATGATAGCACCCTTATTTCTTATTGAACGAAGTCTTATTTCTAAAGTTGCCATGGATATATGCATTTGTGCAGGCTGTCTTGTATTGTAACTATGAACATCTTGATTAAGTCTAAACATATTTTTAAAGATTGTTGGTAAAGACCTTTCTTGTATTTATACAGAAACATTTGTACTGAATATACATACATTTGTTTGAAAGTTGAAATGTTTTGTACGAGCTAATCTACTGGCAACAATATGAGTCAAATGTACCTCCTCATACTTCAATACAACAGGTCAAGTGAGGGACTAAAAATGAGTATAATAAAATAAGGTGACCAAACATGATCTAGTTAATAATCTTTTGGCTTTGTTGAGAATGTCAACACCTTTAGAAATTTAACATTTAACTTGGTTAATGTTTTCAGCCCAGTTGAGTTTGCTATTAATAGTCACACCAAGAAATTTGTAGACGTGTTTAAATGTTGTCGGTTTGGTATGTTTTCTCTTTGGTGTTTTAAATATCACGTATTGGGTCCTATCAATGTTTAAAGATAGTCTGTTGGCATTTAGACAAATTATAATTTTTTTTAATTCAACATTAATTTTGTTAGTTATATCATCCAAATGATCACCATTTATAAACAGACTATCATCAGCAAATAATATGGAAACAAATATCTGAGACATTAGCAATATCACTGATATATTATTGAAAAAGCAATGGCCCCAGGATGGAACCTTGTGGGACACCACAAGTAATAGTTTGTTTTGTGGAGCTAGTGTTATTGTAATACACATATTGACTTCTATTAAATAAATAACTTTAAAAAAATAAAAAAGTAAGTTCTTATATAGCACAGTATCCAGTCCTCAGGACTGCTCAAAGCGCTTTACTCTGGCAGATCTGTACAATCGAACACCATCTCAACTTCTCTGGGTAGCATTCAGCCATGCTGCAATTAATGTGCAGACTATTCGTACACAAATATCCACCACTGTCTATAGCCAGGTACTCATTCATACAGTTGAGTAAACTGGAGCAACGTATAGTGAACGAACTTGCCACGGTCTGTCAGCGCCGCACAGGATTCGAACCTGGATTCTCTCAGTCGAAAACCCAAAGCTCTAGCCACTGCACCATGGCCGCTACACATATTTTGGTTGATATATTTTCAATGAAAGTGAGTAGTTTGCTCTGTGTACAATATCTTGCAACATGCATCAAACATGTCTTCTTCGTTCTTCTTTCCATAGTCTCATGGATGCCAACAGTCATATGGTTAATTATTCTAGCATTAACAGGCCTTGACATTAAGGTTTTGAATCCACTGGCCCAGGGGGCCAGTAGATTTGAAAAGTTAGTGGCCCACCTGTGAAAGTTACTGGCCTGGATTTTGTGTTACTGTCAAAAATACGCTGATACTGAGGTGCTAAACAATATTTGTCTTTTTTATAATTTTACCAACAAAGTTGTTAGAAGTTACTATACACAGATGCATATATACAGTATTTGCTAAAGTTTAAATAAAGTGTGGCCAGTGTGACGACAGCTAGTCAGTCGGTAGTTGAGTTGACGCTGCTTTCATGTACAGGTCATTCAAGGCATTAGACTATTTCACGGTTCATTCGCTAGGTGGCACCACCTTGCCCTTGCTGATGCAGCATTACATTTGGTTTCTGTCACTTTAGCCACTAGTTAAATTTGGATTTAAGCTGTATTCCTTTCATATAGCTAGAGAAGAAAAAACGTGCATAATTCTAAAGTCGAGGCAGCTTCCATCCACCATACAAGGGACGTGGCGGAACTTGGCGTCTCTCATCATAAAAACCTGTACTGCCGGTGGTTAGAAAATTTATTCGATGGCTTTGCACGCCGTCGTCCGCATGACAAGTGTTGGAGTTTGGACTCATTATTGATCAGAATTAGTATCTACGTTATGTTTACAATGTCCTATAACTGAGTCGGGTCTAAGAATTCTGGCAAACTGCATCTGAAAACCGATGCGGTCGTGCCGTGATCGCCGCTTCGTCTCAGCGGCGTTCGAGAACTGGAAACCAGTGGCCCGTTGGGCCAGTAAAATATAAGAACTGGTGGCCCGAACTGGCCCGACAGCTTCAAAAAAGGCGTTGGGCCATCAGGCCAGTGTTAATGTCGAGGCCTGATTAACCCTGAAAGGAGTTTCGGTAATGAGATCCCAACTCAGTGACATGTCATTAACTTTGTAGCCAAAGTACGTAAACACGTCCTAATATATGATGATCTTCACCAGTTAATTCAACCCATTTTTAACTTCGCAGCACCATGCACTATTTAAAAAAGTCAACCCATGCATTAGCTGCAACCTATAGCCAGTGGCAGTGAAATAAGTGGAATTCTTGGTTAACCCTTTAGCCGTTTAGGGCTATTGCGTAATTAGACAAATGTACCGGTTTCTTCGAAGTTGCATTTCAACAAAACTAACCAACAGACCTGTGTCATAGCCTAATGTAATAATGTGAATAAGTAATACACGTGGAAACTGCTAGCTGCGCTCCATCCTGAAAAACTAGGGCTATAAGGTGAGGGTTAACTGAAAGCGTTGCAGGGGCGGAATAGCCGGTTCGGCGGTTGTCGTAACGAAATGACAACATAGTGGCGACAAGCACCTTACATTCAAATCAACAATTGCCTAACTCACTCACCTGTGGTTTCGCTATGGTGTCGATGGATATGACAGCAATTCTAATTTTTAGCACTGGTCAAATACATCAAAAGGAACAACAAAATATCGCAAAATCGTGGAAACAGGAAGCGATCGCTTCGGCTGTCAAAATGGCGGAAGTCACGTTCTCATGTTACGCCTACTCGATATTTCGTTTAAGCATTATAAAAAAACCTTTATACGTATTTCAGGTGTAATGAATACATAAGATCTATAATGCTGAAAGTTGTTGTATAAATACAATACGTTTTGACAATTACTTGTTTGTCCTTGACCTTGGGTTTCAGTGGCAACCGAATGGCGTCGTGATATTTGCGTCTCGGCTTTCTACGACAGAAAGATATGTCGTAGGAACCGTGATCGGACATCGTCTGCATTAAATGACAGGACGTCGGACGATCGTGCGTCACAGCTGACGCATGTTTGTATAATTCTAATATTAACTTTTGTTAGTTAGCGTGTTCAACTATTTTTCACAACTTGTTTGCGTTGCCACAGCCACAGGGCCGGCACAGACGCGCCGTAGCCGTAGCGGCGTAGGCGTAGCGTAGGCGTAGTAGTCCAGCCAGTGTATGCCCAAAAGAGGGTCAACCTCAAACAAATTGCAATAGTAATTATGACAGTGTTTTTAGTTAGTACTGTATGTCTACATTACCAGAAAAAAAGTCCATCGAAATCCGTGTGGTGGAACATTGTAATTTTTGACGACAATGTCAATGACAAGTGGTCAAAAAAAGTCGCTGCCAAGGCAATGGTCTGGACGGTAGTGGCAGTGACGCTTTGGCTTAGTGAAATGTAGGGGTAGGCGTTATTTAGGCTGTGATATATATTTTCTTTGCATATTTCATATACATTTTGCATACCATTGGCAAGATAATGGATTAATCTATCCAGCGATATATAACAAGTATAAATTTAAATATTAATGTGAACAATTGTTTTTTAAACGCAGTGAACCCCGATTTTAGCCGCTACGGGGAGTAACGTTGACTTAGTCTTAATCCATTTGCAATTGAATAAATGGATGCTCTATAGTAGAATGATTTTGGTGGATTTTCTATCCCATGGTGTCCCTGAAGCAATTCAGCTTGCTTGGTTGTCCTTAGGACAATCTAGGGCATTTTGTTCAAATATACAAATTAGGGCCTTCATTACTGAAATACCTATTTTCTTCAAAAGCTTTGCAACTATGCATGATAATGTCACAAAAGTGGTGTCAAGACCGATATTTTCATGGTCAACGTTTAAGATGAACATATCACCAGATGTATATATAACGGCTGCATGTTTGTCATTTCATAAAACTTTCAGATATCGGCCATGTTGGATCTTATTACATGCTTATCTATAATTCAATTTTTATGCATATCTCCAATGACTTTTATTCGCATCTATTGTCTATGCCCCTATAATAATAATAGAAAACACATTGAATCTCGTTGTGATATTGTTGCACAACATAGGATAAATTGTTATCAATCTACATAGTTGACAGTGGTTACATGCATGCAAGTGTCTATTCAAATTCTCAATGTAGTGCGGTGTACAATGTCTTCCCGTGCAAGTTGCCTGCCAAAAGCAATTTTTTTACACGAATGTCATGTACAGTGTTTCAGTCAGCAGAAAATCTGAGGTGGCAATTTTTTTTTTTTTTAAAGAAACTGCAGCTATTTTGTAAAATGGCCGCCAAATCACATTTCCCCTTATCTTAACAACTGCGTCATCTACAGCCTTAATCTTGGTGTCAAAACATTGGGTTTTAGAGGTCAGAAGTTTCAAATATTTTTCGTTTGACCTCCGACTTTTGGATCCATTTTGATGACCGCCATTTTTTTAAATGGTGGTCGTCAAAACAAATTTCACATATCTTACCAAATATGTCACACATTTCTATGTTAATATGTAGAATTGTGATCGGCAATTTCAAATATGTTATACATGACCTTTGCTAACATTCATACATATCCACCATTTTTAAAGATGGCGCCCATCAAAACCAATTATCGGTATAACTAAAGACTTACATCACCAAGAGCCGTAATGTTGATGCCAAAAGATAAATTTTCAGGTGGGATGATTTAAAATATATTTCATACGCATCGTCCCCAATCGTGAGATCAGTCAGACCTGGATGATCCGAGGGTCCAATGTCAAAGCTGGGTGACGGGATACCGTCCTTCACCTCCCACACAAACTGCGTGATGTCCAAATGAGGAGGACCTTGCTGATCAGCCGCCTTCCACAGCATCATCTGAAGATGAGTGTAGGAGAAAGAATGGAAAGTATGTGCACATCATGGCATGTCCTCCCACAGATTATGTGCGGAGGGCACATCTTCAGATGTTGCTGTGGAAGGTGTCTGATCAGCAAGGAAGTCCTCCTGAAGGAGGAGTTTTTTGGCCAACAGAGACAACAAGCACATATTCATCAACTTACTGAGCAATGAGCTTGAGAAAGCTAGGTGTTGTTGTTTTCATGCAGAGGACACTAAAGTAATGATCGTTAGACAGCACTGAACTCATCAGACCAAATCGACGCTATCCTCATTGGTGAAGACACCGATTTGCTAGTGCTGTTCTGTTACCACATTCAACAGGAGCTCTTTTTTGTATTCTTAATGCCAGAACCTAAACAAAGCATAGCACAACAAGTAAATAACGATCGGGTACATCAGAGCTCTCACAGAATATCTGGGCCCAGCTGTGGGCTAAGATATGATATCACAGCAACATTTGAAGAATTGGTTACTGCAGGAAATCAGGCTACTGTGTGCTTCCAATGTGGGAACATTGGCAACAATCTTGATGGTTTGCTGTACAAGCACTTCATTGAAAATGTAGCATCAAGTGCAGCTTACGCACAGGGATAAATCTACCCCATACTTCAACTGCTGCCCACTATCACAGTCGCAGGATCAATTCTCAGAACCAACAGTGGAATGGATCTAAGAAAATTCGAAAAGCAATGGACTAGAGCTGGATTGTCAAATACAAGTACCACATTCTAAAGATGACTGATCTCCCAGCAGCACCAGCCCGTATGGTGTCGGACATCCGTTGTGTGGGGCAGATTGTTCACTTGTGAAGATCAGTGGGAAGATGTCCGTCCCTGGAGGGGCGGTGGCACGCAATCTGGTGGTTGCAGAGGCCCATCCTGGATGTTCAGGCTCTGGAGCAGGTTGGGCAAAGGTTTACTTGGCCTGAAGGTGCCTGAGATGCAGATTTTTTTTCACCGCCTGCACTTCTCCCCGCCTGCTTCTCTTCTGGAATGCTCAAAGTCCTGGGCAGCTCTCATGGCAGTCGCTCTGTAGTTGTTTCTGCTAGCTGTTACCAACCTTTGTCTGGTCTTTCCAGGGTGAGTTGCCATTTCAGCTGATCCTTCTAGTGCCTGTGGGGGGCCTTTTATCTCAGTTGCCCTGATGAAGCTCATCATAAAATACAACTTATGGCATTCTGATGTCATCCATGCGCGAAACGTAACCTGCACAGCTGAGCTGTCTGAGCATCAACATGGTTTCAATGCTCCGGAGGTTTGCCTTTTCCGGGACCTCTTTCTTGGAGACATAGTTCTGCAAATGCAGTCCCATGATGGATGGAGCACCGACATCACTGGTGGAACCGTTCAAGCAGTTGTATTTGCTTTCTGTAGAGGAACCACGCCTCTGCCCCATACAAAAGGGTAGTGACGAGTGACGACGACAGCCTTGTATACTTGGATCTTTGCTGACGAACGCTGCGGGTGATTCTACCATATGTATACATTTCAGCAGGCGACCGGGTGAACTGTTGGTGGCAATGACAAAATACAATCCGTTGAGTTGTAGTTGCGGAAAGAACGGATTTGAGTGTACGTCTGTGTGTGCCTGGTGTGTCAAATTGCAACTAACATCTCCGTGGAAGCTCTCAACGACAGCAGTGTTTGAACGTGTCATGTACCACTAAATAACACTACATGTTAACCAATAATAAGGATATACGCACACACTCCTCACTGCAATTTTTATAGCGTATGGTTTTGGTGAAGATAACTGATATTGGAATAAGTACCTGAGTTAAAATATCAACCAAATACAAAGCATACTAACATATTCACAAAAACGGTGTTACTAATTAGAAACAGTAGCTAAGGACATAAACTGTGTTGAAATAAATAAGTTTATGACTATATAATTTATATATATATATATATATATATGTAAGCAAAATTCAGTTGATCGCAAAGATATTCCCCATGGCGACTAAAAGTCAGGTTTCACTGTGTTTAGACAATTATTTTCATGTTATTACTAAATGGAATTAAACTTGATGTATATCGTTATATTAGTCTATCCATACCACTTCCAATAGTGTACAGAATATAGGATACTTTGCTGAAATAAGTCCGTTCCCTAGATTTTACTGACAAAAGTGGCCGGCAGCGACATTTGTTTGAGGTTGAACCATAGATTGACTGGACTATAGCCCGTACTCTTGTAGTTGCAGGCTTGTTGGCTTGTACCAGCCTAGCGCTAGCTTAGTTATGCCTCTTCTTCAGATACTACGTGAACCTCATCGAGTTAAGGACTACTGCATAGGCAGGAATAAAATAAGTTAATAGTTTGTTGACGTAGACATGTTAGTGCCTAGTCCTAGCCCATGGCTAGTGGATAATGATTAGACTAGACTAATGTGTAGGTTGGCTGCTTTGCATTTTCGTAAATTAATTTCCTGCTATGCATTTTTGTAAATTAATTTGAAATGAAAATTGAATTGAGGAGGCACTTTTAATCACATTTAGAATGTTAGATTCATTTTTATTCTAGTTTGTTGTTGTTTCCAGTGCTTGGCAACGTTCTATTAACTACTAGTCTGTATTATTGTGATTACAGTGTAATGGTCTTTTATGAGATCTCATTCAACTAGTCAGCCTTGAATTGATTCTAATAAATATTTGAGAAAAAATTGGCATGGTAAAACTAATATCTCACACATTATAATTGCACTGTATAAAACTGTATATATGCATAGATATATTTTATATCAACATTATCGTATTGTTGGTATTTTTCCAGTTAAAATGCAAACATGGTTGAACAATCAACATTGCGGGTAAAGTAAGCATTGGAGGGAACAGCTGTCATGTCCTGTTTGTAACTGTATGTCTATTCTGCATGAAATCCTGCCCAAAATTAGATAAAGAACACCAAATGACACGTTTCTGGTAGGACTGTCTGTTAGTACCATGACCTTTGGAGCACCATCCCCTAAAGTTTACCATTATTACTATTTACTGTTATTCTTTTAGAGTACAAATGTTTTTAGCTAGAAAATTATTATTGTCAATTGTGCAACAAGAAAAATATTTTATTACTGTTCATCGAAAGTCCAAACCGCTAAGTACTTACTGCTGCTGATTTTGGCGGCAAAATGATTGATACCAACCCCTTAAGCAGTTTAGATACACTACACAACACCAGGTACATGGCATGAGTCTAACAAATGTGCATTCTTTCAGTGGGTCATGTGACTACACCTTGACCATTGACTGTGAAACCACCATCGGTCATCATGCTAGGCATGCTCAACCAAGACCCACCACTGGTTGACCACGACTATGACCACGACCACGACCACACCATTACGTGGAAGTCACGCAGAGGTTTGGACAACACAGGAGAAGCTTGTGGCACACGAAGCTGTGAGCATATTATTTATAAAAAACAGCAGGATAAATAGTTGAATTCTTACTCTAAATCTAGTAGAAATCTTTAATTGAAACAAGACTACACATTTTTCTGGATTATGTGTAAAGATTCAAGCGCTTTGTTGTCCCTTTAAACAAATTACCATTGGGTACACTAAAAATCAAAATTTTACTTGATTGTCAGTAATAAAACTTATATGCTTATGTCATATCACAACTCGCTGTGCATATTCTGTGGTCCACCTATCCAAGTTCAATACCTATTACATGTCAGAAAATTGTAAATCTGCTGGGTTTACAAATAAGTTCCATGACAATCCAAACTAATCAGCCGATTCCAGCAAAGATGATCATGAAATGTTATTGTATAGGTCCAGTAATTCCACAGTTTGGAAATGAACCCATCTTGGAAGACCTGCCAAAGACGCATTCACCACAGCTACAGAAGCTGCTGGTGCCAACGCGGCAGTCCCACGAGGTGCCCATCCTATTCCGGGAGGCCTACATCCAGAATGGCTTCCGTGCCACCAACCAGCCTTGGAGCTACTACATCTTCAGTTTCTTCCAACTGCACAATGAGTCGATGAACGTCTGGACGCATTTCCTCGCAGCCTACCTCATGGCAAAGAAGCTGGTCATCTTCAGCCAGTACATAGACTTTTGGAACGACACCTACAGCTGGTCGTTCCTTGCCAGCATGACGTGTGCAGTGGTGATGTACACATTCAGCACACTGGCTCACTGGTTCCAGTCGCACTCGGAATTCGTCTACTACCTGTCCTTCATGTTCGACTACGCTTCCATCGGCCTCTACAGCTTCAGTAGTGTCATGCTGCACTACACCTACAGTGCCGACCAACAGGTGCTTTCAGTTCTCTCCAGTCGCTCTTTATATCAGGCATGATAAAAACTTGCCTACATAATAATAATGGAATGACTTCTTTAGCGCCAATATCATTGGAAAATTTTAGTGGCGCAACAAATCTAAAGGATTAAGTGTTCTCATTATCGTATACAGAGCATTAAGAAAATATTGTTTTCATACTGTTTTCTGTATCTGAGCACTGATAAAGTGAAATAGCCTGGTTTAAATAATAGCTTGGTAATGCATACATACAAGAAGCAACCAATAGCTATCATCTAGTGAAATAGAAACTTCTCATATAGTGAGTTATCTAGTCCTTAGGACTGTTCAAAGCACTTCACCTCCTGGCAGACCTGTTCATTCAAACGGCATCTTGGTTTCCCTTGGAAGCTTTCAGGAAAGCTGCAATTACCAAGCACATATATGTCCACCACTGTAGGTAGCCAGGTACTCATCTATCCAAATTAATAAACTGAAGTCTTGATCTATCACTCACCTACCTAGACCAACATAAATGTGTTCGTGCAGGTAAAATTATTTTAAATTCTTATTTTCGTATATATGTGAGGTACATTATTCCTTCAAACGCTGCATACCTTGAACAAAGCTTATGACATTAGACAACAAGAAATAAACTTACTTTGGAGCACTTGTTGAATCACATGCAACATTTTGACCCTTCTACAGCAGATCTTGTTCACGCACTGATGTCATGATCCACTGTAGACGGGTCAAAACGTCGCATATGTTTCAACATTGCTCCAAAGTAAGATATTTCTTACTGTCTAATGGAATCTTGGAGCCATGAACACTATCTTTCATAAAGCTTAACGTTGTCATTGACAGGTGTACGAGCACATGCATGACATCTTCCTGCCCGTCGGTGCGACCCTCGGCTTCCTATTGTGTTTCTGCAACGTCGTCGCGCTCGTGCTGCTACGCCTGGAATACCCTCGTGCCCGCAAGCTCTGTCAGACCATCCCCATCGCCTTCATCTACACCCTCCTCGTCTCCCCCATCCTTCATCGCATCTACCTCTGTCACATCTACGACATCGACTGTGGCCCCAGCATTGACATGCACCTGCGGCAGATCATTTGGTTCCTGCTCAGCGCCACCTTCTTCATATCGCACTTCCCACAATGCATGCTGCCCGGCTGCTTCGATCACTTCCTCCACAGTCACCAGTTGTTCCACGTGTGTATCACCGCGAGTACACTCTTCCAGATGGACGCCGTTTTCGAGGACTTTTTCAACCGCGAGGACATATTCCGCACTCGTGTTGCACCGACTGCCGTCGATGTGCTGCTCCCCTTTGGCTTTATCATCCTGGGCGAGGTGTGCACCATCTGGTGTTTTCTTGCCATCGCTCGCGCTAATCTTGCGCTCGAAAAAGTGAAATCAAGTACCCCTGATCTCAACAACAATACACCTAACCACAAAGTCGACCACCAATAAACCAAGACAACGTTGTGGCAAAAATGTTTTATTTGCCAGACAAATGTAACATTTTAGAATGAACACGTGTTTGATACTGCTTGTTTGTGATGCAACACCTATCACTGCCATGTTTTGAAAAATAGAAGTACTTATAAGAAAAATTGCAACAAAATATGAAACACTTCCTATATATTACATAAATTGATATAGTCAGATACATTTACATTCTTGTATGTACACAAAGCTATATATGTAATATTAACTGTGCAATATAAAAAAATTGGCTACTCTATTGTCGTTACCATTCCTGTGTAGCAGCCGTACCCATGATGCTTCAGGCTTTATCCAGGTTAGGATACATGAAAGATGGGACGATCGTATTTCATACACTTCATCTACGTCAAGTGTTACCATCATATAAAAAGTTACCCATGCACTGATTATACATATAATGAGGAGTCGCACAATACTGGGCCCAAAAAGGAGGACTGGACACCAAAAACAACTGCAAAAAAACAAAAAGTGCTTAAAATAAATTAAAAACTTGGATTGTAGCCAAGATACATCTACACCTAAAATGAAAGAAGATAAGATCTCTGTACTCACTGTTATGTGGCGCAATGTGAAGTGATGTTCATGATGCAAGTTACATGGTGTCTTAACTCAAATATGAGAACGTGAAACCCTCCAGAAATTAACATTTGTTTGACTGATGTATGCTAGTACTTCATCAGAATCCAACCAAGACTTTTAAAATGATAAGAGCACTCTGGACCTGAAATGGTGGACACTGTAACTTATGTTATCCACTACATTGTCCATAACCACAATTTTTTTCAAACAACAATAAACAGGCAGGATGTGTTTTTTGTGTCTCTTCTTTCTTCATGGGCTTAAGATACAGCACAAATGTTATCAACAGGAACTGACCACAAAGAAGCTAGTTATGGGGCAAAACAGCGTAAGTTACAGGACACCAGTTTGACCCAGTGTTGTGCGAATCCTATATATATATACACGTGTATTATATAATTAACTAATAAGGGATATTTATTTTAGACAAATTCTACCAATTACACAACTAACTGAGCAATTGTTTGTACTTTTATCATGCACAGCAAGTTAACTTTTAATTTTTTTTCCACAAAACTCCTTATTGTCAATCTGGCAGTGGCTATAACTACATGTAGTCTTTGTTGAACTGATGTCGTGACCACCAAGTGACAATGTTATTAACCCATGTTGATGTTTGTGAATATGCATGATACACATAAGGCACGCATTTAGATACAGTGAATGTTATCCATTTCTGATGTCTGGTAGTTCATTTGTTATGCCATCCAAATTGTGCCCTAATATGAAGAGAATAAAGTTGGGACGTATGGTACCTAGTTGATACTGATTGTGCATCCAGACGGTGCCAAAATCATTGAATGAACAATGCATAAAACATCTAATCTGTATGTGTGTCATATCACCTTACACAATATTATATATATATACTGTATTATACATGTTGGCACCTTCAAACATCCATTGCATATGCTACATTTAAAGGTATTACATTTTATGTACATTACTAACATC
Organism: Escarpia spicata; assembly: GCA_963995525.1. Classification (NCBI taxonomy): domain Eukaryota; kingdom Metazoa; phylum Annelida; class Polychaeta; order Sabellida; family Siboglinidae; genus Escarpia; species Escarpia spicata. Next base: position 23,991,017 of record OZ023208.1, read on the forward strand.
TTTGTCAAGATGTGATAAACTATTAATACTTATACTACTACTTAAAACAAGATCACAATAAACACAATGATATGATCCATTTGTATTATGTAAACACAAAGTAATATCAAAATGCAATGATGTTACTAAATCTGGTACCTTTATCTGCTTACCCTTAATACCCTAAAGAATGGTGCAATAAAAAAATATAAAACACAAACATCACACATTTTTAACACAATCTCCCACAGACCAACATAACGATGGTAATTAATGTAAACAGATCAAATGTTAACCTCCGTGTACATTTACAATGTTGTTTTTATACAAATTATACAAGTTTTTTATTAAACAGAATTTATACATCTTCATATATATACTTAAGTAGGTAAATTAATATTGCACTGTTGAACTCAGATCAGATTGCTTAGCTTGTGCTTGTATGTACCTGGGTAGTTGACAATTTGTGTGATTCAAACACGTAGTGGAGCCTTGTCAATCCGGCCCCTGATAATCCTGAAACCTCGACATCCAGGCTTCTTTTCACAAGAATTTCCAAATGCTAATAATATACCCCGTTATGTGCAATGATTTGTTTATCCAGAAAACTTGTTAATCTGGATACATACTGAACATAAGTGTCTGGATTACTGAGGTATCACTGTCCTAATCCTGCTGACATCAACACAATGAAATCAGAATATCACATTTTCAAATAACTAGATGTTGAGTTGCAGTCACATTTTCTATCAACAGTTTAAAATATCACAATAATACAAATTACCATTATTTACCATTACAAATAGAACTACTTTGATTTGAAATACTGCTGAAGATACTTGGCAGACACAAGTCAAGAAGATCCAGCTTCTTGATGTCGTGGAATGCAACCGATGGGGTGAAATCACTCCTCTTTATATCTTCAGTTTGCACATCTCACACCTGTGAAAATATACACACTATGTAAATGTTAGTTATTGTGGCAACCATACATTTGGATTATATTACAAAATATGCATACACAATATATAAATACTTAAAACAGAAATAATTAGAGACAATGTAAAAATTTTGAAATGGAGAGTCGAATTAAATATGTATAATAATGATGTACTTACAGGAATACAGGCACTGTTAGGCTTAAAATAAACATATCCTTAGAATTTAAAGATGGGATGTTATATACCCGGGTAATTGGTTTGAAATGTGGTATAGCAAAGACACCAACGTCATTTTTCATTAGCATTTGCATGTTTTCTAGCATATGTTTGATTTATGCATAACAAGTGCATGTTTCTGTGTCATACATCTGAAACCTGTATATTATTGTTTTATTAATATGAGTATCTATGAGGACACAATAAAACAACATGACTCCTCGTATGCACTGGGCATGCTTTAAACATGAAGATTAACAAGAAAACTGGCATCTTTACAACCAATTCTCCACTGTGGAAATTCCAATACTAACACAAATTTGTGCAGCTCTTGGGTGAATATGGTTTATATCTGGTTATGTTGCTAGCTGAACAACTTATATTCAGTTCAAAACATCAGTGTTTGAAATTGCATCAAAAATAGTTAGAACACAGTATACTGAGTAGCATCCCATCTGTAGATTATATAAAGACTGGAAAACTGCCACAACCTGCAAATATAAACAAGGAAGCCCTGATTGCTGACAGTTCTTTACATCTGTCTCAACAGAGAATTCTAATTTAAACAAATTTGTGCTGCTAACATTTACTTACCAGCTACAACAAATTATTTTTTATCACAATAATTTTATAGATAAATGTTTCAAGGACAACACCATACAGTTGATAAGGCTGCTAAATTCTTGTTGTTTGCATTGATCTTCCATGCAGTATGTGCTACAGTTAGATTTAAGACCCTTCTCAGTCTAGTAACAGCCAAAGTAATTACCTGTACGTGTAGACCAGTGTGTGATGACTTCAGTTAAGCGATGGTTGCCGTGTGTTTGGTAGCAGTGGATCTGTCTCTGTCGCCCCGTCATTCGACTCATCCTGTCTGCCATCAGGTAATGTGTCTGGTGACGCCACCTGCTGGTTGGCGAGCTTCTCCTTGCGACTTGCGTTTAACACTCCACCCTGAAAACACAACCCATGCTCTCAACCCTCACATAAGCCTCAATAAATATTCATAACACGGTACTGTCATATCAACCAGTCATCTGTCAGTGTCGGCTATTTCACCGTCTGAATACTGCAGTACAGTGGGGCTGGACAAAAGTGATCTGAAAAGCGAGGTGACCATATTAGGGGACTAATATCCCATACTTTACTGTATGTGGCAATAATTTGGGTTTGTTATGACCTTAATAGCAAGGTGGCAACCGATGTAAACCGATGTTCCACTGTATTACTCACAACCTGTCGACCAGACATACAGTATCATACCAATGGTTGCCCTGCACGGTACAAGCGTCAAACTAGTGTGGAAAATGTCAATGCCTTAAAGGCCGCGTTGAACGTGCATCTGTGGAACTCCGTGTTTAGTCACATTAACGAGACATACAGCGATTTTCTCAACAATTTGACAGTACCGTATAATCAACACTGTCTGCTTCGCTTCGTTGATAATACAAGAAAGCATGAAAAAAAACCTTGGCTTACGAATGATCTCAAAATTGCATGTCGGAAAAACATAAGTTAAATAAACAGTTTCTTTCGGTTAGAAATGACGTTACAAGAATAAATTAACAGCGATTTTATGATTCGCTAAATGGGATTATTATAGAAGGTTATTGTCAGAGCATCGGGGCAACTTAGCTGAGACTTGGAAAATCTTACGTAAAATCGTGAAAATCCTACAAATTTGCATTGTGTATTTATGTTACTAAAAAGGGTGATACGGCTTACGCACAATGATGCAACCACACAACACTCTTCCACAAAACACGCATCTTAAAGTTTATTGATTTGGTACAATTTAGAATATTCATGTATAAAGCTCATAATAATGAATTTCCATTGAACATTCAAAGGTTATTTGTTATGAATGTTAAGAAGCACTACACACGAACACAAAATCAGTTCGTACGTATCTGTGCATCAACCAATAGAAAGTACATGTCACTAATTGTCCATGGAACCAAACTGTGGAATTCGTTGCATGTCAGCTTTAGCAATATTCATTTACTGCACCATTTTAAAGCATGTTACAGAAAACAGTTACATGAAAATTATTGTATGCAAACTTAATGACGTGATGTATAGTATAATAATAATCTACCAAAGCAGAGAGCCACATGTATATCGTTTATGACAGCCACACACACATATATATAATTATATATATCACTTATGACTAAAATAATGTGATAAGCCGCTATAACATATTAACAAAGGAGTCACATGACTTCAATGTTTCTCCTTTCAAACTTTTCATAAATTTTCTTTATATATTTAAATTGTATACTTATTTGTGCATTCATCATGTTTGATTTGTTTGAATAAACTATTTGACTTGATTTGAAAAAAGTCTAGTTTCACATAATCACCCCATTCTACCAGTTTCTAGGCAGCAACAAAGTAGCCATGACGTTTGCATTGTCACTAGTCTTAGCTCAATGTTAACCACAACAGTTTTCTGTTAATTCGGCTGCAACTTCTCTCCATCTTGCACTGTCAAGTTCGAAATAGTCCCCCAATTTAGTGTGGTACAACTATGCTAATATTTCTGTAAACCAATCTCGGAGTTCTTACAAGCATTTCCACAAACTTTTCTTTTCAAATTCTACTAACAAAACAAAACTGAAGAACTTTGTTGAGTAGGGCTTATGACACACCTCGTATGGAAGGTTCACCAAACAAAGATGACCGTTCTATACAATAGAATGATTGCATTAGATTTAGGCCATATTTATTTGTAGATATAGAACAAAAAGCATGCCTAACTCTGACCTACAACCGAGACAACTTCCAAACACCATAAAATTTAATCCAGAGGACGCAGCAAAACCATGAAAAACAGCATCAGTCTGACTCTTGGAAAATTGCACTGCCGGTGGCAATGCTACCAATGTTTAGACTTGGCGTACGTTGGCTTTGCTATTGAATGCAACCGTTCGTGTGATAAGAGTTCAGTTTTGATGAACAACTGTTGAATTATTACCAAAGTTGCTTTTACCGTCTCCTATAACTGAGTTGGGTCTAAGAATTTTAACGAACTATGCATTGAAACCGATTCAAAGGCCTTAATTTCGAACACTGGTTGTAGGTGAATGAGTGATACCCACCCTTCGCCTGTCGACCGTGTTCAGGAATAGTGCAATTGCTACACAGGCAAGGACGTTGGCAAGGAGAAATATCATCACGTACTTCCAACGCAGCAGAGTCTCAAGCTTGGGAATTCTGACGACAGATGTATGTCATTAGGTCAACATGACATTCATGTTCTCATGTATTCAAAACACAAACACACAACAGACTTCTTTATCGTGTTTCACAGTCAATCTTTTGTGTTGTGAGGTTTCAGCAACTTTCCACTGTTTTCACCACTAGGTGACAGCACAGTAGTAGTTGGAAGAAGGCAGCTGAATGTTGCTGAAGTGTCAAAACAAAATACAATGGTAACTTACGAAAAGCAATAAAACTTTGTTCTGGATTGCAGAATCAAATCAAGACGACCGTATTCGTTCTATTAAAATAAGTTTGCTTAGCAAATATTTGAGACATGGGAATATGTCAAATTATGTTTTGTATTGTGTACGCTTAATAGAACGAATATGGTATTTCTTTTTGATGAGCCAACATATACACCTTACTTAAATATAACTGAATGCTACTAATGAATTTATTAACTTAACAGAATAAGGGGCATCAGGATATTTAAATTTTCTGAATAAAGTTAAATTAGGAAGGATTTTCTATCAAGCACCTCCTTCAGAAGTGACCTGTAGATAAAATATCCTTGTTGTAATTAATATTATGTATGACATGCACTGAACAATAAACAATTGAGCAGCAAATGATTCTACTGACAGTTTAGAACATTGTAGTGTTGCACAGAAGTGGCTGATCAAAAGAAACATACTTCTCTGAGTTGCCTAGAATCTGTCCCACAATGATGTTTGACAGACCAATGCCCACCATCTGTATAGACGTGGTCAAGCCCATTGCTGTGCCGATAGTTGCCTGACTGACCACTAGGGGGATGGATGGCCACATGCTCGCCTGGGTCAGAGGTCAAGGGTTAGACATTATTTTTGATCAAGTTCATGATGCAGTGCATTAATGTTGCCATGCATGATAACAACATTATTATGCATGATAACTCCAAAATGCCACATGAAAGCCCCTCTTTCAAGACTACCTCCTCTTTCAAGACTACCTGCTCTTTCAAGACTACCTGCTCTTTCAAGACTACCTCCTCTTTCAAGACTACCTCCTCTTTCAAGACTACTAATTGGTGTAAAGTTAGTTTTGGATTTTCACGTAGATACAAGTTGTTGCAACATACATTTGATAAGGATTAATTTAGGTTAATTCAAGGTTTGTCTGTTTTATATTATATCTGGTAATATTGTTTACAATTCGTATTACTATATATTCATAGTACAAAAGATCATGGCAAACATTGTTTACACAATTATCAAATGTTGCATAATATAAATAATATATAAAATAACAGAAATAAGAAAAATTCAACTTTCATCAAATTCCAAAACTACAGCAATTAAGGAGTTTTAATTAACCTTGCACTGCAAGAAGACAGTGACCACACAGCACATTGTATGATTCCTAATTATGTAATTAATTGTTTTTTAGCAGTTTTATATAATTTTACATGTACAATTACGTTCTAAACTCTTAGGAAGACAAATTCTGAAACGTCTAGTTAAATTCTGGTTTCGTCTTGACACATTCTGGTCTACCCAGGCGATATTACATGACTACGAAGCTCCAATAACAATAACTATTTGAACCGGAAATCATAACTTTTTAACATTAGACTCTGAATATGAAGATCAGTTCATTGAGGAACCAAGTGGATCCTGCGATCAGAAATTGTTCTAAGATATCCTAAGGTAAGGTATAAAATGTATATTCTATAAGGTCATCGTGAACAAAGAATGATATTATTATTACACTTACAGCTGCAACGGAGTAGGTGACTCCTAGCCAGAGCGTGCTCACAAGGGGATGCACCTCGGTGAAGGCAAGGAGACCAAACACAGGGATTGTAAGAATGGCACAACTGATGGCTAGAAGACCGCGGCGACCAAACACATCCTGCAACATAGGAAGAAATTTACACCTTTAAGCACTGGCATAGATATAGGACAACATCATAACACAACAGGCTGGCTGATGAGCATTCTACTTCTACAGCTGTTTTCATAAAAAAACTGAAGACATTTTTGCAATGTAGATCCATACCACTTATTTATTTCTTGTACATCTAGCTGCACAGACCAACATGAATGACTTGCTCACCACTTGAAGATGGAGGTGGATCGGCCATGTTTTGCAAAAAAAGGATGAAAATATTATGAAAATGGTGTCAATTTGGATCCCCAAAAGAAAACAAGTATGACCAAAACAACAGGGTGGAGAATTATGGAGGGGAAATTATGGTAAATGCACCTGAGCATTAGACATAAAGAAGGAGAAACATTTGTTTAAATGTCTTAGGTGCCATTCATGCAAACTTACAATGACAACCCCTAGAAAGGGAGACAACACCACAAGTGACATAGTTGACACTTACAATGACACCCCCCAGGAAGGGAGTCAACACCACAAGTGACATGGCTGACACTTACAATGACACCCCCAGGAAGGGGGACAACACCATGAATGGCATGGTTGACACTTACAATGACACCCCCAGGAAGGGAGTCAACACCACAAGTGACATGGTTGACACTTACAATGACACCCCCAGGAAGGGAGTCAACACCACAAGTCACATGACTGACACTTACAATGACAACCCCCAGGAAGGGGGACAACACCACAAGTGACATGGTTGACACTTACAATGACACCCCCTAGGAAGGGGGACAAATCCACATGTGACATGGCTGACACTTACAATGACACCCCCTAGGAAGAGAGACAACACCACAAGTGAGATAGTTGACACTTACAATGACACCCCCTAGGAAGGGAGACAACACCATGGAGACGTCATACACTGCCCCTGCCATGTAGGCTGATGTCTGTTTGTAGCCATACTTGTCCTGTATAAACTTGCTGCAAATGTAACACCAGAGTTAGTTCACCTTGCACACAAATGCGCATGTTACTAGAGGATCACACATATCAAAAGATTGTTCACCACCACAAGTTTGTTGGATGATCAAAAGTTACTTCGATATTATGCAACAGCTACAGTGTTGAAGATATTGTTCACGGCTCCAATATCAAATTTTAATAGCAAGAATTAAACTTGCATTGGAGCTGTATTTGAAACTTGCAACGTTTCAATCCATCTGCAGTGGATCTTGATCTGATGTCATGTGACACGGCCCAGGTTTGGGCGGAATGATCTGATGGTAGATGGCGGGCAGGTGGTATCCCTGATCTTGATTCATTGTAGGGGCTCTCTGTTTGATTTAGATGGCATCCTTTACTTTTCTCTTGTGCCAGTTCTGTTCCCGGGCCAATACCTTGGTGTAGTCTATGGATACTGAGTGTTCTGTGGCCAGACAATGATCTACTCTTGTAGGCTTATCCAGGTTTGTGTGTTCTTTGAACCTCTGGCTGGGTGGTCTTTTGGTTTCACCAATGTAAGTGTGGCTGCTGTTGTTATCACAGGTAATGTGGTAGATAGTTCCACACTGGTGTTCTTTGGGGGTTTTGTCCTCCGGGTGTACTACCACTGAAAGGAGGGTGTTGGCATGATTATGGTACAAGTGCACATTGTGTGACTGTAAACTCATCCGAGTTGTTCTGACAGCCCTGCTACATATGGTAGTCCCAACATGGGCCGGTTAAGTTCATTGTTTTTGCACTGTTGTTAGTAGGTGGTCTGTTCTCACTAGGCGGCGGGACTTCAAGCGCCTACTCCGGATAGTCATTGGGTCTCAGGGCACTGTGAACATGTGCAAGTTCTGCTTTTCTGTCTTCATCTGTGGTGACGTATTGCCGTGCCCTGTTGGTGAGGGTGCATAAAATTGACCTCTTGTGTGTTAGGGGGTGGTGAGATTTGACGTTGAGGTATTGGTCCTTGTGTGTAGGGTTCCTAGATATGGTTAACTTGGTGGATCTATCATCTTGTATGTGCATACACAGGATAAGGAAAGGGAGTTTGCTTTCCCTGGTTCGATGGTGAACTTGATGTGTGGATCGATTTTGTTGATATGTTCAGTGAACTCTTCCACGTCATATTCATGGAGTACAGTGAACGTGCGTCCACATAGCGTAGCCACAGCGATGGGGCTTGTGGTGCTGTACAGATGGCTAGTTTCTCAGTGTTCCATGTAGCAGTTAGCTAGTAGGGGGGACATGGGTGACCCCATGGCTGCCCCATGTGTCTGCTGGTAGTATACACCATGAAATAGGTGGTGTTCCTGGACCTGTGCATGCACATACAAAATGAAGGGGTCCACCAAGTTAATATAATAAAACCAATATATAGGAACCCTACACACACTGACCAATACCTCAACTTCAAATCTCACCACCCCCCAACTCACAAGAGGTCAATCGTACGCACCCTCACCAACAGGGCACAACAATACGTCACCACAGCTGAAGACAGAAAAGCAGAACTTGCACATGTTCACAGTGCCCTGAGAGCCAATGACTATCTGGAGTGGGCGCTTGAAGTCCCGCCACCTAGTGAGAACAGACCACCTACTAACAACAACAGTGCAAAAACAATTAACTCGAACCGGCCCATGTTGGGACTACCATACGTAGCAGGGCTGTCAGAACAAGCCTTCAGGAGTTGATCATTGTCTGGCCACAGGACACTCAGTATCCATGGACAACCCCAAGGTCTTGGCCCAAGAACAGAACTGGCACAAGAGAAAAGCAAAGGAGGCCATCTACATCAAACAGAAAGCCCCTACAGTGAACCGAGATCAGGGATACCACCTGCCCGCCAACTACAACCAGATCATTCCGCCAAAATCTGAGCCACATCACATGACATCAGTGAGTGATCAAGATCCGCTGTAGACGGATCGAAACGTTGCAAGTTTCAAATACAGCGCCAATGTAAGTTTAATTCTTGCTATTAAAACTAGTGTGGATTGCATTTCTTAACTGTGTGTGAAGTCTGGTTCGCAGCATATTGAAATTATCAACAAAAATACAGCAAAAACATGCAACTCTGAAACTAAATACAAACCAATTGCGATTCTGTCTTTCAATTTGATAATTTTATTATTCCTTTTCATTATGCAAAATATCTCACAATGACAGCATATTTAAAATATATTATCACTACGTTATTTTCCTCTTAACCCAAAGTTTTATGTGACATTCAGTTCATATTCCTCCATATAGTCCTAAACATGTCCCAACTATTTTTATAGTGCCATTCAATAGTAACAGCCTGATTTCACTTACATGATACTCATAATAAATTACTAACAATGTCAGCTGTTCAAAATGCCAGTCTCAAGTGTACACATTTTATTATTTGTTACCACAAGTCATTCATCAGACGTACCTGGCATCAGCTACGAATGGGAAGATACCATTGTAGAAGAACATAATAGTCAGTGCCAATAGCCAGTACTGCAGTGAAAATCGTTTGATGTCTCCAACTTTCTGCAGCAAAACAAATGTAGAATATGGAGAAATTTCTGCAAAATATATATATTTTGAAATTATTATGGTGCTTTGTAACACATTGTTACACAAAATAGAGATATACCTTTATTATAATAATCAGCCACAGTGAAGTCAGTATACATTAAAGGTGGCCAAAGTCATTCCGTTATTTAAAAATGGTGACCCATCAATAATCAACAACTATAGACAAATCTCTCTTCTACCAGCTATATCAAATTGGACAAAATTATGGGAAATCAACTACTGTCCTATTTTGAAAGTAAAACACTGTTTTTGAAATCTCAACATGGTTTTCGCTCTGGTCATTTAACTGAATATGCTGCATTAGACCTGGTAGACTGAATAACAACCGACATGGATAATAATGAGGTACCCCTAATAAACTCATTTCACAAGCAGATAAAAATATAATGAAAATAAAAACTACATATATACATATATATATACCGACATAGTTTAATGGTTAAGGGTTTACTTACAACATTTTTTGAGCTCATTTTTAAGTTTGTGTCTTCTCCGAGCTGCTTGACGCCGTAGATATCAAGGAAACTGACAACAATGGCCGAAAGAAAACCAACTCCACACAGCACAGAACCTGCAATAAAACAATGCACACTTACGTAGATACTTTCTCGTCATTCTTTCACAAACACAAGTCAATTTATAAATATGTCTTATATTTGTAACCTGCCACAGCGAACCGGGTATTAAAGGAAATAAAACATCTATGGCTTAAATTCATATTATATTACATACTGCTATCTATTTCCATGTCCACCAAGCAACAACAACAAAATTCAATGAATTAGAAATTCCACATTTTATGCTGTGCATCCGGACGTTTTCGGATATGCATATTTTTAGCGCACTTTTCAGGATGTGACGTCACATATGACCCATACTCGCATCAGGCCGACCCTTTCCATGCATTCAGAGCATGTTTCGGATCGAAACGAGCGTCAACATTTTTATTGTGTGATATTCCGATGTAATACAAACACTAGTTATCATAGAGGAACAAGCAGTTATCTTACGGTTCCACATAAACCAAATTTTATTCAAAACAATGAATGCGAACATTTATTTTGTAATCGGGCAACGCCCTTTCAATCCCGACACCGAACCATTGATTTTCTTTACACTTTTTTTGTTTATGTTTTCACAAAGTAATATAAACCAAACCATTGTTATACTATGATGCAGTTTGTCAATATTTTAAAAAATTTTGTAGTAATTATTTATTCGCCACAAAAATGAAAATATGTGAATTATATAACAATGTTTCTAAATGTTATTTATCCAAACAAATATAATGTAATGGATATATAATTTATTAATTATATATATATATATATTGTACGGTAATATATTGTAATTATATATGTCAAAACAAATGGTGATCTGTCTGGATAAATAAAATTTAGAAACATCGTTATATATAATTACCATATTTTCATTTTTGTGGCAAATAAATAATTACTACAAAAATATTTACAAACACAAACAGTGCATCATAGTATACAAAATGATTTGGTTTATATTATTTTGTGAAAACATAAACAAAACACGTGTAAAGAAAATCAATGGTTTGGTGTCGGGATTGAACTGGCATCGCTCGATTGCGAAATAAATGCCAAGGAACCAACGCCTTTACCAACTGAGCTAGCAGGACCGACAGAAATTCGCCGACTGATTTAAGTTGTTATGATAAATTATACAACTCCTCCTTCATACATCGATATTCTAGTGATATTATCAAATTATACACGTTACTTTCTGTAGCTGGATACGATATATGTTTGCTATGTATGTATATCGGTGTACATTATCTCCCGTTGGTTGCATTCGATATAATTATTCTGAAAACGAACCCAAGCTCGGCAATACCTAGTCGACTTGTAGGCTCATTCGCAATCATTGTTTTGAATAAAATTGAATTCATGTGGAACTGTAAGATAACTGCTTGTTCCTCTATGATGACTAGTGTTTGTATTACATCGGAATATTGCACAATAACTCATTCTGACGCTCGTTTCGACCCCCAACCTATCCTTGTAAAATGAATGCATGGAAAGGGTCGGCCTGCTGCGAGTGTGGGTCATATGTGATGTTACGATACCACGTGATCGCCTAGCTCATTAAATCTTTATTTTCTATGGGAATCGCTACACAGACGGGTTTAAAATCGAATTTATGCTACAAATGTATTTTTTTAATGTTCCCGAATGTTACATACAATGTTAAACTTTGTGTACACATGGAAAACGGATTTTAGCTAATGCCTTGTTTTTATTTCCTTTAAGTTGCACGGGTCCGTTCTGGACACGAGCCAAAAATAGCTGTGTAGATTTTTTAATTTTGGCTGAAATGCACACTTTATAATCTCATCTTTCAGTGTCCAGTTTGTTTTCCTCAACAAACAATTCAAAACCAATAAAATACAAGCATTTACTAAAGCATAGATTAACAAAACAGCAGACTATATGAATCAAAATTATCTCGTTTCTCAAGACATTGCTTTTTGAGGTTTGCTCCAATTTTAGCAAATAATCAAAAACTAGCAGGCTATATTTTACAAAATTCTTTTACTTTTTCAAATGAAAACCACTTTTAAAAACACTCACTACCACTACAAAGTATAAACAAAGCAAATGTGAAACAAGTTAACATACAATCTTATTTGTCAACAGCAAGGCAAAACACTAATAACAGTGGTTAGAGAGCACATACCTCCCCACAGAGTCCACGTAAGACCGTAAGTATCCGCAAAATTTGCAGTGAGCAGAAAATTGAGGACACTCCCAAACCGAGAGAAGGCTAATGTGATTCCAAACGCCATTGCCAGCTCCTTGTCTTTGAACCAGAAGGCTGTGATTCGGTTCTGTACAACTGAAATGACATAATAGAAAACAGTGACTTTTACTCTCAAATTACATATTTGAGGACATTTCCAAGCTGAAAGAAGGCTAACATGATTCCAACCGACATTGCCAGCTCCTGTTCTTTGAACCAGAAGGTGCAATTCGGTTATGAAATGACATACAGAAGACAATGACTTTTTCTTCCCAAATTTCACAGTATTCTACCACACACTCAGAATAACCATGGCATGACTACAACAATTCAATGGTTAAACATCAATAATATATCAGTCTAACAGAGTAAGAGTAGAAATAATTAGTATACAATTGTTGGATTTAATTACAAAACATATTTCTTATAGTAGCATTTCTAGAAATTTATTAATAGAGAGCAACAGAATGTATTAGTTCATGTCTGTTGTATACACAACATCTGCAGTACAACATAAAGAGTGGACTCAGAACTTAACCCTTTAGACCTCAGCTGCTTTTTAGACCCTGTTTCCAGATATTTTGCAAGATATCAAAAAATATATGGCAAGGTTCAGGCACCACATTTTACGTTTTTTCAAAACATTCAACAAGAGGGGATCATTTGAACAGATAGAATGTTATGGTTATTTTGAGCTGGGTTTAGACGACTTGACGCATGTATCTAACAGGCCTGGTATCTACAGCTGATTTAGCGATTAATGGGTTGAAAAGAAGACAGAAACACTTACTAGTGAGTGAGCCATTGCCAGCACCGAACAGTAGTCGGCCCAGGAGCATGATGGGAAGCATGGCTGAGGTTCCCTTGAGGAAGGCTCCGGCAGCGAAGGAACAGGAGCCAAGGACACACAGAGAGGAGAAGAGGAAGACGCCAACTGAAACAGACAACAACCTGTTTAATCACTTCTCATTGTGGCAAAGAGTAACTGAAACAGACAACAACCTGTCTAATCACTTCTCAATGTGGCAGAGTAACTGAAACAGACAACAACCTGTCTAATCACTTCTCAATGTGGCAAAGAGTAAGTGGAACAGACAACAACCTGTCTAATCACTTCTCATTGTGACAAAGAATAACAGAAATAGACAGTATGTCTAATAACTTTTCATCATGATAAATAATAACAATTCTATACTATATACTGTATATACGGTCGAACCTTGCTTAGTTGCTTTATAGTCAGTTTAAGTCACCTCAGTAAAACAGCCACCTTTCCGTTAGAGCCAACCTAGGATTGTCCCAAATTAGTTCCATAACATTAAAGTATAAAAATGTAGTCCCGCTAATAAGGTCACCTGGCTATTCAGGTCACTTTGGCCCAGTCTCAAAGGTGACTTTAACTGAGAGGTTCCACAGTATTTTAAATCATAACATGTCAATTATTTAAAAGATCCAAAGCAAACCCCCAGAAGGCCAGTGAACACGGAAGCTATTGGCTTATCAGGAGTCCATCAACTGTTATCTATGTGTAACTCACCATTCTGATATATTTGTTTAAAACTGGAGGTTAGTAAATTCAAAATTTTCATTTTGTTGTATCCAAACGAATTTACTTACCTGACAAAGGCTTTCGTCTACCAGGTAAAATTCACTTGGATACGTCAAAATGAAAATTTTGAATTTAAAAAGACCTATCCTAAAAAATGTTCAGTAATTGAAGGTTAGTACCATTTTTGCATAATAAATCTTTATTCAGTTATTATTTTTACCTTGTGTTTTCATACTTACTTCTGTTTCCAAGTTTGTCGATGAGAAAGCCGGCAGCAATGACTATGACAGCATTGCTGAAAAACAACACTGAACAGTCACAAGATTAACGCAAATCAAAGCAAAACCGAACAATACAACAAACCCCTTTTTTACAATTCACACTATTCTGACAAGTTCAATATTACTATCATCAAAATGACAAACAGCTTGTATTATTTTTGAAGCCTGATGTACAATATTTTCTATCAAGATCTTGACCATTATTTGGCAATCATTATTTAAATCCAGTGTTCATGGTAATCTGTGTGAACAGACCCAATTACAGTCTGTCCTGTCTCAGAAAATATACCAAAGACTGCTCAAGATGGATGTTTTACGAAGAGTTCTTTTAAAACTGGAGGTTTATCAAATATAATTAGTACTAAGTATGATCAAAGCAATTTTGTATAGCCATTGTTGGAGCTACACGTGCATACTTGTCACAGACACTTCTCATCACAGGCAACTGCAATAATATAAGAGACGACTGGATGACACTCCAAGTAGCAACTTACGTCCACGCATATATTGCATAGAGAAGATTATATTGATCAGGAGCCAAGCCGAGGCAGTCGTCACAACAGGTTGTGTTAACTACACTCATGTTGCCAGTTTTGTTACTTGTGCATGGGTTCTGAAACAAAATCAAGGACAAACAGTTATTGATTGTAGTCAGGTTAAAAAATTGTACTATCTTCGAAGTTACCAATAAGTTTTGATGATTGGCTAAAAAAATAATGACAAACTCTTGAAGGTTATTATAAGCATTTGCTATGCAATTATAAATCGTGTGCTTCCATCAATGCTGTACTATTGTACTACCATAAATATATTTTATAAATAATGCATTTCCAGCATATAAACCTCTGACTAAATCAGACAAATGCATAACATGGAATAAGCTTTACATAAATCACACTAACAGTGGATTCTCGCTATAAGGAAAATCTTCGGAATGAGAATTTTATAGTGAGTTGCCATAGTGTATTAAATTACTCATTATACAAAAACTGTACTTGACTGTGGATTGCGAATACATTTTCAGGCAAAGCCCATATACACAATTCATTGGTACATATAAATATGTATCAAAATACATTATAGCTTTCTAAAAGGAAATAAGTTAGAAATGTAAATAAATAAAAATAAAATAAGGTAATTATATAAGTTAAATAAAGTTAATAAGTTTTAAAAACTATAAGAAATAATTAAATAAATATCCAAGACTTGATAAAAAGTCACCATTTTATAGTATACAGTGATTCAGCGCAGCTATTCCACATTGGCCCATTAACAATATCTGTACAATTGTATGTACATTTTATCATGTCATTGCCAATGTTGAGAATACGTTTTCCAAAACCATAAACATTTTTGCTCATTAGGGCATCGATCTAGCAATACTGTCAAACATGTAAGGATTGTGTGACACAGTGCGAACAATGTAGCCAATGATGACAGATGTTGTAAACGTACCCCTTGAAACTTGCCCTGGAGGACGCTGGGCATGTCAAAGCAAAAGTAGGAACCAAATGTGAGCATGCAGTTGAAGAACAGCAGTAGGAACCTGTAGCCACCTGCACACAGATGCACACAGATACCATGAGTAGTTGTCACTGTAGTATCTCATGTCCTATCGTGTCCCAAACCTGACAACATTCTATTTAACTTGTGCCACTATTTGTTATTACTACCTGTACTACTAACATTTCTACAGACCTGTAGTGTCGTATATCCGGGAGCAGCTCGTTTATAGGCATGTACACACATGATTAAGTAAAATGTACATGGAATCATAAAAATGTTAATTTTAAAAAGACTATATACATCTGTATTATGTATCTATGATACAAGACAGAGTTTCTAAAATATTAAGATAAATAAATACCTACTACCTGCTGAAGAGTTATACTATATCAAGATTTAGCCTAAACCTACAACTGGGGCCATTACGCCACACCTTAGAAGTGGGGCCATTATGTCTAACTTACTAAAATCACTGAACGAAGAAAATGGGGAAGCGTTGAGATCTGCTATCAACCCTTCTTCCACCAACGATGTACATGCTGTGTCCCTAATGCTATCAAAAATTGGGAGGGATGGGAAAAAATTGTTGATATGACCATTCCGTCTGCTTTCACAAAACGCCATCGGACACCACAATTTAATGAGGTATAAAAACATATATCAATTAAACTGCACTAGTTAGTTTACTACAGACGTTAAAATCCTGACAGGCTGATACAAAATAAATGAATTTCATGAATTTGTTCAAAGACCTTCCCGGCAAATCGAATTACAACAGCTCTAGATTATAGTAGATATGAGTTCTCCCAATTTGCTAAATAATATGAAATACCAGTCTTGAATAAATTCAGAAAATAATATCTGATCACAATTACATTGATCACAACTACAACCACATTGAAGGTGACATGTAGTGAACGCTTCTCACAATTAGAGCTAATAAATACTGATAGGAATGAAGATGCAATGGACGTGGATGATGGTGGAATGTCATCAACACATGCTATAGGCTACTTTCAGTTTTTATCATTGTCAATCTGTCAAGTATGCATTATCATTTCCGTAACTGTCTAGTGTTCAATTTAGTGAATGAACACAGAGTGGTTTCCAGAAATGTCTTAGGAATGTGATCTTGAACATGTCTGCCATGGCAAGATTTTTTGGTGGGAGGGTCAAAACAGAGACTATCTAGATAATAATCCCTAGAAGGTTACACAGTTTTCTTTGACAGAAACAGCAGGTAAATAAGACTGGTTTGCAGCTTATAAATAAACTAATGGCTTCATTGTACACTAGCCATCTGGAGTTAGTGCTATCTTGGATGACAATCTTATAGGGGAAACCTAATTAGTAAATATGTCACACAAAAAGAAATCCATAACCTCGTGGTCATAAGGGAAGACCTTCTAATTAAGAGACAGAGTCAGCTGGTCATGAGACAAGTCCTTCAACAGGGATCGATCTGGAAAAAGTCATGCATGTGCCCTTTGGGCACATCAGATGTAGGACTAAATGCCTTTCTGAAATTTGATGTGCCCGAAATCAGTTGATTAAAATGTTATTAATTAATTTGGATGATAGTATGATCGCTTAAATAACCTGGTTTATTACATTCTTAATCTTCTGATCATGTTATTCTTTAACTTGTTTCGAATTGTATTCAGGACTGCCTATGCGACATATTTGTGGGTATGTGTGCCTCATATTTTGTGGACTGGTCATGCTACTAGTCTATGGCTCCAACGATAGAGAGATTCTAACCGAGAAATACAATGCAGCAGTTTGTGACATTGAGTGACAATGATTCATATACGTGCGGAGCATCAACTAAATATAATCAAAGAACCACGTTGATTAAACATTAAAAAACTCACTGATACACCAATGAACAGATGTATGGAATAGCCTCACTCAGTCTGTGGTTGAGATTGCATCTGTGCAGTCTTTTGAGAGGAAATTAGATTATAAGTTGTGGGAAAATCACCCAGTTAAATTAGCCCAATTAAATTATACTATACTGTAAGACTATTACAGGTAAGACTAGAACATAGCATTGTCTTTTTTCACAAGTTTATGACCCAAAGTGATGGGGGCATTTGTAATGAATGTACGAATTATAGTCAGAATGCCCCACTGCCTGAATGCACCACTACCTGAATGCACAAAACCTAGTCGCAATGCTCCAACTGCATAGTCGGAATGCTCCAACGGCGTAGTCACAATGCTCCAACGGTCTGGTCGCAATGCACCACTTTTGGTCGGAATGCCCCACTGATTGTAATATTGTCAAATGTATGCATATATAGATAATAAATTATCTATATTAAAATATTAAATGCATAATTAATATAGAAATAACATGTTTCGTTGACTTTCTGTACATCCTTGAAAGTAAACTATGTTTTGTCTTCGTATACACGTGTATGATCGTATTAAATAACCTATCGTGAAATATTGATTACATATTTGTCCTTTGATGTGTAGAAGTCATGTAGTAAATGTCTAATAGGCATCTTGCTCATGCGTTGAGCAGATCTTTTATGTTGGTTGTTTTGGATGTGTGCCCATATTAATTGGCTAGCTACTCTGGCATTGTTTTATTGAGCAGGTCGGTTTGTTTGAATAACGGCATCGTACCAAAAAGATAGTACAAAGTATATATATATATATACATATATATATATATATATATATATATATATGTGTGTGTGTATATATATGTATATAATACATACAATATTAAATAAAACAATAAAGGTATATATATATATATATACTATTTTCGATTTATATATATATATATATCGTAGTTACGTGTTTTATGTTTTAATGCATGCATGTTTACGTTTTTATATTATTTATTATAATTTTAAAACAAATTTATTTTATTTTAATTTATTCTTTGTACATATGTTGAATGATTGATGTAAATGATGCATGAATGGCTCGGCTAACGAAAATAGTGTAAACTAAGTATGTTACCGAATATAAATAGAAATTATTAATCAGTCAATACACTAATAAAACAATTACTGTATTATAGTTACTATATTGTTTTGCGGAAGTTTTCGTTTTGATTTTCTAGAAATAATTTAAGGTTATATATTCTTATAGTGTAGACATTCATTATTAAATTACACTGAAATGATGACCTTTGAATTTTAATATGACAGGCTGACAACAACAACAATGACAATAGTGGTGTGTGTGTGTCAAGAATATTTAGAGGCTTGTGTAATTGGCTTCTCTACTCATTCTGTTTTATTGAGCAGATTGTTATATGTTGTCTGTTCTTTGATTTGGAGGCCACAGCAATTGGCTTAATACCCTTGTATTGTTTCATTGAACATACCGTTTTGTTTGACTAATGGCATTGTTGAAACAACTCATCCGACATTAGCAGCATCTAGGTGAAGTTGGCTTCCATTTGACTTTGATGACGTGAAGGCTTACTTGGGTAATCTAGTTCTTACTAAGTTCTCCTTGAATGCTTTGAAGAGAAATTAGGAACTGAGCAGATCTTGCGTGTCAGATTTCTGTTAGTATAATTATTGCATTACGTTACATTCTGAAAAACAAGAAAATATAATTTCCTTTAAGAAAAGGAATAGATCACTAGTGGTCATTAAATAGAATATATAGTACATTTTATTTTATCGCTATAATAATGTTCAAATCTTAATCTTGTATCAAGTGTTCTTAGATCAACGATACTTATTCCTATTTGTCAGTAAAATGATATACTCTTTGAATTCCCAATTTTTTACTCTTTTTTATACATCATGTTCAAGTCCTTTTCATGTGTCAAATGTATCTACATCATAGATACTTGTTCCTGTCTGATGATTGATGTCATCAAGTCCGCATTGTCTATAATTATAGTAAAACATGCTTATTAGCAATTATCTTTTAAGTACATGTATTATGAAAAAGGAAATGCTAATTATAAGTATTATACTTCTTCTACTATTTCCTGTTCTTATGTTTTATGTGTAGCGAACGAATCAGCTCAAACACATGCGATGATCTAGTAATAATAATAACAGTATTATTGTATATGTATACATCATGGAGGTCTTTATAAAAACGAACTACATCATAACTACGAACTATTCTACATATTTGCCAAGTTCCGTTCTTTTATCACCTAATTCACAATAAGTTGTATATATTTTTAACTATGACACCCACCAAAGTGGGGCATTCCGACCAAAGGTGGTGCATTGCGACCACCCCATTGGAGCATTGCGACCAGGCGGTTGGGGCATTCCGACCACGCGGTTGGAGCATTGCGACTAGGCAGTTGGTGCATTGCGACTGGTGCATTCAGGCAGAGGTGCATTGCGACCATTACCCGAAAGTACTATTTGTGAGCCTTGGTGATGGAGGTTTGATTTATTAACATGCTTTTAATTTTTTCCGTTTATAATGTACTCCAATTGTAATATTGAGCAAACACACATGAATTTAAAACGTGCATATAGTGTACACGTATGGATGGATATTATTTTGTATAGATATGAATGGATTGCACTTTGTTCGGCAAGAGTTGAAAGTTAGTGATAGGCGATAATATGGTGTCGGCGGCAACAAATGCTATACACGGTTTTTTGTTTAAAGCTTATATAACAATGTCAACGACAGGCAAGGGGTAGGCAAGACACAAAGGTATAGATTAGACTGTTCTCAGTATACATGTAAGATGTGATTTAAATAACTAAATTCAGGCCATTGTTCTGTTTGTTGTCCGTGCGGCCATTGTCTATGTTTGGGTGCAGACTGAAGCAAACCGGAGCGCTATTTGGGCCTCAAAATACACTAAGCCTAAGAAGCAATATTTTTATAGCATAAATATGCATCGGATGATGTGGAATTATTTTATTATCACATCAACGTGTCAAATTTAGACAAAACTAGTTAATACCGGCAAAATTGAGGTTGGTCTGGATTCCACACAAGTGCTCCTCAATTTTCTCAGACACGTTTTTGTATGCGTCTTTTGAGCATATGTTGCAAAAAAGTATGCAGCATTCCAGCGTACAACGCGTCACTGATGCATTTCCGCAGTCCAAGGGAATCCCTGCTTCAAGGCTTCATCCAGTCATGAGACAAGACCTCGTGGTCATGAAGCAGTGTGTCGTGGTCATGAAACAAATGTACCGCTGTAGCCTGTACTACCCCCACCCAATTCACCCCGCTCCACACACACAGCTAACTTGAGAGAGTTCTGACCATTTCTATTTGGCAACGGTTCAATCATTCATCACTTGTCTCGCCACCTACTGCGATTCTGGTATGCGACTCAAGTATTGCCAAGTCGTACAACGTAATTGCCAAAGGAGTACACAACACATTTCAAAGACAAAGGTCGACTGGTAGCGATACGCCCATCGACACCGCTAGTTCATGCCATGTCTAGAATATACACAGCAGTTATAAAACGTGCGACAGGAAGCACACTCAAAACGTACATATGATATGCACCATTATTTTAACAAGTTATTTATCTCAACTGTCACCCTCCGAGTCCAAGAACTCGAAGACAAAGTTGTCAACAAGTTTGTTGATTGCTTTCATTCAATCATAATATTATGACTGTCAATGATCAATCGGACCTCGACAGGCCACCAGGAGGCCGATCAGGGAAATATTGTTGACACTTCGAAATCTTCCAAACATGTCTTTAAAGTATATATGTATCGTAAGTGCATAACCGTACAAGTCCATTGTGTAACTTTCCCTTGTAAATATACAGTGTAACGTGTGAATGCAGAAGAAGAAGGATTCAACTTACAGTCCGAAGCTTGTAACAGCGCCATTTTCAAAGGTGCACGTTAAGTGTCGCCATCTAGCGAATGTGATTGAAACTGCACGAACTGCGGATTGTGGAATACTAATTACCCTACCTTCCAGGATAGGGTTGTTGATAAATATGGTTTAGGCACGTACGTCTAGTGGTTGCTCTCCTCCTTGTTCCCTGCCGTACAGGGGTGAGGGTCAGGTACAATATTGCCGAACGACTCGCTGTGTTGTTTTTCCAAACTGTTCTATCCATAGGTCCCTCTCTCCTTCTTTCACCCTCCCCCCCGATCTTCTCACGTTCCTCCTCACGCAGTCCTCCTACCTCAGTTGTGGCCGTCCCCTTTTCTTGTATCCTTTGCGTTGTTACGCCTCGATCTGCTCTCTGCTATTTTTCCTGTATCCATCCATGTCAAGTGGCCTGTCCATCTCATTCGGCTTCTCAAACCTCCTTCTACACTGCATTCCTTCTTCTTTTCTCTGGTTTTTCATATCCTTCTTCTGTCTACCCTCTGTCTTCTTGTTATTCTTCTAACCAAGTTGTTCTCGCAAACTTGCACCTTCTGTTGTTGTGTTGTTGTTGTTGTTGTGGTTGTTGTTGTTGTTGTTGTTGTTGTTGTTGTTGTTGTTGGGTCAATGCCAGTGTCTCCAGTCCCATACGATATATGCATGCTGGTGTAACACACGTTCTTAAGACTTTCCCTTTCACTTTTTCGATATTTTTCTCTCCATCATGACTCCCTCTATCTTTCTCCAAGCATTCGTTCCCGCTTGTATTCAACGTCGCACCTCCACCTCTGAACGCCCATCCGCTGTAACAATTCTTCCGAGCTACTCAAAGCCATACGTCCACTTCGTTAATATCATTTCCATCCAACCCGATGCCCAATTCCACTCTCTGGTGTCAGCCCACACCACCTCTGTCTTCTCCAGGCTCATTTTCAGTATGTGTTTCTTGAACACCCTGTTCAAATCTTTCATATATATATATATATATATATATGTATATATATGACAGTTCTGACAGGACCACCTCGCTCGGTAGGGATAGTCATGTGCGACAGGTGACACCAGATCGTCATCCAGCTACTGTGTGCAACAGAAAGATTTTGAATATTGCTACATGGAATGTAAGAACTCTATATCAGAAAGGAAAACTAGAAAACATCAAACAAGAAGCGACGAGACTGAGGATAAATATAATGGGAACGTGTGAAGTTAGATCGACAGGGGCAGGATTGATGACATCAGATAATAACACAATAATTTACTCAGGAGACGATAAACATGAAAGAGGAGTTGGAATTCTGTTGGATGAAGAAAGAGTAAAATGCTTACTAGGATACTGGACCATATCGGATCGCATCCTCTTGGTGAAAATCAGTGGCAAACCATTTAACATTAACATCACACAAGTGTACGCACCAACAGAAGCCAAATCTGATGAAGAGCACGATACATTTTATAATGATCTTGAATTAGCAAAATCACATTGCAAATCACAGGAGATTGTAATAGTTATGGGAGACTTTAATGCTAAAGTTGGTGGGGGAAGATGCGAAGACATAGGACCATATGGCCTAGGGAGCAGAAATGAGAGAGGCGATAAACTAATAGAGTGGGCAAAATCTCATGACATGATTGTAGGAAACACATGGTTCCAACAACAGCCAAGAAGACTTTGGACTTGGAAAAGTCCAGGAGACCGTACACGGAACCAAATTGATTATATCCTGGTCAGTAACATATTTAGAAATGCCCTACTGGTGGCAAAGACCTTTCCTGGGGCAGACTGCGATTCCGACCATGTGCCAGTGCGAGCCACGTTCCGACTGAAACTGAAGAAAAGGAAAAGAGCAACAAAGAACATGAAAAGAGAAATTCAATGTAGCAGTACAAAACAGTTTCAATGTTCTGAATGACATTTAAAATGTTGGAAGAATAAGAATAAGCACGGCACAACATCCATGCATGCTAGAGTAAGAGAAATCACAGGGAAAAGAACATGCTCAGCTACAGGTTGCCTGAAATCTAAAGAAGGAAACATAATAATGGACAAAGACAAAATACTCGAGAGATGGTCAGAATATATTGGTGAACTGTACGATGATGAAAGGGGTGAAAGACCATCAATTAAGAAGAACTTTGATGGTCCTCCCATATTGAAGGACGAGGTTCGAAAAGCCATCAGATCAATGAAAAGGGGAAAAGCTGCTGGACCAGATAATATTACCATTGAAATGATTGAGTGTTTAGAGGAATTTGGTATTGATATAGTAACAGACTTCTTGAACAAAATATATGACAGCGGACGAATCCCAACTGATTTATCCAGATCCATTTTTGTAGCAATACCAAAGAAACCAGGTGCGATTGAATGTGAACTACACCGTACAATTAGTATCATGAGTCACTTCACCAAGATGTTGCTTAAAATTATTATGACCAGAATGAGAAACTAAATAAAGTCGGAAATTGCCGAAGAACAATGTGGATTTGTAGAAGATATAGGTACAAGTAATGCAATATACATCCTACGAACACTGATTGAGAGAACACTGGCAGTGCAGAAAGATCTGTATGTATGTTTTATTGATTACACAAAGGCATTTGACAGAGTTTGTCATGAAGAAATCATATAAATGCTGGAAAGTTTGAACATTGATGGGAAAGATCTGAGAGTTGTGAGAAATCTGTACTGGGACCAAACAGCAGCAATACGAATAGAAAATGACATCAGTAAATTTCAAGAAATAAAACGTGGTGTAAGACAAGGGTGTGTCCTATCACCCGATCTCTTTTCACTATACAGTGAGAGTATCTTACGCACATTAGAAGATATGCCAGGCATTCCAGTAGGGGGATACAACATGAATTATTTACAATATGCAGACGACACGGTACTGATTGCTGAGAACGAAATATATCTACAACAGATGCTAGATACAGTAATAAGGGAAATTGAAAAAAGGTCTGTCCCTAAACAAAAAGAAAACAGAAATCATGGTCATCTCAAAGAAAAATTACACTCCAACATGCAACATGGTAGCATATGGCACTGTTTTGAAGCAAGTCCGAACGTTTAACTATCTGGGATTACTAATAACATCCGAAGGTCGATGCAACGATGAGATAAAGAGAAGAATTGCTCAAGCCAAAACAGCTTTTCACCACATGAAAAACATTTTAACAAATAAAATTATATCAATTGAAGTGAGAAAACGTGTACTGCAATGCTACATAGAGTCCATATTGCTATATGGATGTGAATCCTGGACAATAACTAAAAGTTCACAAAAAAACATAGAAGCCACTGAAATGTGGTTCTTAAGATAAATGGTGCGAGTGCCATGGACTGCAAAGCAAAGCAATGAAGTCATCCTTAGGACAGCCAAATAAAAAAGAAAGATCATCAACAAAGTTAGAACACAACAAGCACGATTTATAGGTCATGTCATGAGAAAGAAAAAGTTAGAACAAATAGTAACAACAGGAAAGATAAAAGGAAAAAGATCCAGAGGACGCCAGAGAATAAAAATAATAGATAGTCTCTCAACATGGTGTGGAAGGAGCACAACAGAACTGCTACAAACTACACACGACCGTGCGGTTTGGAGGGCCATGATCGCCAACGCATGTGACAGACATGGCACATAGAAGAAGAAGAATCCCATTTGAATAATGACAAATGTCTTTGCCAAAGGGTAGGACTGACCCTAGAGACATGCATTGTGAACAATAACAGGAGGCGTTGTGCTACAGAAAAGAGATGCTTTGACCACGGTCAATCCCCGCCTTGTATATTTTTATAAATTGTGTAATAAAATGAGATGAAGGTAATTATAATTAGCATGTCAGTACTCACCCCGTTAGATAAGCTGTCTGTCTGAGCTCCTTGTGTAGTGCTCTCATCCACTCAGTCTGTCTGTGTGTCTTTCATTGTGTTCGCAGGTGTGACATTCTTTTGTTGATTCCTCTCTGGTATAATCCAAGGAGTATGTATTGCGGTTGATGTTTCAAGTAATTCTTTGATCGATCAACTCAACTGCCTAGTCAGTGCATGGTGTGCGGTTAGCGCACACACATGTCAAGTGTCGTACGGGTATGTATGGTCATCTATAGATCTGTCACGGAGGGAATATGGGTGATCACTGATTGTTTTGTTTGGCTTGACAGCACCTTTTTTGTTTTGATTTATTTTTCACTTGTTGGTCTAACTGTCCCTTGCGGTAACCTCGTTTCCGAGCATCTGCCCTTGTCTGAGCTGTAGCCTCTCTTCGCCGTCTTGCTGCACGGATGGCATCAAACCGTTTTCTTTTGTTATACAGTAGACGGCTCACCACTGATCTTCGGTACATGTAAGTCCTGTGATACAACGCCTCACGCTGTATCTGTCTTGTAGCTCTTGCAACACTGCCGCCTTTGCTCATAGGAGCCTTGTTCAACTCCAGTTTTCTCAAGATAGATGTCCCTGCCCCGTAGTTCAGCCGGTCTATGGCTGCACACGCACGGCCCGTGACATTGCGTGAGAAGTTCACATTCTTAGGGAGAGTCGAAGATAAGGAGCGGTTCAGAGCCTCATTCCGATTAGTGTTCAGGCATAGTTTTGTTATTGCCAGTGCTTGAATGCCCAATCTCATTTCAATCAGCTTTCGGAGAGTGACCCTGTCTGCATCATGTTCAGGTGGTGAATTCTTCCTGTTTGTAGGTACATAGATCTGTGCCACCAATTTTTGTTTTCCCACCAGCACACACGACAGAGTTGAACCTGCACTTTCCACAGTCTCCACCATAGCAATCTAATGTCGTCTCGATAACACGTGAGTAGTGAATAAGGACTGGACAATACGTAAATCAGCAGGTGTATGTGCTCCCATGTCGATTTTAGCTGACCTAAGGGCATTTTCCATGATGTACTTCCGTTTCCTGTTATCATTTGCTGACCTAAGCACCCCTAGCGGAGAGAAGTGGACCTAACCGTCTCATCTAAGCTGAGAACTATGAGAGAAAATGTAACAAGTTGTCACGTCTCGCGAATTCACGTGCGCAAATCTCGCAGCGGTGGTGCCTCCGTCTCAGACCAGTATCATCGATAGTCACGTGGTGGAACATCAACCCATGTCGTCACTCGACTCGGGTGGTCCGATAGAATTCATACGTGACAGGAACCGGAAGTAAATAATAGAAAATGTCCTTAGGTCAGCTAAAATCGACATGGGAGCACATGCACCTGCTGATTTACCTATCACTTTTCTCAAGTCACGTGACAAGAAATGATGCATTATGGGAAAACAGGAAACGGAAGTACATCATGGAAAACATTCTTGTGACTGTGAGAGGATGTTAGGTAGACGATAAGACAGCTGCAGGATGTAGTACTATTCTTACGGAGCATTTTCCTGTCTTTAATAAGATGCCCGGGATGTCGGCATCTATTTTTATGGACTAGTTTAGCGAAGACAAAGAAAGACAGGACGTACATCCTTTAACCGTAAACAGATGGCTCATTAAAAACAGGAAGACTAATCCGAGACGGGACGTCTCGTTAAAACAAACGTAGTAAAAATAATTACTGTTCCACCAAGGGAACTAATTAGGCGTCTCGTTATGACGCGGGAAATTGACTGGGTGTCTTGAAAATTCGTGTGTCCCTACGTTAGTTGGGGTTATAGGCGCCGCTTTGCTGTCACGTGGTTAGTAGGCGGACAGTAGACAAAAAAAGTTACTTAGACAGATGTCACGCAATCGGTCGTCATAGACCATCATGTCACGGACGCGAGCGGTCGTAGGAGTATCGATAGTAGGAACGATCGGAGTGTACCTGTATTTATCGACCGTACCCGAACAATAGTAGGTCTTGCTGCACAGACCCAGGAAACAGTCGCCGGACCATTCGACCTTGAAGAGTCCATGTGTTCTCTTGTCGTACGCCTTGCGCGCCTCGCAACACGTCGTCGTATCATCTAACATCACAGAGAACGCGACCGCCTACTACTAGAAGACGCGGCAACGATCATGGACACGCGATGGAAACATCCCTTCACCTGTATAGTCGCGGGTCCGACGGGGTGCGGTAAGAGTACACTCATGGGTCAATTGTACGGTTAGCTTCATCAGTTGCCCGTCATCGGATTCAACTCGAGCAGGTACGATCTGAACTTCATCAAACAGTTCCTGGTATCCTACTTCCTGTCCACACCGGAAGAAAGAGAGGAGGAGGAGGAGGAGGAGGAGGAGGAGGAGGAGGAGGAGGAGGAGGAGGAGGAGGAGGAGGAGGAGGAGGGTCCTGGAGACTTTCACGTGATCAAACGTAACCCAACGAACTACTCAAAAGGGCTGTCCACAGAGTCGGGTTCTCGTGTCCGACGGATAGGTTATAGATGCTGATCAATACTTGGGCTGGTACACGTACTGAACACCGTCGTCCGGAAAGATGGCCGTGCGCAGACGCATGTCTTCGGGTGTGTCCTGTTTATGATCAGATCGATCAGGAGATAACCGTACGGTAATGACGTGGCGTCTTTGAACGCTTCCTATACAAACTTCAGGCGTCCCGGATACATCTGTCGCGCCAAGTGACCTATCTGCGACGCGTCGCGAGGATTCTTGAAGACCACCTTTCGTAACCTCGCAACCGTACGCTTTCAGGTACTTATCGTACGAGAATCCTGGGGCGATATAATGAGTCATATCGAGGAATTTCAGGTCCTGTCTTTAACGAAGCGGCGTCTTGTGTCGTGTAAGAGGAAGTCGCCGAGGAGAGTATACCACGTATCGAAGCCATCCTGCGCACTTGTGGCATAACACCGACGTCTGACGTCATGACGTCGAGGCCATCCTGGCCATCCTACCCACTTGCGCCCTAACACTGGCGTCTGGCGAGAGCTAGTCTCAAAAAACAAGAAGACCTCACGGAGGAAATGAGGGACTTGTACCTGTTGTCCACAACTGCAGCCAACGCCTGTATTCGTCGTGTAGCCAACAGACTGGACCGTACCTTCGAAGATCAAGACGTTGACCTGTACAGAGTGAGCAGTGACTTGATCTAAGACACTTTGAAGTGGACAGTGAGACATATGAGATTTAAAGCGGACTTTCCGCGTTAGATACGGGACTCTGAAGTCTCTTTGAATTATGAGTCCATTCTACGCAATGTTTATCCATAAATCGTCGGAATTCGACGTGTCGTGGCGGCAAGGCGTACGAGCAGAAGTATAAGACGACTGCGCATGGACATCGTCTCTTCAGTCGCAGGATGTCGGAGCTCGTGAAGAGACATATCTTGTGCATACAGGCTCTCAACAGATACAAGAGCACGAAACTGAGACGAGCCATCATCAACAACGCTGACGCTGATCTCTTGTGTGCATTGGCCGAGTGCGCCTACAACATATTGAAGAAGAATGTCACGCAGCGGCGGCGACGAAAGTTGGCGTCCAGAAACAGTTTCACACACGGATCGCGTCTCGTGACCTTCCACTCGCATTCCCACATCTCGACGACCCTGACGAAGTGACGAAGGTAGCTCGTGTTCTTTCGTGTTTCGGCGAGGAGTTGAGTCATGGGTTTCCCGTTGAGGTCGTTGACCTCAAGACCGACGCACGAGGACGAAACCGGGAGAACATTGGATAATGCTGTACGTGGACGATAAAGGACAAGGCGAATAGTGGGTCACATCCACGATGCAGAGCCAGACAACGGAAGAAACACAGATTGTCAGTGTACTTCTTGTTGTTGTTGCCTTCTCTTTCCAGTCCGATGACGGCATGGTTCTTCTTGATGTACCTGGAAAGGATGATGTCCGCGCATCATATAGGATGTATTGCGCGTTCAGACTGATCGTGCGACTCTCCTTGTTTTTCGGAAACAGGTTCTGCACGAGATAGAGGACGGAAGTGTTCTGATGATGACTCTTTTTCGTGAACAAGGTCGTGACCCTTTCATCCGTTTCCGCCATCAGATCGTCTATGACCACGAGGTTTCGCGTCGATGCATCGAAATCGCCCTTCGGCAACCCTTCCTCGAATCGCACCAAGTCGTTGTCTATGGATGCGTAGGCGTTCTGCCACTCTCCATAATACCACGTCTTCTTCTGTGGAGGCGGATCTATGATCAACCACGTTACTTCCGCGTACCGCTACTCCTCTGTGTATGAGCTCTCCGCGCGCGTTCCACGTGACGTCTCCTTTGAGACGATCCATCAGTTGCGTGGCTTTGCCTCGAAGGGCTTTTGGAACGCTGTTGACGACTTCCGCTTCTATACCTACCGCCGCCGCCGCCGCCGCCGCTGCGTTAACTGGCGATGGTGGTAGCGGTGGTGGTGGTGGTGGTGGTGGTGGTGGCGGCGTGTCCACGTTCATCACGCGCAGCGGTTCTCGCGCGTGACGATTGGACAACGTGTTGTAGCGTTGCAACACTTGATTATACATCATGACCTTGTCTCCGTCGGTGATATCCTGTCTGTCGAGTAATCTACAACGTCACATCCGCCTAAGTCATTCATCCCTTCAGTCACCACGACTCGTCGAAGACGATCATGCAGCTCAGGAGATGGTGACGCGGCAGGGGTGACGTCATCACACGTCATAACGAATGTCGGTGACGACTTGTGAGGGCGCTGCTGCTGACGACGCTCGTGCAGATAACCAACGCCGACGGAAGCGACCTCGATGTCGCCGATCCTGTCGATCCAGTGAATAACTGGCTCCATTCCCTTTTCAGCCAGGTCGACGTCTACCTGAACGGAACGCTCGTCACCCCTTCGACCAACACGTACCCGTACCGCGCATACATAGAGACGCTGCTGAGTTACGGGAACGATGCCAAGGAGTCGCAACTGACCAGTCAGCTGTGGTGCAAGGACACGAGTAATCGTATGGAAGCCGTCGAAATAGTCGACGGAAATGCGAGCAACGCGGGGTTCGTCACCAGACGCGCCAGTACGGTTGGGAGTCACGTGGTCGACATGATGGGACGTATCCACGCGGACTTCTTCCTCCAGGATAAATTCCTCATCAACGGCGTCGACATGAAGGTACGTATGGTGCGCAGCAAGGACGCCTTCGCGCTCATGGCCGGTGGAGGCAACATATCAAGGTATGCAGAAGACGAGAAGAAGAAGAAGTCACGCGGAAGAGGAGAAGGAGGAAGCCACCCAAGCGAGCGAGACGCGAAGAGCAACCACGTGACGACGTCGTCGACCCCATATATCCTCCCTCGCAACTCCCCTTGGCCGATCATCTGTCTAGTGATCTGCGAGATGTCGTTCGAGACCACTGGTCGACTATCAGAAGTCACGTGACCAGAGGACCCGTTCAGTCCACTTTCAATTGAAGAGTCCGTCCAGT
This sequence comes from Escarpia spicata, assembly GCA_963995525.1. NCBI lineage: Eukaryota > Metazoa > Annelida > Polychaeta > Sabellida > Siboglinidae > Escarpia > Escarpia spicata. The sequence continues at coordinate 24,022,047 of OZ023208.1, forward strand.
GCCTTCGCCATCACCGTCGCCGACTTGTTCTTCAGGGGAACCCATCGGGCGACTTTCGAGAAGACGTCGATCACCGTGAGTAGGAAGGTCATACCGTGTCCTTAGGTTAGCTAAAATCGACATGGGAGCACATACACCTGCTGATTTACGTATTGTTAAGTCCTTATTCACTACTCACGTGGCATGCGTGAGGCCACTTCCCTGCTATCACCAGCATACATGTTCTGCATTTCACTGTGGATTCTGTGGCATCGATTCTTAACATCCAGTGAAAACATTTGTTTTGGTTCCTTTCTAATCACTGCTGTCGACACGGGAAACATGCGTGCGCTAAATTGTGCTTTCATTGAGTTTCGGAACAATGATTGTTCCAAGTGTGTTGTGTCGGCTTGACGTTCGACTTCACATGCTGTTTCTGACATGCCAGCCTTCACGCCCTCTGCACTGCGAGCATCTCCGTCTGTGACCACGTATCGTAATCTAACATTCTGTGATGCAAATTGTCGTCCAATGTCTACTCCTGCTGTATATTCTGACAATAGTTCATCAGCTGGCAGGGTCGCAGTGCAGTTTGCGTGACCTGGACAGGTTACGTCTTGCCCTCGTCTTCGCAGCGAAGCACCAAGACTGCACAGTTTGTTCTGAATGCTTATGCCGACAATGTCACTGTGACCTGACTGTTTCTCTACAGCAACAGCAGTTGCCTGGCTTGCATTTTGCCCTGCATGATATGCACCAGTGATGGTCGCTGAGTTGTAACGACTGTCCATTGCTATATTTATAGGTGAATTCTCAGGAAGGCCACGCAGCCTGTTCACTCGTTTCACATTTTCACGTTTCTTCGCCAAATCAGCTAACGTCATAGTCGCTGTTGCAGTGGCAACTTTGTTGGCTGTTCTCTGCATCACACTGCGATTTGGCACGGGTAAATTCAGGCAAGTAAGGATTAGTCGGCCTTTTACGTTGCCTGTTGTAGATTCTTGAAGTCCTACCTGTAAGCCAACATTAGGTGCTGCTGGCCTACGACCTCGCTTTCCCGTCTCAATTTCATTATACAGCTTATAAATGCCAGACATGAATCCACATTTCGTGCAGCGAAGACAGCACTGCCAACACAATCCAACCTTCACCTCTCTGGCAATGGTAAATTCAGGAATAGCGCACATGTTTTTCTGTGTTGAATGCTGTAATATGCATTCATTGTACATGTATTGCATCTTGCCCTTATCGTAAAGGCGCATTTCCTCGTGTGTATCGTCTGCTTTCAGATACGTTAATGACAAATCATCATCGTCATCATTGGCGTTGGGTGCACAATGTTTTGGCCTCAGCAACTTTGCCTCGCCAGATCGACCTTCGGCATCGGGAATCTCGATGAGGCCACCTGGTGTCACTTTTGTGACTTGCTCGAACTCGGCTTCAGTGAGTCTGGGCATCCATACAGCTAGACTTTCTCCACTTTCCTGCACTGCACCCAATGCACTGGCACTGCTTTCCGTCCTTGTGATGTACACAGCATGTCCCTTCCTGAAACCACATTTCCTGTCATGTTTGGGTATAGCGTTTGGCTGAAGTTTATCCGACGCATCACACATGATCACAGTTGGCATAGATGCAAGAAAATATTGGAACCTGGCTCAGCAGAGAACTCTACTGTAATGACAGGCTAACCCTAACCCTAATATGACCACGCCAACTTAAGAGAGGAGGGCACAAGGTTTCGTCCAGGCTAGCCATTGGCTGCAACAGTACACCCATGTATGTTTGAATTGTGATTTACAACCCTCACTGTTTGAAGTACACCAGATTTGGGATTTCTGTCAGGCAGGGAAGACCTTGTAGAAGATCAATATTGAGACAGGCCAGCACTCTGATGGCTGCAATTCGCATGTACCTGTGCGTAATAGGAAACCAGGATGCTGTCAGAGTGTTTGATGTGACATTTATTGTTTATCCCCAAAATGCAACAACACACATGTTCTCTTCACACTGTCTATAATCCGTGAAGTTTAGAAGTCCCATTATGAACAGATGTCATCTTAAAAAAGGCAAATGGTCAAGATTTTGTTTTTAATAGACAGCATATTGGATAATATTATATATATATATTTAAATTGCACTAAATTTGTCAAAGGGGAGGTTTTCAAGGTCGGCTTAGTGTACACAGTGAGACACTGACATCAGAATTCATATATTTTGAGCACAGCAACTAATGCATGGGTCCGAGTTCCTGTTGATATACGTTATTCATGGCACAGTAGAGATTGTTCCTCAGCAGCCGAGTGCCTGGTTCGAAGACATCTCAATTAATATTCGGTGTCTTACTCGCAATTTCCCTAGACCATTAATCGGGATGTATGTTTTGCTTCAGCACTGTGTCACTTTTGTAAAGATTTGCAGTATTCGGCGGATCTATTTGGGGTAAGACCACAGGATTCGTCCGCCATTACCCACCGGCAGCGTTCCCAATAGAAATGGCATTATGCAGATTGTGTGAATTTCTGAGAGTTCTTGTATAGCGTTGATTGAGTAGAAATTATGTTTTTCTGCAGCGTGGAACCAGAGCTGTCAAATTATGACAGTTGTCAAATTGTGCTTTTCTGCGTATAGACACAGGTGTCATTTGGCTATATGATGTCATTAGGGCAAATCACTGTCTGGTTCTAGCAGAATTTTGCACAGCATGTGTATGAATAGAGGGTGAATATGGTGTAGAAATTTAAAGAAAACTGTTTGGTAAAATGTACAGGAAATGAAGGAAACGTTATAATGGCCGCCTATGGGGAAATCTAATGTGGTCTCACCCCAGATAGCTGCGTAATAACCATGACGTTTTATTTGCATATTATTCAGTTATATGCAAGCAATACCGTTACATGGTGTCAGGAAGTGACATGCCGTTACGTGGTGACTGGGTTACGTAATCTGGATCGTTGAATTACAGGCTCAGCGGGACTGTGTCAACAGTGCCTGATAACAGATCAACCGGACTCAACCGTTAAGTGAGGGATCCGGTCATGGCTACGCCACCGCCATCGTCTCTACTTAATCGTGATGTGACTACGCATAGTACGTAATATAAGTATACCACCGCCGCCACAGCAAACCAATGCAGTAACCGCCGCGAATTCTTGGCGTCGAAGGAAATGCGCCTGGATCGAATATGAAGTCGCCACGGACCTGAACAAAAAGACAGAACGGAAACGAGTGAGTAGGTTGTTGTCAGTGATCGGCCAAGATGCAAAGGACATCTGGCAAAATCACCCGTGGACTGATGATGATGGTACAAAGTAGTGCCAGGTCTACCAATGTACGAGTCCCAGATAGCATTTCCACATTGGCCCATGATTGGGCCAACATTGGCAAAGAACGGCAGCCTAAAGCTTGGAATGTCAACCTTGGGCCAATGTTGGCTATATGTCGGTAAACATAGCATAGAAGTAGTTTGGAATGCCAACATTGGGCCAACGTTGGCTGTATGTCGGCAAACATAGGTTGGCAGTAGCTTGGCAGTAGCTTGGCAGTAGCTTGGAACGCCAACATTGGGCCAGTGTTGGTGGTACGTCGGCAAACATAGCTTGGCAGTAGCTTGGAATGCTAACATTGGCCAATATTGGCTATATGTCGGTAAACATAGCTTGGAAGTAGTTTGGACTGCCAACTTTGAGCCAAAGTTGGCTGCATGTCGGCAAACATAGCTTGACAATAGCTTGGAATGCAAACATTGGGCCACTATTGTCTGTATGTGGCAAACATAGTTTGGCAGTAGCTTGGTATAACAACCTTGGGCCAATGTTCGCTGTTTGTCGACAAACATAGCTTGGCAGTATCTTGGAATGCCAACCTTGGGCCAATGTTCGCTGTATGTCTGCAAACGTTGCTTGGCAGTAGTTTGGAATGCCATCCGTGGGACAATGTTAATTATTGGTGTGCAAACATTGTAGCGTTTGCGGCGAGCAGTCGGCAGGGAAGCATACGGGCACACGTTCACTCACTCAGTCATACTAATGATAAGTCAGGTTATACGTTTTCACAGTTTATTATATGCGGAAAACCCTGCCAATACAACATCTAATACACAATAATTTATATGGCTACGTCTACTAAATACTATCCAGGTATAAATGTCAGAACGATAGGTTCACACGGCGGCGGCTATTACAGCAACCGAATTGTAACTGATATATTCTAAATGTCAGAACGATAGGTTCAAACGGCAGCGGCTATTACAGCAACCGAATTGTAACCGATATATTCTAAATGTCAGAACGATAGGTTCAGATGGCGGCGGCTTATACACAGCCACCGAATTATAGATGTCAGAACGAAAAGTTCAGACGGCGCGGCTTATACACAGCAACCGAATTATACGGTTTTCACGGGTGAACTGCAATAGTCTTAAATTTTAGTACTTTTCGCAGGGCGCTCGGTGACAGTGCTTCACGAGAAACGTTCCTCCGGCAGTGTGCCCCAGTAGTCGCCAGCTACATCACTGGCCTGTGTTACATACAGCTCCAGCATGCATCTTCGGGCCTGTTCTAACAAACAGCTCCCTCGCAGTGTATGGCTGCATCCCCTGATCCTCATTAAAGCCCTCCTAATATACAGCTAAAGCTGTAGCCTCGGGACAGACGCTGTCCCTTGATTATGTCATTTCCAAAGTCATAGGGTCTCTAGAAGTATTGGCAGGGTGCCAGTGAACTTACAGTAACCTTCTGAATAAAGGCCCTCTGTATAGGGCTCTTGCCTCCCCAAAACCAGATGGTCTCAAATGTAAACAAATCCCCCAACCCAGCTATCCATTTGCATATAAATTAATTGGCTTTTAGGAGTACTACAGCATTCAGTAATTAATAATATTTATATTATGTGTGTTATCGTTCTAAATTCTTTACACTACCCCCGCCATTTAAAATACATAACACACATGCAAACACATGCAACATATAATATTGAGCCTTAAATAGTAATGCTGAAATAAAACATAAAATAAATCAGGCTCTGAATAACTGAAAGTAACTTTTTGTAAAATGTTCACGTCCGATTGATGGGAAATCCGTCAGTCTTGCGCGAAGGCCCGTCGAATCCGTCAAGCTGGCTGTATCATCCGTCGTAACTCGCGTCATCGCGTGACGGCCGGGTGGGTCCTCTGTCGTAACGCGCGTCACGTCTGGAACGTCAAGTCCACCGCTTGTAGTGGACGCTCAGCTCATTGTCGTTTTCGTGATCTTCCATCTTCTTTGCAAACAGCGCAGCAGGTTGTGACCAGATTGAACTGTGGTAATTGCAGCCGCCATTTTCTTTCAGATTACTCATATTTCGTAATCTGCACCGTTATGGTGGTTGCCATAATTTGTGCCATATGATCTTTTTCGGTCATATATTGTAATAACGCGTCCGATTGTAAGAGGTCCATGAGACAACACGTACAACATCCATCGGTATACATTGCAGCGCATTGCAGCGTGTTACAACTTCTCTTTCATTTTCTCAATATCTGATTGGCACCAGATTCAACAGGCTAGGTTACGTAATCCAATATATGTAGTGTGCCAGTTGTGATATTGATCTCAACCAACAGGACAACCTTTCTGTTGATATCATATGTGACCTTCGGTCAGTATAGCCCATACACTTCTGATGGCCTAGCTCCAGACTTCTATGTATGTTTACATATGGCAACACTTATCCTGACATATGTCGAAATACTGCCATTTACTAGGAGAATCAGTGACAACCACTGTCAAATATACACTGATCTCCGTGGGCTGTGTGTACGCTGAACACATCATGCATGTTTTGTCCTCACACACTGAGTGTGGCTTTGGCACCCCCATTAAGAACTCGTCTTAGGTCCACTGGCCTGGCCTGGCCTGGCCTAGCCCAGGGTAACCAGTATTTCTGTCCTCAGACAGCATCTGTACCTCAGGGACTTCAACTCATGGAGGCTATAGTCTCTTGATGAACTGCCCCACTGATACATGCTTTTGGCGACCAACTATACATCTGAAAATGAAATACCGCACTTAAAACTAATCATTCGCGTAAACAACCACCTGCTCTTAGCTCCGGTGTTACTGTTTACCTAATATAATATCACCGTCCAAAAAATGTATATAATCAGGGCTATCAAATGGTAACTGTGACCCTTTCTCTTTTATTTAACTTTGCCCTTTGTTGTGACAGATCACACCATGTGGCAATTAAATATATATTAAGCCAGAAGCTGGCGCGGACAGAACTGGGTGGATACTAATTAACCCATCTCATTACACCTTTGGGTCAATAATCAACCCCTCCAAGGCTACATTTGCAATTTGGAATCTCTGGATGCCCTGGTCTGTCCTATTCCAGGGTAACCAGTATATCTGTCCTCAGACAGCGTCTGTACCTCAGGGAGTTCAACTCATGGAGGCTATAGTCTCTTGATGAGCTGCCCCACTGATACAGATAGGTCAGGTTATACGTTTTCACAGTTTATTATGTATCCCCCATCATTCCACATTAAAGCCCTCCTAGCCTTGGTACAGACACTGACCCTTGATTGTGTCATTTCCAAAGTCTAAGGGTCTCTAGACATCTTGGCAGGGTTCCAGTGAACTTATCTTCTGAATAAAGGCCCTCTGTATAAGGCTCTTGTCTCCCCCAAACCAGACGGCCTCAAATATAAATAAATCTCCCACCCCAGCTATTGCCATTTGGATATAAATTAGCTTTTAGGTGTTCGCCCAATATTCAGTAATTAAGAATATTTATACTATGTGTGTTATCGTTATAAATTCTCTACATCTATATCGACTGGTATTTCAACAACTATATTAATTTCAAGAGTTCTGTTCAATACTAACTTATTTATTGTGTTCGTTGAGCCATTGGTACGAGCAAGTTACAGTGGGACGAGTCTGCTCTAGCTTTTCGTTGGATGTTACTGACGTGAAGAGGTACATCGTCTCCTCAAGCCCTTTCACAACTTACTTAGGATCATGGTTGCCTCTCTTGATGCGGTATATGTTTTCAATTCATGCGAAACATCTTTCCTCCACATAATACCTGTCATGTTTAGGAGCTCACTCTCTTTAACAAGTTAAGGAGGTGAACGAAGCAAGGTTCCACATGTTCAGCATATTCCTTGCACAGCGTGATTCCGACCTTCCGCTTAAGAAGATCACATATTCTTACTCATGCTGCATTCATCGATCATTTCAAGGCTGTTTTGATTTTGTATGGTATGAAGGAAGATAGACACATGCAGACATCAGGATTGACAGTGTTGCTAATGTTGGCGACGAGGAATTGGTTTATAACGAGTCGTTCGATGAAGAGGACGACTACCTTGAGTTCTGACTTATTTCAAAACAAACAATATGAACATTTTCACCACATCGCATCCGTGTATGCGCTTGCCTTACGAATGGCGAACAAAAATCATCAGTGTAGACTGCCATTTTCTCGCTCAGTGACACCTCCTGTCCAAAAAGAGGCACCTGGACAGTTCAAGCAAATAAATGATCGTCCGCTCTTGGACTATCGCGCTCAGCATGTTGACCTAATGTCACCGTTGTGCCTACCAAAAAAAAAGTAGCGGGCAGGTAGACAGCCTACTAACTAACATCACGATAACGCCTTTGAAAATCTGAAGCGAAGAATTCCCTCATTGCCCTTAGGTCATGAGAGCTTTATCAAATAGCTGTCTCCGTCGCCTAGCTAAAGCCTGTGTGTGATTAATCATGTAATCGTGTATGTTTGCGGGAACTTTGCAGGAAGGACAACAATTAAGCCAACGTCGCACCAACTGACGGTAATTAATAATGTGCTTGCAACTGGTAAATGCTTGGTGAAACATTATTTGGAATGCGGCAGGTTATGAGAGATCATTTAAAATTGGCGGCGCCGGTTTCAACATCCCTTTCAGACTGCCTCCAGAGAAGCTGAGGAAAGAGAATCTTGCCTGGCACACGTTTGGGGTAATGATTATGTACTAATATGACCAAATGGTCACGTGGTGTGAGACTGGACCTGACTAGCGCTGTGTTCGTGCTCCAACAATACTTCAAATATCAACAGAACGCACACATTACTCATTCAAGAATTATGAACTGAGCCTCCATCATAGCAGGTGGATTCACGATGCAGTGCCCATTGACGGTGTGAACTTTCTGCGGTAGGTAGAATGCTTAGTTTTATGATGAAGCTTGGTGTCGTCAGTCGACCGTGACCACTTTCTCCGCCGCGGCGTGGTGGACAGCAGTGGTCGGTGTCCGAACTGAACATTCTTCTGTCACTGCCGTGTAGTTACGCAATACACCGACTATCGCAACGCAACGCAGCACAGCGACCAGCTAGATAGTTATTAAGAGTAATAAACTATTTTTAAATATCAATAAAACACATTTTATTGTCTTCAAGTCAGTAAATAAAAACGTATCCAATCCAATTGCCATCTTTATTGATGGACTGGAAATTACTCAAGTAGAAAACACAAAATTCTTAGGAATTTTAATCGATGCTAATGTGTCCTGGTCTTTTTATATACAGTATATAAAATCTAAAATAGTCAAAGATGTTGGAATTATAAGTAAAGCTAGAAAAACCCTGAGTAGATAATCCCTTGTAACATTATACTATACATTTTTATATCCATATCTAACGTATTGTGTCGAAGTGTGGGGAGGAGCATATAATACACATCTTAGTTCTTTATTCAAATTACAAAAGTATGCAATTCGGTTAATTATGTCAGCTCCATACAGAGCGCACACAAACCAACTCTTCAATAAGCTGTCCATTTTACCAATAAAAAACATCTACGAATACACGGTTGTGCTGTTTATGTACAAAGTCGTTAAGAATATGTTTCCGTCGGTTATAACAAGGATGTTCATTAGAAATAACGAATTACACGAACATAGGTCACGCTATGCAGAATTACTACATGTGCCGATTTCGAAACGTAATGTATTATATAAAACCATTAGATATCGAGGTGTTAAATTATGAAACTATACGGCGACAACAGTGGATTGTAATTTTTATTTGCAACGGATAAACGTCAACTAAAAAAATTGTGCTAGTAAATAATAATGTGAATGACTTTTATGAATAGCATTCTTTGTTGGAATTTTAAATGAAGTATTCATGAAAATAGTACTCTGTGATTCATGTTGCTGTTTTTCTTCTATCTTCAATCGCACAAATTATTATCTTGCACCTTGAAATTTACATATATATTACATGCATTGTGAGGGCTACTCAACCACTCGTGGCATTATATCCTTATTACAGAAACCATGGCAATCTATGTGTGTAATTAAATGGAATGTATCATAGTTTCTGTAATTAACCATTATTATATATATATATATATATATATAAGCCCTACAACATTGTCAGATAACAATTTACTTTATGACGGGCATTTTACATTATAATAACAATATAAAAATATTGTTGGTCAAATTTATTTCGTCTTTGAGCGGTAATTAATGGGTGTTTCAGATAAACATCGAATCGTCAATCTTATCTAAATTTAGAAGTGCATGCTCACTATAAGACACAAGAGTATTGTATTAATTATCTGGTGTTCCTTGTAAATTTGAGTTATTATATGGATGCTTCTATGAAAGTATGGTTTTTCGTACTGACCAATACTATTTAGGCCCTATAGACAGTGTGCAGGCCTAGTCTAGTGTATTCAGTCAATATACGTTTGCGGATTCATATCGATGCCATTGCCAACCTTGGCAATGGTGATGTCTCATTGAACGATTTTTTATCAACACCATATGTCCATGCGCGGCATTCTGGATAGTCGTCACTGCTATATTAGGACAGCAGTTAATAAATTCCAGTCACTGGATGTAGCCATGCACGATTTTTCGATATTTTTATTTACAACAATATGAATAGCGTGACTGAATGTTTTTTTAATGAAATTCAACACAACTATTTTGTATGTACATATATATTTATGCAGTATTCCCTCAGAGAACATTCTTCCCGTTATATTCTGACAGACTCTATGTTGAATTTGGCATAGGCGTGTACTATTTCTGACTTGAAATATGGTTTAGTGGCGTAGTCAGAGGGGGCCAAGGGGCCACGCCCCCCATACCGGAACATTAGTAGGGTGGTTGCCTGATTCATAGACTGACAAGGTACAGAGGTTATTGGGGTGCAATCCCAACAGTGGAGTGGTGCTGATGAAGCTCCGGCTAACCTCCATAATGTTATTCCATAACGGTGATATATATATGTGTGTATATATATATATATAATTATATACATACATATGTATATTTATAATATAAGGACTTATACCTACACATTGTGTTACAGCTGTGACTCCCAGTGGCATAGGCAGGATTTTGTATTGGAGGGGGCCATCCGGCATCCAAGCAAGCAATGAGACACAAGACCCTTTTATGGGATTAATCAGCGAAATAGTACAATGTCCTCCAAACGATTAAAATGATTAGTTATTGTGTAAATAAAGTGTAAATGTGTATTCGATAGACTTACAAGTGTCCCCAACCAATTGTTTATTCGATTCTTCACAACACAAAGCTGTGTCGGCGAGCTGACGTAGTAGCAAACTTGTTAATCACAGCGTCGATGGATGGCGTGTCCGCTCTGTGAACTTGCTGCGTCAGAAGTGCCTCCGGTCGTTCCTCCTCCAGGACCACGCCCATGGTAGATCTGATTGCCGTCAACGTTCTCTCTAGCATTGAGAACAACCGTTCCGCCTCGGCCGTTGTGATTGGCAAAGTGGCTAGCAGTTGCATTAGAGACATGAACGAACCCATAACGCCCCTACATAATATCCATCTAAAGCCGCCATAATTCCCATGCTACATCTCCCAAACCTACAGACAAACAACATGACAAATATAAACACTTAGCCACTTACTCCGATGGATAAATTCACAACAAATCCGTACCGCTGCGTCGAGTGAGCTTCACAAGAATGTCCGTGTCATGTGTAACGTTGTCGTTTATTAAAATTGATAAATTCTCGATACGACAACCCAGTGGAAAATCGACTAGATAAATGGCTTTGGCCGCAACCAACGTGCAACTTGATCTTAGTTCAGTAATTAATGATCTTGCTGGGCAACTATCATTTTGCATCCTTGTGTTGGTATATTAATTAAATAGGCATTAGCCATCAAGCACATTCTGAATGATGACATTTTCGTTGCCCTGTCACTTCTTGGGCTGCAGCCTGCTGGATGCTTATCGCCTACGACAGAAGCGGCGGATTCCTTCACTTTGGGTAAGTTAATCCCATTTGAATGATGACAAATTTGTTTGTCAAAGGATAGGAGTGGGCAGTCATATACAGGCACCCCTATAACCTATGTACCTTGTCACTCTATGAATCAGGCAACTAGTCATAGGTCCTCAGTCCCCTACCCTCGTAATTTTCCAGGATTGGGGGCATGGTCCCCGTGCCCCCCCCCCCCCTCTGGCTACGCCATTGGTGACTCCAGAAGAAGACGAGCGAATGACAGAGACTCAGAATGAATAATCGGACATTATTACACACAATAAAGATCGTTTTAACAGTTACTCACTGCTAAGTCAATGTTTTAGTACTAAGCAAAACCAGCCTGTAGTGATTCTGACATATAAAGACGACAAGACAACTTAGTAGAACCACAAAATCATGTATTCAATTCGAGCCCATCTGACAGACAAGATGGAGTCAATCACATGTCATGTTTTGTTCATATCGTATGTGCGAGTTACTCGCTAGATGGCGTACTGTCTTAGGTAGCGCTCATTACATCTCCCCTTGCAATTAAGCAATTACAACAGATTAAAGTAAACGGCCTGTCTCAGGCACAACATTGCCAACCGCTGGTGGTATTATTATGACCACACTAACTAATAAATGACATGTGTGAAGTCTCAAAATTGCTTGACATTATTTTGTTTGCTGATGATACAAACATTTTTTATTCCGCTAGTAACACAGCTGAAGTAAGCACTGTTATTAACAACGAACTAAAAAAAATAGACCTGTGGTTTCGAGCGAACAAATTATCACTTAATGTGAACAAAACACATTTTATAATGTTCAACAATAAAAAGCAACCTAGAACAGGTGTGAATATAGTTTTGAATGGGAAAAACATTGAGCAGGTATCATATACTAAATTCCTTGGAGTAACCATTGACGAAAACGTAACATGGAGAGAACACATAAAAATGGTTGAATCAAAAGTATCAAAAAACATAGCAGTTTTGTATAAAACTAGGCATGTTCTTGATTGTCAAGCGTTACACACATTATATAATTCACTTGTTGAACCACATATGTCATATTGCTGTGAGATCTGGGGAAATACTTATCAATCTAGACTTAGAAAACTATTTATGTTACAGAAAAAAGCTATACGGATTATTTATAATCTTAATTATCATGATCATACATCTGTATTTTTCCATCTCTCAAACATGCTTAAATTTCATGATTTAGTTAAATACAAGACTATGATCATACTTTATAAAGCAAACAACCATTCTTTAAATGGTCGTGTTCAAGCATTATTTGAACCAACCGCAGCTATCCACATACATGATACAAGACAAAGCAAACTGTTCTATGTTAAAAAGACAAACACCACCCTCCGACTGCTGTCAAACACCGTCAAGGGTATAAAAACGTGGAACAATTTACCAAATAAATTGACTCAGCTTCCAAGTTTAACACAATTTAAAAAAGCAATCAAGTTGTCATTACTTTCTACATATTTGTGAATTGTTAATTGAAGGTGACGTTTTGTTAAACCCATGAAATAGTAACACAAGCACTATAGTAAACAGTCTATAAAATTATATGAGTTGTGAATATTATTTTGTGATTTATTTATAATTCCTGTTGTATTTATTCAGTTTTCATAGTTCGAGTAGGGCATAGCAACACATAAGTCTATGACTTCAGCTATGCCCTTTCAGCAGCAGCAGCAGCAGCAGCAAACCATACTGTGCATGTATTATGTTGTTGTTGTTGTTGAATAAACGTTCATTCATTCATAACTAACACATTTCGATCAAGCGATCAGGCTTTTAGCCACGCCAGCGTCTCGCGGATCTGCGCAAGCCTGGGCTCTGAGGTACCGGAGTGGAACTCGACGGCAGCTCAGGCGGGTTGGACACAACACCCGGCTCAAGTGGCACGTCGACGGGCACAGGTGGGATCGGCTGGTTTGGCGGATCATCCTCACCCGTGGCCTGCAGGTGGCCTCGGTTGCGACGGTACACAGCACCTGATGACATAAACGACCGAGGCGTGTCGGCGGGAGTCGTCACCACGCCTTTCTCCGCCCAGTCGGCCTGTTGAGGAGTTTTCACCCTCACCTCGTCACCTGGCGACAAGGACGGTAACGAGCGCACACCGTGTCGACGATTGTAGTGGTGCGCGTACGAGCGTTTCGCACGCTCGTCGTGTTCGCGAACTTCCTCGTCACTGGATCGACACGGCTGAAGGGCTGACGGTGGCGTTGGTAGGTTCGTTTTGACATGTCTGCCAATCAGGAGTTGGTTAGGGCTATGACGAGTGGCGGCCATGACCGTGTCACGATAGATTAACAAAGCCATCCACGGCTCGCGTTGCCGAAGGATGCCCTTGGCCGACCTTACAGCCCGTTCCGCCTCCCCGTTGCTATTCGGGAGAAACGGACTCGACGTCGTGTGAGTGATGGCGTGTTCTTCCGTGAACGACTTAAACTCGGACGACACAAATTGCGGACCGTTGTCCGACAGAATTTCGTCCGGAAGTCCGAACCGCGCAAAGACGTCCTTCATCTTCGCTAAGCAGGCCGCTGTTGTGGTATTCCGCACGTGAAGTACCTCAATCCACCTTGTGTAGTAATCTACCATGACGAGGTAGTTCTGACCTTGGTGGAGACACAGGTCGATCGCCACCTTCCCGAAAGGTCGCGAGGGAAGTGGTGTCGTCATCAACGGCTCTTTCTGCTGACTAGGCCTGTACGTCTGGCAATGCTCACAGGCCCCCACTCGCGTTTGACGTCTCGTGTGATCTCCGGCCACCAAACCGACACCCTGACTCGCTCAAGACATTTCGTAACGCCCTGATGACCTCTATGGATCCTATCTAGCATGTCAGCTCGCATGCTGGCAGGTACAACGATTCTGCCTTCATACATCAGTAGGGCATTTGACGTTGACAAGAGGTTTCTGACATTGAAGAGACGTTTCAGGTTGTCAGGAACGTCCTGTTCATAGCGGGGCCACCCTGCTATGGTGTAGTGAATGGCGGCTTGAAGCGTTGAGTCATCACTCGTAGACGACTGCAGCTCGCTTCTCCTCCCGGGTGACACCGGAAGGTTCGACACAACGAGGTCAACGTGAGCCTTCACGTCGTCCTCCGTTGAAGAACGATGCACCTGCGGAGCAAACGGACTCCGCGAGAGTGCGTCTGATATGACAAGGCTCTTCCCAGGCGAATACTCCGCCTTAGCGTTATATCGCATCAGTCGCATGAGAAGTCGTTGACATCTGAGTGGCGTGTTGTCAAGATCTTTATTGTTGATGAGGGGTACAAGCGGTTTGTGGTCTGTGAGTAATTTGAATTGACCCAGACCGCACAAGAACCGATCAAATTTCTCGCACGCCCACACCCCCGCCAAACACTCCTTTTCGATCTGGGCGTATCTCTGCTCAGCCGGAGTGAGGGATCTGGAGCAGAATGCGACCGGCTTTCCTTCCTGCATGATCACTCCCCCGAGACAGTACGAACTGGCGTCTGCGCTCACTACGGTCGGCTTCGTTACGTCGTAATAGGCGAGCACTGGCGTTGACGACACCAGCTGCTTCAGCTTATTCAACGCATTCTCCTGGTCGGGACCCCATGCCCAGACCGCATCTCCTTTGAGCAGATCATTCAACGGACGAGTGACGACATGCAAGTCCGGTAAGTACGCACCCAAGTAATGGACCATACCAAGAATCTGCCTCAGAAGTGGCAAAGACGTCGGACGAGGCAATTTCGTTATGGCCTCGACCTTTTCGTGGTCTGCTACGACGCCGTCTGGCGTAAACTTATGACCAAGGAACGTAATTTCCTTTTGACCATAGTGACACTTATCCTCGTTTAGCTTTAGGCATGCTGCTCGAAGCACTTTAAGGACTTCCGCGAGGCACGTCTCGTGCTCGGCCTCGTCTTTCCCATACACTAGAATGTCGTCCATGTATGCTATTGTGCCCTCGAGCCCCGCGAGGATTTCGACCATCTTCCTCATGAAGATCTCCGGGGCAGAGGTAATCCCAAAGGGCAGTCGCTTGTAGCAATAACGACCGAAGGGCGTTATGAACGTCGTCAGCTCTTGGCTTGACGACTCAAGAGGGATTTGGTAGAAACCGCTCTCGGCGTCCAATGACGAGAACACCGTAGCGCCCGACAAACGCGACGTCACATCTTCCAGGGTGGGTAGGATGTACCTCTCCCTACGCACATGCTGGTTGAGCTTTTTCAAATCGACGCACAGTCGGACCTTCCCCGACTTTTTTACGACAGGCACCATGGGAGCACACCACGGCGTTGGCTTTGTGATAGCCTCAATAACCCCTGCAGATACCAGACGGTCCAATTCCTCCTTGACCTTGGGGAGAATTGGGATAGGCACTCTGCCGGCGACTGTGAGGGCTGATGGCTGCGCGTCTTCCTTCAGGATGATCCTCATCGGCTCTGTTTTCAGACAACCGACGCCGTCTGTAATAGCGTCTAGTTTTCTGACGAGACTCATTCGCGAAGCAACCCCACGACTCAGCAGGTTCCCCACGTCATTTGCGACAACGATGACACGAAAGTGATAGGTGGTGCCTTTGACCTCTGTGCTGGCGATGAACTGCCCGCGACAGTCCAGTGGACCACCTGGACTGTTGAGGTTTGCACTGATCGCCTTGAGAGGCGGTCGCGGCCTCAGCATGACATAGCTCGCGTGCGACATCACCGTAACGTCGGCACCCGTGTCGATTTTAAAGGTCACAGGACGACGTTTGAGGTCGAGGTCAACCTTCCACGCTGGACTGCTGTCATCGCAACTGACCGACCCGCAGAAGCACTCCTCGTCCGGCTGCACTTTCACCTCGCGAATGAATGACGACTTGGCGCGACACATCTTCTCGAAGTGACCTGTCTTGCGACACCGATTGCACGTCTTCCCCTTAGCAGGACATGCGTCGGGGCCCGGCGAGCGATGCACATAGCCACATGGCGTTTTCGCGACGACTTCCTCTCTCACGCCTCTCTGACTGTGGCGCTGATGACGACTAGCTTGCTGTTTACGCTCTTCTTCTTTTTTTATACAAAGTTCACGTTTGACATCGGCACAGTGTTCTGACTTTTGACTAACTCACTGTGTCTCGCGCTGACGACTGCTTTCTCCAACGTCAGATCGTTCTCTTCTTCTTTTTGATCGAACCGACAGTGAGCCGCGAGGTCATGCAAACAACGCACAAACGCTTCAATTGACTCACCCTGTTGCTGAGAACGTTGGTAGAAAATTGCACGCTCATGTATTGTGTTTCTCTTTGGCACGAAATATTCGTCGAACTTTTGCATCACTGTGACAAAATCATTTCGAGGGTCTGTGGCGTCCTCTGACGGCTCCGCAAACTTGAACGATTTGAAAATGTTCTCGGCTTGTCTGCCCATGGCGTATATGAGCGACGCAACTTGCACCTCTGGATCGTCTTTATGCAGTGACGTTGCGATCCTGAACCGCATAAACCGCTCTTTCCATTCCGGCCATTTGGAAGGGGCGTCGAATGATATCGACTCTGGCGGGTTAAATTTCGGCATTTTATTTTCCTTTCAAATTTACTGACAGACCGTACACATTCGCTGATCGTTCGAATTCACTGACTGACCGTTGACGACGGACTGTCGACTGACTGTCGACTGGCAAGGTTTACTAACCCGCTGCCACAATATAGTGATTCTGACATATAAAGACGACAAGACAACTTAGTAGAACCACAAAATCATGTATTCAATTCGAGCCCATCTGACAGGCAAGATGGAGTTATTCACATGTCATGTTTTGTTCATATCGTATGTGCGAGTTACTCGCTAGATGGCGTACTGTCTTAGGTAGCGCTCATTACACAGCCATTTAATGGGGATGGGGCAGAACCATATATCTGCTTCCCCAGAGAAATTCCAGTGAGGTAGCAAACACACTCGCGCGCGCAATCCCAACAGTGGAGTGGTGCTGATGAAGCTCCGGCTAACCCCCTAGTGTTATTCCATACCGGTGATATATATATACACACACACGCACGCACACACACACACACACACACACACACACACACACACACACACACACACACACACACACACACACACACACACACACACACACACACACACACACACACACACACACATATATATATATATACAGAGGTTTGCGGGACGCAAGATCCTGCGTCCTATACGCACAGAAACAGTACCCGGACGCGTGCAAAATAATTGTTGCGTCTCACGGGACGCATGCGCATCAACGGCATATAACAAAAATACATATCGACTATAAATGCCTTTAACTTTGTAGTTTATTACCGAATCAGTTCGTTTTTTTCACGAGTCCTTCCAAATAACCATTTCTGTAGACATACATGCTTCCCGATTTTGAAGGGTGTCTAATCCTCCGTGTGGCGCCGCCTTGCTCGTAGTTTTGCAGAAGGGCCTCTGGGGACTGAATCGCGAAGCAGAATTACATTCCAATCCGTGCGCAAGCCCGTTCAGGTTTCAGCGTTAGAGCGCAGTCGCTGTGCGTTTTAAAACTTCCTAATTTATTAGAGCTATAACGATGAAAAACAAAGCGACTTACGAACAGTCTTTTGTATAACTAACCGCTTGTTATCACCAAACAAATGACGGATCGTACGGCAACAATAGAGAAAGCAAGCACTCCAATCCCGCCTCCCGTAGCCGATCGCGTACCTCACGTCCAACATCACTCCACAGTGTGTTTATGTCGCCATTCCATATTGTTTCAGATATACAGTACAATGTTATAAAATATTGCCAGAGAGGGGGCCAAGTGGGCCATGGACCCACCCCGATCCCAGAAAATTAGTAGGGTGGTTGCCTGATTCAGAGTGACAAAGTACAGAGGTCATTGGCATGCCTGTGTAGGACTTTCCAGTCCTACCCTTTGGCAAAGAAATTTGTCATCATTCAAATGGGATTAAGTTACCCAAAGTGGAGGAATCCGCCGCTTCTGTCATAGGCGATAAGCATCCAGCAGGCTGCAGCCCAAGAGGTGACAGGGCAACGAAAATGTCATCATTCACAATGTGCGTAATGGCTAATGCCTATTAATATATCAACACAACGATGTAAAATGATAGTTGCCCAGCAAGATGATTAGTTACTGGACTAAGATCAAGTTGCACGTTGGTTGCGGCCAAAGCAATTTATCTAGTCGAATTTCCACTGGGTTGTCGGAACTTCGTATCGTGAATTTATTAATTTTAGTAAGCGACAACGTTACACATGATACGGACATTTTTGTGAAGCTCACTCGACACCGCCGCCGCGGTACGGATTTGTTGTGAAGTTATTGGTTGAACGCCAGCGCCTCATCATCCATGTTAAGGTGCGAATGTTTATTGTTTCATCGGAGTAAGTAACAAAGTTGGTATTAGTCATGTTGCTTGTCTGTAGGTTTGGGAGATGTAGCATGAGAAATGTGGCGGGTTCGTGTCTCTGTGTCGTTTTTCTCTTAGTTTAACGGCTTCTATGAAAGTTTTTGTTGAAAATTTGTCAGTAAACGTGGTCGTCATGTCGTCATTCAGTTTAAATGAGTTAGGTTTGAGAAACCGACACAATGCAGCATTGCGACGGAATCGTGCGATGCACGAATATTTGACATTCTAGTTTATTGTACACTACGTATACACACAATGTTAATTAATAAATCGCATGTTGACGCAAACCTTCCGGAGCGCTATTTGGGCCTCAAAAGTTCCCTAAAATCAGTGGCGTAGACAGGATTTTGTTTTCGAGGGGGCCGTCCGGCACCCAAGCAAGCAATGAGTAGCAGGATATGATATATATACATACATATATATATATATATATATATATATAAACACACACACACCTATATATATATTATATGTGTGTGTGTGTGTGTGTGTGTGTGTGTGTGTGTGTGTGTGTGTGTGTGTGTGTGTGTGTGTGTGTGTGTGTGTGTGTGTGTGTGTGTGTGTGTGTGTGTGTGTATATGCGGCGCACACTGATTAAAAACTGAGCGGGCGCTATTTGGAATATAATATTCCTGAAACGATGTGGAATGATGGAATAAACGCATTGAGGTATAAATGTTTAGGCACAACTGTCATAATGCATAAATCGGGATGGACTCGGATTCCACACAACGTCACAATTAAGTGTCCACAAAATAATACGCAGTTCCATCTATTACCTATTGGCTATTCCAATGCTACTGTCATCACTAGTCAGGTTTTCCTCCACCGAAACAAATTCAGGAGCCTTCCAAAGTGAGTCGTGGCTCCCTCGATATCGTTAGCTTGCCTTAAAGGGATTCTTTGTAAGCTAATATACATTCGAGGTGTACCGTGTCAAAACGTATTGATTTCCCATAAGTACTTTCTCTGCTACTTATGTCTTGCATGTTTATGCATAATTTGGGTGTTATCTGCGCAAAAAGCCGATAAAAAAATTGTGTTTACGCGAATCATTTTGAGCTTGTTGCCACGTGGTGAATTCTGCAGCCCGAGTATACAGAATATTCATGCACGCGCAGTGACCCACACAAAGACCGTTGACGTCACACACACACACCACACCGCAAGTTTGATTCCGAGGTGATTTGAGTCAAGCAATGGCATTGTAAATAATCAATTTGTAGACATAAGTATATTGACAGCTATTTTTTTATAAGTGTAGGAAGTAGATGCAACCATAGCAAAAGGATTAACCTGGTCGTGGATGTAACATTTTTGCCTAAATCTGGGATTTTGGTATGTGTGTCTCCGGGTCTTGCCTTTGCAAATTCCAGTCAGCCGTTTTTGAAAAGTCCCCGTTTCCCCACTTATTTGAACCGAAACATAAAAATGTGAGATTCGTACGTTCGCATACTGATTTTAATGCTACAGCTACGATTGTTAGTAACCTGGCTGGCATGTTATCATTAAATATAAACGTTTTAGGTTTGTTAAAAAGTACACAATACCATGTTGCCACGGAATTTTGCGATGCACGAATTTTTGACACCAGCTGATCTGCACTCTAGTATACATAAGTTGTTATCCATGAATATATTAAAAGAAATATAATAACAGATCAGATCAAGTTGCGCTGCTTCATGTGAATAACACATTTGATAATATTAGTACTCGCTAAAAACAAATTAAACATTTATTTTTTACATGTTACTTCACCGTTACTGTACACTTTTCACGAGATTGGCCCATATATATAATTATATACACCATTCATTATTAGAGCAAGAATAAAGGAAAATACACAGTGCACTCTGGATAAGGTCCAACTTCCAGGGACCCATGACAATACTGATAAGTGGAACTTCTGAAAACTAGAAAGTTATCAGAAGGTCCCCATTGGGATCTTTACCCTGGACAGAGGAAAAGATTGACTTAACTTAGCAAAAATTCACTTATGTGAGTTCGAGTTATCTGGAATGCACTGTATATGACCAATGCATACAGGTAATTATATAGAAGCAAATTAAAAGTTGCCCAAAGTAATGGATTGGGATTTTAGTCTGACTGAATCAACATAACAAGGTTCTCTTGTATTTCTTTTCCATTTAGCCAGCTGTACACTTGGTGATAAGTCCCATAATCCAATATCTAAACTAAATTAATCTGCACAGTTTTGAGTTAGTTAACTCATATTTAGGCTCAGTTTCCTCAGTTCAACTTTGTTTATTTGCAGGAAAGAGGATATTGAAGAGCTCTACTTAACAGTGCCATTACTTGGACAATTGGTCACTAACATACGATGATGACTGACTTTGTTCTGCCCCATTGTGTTCTGTGCGACATCTACTGGGAAGTTGTACCTCACTTGGAGTTTCAAATGGATGTGTGCATCTGATAGCTTTGTGTATCAAAATGCATAGCAGTGCCATTAATAGGACAATATGTTAACTGACACAGTAGTGAAGAAGATGTCTGACTTTGTTCTGCCCCATTAGTTCCGTGTGGCTTCTGCTGGGAATATATACATCACTACGTTTCAAATGGATTTGTGCAACCGATCGATTTGTGCATCCAAAAGCACACCATCCCGTCATTATGTTGCAAAGTAGGAGTACTTAATAACATTGATGCTTTGTTATGCTCATCATGTTAGGATTGTGTTCCACAGCATATTCTTCAAAATTTGTTGAAACAAGTTTGTGTTAAGTGAATTATACTGGGAGTAGTGTATAAAAAGGTGTCGACAAAGTTGCTTTTACAATAATTTTGAAAATTCATAAAATATAAATGTTCCAAACCAATCAAAATGTTTTAGAGATCTTCTTGAGATAAATACACCAATGATGTCTGGAAACAGTGTTTTTAAAATATGCATTATTTTTTAAGTTTTGTAATTTTAGAACTTCATTTCCATCATACAATGGCCATTTTATTTGTTATCGAAACAGGAGTTCGACAGAAACAAATTAAATATCTTTTACTCGAAATAATGGGCAGAAAAAATAATTATTACACTCCCAGTACAAAATAAAACATGTTTTTATACTGATGCAATATATTTTCATATTTTGTCGACAATAATGTTATGCTCTTTATAGATTTACATTTTTTTAACTAAAAGTAAACCTCATGTAGATAGGAAAATACATAACTAACCACCTATCCTATTTTAATACCATAAATTACTTAGTGTTGTATAATGTATTTATATTGCTTACGGAAATAGCAGCTGGATTTATGGTGCAAATAAAATGGTTTCATTATTGAATGTTTCTCGGTTTCAGTAAGTTTCTGTTATCTAAACGTTTCATTAAAACTTCACTTCAAAATGTATAGCCAGATGTACCTAGTGAAAAAGAAACATGATAGTATCATGTTTTTATATTCTAACAAAAACGATGCCAATCATTCAATATGACGTCGGCGTCGCCATCGCCATCGGAATCGGCGGCTTCGACTTCGTGCATGGAGTGGTTGTGTTTTTTCTTTTAAATCAATCCGCTTATTCCATATAATTTCCTTCTTTTTTTTGCTGAATCTGTGACATAAACAGCAGCTGGTCCACGTTTCATTTTAATAATTTTATCGTGGCATGGCGGTGGCTAATCCATATACACACATGTTGATGACGTATTTCTTGCATCTATTAACTCGGCGTAGCTAATCGAAGTCTGACGGACATTCCCGAATATTCATGAGCATGCCTTATACGGATCGTGAAGGTGGGCCCAAAGTAGAAACTCCGCGTACGCAGAGTTATTTTTTCGATATATTATCAGGGTCATTAGTGATTAATAAAACATAATTCTAACGAAATAAAGGCATAGAATTACATGAAATAATAATATTAACAGGATTACCTAATAATTGCGTGCATTACAAAGAGATTAAAATTATCAAAGAATCCCTTTAAGAGATATCTCAATGTGACATTTACACGCAAGCCAATGCATCTAGCAGACTAGTATGCCCTCTCATAAGTGAGGAAGGCTGTTCTACATTCCAAAACTACGTCGATTATCAAAGGAAAACATTAACAAATAAAACAGTATATTGTAACAAGGCACGTTATTATATTGTTAAGCCCTTGTTAGTATCAACAAACTAAATAATAATAACCCGGTTTACATCGGTTGTATAATATGTGATATTTAGAAAACAATACTTACAATTAAAAATTAGCAATAAGTGGGACACTCGCTACAGGCTTGGGACCCCCTCAAAAGAAGACTGGGGTCCCGTGGACCCTTGAACACAATCATCCAGGTAAACCCCTGTATATATATATATATACATATATACACACACATACATATGTATATTATAAATACTTACCTATCCTGTTAATTGTGTTACAGCTGTGACTCCAGAAGAAGACGAGCGAATGACTCGTACTGAATAATCGGACATTATTACACAAAATAATGATCGTATTTAACCACTGCTAGGTCATTGTTTTAGTACTAAACAAAAACAATGATGACGATATAACCGTTACAGCGATCTTAGACCGAATCCAGGAACACATTCGAGCCAAACGAAATGTTACACTGGATAGGGTATAGCACTAAAAGAACGCAGACAAGAAGGCGAACCGTTCGACCACTTCTACATGGACTTACGGGAGATTGCCAACAACGCACACCTTTGCCAGCAGTGCATAAACAATCGTCTTACTACGCAAATTATATCGGCAATTCGTGACCCAGAAACAAGACGAAAGTTATTAACAGCCACGCCTCCCCCTTCTCTACTGTCAACAGCGGATATCTGCAGGAGTGAAGAAGTTGCACTTGCAAACACTAACAAAGGTCATACGAAGATAGACAAAATTGACAAGAAAAACTTGGCATCGTGGCAAAACCAGAAATAACACCACTTCAAAACATAACCACACATGTGGTTATTGTGGCAAATCGGCTCATAAAACGCGCCATGAATGTCGTGCACGACACCGTTTATATTCAGTCTGTAAGAAAATGGGTCATTGGGCTACGTGTTGCTGTCAGAACAATTTACAGAATAAGAGCAAAAGTCGATCGACCACAATGTGTCAGATTCGCGTGCTGGACATTCTGGAAAAGAAAAAACACCGTCATGCCCTGTGCATCAAGGTACAACTTCACCATAATGCGGATGAGAGCTTCATCACAACAGCACAGGCAACACCAGATACAGGGGCCGAAGCCACTGTTGCAGAGCTTGATATCCTAAAACAAATAGAATTAGACATTGGAAATACATGCCCCCCACCCGAAGACACAATCATTGCTGCTAATGGTACATCATTCGAATGCGTAGCACAGTAGGCCTTCACATCCAGACAAATCTACGAAGGAGATGGTTCTTATCTACAAAGGGCAAAAAGGATTTCTACTGGCTTGGTATGTTTGCCGAGACTTGGGAATCGTGCCGAATGATTACCCCAAACCAATTAGTGTCATAACATGGTCACGCGCAACAAAATTGCCAACAAAGGTTCCTACAGAACACGAGTCATCCGACACGCGAACTCGCAAGTGCAATGTTTTACTTGACGAATTCAAAGACGTGTTCGACACAAGCGATCAACTAAACACAATGTTGTGTGAACCACTTGAACAATAACTTTGAGACTTTTGCAATGTATGCCACTCGCCTCGTTCCTTTCGCATGGCGTTATGAAGTAAAAGCAAATCTCGACCAGATAAAAAGACACGGTATTGTCAAGCCATTGGGGGTAGTACCAAAACCACGAAGGTGTACGTCTTTGTGTGGACCTCACACGTCTCAACAAATTCGTTCGTCGACCAATTAATCCTATGAAGACACCGAAAGAAGATGTCTCCAACATCAAACCAGGGTCAATATACTTCACGACGTTAGACGCCAAACAAGGGTACTGGCAAATACTCCTCTCGCCTGAATGCCAAGAACTCACGACTTTCTTGACTCCTTGGGAACGTTATCTCTTCTTGAGAAGCCACATGGGACTGTCCTCAACCGGCGATGAATATTACAGACGCGGCGACATATCGATCGCCGGTGTCACGGGCCCCGATTCACCCGTGCCAGGATTCACCGCCTACTTTCGGCCCGCGACGGTAGCGGGCCCAGAGTAGGTGCGTGCCAGGATTCCGCGTTGTTACTAAGGTGGTTTGCGTTAGAAATACGAAATGTTTTCCAGTATAATTGTTCGTATACATATTAAAAATAAAACAACTTGCATGATTATTTTCACGCACACAAACATATCGTATGATTTAGAGCCCTCTTTGTGTTGTTCGTGATCTGTAATGGAGGCTATAACTAGTATCGAGGCTATCGTGATATGTGGCGCACGGCACTGTCTATATGCACAGCCGAGGTGTCGTGCTATTCTTTTGTGCATACGAAATACTTTCTTTTTTGAAATGGTGGTAAATTAATCAACACAATTAATTGTTTGCTTTAATAAATAAAAATATAGTAGGCCTACTTATTCTGATTGCCTTCTTATGTAAACATGTTATGTTTATTTATACTTTATTTGATGGATAACTATTTGCACACATTAGGGCACAGCACATTGTGTGATAAAAGTGGCTTTAATTTATATATATATATATATAATGCTTACAAGGGGTGCCACTGGTTCACATACAAATTAATTACAATATGTAATGACCGGTTTCCTCTAGGTAAATTGGACCTAGCATAGATCCTTGTGGAACAACACATGTGGCTGTCATTACTTCCGAATCTGATTGGTTATACAAAATAAACTGTTTTCTACTTAATTTCGAAACTACTGTAGACTCACACCTCTTATTCAATAACAACTGAGTTTATTATGTACAATATCATGTTCTGTGGTGTACAATTTAACAAATCCAATCCACAAGTCATCTAGGCTAAACAACCAGCCAACCAACCGATATTTGGTATTATTAGCAACACATTCAACTGACTGGATTGAACTGTTTTCAGTCATTGCCAATATATTAATATACCATACATCGACAACTTCATAAAAGGAACATTTAAGCACATCCATAGCCAAACTTGCTGGCTACTAACAAACTAACCTATGCGCACACTCAACGTATCATTTTCTTACCTCAAAGACCAACTATACCAAACAACAACACCTATGAAATATGCATTCTCTCTCTGCGTTGGCTGAATTCATAAATGTAACCCACCATTCCAAAATGAGACACTTCTTACTGATGGTCATTACGAGTTATGAGCCGTCACTGTCACAATTTGTTATTGAGTATCCATCATGAATAGACAAATCTGTCATGTGTTAGTTGTGATGTGAAAATTTTAAAAATGTTACCAACATGTGTTTCGTACTGAGTTTTGTGACAACTGTCAATTTTTTTATTGCTGACAATGCTATAAACTATGGCCAACAGTGTGAAACCACAAAGTGAAAAATCACAGCCGACATAATTAAAACCACAGTCAAGAAAGTAAACACCATAGCCAGCTGAGAGAAAACTTTGAAACTGTTTTTCTTGAAACCATACTTTTGCATTTTTAACATTAATATAGCTATATCTCTGGAAGTAATGAGAATATAGTTATTATTGACTTATGCATTTCTCGAGTAGCATCTCATTTTGCCATGGTGGGTGACAAATGTTGTGCATTAAACTTTCAACACTGTTTCTCAAAACATGAATTCTTTCACTAATCAATTCAGCAATGAATAACTTTGCCAACAGTTTATTTACTAAGTTTCCATTAGTAATTTGCATAGATCTTTGAGGAACATTATCCTCCTGTTAGTAATTTTTAGGCCAGATTGCACACATTACACAGTCTTAGTTCGCTGTACAGTATAACCACCTTAAAGAGAAAAGTTGCTTGATGATAAATGATCAAAAATTAACACAGTGACAGGGTGCCAATTTGCAGGATTAACTACATTGTGAGGTTCTACTGTACTCTCTTAGTACAGTTCTACTGTACTCTCTTAGTACAGTTCTACTGTACTCTCTTAGTACAGTTCTACTGTACTCTCTTAGTACAGTTCTACTGTATTCTCTTAGTACAGTGTGTGCTGTAGAACTGTACTGGTTTTGTTACCAGTTCGGCACACTGCAAGTGCCACCATGAAAAACAATTTTCTCACTCCACCCAGTCTGTGTAGTCTCTATTGGGCTGGCAGGTGGGATTGCAGCAAGAATCACTGCTGCCCTCTTCCACCAGTCGGGCAGTCACAAACTCTTGGTAGTGAGAAGCCTGGGCCTGACCCATCAGGCCAACTGCCACACCCTTTGCCAAAGCCTCAGCATTCTACAATATTAATTATTTCTTCATTTAGTAATACTGTTTAATAAAACTGTAGTCAATTATGGTGTGATGCCTGATCTGACTGTTTAAGACATTTCTAACACTAGGCTATAGGCTGGAGATGGACCAGATAAATTAACTTGAACCAGTGTATTTACTTGGTGCTAGTGATCAAGTACTTGATAATTACTTTAAAAATTTGAAATGTATAGTGGTTAGTAGTACAACATATAATATTTAAATCTCATTTAACACAGAGGGAAGGTACTAACCAGTCAGTAACATTAAATAAACCAAATCTGATATATGGAATGGACTGTGATTAAATAAAAACATAACTAGATGGCGACTGACCAAGCAAAATGTGTAAATACAAAAAAAATTCTGCAATTACGTATTTAAGAAAGACTTACCATAAGGACAAATATACCACAGCTTGAACCGTCTGCTTGCTGTCTGCTTGCTGTCTGCTTGCTGCTTGACTGGTTTCCCATTCAGCAAGTTATGTTTCTACGGTCTTCGCACGCATCTTCGTGTAGCTCCTTCAATGACAAAGTCATAGAAATACAGGCCTATTAGATGGATGCAGTTACATAGGGCTTCCTACCACCACTATTTTACATTTACATGTTTTCTTACACTGTATGTTTGCTTACACACACACACACACACACACACACACACACACACACACACACACACACACACACACACACTCACACACACACACACACACACACACACACACACACACACACACACACACACACACACACACAAACTATATGAACTAGTTTTGACTGTGTTGTTGTAAGGTTCATTGTAATAATATTTGCAGTACAGAATACAAGTACTTTGTACTTTTTACATGTTACACATACATATTTTTGGGCAAAGCACAATTTCACATGGATTATTGTGTTCATATGAAAGGGCTTAAAATGTTGTGCTATAATTATAAATTAGTACTCACTTCCAACCACCAATGGATGTAGAGACAGCTTTGTCATACTTGGGAGAGTTGAGCGAGTTCAGGACACACACTTGACGGCTGTGAGTGTTGGCAACAAGGAGCACCCAGTGCTCTCCTGCATCAACTTGGAGTGGATTTGTGGATGCGTAGCAGCATACAGGCACAACCACATACTTGAAACTGGCCAAGTGCACCTGAGAAGCATGGTTACTTTATAGTAACTGTTGTATATATTGAAATAAAGCTAACTTACAAAGAAACATGTTTAATATATCATAACAGTTAGTGACTTAGTGTAGTAGTGGTAGTTGTTGTACTAATAACAATAGTAGCAGTAAACAGTTTATTTCACGATGTTGGTTACTGTTATAGCGTGAAATTCAATAGGCCATTATTGTACATTCTCAGTTCTAATTATAGATGTTTACATAAAATACACAATTCACTATATATATATATATATATATATATATATATACATATACATACATATAAAACATAAAAACACAATTTCAGTACAATACAAATCAATCAACTAATCACATTTATACTGAAATATAAAAAAACATTAATAAATGGAAAATATCAACAGTGTAATTGGAGCGATCTTAGTCATTGCTATCAATGATTATTCTCAAACACATGAATAACTAATCATATCGTTCTATGAAAGACCCATTTACCAACTCAGTAAATGTGTCCTTTGTTTGATAATGATAATTTACTTACTTTCTCGAACGTCCATTCGTGGCTTTTTTTTGCCAAACCACTTTAAGGCGATGTGATTTGGTAGAGGAAACAGTTGTCCAGGGTTCTCCTTCGCAAGCTAAGCTAGATATCCATTCACCACCTGCGAGCAAATGCAGTTATTTCTGATTAATTGATTATTCATTATAAATAAAAAGGTCAGATCACAGGTGTTCTTCTATGAACTTTAAAAAGGGTCAGTTGTAGCTTTGTATAGACACCTGGCTCACACGCTCATATAAGTAAAATGTATACATAATATATATATTTGCTGCAACATCCTGCTGATTGTGGTCTCCAAGCAAAGCCACAGGTGCACCGCAACAAACCAACAACTGTGTTGTATAAATCATCGCAGACACACTACAACATGCAGTAGCAAATAAGCATCATCTTTTGTATTATTACTTATAACATTGCAAATATTTCATTTAATGTATATACAGTGTATTGGCATATTCAAACTGTTGTAACATGATTCAGTAACAACATATATTTTGTTCATTAACTAGATTAGCATAATGTTACATCTAATCTATACAACCAATAGGAATGAATAAGCTTGGTTATAAAATTTGAATTGTGATAAAACTATAGCGAATTAGTTAATATAGCGAAATAAATATGACACATTCAATATTACATGGAACAATATTATGTATAATGTACTTACATTGTCATTGAGCCTTTGGCCGTGCTTCAATGTGTCCATATACACAGCATTCAATGCCAACTACAAGGCGCTTGCGGGCTGGACCACTGTCACTTGCTGTCACAGGCAGCTGACTTGGCTTGACACAAAGCGTGTCTATCAGGGCATCAGGGTGTTTCTTCAATCCGAGTCTCAAAGACAGCACCAACATGGCTGACGTGATGTTGTATGCATACATGGAATAGTGAGGGTACCTTGTCACCAGCTCACATGCAATGTTAGGATAGTTGTCATCCTGTTCGTCCATCTCACTTAGCAGTGCACTGACTGGATCTGTCATCCGTTGCTTGAAGAAATGGGCCATGTTCCCTGGAATAAATTTGGTAATGGTGCATCTGGATGCTGCCTCAAGCACACGGATGACAGATACCTGTGAGAATTCGGATAACGACACTGGTTGACTACTGCTGACTTCATGTATGTCAGTGCTCGATTTGCAGCGCTTAGCAGCCTCAGGACATGACGACACAAGAGGTTTGGAATGCTTCAGTTGAAGCAACTTCTTCTTTCTTGGTGCTGGAGCTGCTGGTGATTGACCGACGGATGATCTTTGTGTAGACAGTGGCGGATGATCGGTACTGACCGTTGTTGCATTCATTTCAGTTCACGATTAATAATCGTGAACTGAAAACTGATGTATTCAACGTAGGAGAAAATGCTTCGTCTTTAAGGGGGAAATATACATCACAACAGCTAATGTATCATGACAATTGTTTACCAATTGTACACACCGTCTCGTGAACCATTTGAACTTGTTGCTCAAGGCCATCCTGATGAGTGCACACCTCCTGCTCTGTAAAAGTTGGTATGTCAACATTGTCAGCCGGGTCAACAACATCCATCTATATAATAATGCAACAGAGAAAATAGTACGTTCAATGGAGAAAACAACACAACACCAACAATGGCACTTACCCTGTTGGTACTTGTAATTAACATAACTCACTGCTAGCATCAGAATATGATAATCGCTCGATCTGATGCTTTTTATAATTTCAATTCTATAATTAAATCCCAAATTGTTTCCATATACAGTAAAGTATACAAAAGTTAGTCTCGCTAATATGGTCACCTCACTATTCAGGTCACTTGTCCAGTCCTTAGAGTGACCTTAATAGTGAGGTTCCACTGTATGTATGTATATATATATATACATACAGTGTATATATATATATATGTATATATATATATTTCTATATAATGACCTCCATAGGCAGACGTGGGTGTCTGTTAAACATCAGAAAGAAAGGTGTGAACTTTGTAGAAGTCTGTCTCTGCGTACGCAGACTAAATGCCACCTCCTCAAGATAGTCATCCCAGTCTGTCTGGTGTTCATCTGCCAACATGCTCAGTCTGGTCTTGAGTGTCTGATTGGTTCTGCAACATATTTCATTTGATATGTGGTCAAGAATATTTCAAGTACATAATTTTATTAGCTTGTTGTCTGCTTTTGGTAGTTAAAGAAAATATGATAAACTGACAATTTCACAATTTGTATATCATTATTATGTGCAATATTGTAATGTAATAATGCTTCTAAATGGACCACATAACAATTCTATCATCATACATTTGTTAACATGTATGTCACAAATTAATTTTTATGAGTTTCAGTAAAAATGAGACCATGCATAACAATTTTCAGTTTTACACATTTTTAGTAGTAAAATTGTGATTACTAATTTTAATGGGCAATATACAGTCTATGACCATATATTGTAATGGTTGAACAACATTATTTTAACTTTACATCTGATGTACTGATAGTACCTTTCCTCCAAACCGTTAGTCTGTGGGTGATATGCAGCTGTAATCATACGTTTAATGTCAAACCTCTTCGCCAAATCAGTGTTCAACTGATTGACAAATTCTCGACCTCGGTCTGAGAGCAGTTTCGTGGGTGCACCATATCTGTAAAACAACTTAGCCGCATAAGAAGTTTTGGTATATAAAAACAGTATGATTTTTTACTTAACAAAAATAAAAGAGGAAACATATATGGTGGAATTAGTGCTAGTTAGCCATTGATTTCGTGGAAGTGTATTACTGGCTAAAGTATGCCCTTTGTGTAATATGGATTGAAACAATGAGTGACAATTATTTTTTTGAGCATGCCACTTATATAACCTAAACACTCCAAGGCAACAGGCAAAGCATTATTATAATGTCACATGTTCCATACAACCTAAGGAACACCTTGTTGTTAGATGTGACATTTTAATGATGTGTTACTTTTTCAATGTAGTTGTTTATTCCAGTTAATCTAGCTTTACTTGTATATTAAAAATAATTATTACTTCCACAAGTTACACTTGCCTGGGAAGCAATATGATTTTGCTGAAATAAAACTGAACATTCAATAAACTACATGCATGTAGATGTAACTCTTCAGCCCACGTGCCACACACAGACCCGACTTCTGTCTTAGTGGAAACAGTTCCACATAATTATTTCGTGAAGTAGTCCGTCAGGGTCAGAACATACTTCATTCCAGTCTGGGTCTCTGGTAATGGGCCTACAGACAAAATAACCCAAGTTAAAAGTAATACTGACAGCAATTCAACTATTAATTTTGCACTAGCTTACACCCATGCATGGCGCAACAAACCAAGGCTTACACCCATGTATGGCGCAACAAACCAAGGCTTACACCCATGCATGGTGCAACAAACGGCTTACAACCATGCATGGTGCAACAAACCAAGGCTTACACCCACGCATGGTGTAACAAACCGCGGACAGCAGTTAGCACCATTGCAATACTTTGATTTTAAATTCATCCACAGTGGCGCCATCTGGAGAATTGCTAAGGTTCCCTGTACAGTTTACATGTTTCTCTGATGAGTGGAACAGCAAATTTATAATTAAATAACTCCCTCTGTGTTTTTAATACATCGCTAATCAGTAGTTCAGATAGCATTGTTCCAAGGAAGCGAATGAACACAGAAATGTGTGACTGGGGCCTTAGCCCCTGGGAGGAGATATCTTTACATAGCCCCAACTTTAGAATATTAATTTACAGATTATGTATCCAAGTTTAGCCATATCAACTATATGTACATTTTTGTATACGTAAAAAACATTTTGGTAAACTATCTACCTATAAGGTCCATCCCAACCATATGCATTGGTTCAACAATCTTTATTGGTGTTAGTTTTGGAGCCACAGTCTTGAGCTTCTCATACCGTTGACATGCATCGCATCTGGCAATCTAAAATATGAGAAATAACAAAGTAAATACAACAAGCTTATGCGAGAAT
Organism: Escarpia spicata; assembly: GCA_963995525.1. Taxonomy (NCBI): domain Eukaryota; kingdom Metazoa; phylum Annelida; class Polychaeta; order Sabellida; family Siboglinidae; genus Escarpia; species Escarpia spicata. The sequence continues at coordinate 24,054,734 of OZ023208.1, forward strand.
AAATAATTTTTGTAGCTAAAAGCTATAACAATTCAAATTCATTACAATGATTATTTAAAATCAATTTCTTACAAATATAGTGTATCTAAATGTTTGATTGTTAATTTATGGCTTGAGTGCTGAAATTCAATGCAAAACACACAATAGGTAAAACTGATTATATATAAACAATATCAGACATCTAGTTTGTTAAACATGCAACATTAAAACAACCAGTTTGCTTCATAAATGGATTACAATATATGAAGTAGTACTGCCAATGTGAAGGCCACTTACGTATCTCTTGTCATCATCTTTCAAACCCTTCCAGTAGAAGCGCTGGGTGATCTTATCTACTGTGGCATTGATGCCACTGTGACCAACATGCAGTGTCCAGTGCATCTGCCACAGGATTCTTCTCCTTTCATCCACATCAGTGATGATGAGCTGACGTATGTTGGTATGGGGTGGTTTGTACACCAATGCTCCAGTATCTAGAAATATTTATTAAGTCACATAAGCATTATTTGTAAATGTCGGTACTTATAGCAAGACTACTATTATTTTACAGTTGTAACGTTATTTAAGAAAGTAAATTAACTAGACCATTGTTTACCTCTTAGTTGAAGCATCATCCAATTCAATGCTCAAGATACTTGTTTCTAGCATAACAATTGAGCAGGGTTGGCATGTTTTTGTCCTCATGGAAGAAACCATGCGGCAGAAATACTTTCTACCTGTGCTATCAATATCAACATTTCTATTTCCTTCTTACACCATTACAGTGTCATCTTGTGGAGCCAGCCCCAACAAGTTATTAAGACACAGACAGCTAGCAAATGTGTCTTATCAGCTCACCCAACCACTGAAACACTAGCAAGCTCTAGCAGAAATACCTTTCTGCTCAGCAGAAAACTAACCCTGCAATTTAGTTATATGATTTTGAAACTTAGATTTATTTACTTAAATTCCAGAACAGCTCTTGTCATATACACTTTACATTAACACTTGTAGACATTTCCTATCTTATCTAAGTTTTGGTGGATTGAAGATCATTTTATAATCTAAGTCAATGGTTATGTATACACTGTACATTCATTTTTAGGGAAAGTGCCCTTGCAGGATCTTGCCCAATGCCTTTATTAAAAAAATTTGCCCAACATAAGTTTATTAAAGTACCCTAAAAATAAGCCATTATTTTAATATAAGGGATTTGACTCATTATGTTGTCATTTCCATGACAAATATTTATTAATGTAATCAATTATAATGCATCATTTCCACAGCACCAGAAATAATTAGTCAAAGTCAATTAATTAAATGTTGAAAATAATAACTGTTTGATGAACATTTCCAATTCAACATCAATATAATTACAAGAGGAGATGCAATGTTTCGGTCAATAAGCCCATGCCAGGAACTAAAACCAAGACATTAGCATCTACTATCAATTACAAACATTTTTTTTTTTATAAAGTTAATCAATTACTCCAAAAGGCAAGCTGATTCTCTTTGAAAGACTTTATGGTAACCTCTCTCTTGACCTAGGCCTTGCCCGGTGTGGTCAAACAGCATTAGTGACTGATGTCAGAAATAATTTAGAAACAAATTAACAAGAGTTCTGAGCACTAATTCCAACAGACAGTGAAATCTAAGTTAGTAAAATCAAAACATTTTGAGTGAGAGAAACGTCATGTGAAATAGTAACTAAATCCTTACAAAAATCACTTTACCAATACGATAATAGCGTTTTATATCCATACCTGCGGACAAAATTTAAATGTTTGATAGTAAAGATTTAATAAATTTGAGTTAACCGAATGAAAGAAATATGAGCGTGCAAAGAAATCGCGTCGACTTGGACTTAGAGAAGTAGACTTATTCAAATTATTTTATACCATCTGAGATACAAAGACAGCCAGGGTTGAGGAAAAAGAGTCGACTTGAATTAAAATTGACTTAACCGAGTTTGAGTTATGTGGAATGCACCGTACTTCCTTTCTTTATTAAAAAATCATCAGCACATTTATTTTTCATGATTACAAAACACAATTCTCAACAAACGAGTTCTTTTATTTTGCAGATGCAGCATGTGTCCAGAAAGTGACGATCAAACAATGTGTCTTTGTGCAGTCCGTTTTTGTTGCATTGGAGGAGTCGGTTGTTTTTTGTTGTTCAGACATTGTACAACAGTGTTTCAACTTCATGTACTGATCATCCTCTAAAACGTAGAACATGATATAAGTATAATAAACAAACAAAACATAAAATCGTACATTCCATACATAATATCTGCCACCTTTATCATATCTCCTGGCGTTATACAAACCCTTAGAAGGGCATAAAGAACCAGTAGACAGTAGAGTGGTGGTTAATAATTATGCCATAAATCAATACTTTTGTAGTGGAAGAGACAATTTAGGTTTGTTGCTAAATTGGGTCTAACAATTTTTATTATTTAATTATCAAAAAGGGTAAACCGTCATTTGGGATATAGTTTGCCAGTTTCTTGATGCCCTAACGTTGTTCTGTTCAAATTAAACATAACACTGAAAATTACATAGGAAAAACAGTTAACCATTTCAGACATTAGGTCATTGAGTCAATTAATCGAAGCTAAACTTCATAATATATTGTTGTTATCAATCTTACTTTAAATTAGACCCACGTACGTGGTTACTGTGGGATATTCCTCTGTAGAGGTCATCACACAATTGTGAAGAAGATAATATATGAGCATTAAATTACCTTGTACAGAGGTCACCACGCTATTGTGAAGAATAAGAAGTAACAAACAGTTGTTTCATAACAATGAACAAAGCATACCTTTTTCGGGAAAGAAATACATTTCATAGAGTTTGCAGCAAAGGAGTTGGCCTGGACTTCTGAGTCAATGTTTCGTCGACTAAGTGTACCGCATTTTTGTCAGCTCAACAGGAGATAAAACAAATCAAATAATTTAACAAAACATTTACTAATACAGTGTCTGATTTGTATAACAACCCTGTGACACGTCCTTACACAGTAGATAGTATACACGATTTTGGGCAGTAGGCATCTCTTGAGAGACTTTCTGTTTTGGTCTATTTAGTGACTCTAAGTAGGCCTACTTCACTCAAAACAACTTTTCTAAGAGTTTGTTTGCACGACGTTCAAATAATTTGAGAATAGAGAGCTGAATATAGATATATTGTGAAGGTATGTACTGCTTTTGTTGACACGATAAAATCACTAGGCAGTACGAATTTGATTCTCACCAGCATAATCATACGCGGAGAAGCTGTGCGAATAGCGTCGTCCTTTCGGGAAACGTGTTGTTGTATTTAATGAGAAACAAATTAAGACTAAGTTTACTTGTACTGCATCAGTTGATTACTAGTTAGGACTATGACTCTAAGGATCGCTAACATTTTACCCACCGTCTATTTCGTATTTATTGACTGCTTTGTGTATCGCATTCCTGATGCGTTTGTCGGCTCCCGCCAGTCCTGCTCCGAGTCCTGGTCAAATAATGCTTCAAGCATGTCATATACATCACGTATCTGTTGTCTCTGTCCTCCATACTCACCATGCCTCCTTAAAAACACGCAGAACTAAATAAATCGACGTACAACTACTATTTCACATAAACTATACGACCGCGGATAATTCTGGCACGGCTATGAAAAACGTTACGTAACATCTCATCAAAGTGCCTACTGCGGCTGCGCGCGCATGCGCAGTATGCGTTTTGAGGAATCCTGGCACGGCTGAATCGGGCCCCGGGACACCGGCTTAAGCAACGTCGAAATGTTCATTGGATGACGTCATTGTACACGATCGATGAAAACTTTGTGCAGCACGTCAAAAAGAGTTCGCTCAGTGTTGCACCATTGTCGAGAGCACGGCATCACACTGAATCCCGACAAGTTCAATTTCACGGAGAATGAGGCGAATTACGCTGGCTTCAAGATCAACGCAGAAGGCGTCAGCACAGATCCGGAAAAGTTCAAAGCAATCGCCGAATTTATTACACCAACCTGCTTGACAGAACTACGATCTTTTTGGGCCTTATCAACCAGTTTGGTGACTTCACGACAGCGGTCAGCACAACTGCTGATCCATTGTGTGAGCCACTGAAGTGCAAGAACCAGTTCCGGTGGACTGAAATGCACACCAAAGCTTTTCAAGCCACCAAGAAAGAGTTGGTATCTGCAACTACACTGGCACACTTTGCTCCATCAAAACCAACGGCGCCACACACAAATGCATCGCGACGCAAAGGTCTGGGGTATACTCTTTTGCAACAATACGCATACAATTGGCGACTGATTCAATGCGGATCACGTTTTCTTACAGACACGAACATTCGCTATGCAAGACGAAAACTACAAAGCACCCATTGCCAACGTCCAGAATGGCTTCCCGCCTTCAAGAGACAAAGACGAACGCTAGTGTCATACCATTCTGAAACATCCGAAATGAGCTGTCAGTAGACGACAAGATAGTCCTGTATGGACCTAGTATATCGTGCCCAAGTCAGCTCGACGTGAAGTCTTAAGGCGCCTTCACGACTCGAACCAAGGGACCGATAGAACAAAACGCAGGGCGAGGCAAAGCGTGTACTGGCCTGGCATTAGTAACGATATCGCTACGACAGTGGCAAGTGGCAAGGTGCAATAAATGCCAAGAACTCCGACCTTCTCAGCAACGCGAACTACTGAGATCAGAACCTCTATCAAAGAGGGTGTTTGAGGATGTGTCAGCAGCCTTCTTCCACTAGGCCGTACGAGATCATCTCGTCTACGTAGATCGACTGTCAGGATGGCCCGTAGTCTCCCATTTCCCAAAGGCTAAGATTGCATTCCACCACACCATTTATGAATGTCGACGAGCAGTCGTGGAGCTTGGAGTTCCAGTGCGATTTAGATCTGATGGAGGTCCTCAGTTCGCTTCTCGTGAGTTTAACCAGTTCTTAAAACGTTGGTGTGTTCGTGCCGCACCACCCGCACTACATTACCAGCAAGCTAACGGACATGCTGAAGTTGCGGTGAAAGCAATGAAAAACTCATTGCAACAACAACCGTGAATGGTGATTTGGACGATGGGAATTTCCAGCGAGGATTTCTAGAGTACCACAATACTCCTCGTGCAGGTGGCCTCTCCCCTGCACAAATCCTCTTTGGACACCTACTGCAATCAGCAGTACTCGCACACTGACAATCGTCTGCAAGCAAGTGGATAAACAGGATGTTAGCTGCGGGCAAGCACATGCACGGAACGAAGAGCGTTACAACAGGCAACCTCGTGCTCTACCACAGCTATGAATTGGCGCACTACTATTGCAAAATCCACTTACAAAAAAGTGGGATAAACTAGGCGTGGTCGTCGGAATTGGCCGACATTGCGACTATCATGTGAAACTGCCCACTGGTCGTGTCTACATCAAACAAGACACGGTACAATCGGGAGAGAACATCTTCGTATCGACAATACTGAGGAAGGTAGTATCACTGGCCACGTTGAACGGGACATTCCATCGTCGTCCCACAACGAACTGCGACGTAGCAGACGTCAGCAGGTGCCTCCCAGTAAACTGCGACTCTAAGTCCTCCAATGTTCGTACTTTAAAAAAAGAAGAGGGTATTAGTGTAGTCTCCCCTGAAATAATGGGACCATCCGTCTCTGACGGCAGTCGACGGCGAGGTCGACACCAATTAACTACAACTCGATGGCTCGCGCTATTGTGTAATGATTTCCCATTTCTGGTATATATATATATATATAGTAAACAATGTTTAGTACAGTTGTTGCATCTCATCAAAAATAGATAAGCGAGCGAAAAATGAACAACTGAAAACACGTCCCAAAAATGCTTTTTTGAACGATTGCTTGTACCATATATATCGGCTTTGCTGTGATCAAAGCACATCAATTTCGTTGCAGTTTAAAAGTGGGTGGAGCTTATAACATGAAATCAAGAAATGGTGAAGCGCGCATGTCTGAACGTATGCACATGAGGAAAACAGCGCCTCAATCGGAAGTTTATTGCACTGAGTACCCGCCGACAACATCGTTCGGAACGGTACAGAACACCGAAAACGGCTCGGTTATAAGTCTGTTTATATGTGTTCTATGATTAGTTAACGGGAAATATAAATGACGCTAGAATAAAAAAAGTGCATCCTTTCAAATGATACCAAAATCGTCGGGACAGGACGAGTCATGAGGGTGCTAGTGACCGTAGAATTTCATGTTTTGGGCGTGTTCCGAGTTGTTCATTTTTCACTCGCTTATCTATTTTTGATCTCATTCAGTATAAGCTTGATAAGTTCTGTGAAGTGTCTATATTGTGATTAGCGATAAGTTTGATGTGGAGTAATCGTAAACGTCTTGTGTGAAACACCAGCGCCCCGTCTTGTGTCGAACACCATCGCCACGTCTTGTGTTAAATACCACCGCGCCGTCTTGTGTCAAATTTCATCGCCCCGTCTAGTGTCGAACAGCACCGCCACGTCTTGTGTTAAATACCACCGCGCCGTCTTGGATAAAATTCCATCGCCCCTTCTAGTGTCAAACTCCACCGCCCCGTCTTTTGTCAAACTCCACCGCCCCGTCTTGTATGAAACACCACCGCCCCATTTTATGTCATACACCACTGCTCTGTCTTGTGTCAAACACTACCACACATTCTTGTGTCAAACACCACTGCCTCGTCTTGTGTCAAACATCACTGACCCGTCTTCTGTCGAACACCACCACCCCGTCGTGTGTCAAACACCACCGCTCCGTCTTGTAGCGAACATTATCGCCTCGCCTTGTGTCAAAACACCAACGCCCCGTCTTGTATAAAACACCACTGTCCTATCTTGTGTCAGACACCACCGCTTCGTCTTGTGTGAAACAGTACTGCCTTGTCTTGTGTCAAACACCACTGCCCCGTCTTCTGTCGAACACCACCGCCCCAGCTTTTGTCGAAAACCACCGCCCAGTCGTTTGCCATACACCATCGCCACGTCTTGTGTCAACTTCCACCTCCCCGTCTTGTATACATTTCTACCGCTCCGCCTTGTGCCAAAGTCCACCGCCCGTCTTGTATCAAACCCCACCGTCCCATTTTGTGTCATATACCACTGCCCCATCTTGTATCGAACATCACCGTTCCGCCTTGTGACAAATTCCACCGCCCCGTCGTGTTTAAAATACCACCGCCCCGTCTCCTGTCGAACACCACCGCCCCGTCGTTTGTCAAACACCACCGCCCCGTCGTTTGTCAAACACAACCGCCCAGTATGTGTCAAACACCACCGCCCCGCCTTGTGTCAAATACCACCGCACCATCTTGTAGAAATTTCTACCGCCCCGACTTGTATCAAACACCACCGCCCCGTCTTGTGTCATACACCACTGCCCTGTCTTGTATAGAATTCCGTCTTGTGTCAAACACCACCATACATTTTTGTGTCAAAACATCACCGACCCGCCTTGTGTGAAACAGTACTACCCCGTCTTGTGTTAAACGGGGTTGGGGTCAATTATATTTGTAATTCGTAATTGTGTAATTAATTACAATTACGGTGTAATTGTAATATTTGAATGTATCGTAATTGTAACTGATTGTGTGTGTGTGTGTGTGTGTGTGTCGTAATTGGCCATTGTAATTTCCTTAATTGTTCAATTACTTTCCCATAGTTTCTCCAATTGTGGGCGAAACTCTCAGAACTGTTTTTTTAATTTCGTTATGAAAACCAAGGCTGTAAATCACTTTCCCTCTCATACTCCCAATTTTGTGGGGTGTTATAGTCAGACAGTGACTCTTTCTGGTGAACATTGGCATGTAACAGCTGTCTTCCTGTCCTGGCACAGTCATGTTGCATAAAGCATTTAGTAGTGTATTTCCAAACAATCAGTCACCCATGGACAGACACAGTGCCAACTAATCTTTATTTGCCTTATTAACTTGGCAGCACTATTAAATTGGAAGCACTGACAGAGAGATAGAAACATGGCTTCTCTTCCATTGGGGAGGGCATACAGAGCTGATCCATTGAAGCACTAGCTCTAGCAGTAGCAGGATTCAACAGCCGAGTGTCAAGTAGGAGGCCAAGAACAAACGATAGGCCTGTTGTCCAGTGCTACACAAGCTAGCTGTACTAATTATAATTTAGTTAAATAAGGCTGTGCACTAACACTATTCTTTCACTGTAGAATTATGTTCTAATAAGCCTGAGGGCAGCAAGGTGATGAGAAGCCAATTGTGTGGTAATGATATAAATGAGGGGTGATCTGAGATATATCATTAGTTCTGTTTTACACATGCAAGCAATATTATCAAAATACGATCAAGATGCCGCCACCAGTCTTTGCGCACTATCACAAAGTATCATCATGCGATTGTATGTGACATGTAAGTTTGAATAAAGAGCCTCAATGGAACTTTGCTTTGTGATCTGTTTATATTATTTTGAGCGAAACAAAAATCCATCGTAATTGACAATTATAATTGAATATATTTGGGGACGGTAATATGTAACTGAAAATTATCCTGTCATGTAATTGAACCCAACCCTGGTGTTAAACAACATCGCCCAGTATTGTGTAACGTGAGTAAGTTAGTTCGCGATTATAATGCCCCGATGACTTCGTTACAGAGTTTTGCTTAGCAGGTTAAATGCCTTCGGTTGTTCATCATCATCCGAACAGCGATATCATGTGTCCGTCGTTAGCGTGCAAGTTGGGCCCAATATATCCCGATTTCGTCGCCGAGTGTACGCTGTAAATAGCACCAGTCCACGCGCTCCGACACACCGTCTACAGTACGTGTGGGAAAATGTGCGACTTCCAGTGCGAACGCGCTGTTGCCGACCACCAAAGCACAGCGTCAGAAACACACAATCTGCGGGTCTGCTCAGGAATTTGTTGTCCGTAGTATCGAATGCGCTCTGGAATGTCAGCATCAGCATAACAATAGCGCGACGGTGTACTACCGACTGTATGGGAACAGGATGTCCATTGAGGGCGGCTGCTACGGTTGTGCAGTGTCGGGCACCCATCACGACAGAGAAGAAAGATGATCATAGTAAATGAGTGACAACAAAATGACTAGTTGAAGTATGGAGTAATCTAGAAACATGGACAATAATGAGTAATGAATGTGGAGAAAATGCAAATATTGTGCGCTAGAAAACAGATAGCTCTAGGTGAATCGATCATCAGGTTAGAGGATGGAAATCAAGCATGACGATGCTTCGTGTACACTGACGGCGTGTTATGAGTGGGTAGTCGCACGGAAGAGGATAAAACAGGGTACAAATGCAGAGGATGAAGATGAGAGTTACTTCATAAAGGAAGACTAACACAAGAAAAGCTACAACTGTACTAGAAACACCAGGTCAAGTATTTGGTGTAATGCTCGTTTATATAGTAAAGATACCTCGGTGAACTCGAAAGTTCAGGACAGGAACGACTTTACCACTGGTAAATTTATGCAACTGGGTCAAGTAGGCGTTACGAAGTCGTAGGCACGATATACGGGGATTGCAATGTGGCAAAAGAAATTAGGTTTCGTGTTTCTGGCGAACGTCTTAAGAGATGACACGACCAAATATGTAGGCACGCTTATAAATACAGAACATTGTGAACGCTTTCTCTCAACTCAGCCGTTAAGTCAGACCCCAGAAACATTGGAACAGGGTTAGCTCACGACAGGACTGTTTCGGCAATATAACTTGCTAATAAGTGACAATAGAAACGGATGGTTTCAATAAAATTACAACAACGTAATGTTAACATCGAATGCAAAACTCTATTCGCTTATCATCTAATCATTGTACAACAACATGACACAATTACATGGGATATGACTAAAACAAAGCACTAGTACAAAAATAATGTTAGATTACGTGTCACATTTTCGTAAAATAGAATGAAACAACAGTAACTACATGCTTAAACAATGAATCCACATATCAACTTAAACATAGCAGCATGGTAAGCATAAAACATGCACCGCATTGCAGGACATAACTGGCTAATTTCAAGAACGGTTTCAACTGTGTAAGGTAACTATATTAACTAGATATGACATATACTTAGAGGTGTCATTAATAGCAAAAAGCCTGTGTCCAAGGCTTGGCCATTAATACATTCACGTATTGTCGACGGTAAATGCAACTCGGTCACAACACAAATAGTTCAATGGCTTAGTGACACAGTCAGAGAGATCAGAGTCGAAGGAAAGTATCGCCTTCGCTGATGATAGCCAATCGCATCCCAGTTGATTGTACAGAAACTTAGAATATAACGCACCGACGACGTTCATCACTAGGCACACTGGTACATTGTCTGCATCCAGGGTCGCAGATTGCGTCTCAATAAAATTCCGCTTGAAGCGTAAATCTATTACGGCGCTTGTGAAGCGAGCGCTCTTTCTGAACCCAACACAGGATCCGAACCGAACTTACGAAACACAACCAACGAAGATAAAAGGCGCATTGCTTAACCTTACTAGCTGCCAACAGGAGTGTGAGCCGAGTGGCAAGATGAGAACTTGCAGACGGACGTCGACATCAGGGGACTGGCGACGTTGCAGTGGAGCCGGCATTTTGCGTCGCTTTAGGGCAGTTCTTCAGGTGAGTCTTATAGTGCGTGCGCGACGTGAACCCGCGACTGCACTCGCACTTGTACGGTCTGTAGTCGGTGTGCAGCAGCCGATGCACTTTCAGTCCGGACTGACTGCGGAACGACTTGGAGCAGGTCGGACAACTCCACTTGCGCCCGCCGTGATCCCCGGACGCCCCCGACCCTTCCTCCAACTCCTCCTCCAATGACTGATGTTGCAGCGACGTCATCTTCACATTAGCTGCTATCTTCGAGTTGCGTGTCGCTCTCTTTGGCTTCGCGCTGCCTGCGCTCGACTCGGACTGGTCTTGAGACGCAGATGCGTCCGACAACTGGGCATCAGAACTTACACTTGATGGCGCCGCGTCGGGCGTCGGGGGTTGTTGATAGCTTGTGTTGTCTGACATGTTGCCCTCCGACGGCTGGAACTGAGCACTGTCCGCCGCACCCTGGTCGACATCGGCACTGTCGCTGTTGGTCAACGCCACGTGTCCGACGATGTTGCCGTTAGTGCTGTCGCGGACCAGCGCCACACTGCACTCTCTCAGTTCTGGCATCGACGTCGGTGTGGTGACCGTCGAGGTGCTCGTGTCCTGCTCGATGCTCGCTATGCCGGTCGTAGCCACGCCACCACCGGCGCCCATAGAGTCGCCGCTGTTCCGCCGGACCAGTATCTTGGTACCGTCCGACGCCTCTTGCAGCGACACCACGTCGGTAATCTGCAGCTGTGGCATCACAAAGAACTGACCGTTCTGGTTCTGTACATTACCAGCGATCGTACTAGTACTTAGGTTTGTGAGCACGGGTGGAGAGGTAACCTCGTTGCTCGTATTCACAGTCTCCACCTGCAGCTGCTCTGTCGATATCATTGTCACTGTTGGTTGGCTAGAGTTGTTGGCAGAGACACCTTGTGTACTTAGTGGCTGGATCGTGCTCGCAAACTGCACCTGTTCCACTGCAAACGATACGTTGGCTTGACCGGGGACACCGTTTTCGGTTGCTGTGGTGACCACTTGTTCGAACTGAAGATTTCCCGACACATTTTGATTACCCGGGTCCACCGTCTGCAGTGCGTTTTGGAATGTAGTCGGCCCTGTTGAGTACGTGACGCCAGCTTGATTGGAGACACTCGTTTCAGAAGAGACTCCTGCATGTTGATACTGAGCACCTGTCGACACACTCTGACTGCCGTTGGTCACGGGTTGCACTGTACTCCTATTAAACTGTTGCTGCACTTGCTGCTGTTGTAATTGTTGCTGCTGTTGCAACTGTTGTTGTTGCTGCTGCTGTAACTGGTGTTGTTGTTGCTGCTGTTGCAGTTGTTGCTGCTGTTGCAACTGTTGCTGCTGCAGCTGGTGTTGCTGCATCTGTTGTTGCTGTTGGTGTTGCTGTACAGCTGCATACGTCCTGTTGGCTTGACCAGGCGCCTGGTGGTTGTAAACACTCCCAGGGACAGCCCGGTTGCCTGAATTGACATTCTGTAGAGCGTTTCTGAAAGTCGGCTGGCCTGTCTGAAGCGGCGCACCCTGATTCATTGTACTGTTGGGCTGGCCTAGGTTCCTCATCCGCATCTGCTGAACGGCACCGGCCCCGCTAGGACGGATGCCTCCAAACGTCACCCGTCTGTTAGTGTTGCGTGGTCTCATTTGATTGCCGGGACTAACTGCGTCTACAAACTGTGGCATGTTCCTATTCTGCTGCATTCCGGGAGGATGTAGTAATCGCCTCGGCGTGAGAGTCGTGTTGGTCACGGGTATTCCGCGGTGACTCGGGCTAACAGAGAACTGATTCGACTCCCTCCTCGACATCGGCGTCCTGTTTCCACGAGCGCCGTGGTCGTCATCGTCCGCTATCTCGATACAGTCGACATCGACGTCGATGCTCTCCTGTCTGCGACCGCTCGAGCCACTGTCACCGTGACTCTTCTTCCTGGCCTCGCCGTCCCTACCATCGGCGGTACGTTTCCTCGCCTGCGACACGATGATCGGGCTGTCGTCTCTCCTGCTGTTCTTGTCTTTCTTCCGCGACACCTGTATGTCATACTTGAGCAGTTCTTCGATGCCAAGCACCACTGTCTCGTTCTCGTCGGCACATATAACGAATGTAGCCTTTATGAGTACCTGTCTCTCGTAGTTGATGTATTCGCTGCACACGTTTAGGACACTCCTCTGCAGTGCCAAGTTTAGCTGTCGATAGGCCGACTTGTCTCCAGAACCACCCTCTTCTGTATTTCGTTGCATCTCAATCTGGCAAAGAATCAACACAGACATCATGATATCAGTTGCACAACGCATTCAGTGCTGGTTCCGGTTACACATAATAAAAGCAATAACTTTTCATTTTGTAATCTTCATTGCAATGACACTGTAAATGGTCAAATCAATTACAATGACACCAATAAGTTTCCAATTAGACTAGTTATTGTTTTCACGTGTAACATGGCAACATTTCGTGTCTGGCATGGCTGCTCGCTTGTCTGGCCTGTATTAACAACTGGGTTTAGAGCTAGAGACATAACTATTGGGGCATGCCAGCGACAAGGTGTTATACAGAACACATTCTGAAGAAAACAGTCTTGTGAAACCTATCTTGTGGTGTTTTTGTTGCACGAGAGGAGTATTTTATTAGTTTCACATTTTATACTATTCTAGCATTTGTTTTACTATAAACTGGTGTTACTGTGGTTGGAGGCCCAGGCGTGAGTGGACCAAGAAAGCCACCGGCTCTATTTTGTACAAATTCATGCTCTGATGCCACGTCTTGCGCTACTTCAAGGTAGTTACATAATGGCTTGAGGGAGAGGGGCTAGAGTATCAGGGGTGGTGCCTAGTATAATCTACAAATGCATAATATGGGACCAAACAAAAGTGTATTAATTACATAGCATGCAGACATAGGAACAAACAGTCGCTGCAGTAGGTTAATAAATTCTGAAGGAGCATTTTCTAAATAACCACCCTTTATGTAAAGGTACTTTGGCTGTATAAAACAGGACTGTCTCTACATATGGCTGTCAACATCACACTTTATTACTAGATCAAGCGGCCTTGCAAAAACCATTCAGCAAGGCACTGTGCAGGAAGAAAGAGAGGAAGAGGTGGGAAGACAACATCCAGGAGTGGACTGGCTTGACCCTCGGCACCTCCCAGAGAGCCGCAGAAAATCAAAAGAGAAGGCGGGAGCTGTCAAGTCATCAAAGGTGCCCCAATGACCACCTGGTTATGGGACAGTGAGTGAGTGTCTACTATGCATATTATATATACAGACCTATTGCTTGACAGTTGTGTTAACGGATCTGGACTGACCAGCTACATAGTTTGTATAAAATTATTATGGGGGACACAATTAATTTTATTCTTGAGTTTGACCAGCACAGGAAAACAATTTATTTTCCACAACAAATGTTGGAAAAACTGTTACCAGACAAATTGCTTAACCAAAAGTTTAAAACCATGTGTCATAGACATATCAGCAGTCATTCATCCATCTATACTGACAACAAGACTTATGCCCTACTGCACAGGACTGGGTCCAATTACGTAATTCTATTTGTAATTGATTACAGACAAATGCTGTAATTATAATTGATTCTGGTTTTGAAAATATAATGTAATTGTAACTGATTATTTTGTGTAACTGAAACAATTAAATCAATTACAATCAATTATAGTTTTCTGATGATCTGGCAACTGAACAAGATAAAGGGGGACAGACCGACACAATCCTTCTAGACTTTGCCAAGGCCTTCGATAAAATCCCACACCAGAGCCTCCTCAAAAAGCTTGACCACTATAGCGTCCAAGGCCATACACTAAAATGGATCAAGGAATTCCTTTCTGGCAGGACACAGAAAGTAGTTGTTGAAGGAATAAAATCATTGATAGGTCACGTTATCTCTGGAGTACCCCAGGGATCTGTCCTGGGCCTGATATACATAAATGACATTGGTGACAATATCCAAAACAAAATCAGACTCTATGCAGATGATACTATCCTGTAGTCTCCCATAAAAGTACCAATGACAACAACACCTGAACGCTCTGGAGTTATGGGAAGACAAATGCCAAGTGATGAGTCACAAAAAAATCAAACTGATTAAGTCCAACTACTTCCTACATGGTCAGACAATCAAACAAGAAACCTGCATAAAGTACCTCGGAGTACAGGCCACCACAGCAAAGGCTAATAAGACAAGCGCCTTCATCTATAGAAACCTCAAAGGATGCCCAGCCAACATTCAGTCACATTGCTTCAAATGTCTAGCCCGTCGATTACTGGAATATGCCTCAGTAGTCTGGAACCCCGACCAGATGAAGCTTAAGTCTGACATTGAGACGGTCCAGAGGAGAGCCGCCAAGCGGATCCTTCACAAATTTAGAACAACGACAAGCACCTCTGATCATGTTGCCGGACGTGAGCTTCCAAAACTTGAAACCAGAAGAAAAGTCGACAAGGTCTGTATAATGTGCAAAGTCATAAATGGAATTGTCGACATCACACTTTCCACTGAAATACATCAGCCAAGTTTGCATACAACCAGACGACATAATTACAAACTGACGATTCCATACTCCAAGACTTAAACATACCTCCACTCATTTTCCCCCTCAGCTGCATGTCTCTGGAACACCATCCCACCAGATACCACTTCACTGGTAGCTTTCACGCAGCAACTGGGAGGCTGGGCAGCAAACTAATCCCACAGTCCACGCCACATAATATGTAAGGACAGTGATGTGTATTAAAGGGAATAAAAACACCTATTCCTTGAATTCTTGTTATATTACATCCTGCTATCTATGTCCACGTCCACCAAGCCAAAAAAATTCAATGAATTAGAAATTCCACATTTTATGCTGTGCATCCGGACATTTTCGAATATGCATATTTTTTGCGCGCTTTTCGGGATGCCGAGATGTGACGTCACTTGACTCAAACTCGCATCAGGCCGACCCTTTCCATACATTCAGAACATGTTTACAAGTATAGCTTTTGGGTCGAAAAGAGCGTCAGCATTAGTTATTGTGCAATATTCCGACGTAATACAAACAATAGTCTTCATAGAGGAACAAGCAGTTATCTTACGGTTCCACATGAATCGAATTTTATTCAAAACAACGAATGCGAATGGGCCTATAAGTCGACAAGGTTTCGCCGAGCTTGGGCTCGTTTTCCGAATAATTATATCGAATGCAACCAACGGGAGATAATCTACACCAATAAACATACATACCAAACATATATGGTATCCAGCTACAAAAAGTAACGTGTATAATCTCATAATATCACTAGAATATCGATATATGAAGGAGTTGTACAATTTATCATAACAAGTTAAATCAATCAGAGAGTTTCCGCTGGTGCCGCTAGCTCAGTGGGTAGGCGCGTTGGTTTCTTGTAATTTATTTTTAGGTTTGTATTATGTCGGAATATTGCATAATAACTCATTCTGACGCTCGTTTCGACATAAAAGCTATCCTTGTAAACATGCTCTGAATGCATGGAAAGGGTCGGCCTGATGCGAGTTTCAGTCATAAGTGACATCACATCTCGGCATCCCGAAAAGCGCGCAAAAAAAATGCATATTCGAAAATGTCCGGATGCACAGCATAAAATTCGAATTTATGCTACAAATGTATTTGGCTGTATTTGTTTAATGTTGTCAAATGTTACATACAATGTTAAACTTTGTGTACACATGGAAAAACGATTTTAGCTAATGCCTTATTTTTATTTCCTTTAACCACACTTTTATTCACTATTTACATGGTTTTAATTATATTTTGAAAAGCCAGCATCGCGTCACGCGTGCACACAAAAAAACCTGTGGGACATTACCCGGAAGTCGGGGATACCATTTTATTCAGAAGACATCACACGCTTTTTCTAAGAAAACTATTAAGAAACAGCTATACCACAGACTGTTTTCAATCTACAAAATACTGAATGCCTAAGATGTGATCCCAATGTGTCACTCACCTAACAGTGCTAATTAACAAAGAAGCCACGTAGCTGGCAGTGTCCAAGACTACTTTTGTCTCAGAGGTTGGATTAGCACCTGTCACCATCCAATGGTCAATATCCCCTTTATTCTTTGGCCAACCTGCAAGATGCTACTGCAAGGCTAACTACACTGGTCTAGAGGCTTCCCCAGAAGAAGATTGTAGCAGTTCTTAGCAGTAGCAGTTAGAACTGTCTCTGAGAGCAACAAAGGCATTTTATTATGGATTTCCTAGCTTGTTTAAATACTTGCACGGTGGTTATTAACTAGGTTTCTGACTGGGAAAGTATGCCCCTTGAAGTGAAGCCTTTGTGGCATCAATGTTATCAACATGCAAACACTTTTTATTTTGTTATATAAAATTATCTTTGCACCCGACTTATTTTCTTCAATTCCAATTTAATATTTTTGTATTGTTATCAATTCAATTCAGATTGAGACCATTTGTTTTTCAATTAATTATACTTCATGATTGACCCTTTCTACCCTATATTCACACGCATGCCATAACATTGATACACATTTTGGTAGGTCCCATTCATGCATCTGCAATTGTGATTGATAGTGGCGTAATTGTAATTTATCTGAAAATTTTTGAAGTGTAATTGAAATAACAAATTAAAAGTAACTGTAATTGATTTTGTGTAATTAGACCCACCCCTGCTGCTGCGTGACTAACATTTTCAAGCAGTACTTCTTCCTCACTGGTATCCACGAGTGTAGGACAATTGCCCAGTGGTCAAATAAAAAAGTGGACACTTGATCAGTGACAAAAAATTCCATAAATAAGTCCTTTTTTATAACAGTATATTTGTTTTATAAAATTATATTATAACAAAACAACAAGAACTTCATAATGCAACACTTTATTTATATAAAAAAAATATGCACAGATTCATAATTTCATACCAATGTCAATCAATGCATTCATTCAAATGGTCATAGTTCATGTTCTTACGTTCGTGCAAGTCTAATGCTGTGGGCTGACTATGGAAGCCACAGCAATTTATTTTAGTTGCTTTTAAACAGCTCATGCTAACTTGGAGTAGGTCAGAGATCCACTGCAGCCATGTGATGTGCATTCTGATTGTAATGTCCTATCCATGGCAACCCCAATTGCATTGTGTCTGGCTTCAGAAGCCTTATACAATTAAAAGCTGGGGCAAACTGTTTTATGTCAATTATCTAACAAAGAATTTAATCCTAAACTATTTCAATTATCTAACAAAGAATTTGTTTAACAAAAAATGTAATCCTAAATGAAGGAATATAATAATATATAAAACAATGTCAATGTCAAATTTATTTATTACATTTATGGAATTTTTTCACTGAGCAAGTATCCACTTTTTCATTTGACCACTGGGCAACTGTCCACTGGGCAACTGTTCATAACCCGGTATCCACCTATGGAACCAGCTGCCTGACTGCATAATTACCTACCTAAGCCTAGACACATTCAAGGGATGGTTGGCCACTCTGGACATTTAGCCAGGAACTTTGCACTTTTATCTCATTTATTAGCCAGCACTATAGATGCTGCACTGTTTTTATCCGGATAATTATTTTAACCTGTGCCACATCCATATTGTATATAATTATAATCACCAAGTTCATCTACATTAGGAAGGACTACCAGGGAAAATGTTACTATCATGATAGCCGTTATTACTACTGCAACACTATCAAGATAGTGTTTTATTTGATGTGAGTTCAGCTACATATATCGCATCTATGCAGTCAAAATTGACTGGTGGCATCGCCGAATAGAGTTTGAGTTAGGTGCTTCACAATGGCGATTGATAGTAATGACATTGACTATCGTGATACATTGATAGTTCGATGTATTGTTACACCTCTAATCCATACTGTATACTTTTTAATTGAATTTTATTCAACAAACATACATACAATTTGAACTCATGCATAACATAACAAATGAAACCTACACACAATCTAGATGCTATGAATAGACAAACTCTATACAATCATGAAAACAATTTACAGGTGTGTTGAAAGGAAATGCAAGAAGTTAAAATATTTTGATTTGCATTCCCTATTAATAATCTAATTTCTTATACTACATAAACACAATTGACTAGAATTACAGTGTTACAACCTCTACATACAAGTTGCTATGTACATTGCATACATAATTATACTTCACCCAGTACTTAGTACATATGTAATAACTAGACTGATTATATTATTGTTTTTAAACTGGTAAACTGGCATGTCTGTAGGTTTGGTTGTAATTGATTACACAAGTTAGGGCCCTTAATACTAATTATCACAACAGTGCGACAATGCTCCAGACTGATACTATTCGCATATAATTATTACAGAAGAACCTGTTGGTGAATAGCCATGCACTTCAATAATGCACATTCTGCAGTTTACCAACATTAGTCGGAACTGTCAACAACAGTACTTTAACTTCACGTAAATTGACCACTTCGATCATCAGCGAAGAGTATGCCAATATCTTAACTTTTATGTATAAATACAGGGAGCATGTCATCTACTCACATCATAAACCAACTACACGGTTTTTAAATGCCCAAGTCAGTGACAAGTCAAGTTGACGTCTCCCGTTACGACTTACGTAAATGGGGAAACCCCAACATAACTGGCGTTTTGATAACCCCATCGGATAACACAATACCAATGTCTAGCTAATGGTCAACACACTGGCATAGTATTATGGATCAGGACTACTACAAACGAATAAATCTTACCAATTTACCCAGGCCTAGGCTCAATTTATCCCGGCCCAGGGTTTCGCGTTCTCAGACAAACTGCAGAGCTTTTCTGCAGCGCGCTCACAGTGTCTGTAGCGTAGCATGTTTCATCGGTAATCCGCCAGGATCACTGGTATCTTTACTAGAGATCAGAGGCTGGATGTGGTACTTTCTCGTACTTCATACTAAATGGCGAGCTTAGTTGGTGTTATATTGTGTCATGCATACAAGAAAAGGCTTCTAAAGGCAATGCGTTCATTCCAGACACAACATATTAGAAAATATATGCATGTGGCTAAAGGCAAACAAACTTTCTCTTAACATTAAAAAACAAAACTCATGGTATTTCAAATCGAACTTCCTAAAATATAAATAGATGGAACAAATATTGAATGTGTACGATTTAAATTTTTTTAGGTATCACCATAAACCAACACCTAAATTTGGACAGCCATATAAACAAAACAGCGAATAAAATAAATAAAATAATTGGAAATTTTAATAAACATAAACATGTATTACCTAAGGATATATTATTTATAATTTATAATTCGCTCATTCTTCCCAAGATTAATAATGGCATATTGGTGTGGGGTTATCAAGCCCATCGCATTTTAAACTTCAAAAGAAAGCAGTGCGAATAGTTACTTCAAGTAAATACAATTCTCACACAGGTCCCATCTTCAAAGAATGTACATTTCTTAAGCTGGATGACATCTATAGACACCAACAGCTCAAATGTTATTACAAATTGATCAACAAGGTTATATCAGAATACTTCAGTCGTATTCTATACACATAACTTTGCAATTCACCAATACAACACACGTGATAAAACAACTTATTTATTCCCAGAGTTAATTATCAATATGCAAAAAAGTACATCAGACACAACATTATACAAACTGTTAACAATACTCCAAACATCATCCTTGATAAAATTTATACACATAGTTTATATGCTTTTTTCCACTTATACAAAAAAATACTTTATTAAGAGTTATGAATCACGTTGTCATAGTTTAACTGTTACATCTGTCATTCTTAAACTAGACATGACTTTGCATTTGTTTTAACTAATTTAAGTATTAGACTATGCTATAATATACTACACTAAACACACTATGTTTACACATATACGTATGCATATATAGTTGATCACGTGATAATCATTATAATTATGTTACATCATTGGGGTGCCTCCCATGATAGCGGCATATAATTGCCTTAATGGGAGCCTCCCTGACCTTACAATGAATTTTATATTGTAGTTTATGTACTTATGATGGTCAAAATAAATACTGTATGTATGTCTGTCTATATTAATTTAAAGCTATGTACCCATCGCAATCGACATGGTACATAGCCGTCATCTTGGTTTAAAAAATGACAGCCATGGTAATCCGTTATCCATATATTTCAGCTTCTGACCAACAAAAAAAGATGTTCTTTGTATCTCAACCAACATTTCCAGGGTCAAGGAATTCATTTCTGTCATATTCAGTATCTAAGGATGACGGCCATATTGAAATTCAAGATGGCCGCCATGGAAATTCATCACCCAAATATATCAGCTCCTAAACAACATATAAACATGTTCTTTATGACTAAACCAACATTTTCAGGGTCACGGAATAAATTTCTGCCATATCCTTCCTTCCCTGCCTTATAAGGATAGTTTGGGTTTGCTGATGACATTGCCGCCCCTTCAGATACCGCCCGGCCAATAAAAAAACGCCTGGTGGAATCAGTCAGCAGATATGTATGCTGATGGTTTCAGAATTACAATTAGTGAAAAGAAGAAAAACATGTCAACAGGTGACACCATCTACGGCACCACCCGCAGATGTTTTAATCAACTAGAATAAAGTGGAAACAGTCGGAAACTTTGCCAACCTTGGCAGTTCCTTCACCTGCCAATTTTTATTATTATGGGAGATTCATCAGCGGTGCAGCACGCATTCCGTGTCGCGCTGTCTCGGATCTTGATATCGGAAGACAGGGAGTGTTTTTTGGAGATTTCTCGCCGGAACTTCAGCGGTTCAGTACGTCTCAACACGTCTCCCGTGGTGTCGTGCTGTCTCAAAGACGGGGGGGGGGGGGGGGTGCTGTTGGAAATATTGAGCGAAAGTCCTGGAATTCCGGGAGATACACCCAAAATCAACGAGACTCCCAGAAATTCCGAACATCCACCAACCTGTTCCTGAAGGTGCTGCGGGCCCATCTACAGGTCGTATTTTGGAAAGCGGCAGACCAGCAAGCCCCACCCGATGAGTCAGCCGATATCGCTCACTTCGGATGAGAGATCCGGGATGGCGTCCCCGCTCCTGCCATTGCTCAAGGTGACCTAGATCCACCACATCTGTGTGGTGTGATTCATTGTGAGGTGAAGATTATTACTGTTAGGCGGTATCTGCAGTTACTGTGATAGCATAAACCTTACGTTTATAGCATAGCATTTGCTCATAGACGGGTTTCAATGCTTATAAACAAACGTGACCTATGCGCGCGCATACTGGCGGCAGAAGTATCGTCTGTGTATGGCTAGGAGCGGCTTGTTAAAAATGGAGGGCTCGGCGAGTAAAAGCAAATTCGCCACAGAAAATTATAATTATCAGGTGAAACTTCGTCTCAATACCGGTGAGTAGCTACCAGATCTATATACGTTACCAGACAATTAGTGGTCGCTGGATTTGGAGCAGTGACCCGCATTAGCGTTCTCCCAGATTCATATTTACCCCATTAACACACCGAGCATATCATATTATACACTTACGAGAACAAGGGAGCGTACACGAGGTTTGACGCATACAACCATGTTATATGTGGTCATGTATAGCGTGTGAAATGTCATTTTATAAATGTACAGAATTTAGACTGATAACGCACATAGCATAAACTATTCTTAATTACTGAATGTTGTAGTGCTCCGAAAAGCCAATTTATATGCAAATGGCTATAGCTGGGGCGGGGGATTTGTTTACATTTGAGGCCATCTGGTTTTGGGGAGGCAAGAGCTTTGTTCAGAAGGTTACTGTGAGTTCACTGGCACCATGCCAAGATTTCTGGCGACCCGTAGACTTTGAAAATGACATAATCAAGGGATAACGTCTGTCCTAAGCCTAAGGCTACATATTTAGTTGTATATAATGAGGTTCTGGGTTGGCTTTTGGGGGATGTAGCCAGACATCGCGAGGGAGCTGTTTGTTAGAACAGGCCCGAAGATGCATGCTGGAGCTGTGTGTATATAACACATGCCAGTGATGTATCATGGCGACTACTGGGGCACACTGCCGGAGGAACGTTTGTTGTGAAACACTGTCACAGAGCGCCCTGCGAGAAATACTAAAAGACTATCGCAATACACCCGTCTGTCTGACTTATCGTTCTGACACCTATAATCGGTTGCTGTATATAAGCCGCCGCCGTCTGACTTATCGTTGTGACATTTATAACTGGGTACTATTTAGCAGACATAGCCGTATATTGTGTATTATATATTGTATTGGTAGGGTTTTCCGCATATAACAAACTGTGAAAACGTATAACCTGACTTATCATTAGTACGACTGAGTGAGTGAACGTGTGCCCGTATGCTTCCCTGCCGACCGCTCGCCGCAAACGCTACATAAATAAGAACTGCTTCTTGGTGGCTGAAGTCCTCCCAAGTCAGCGACAGGGAGAAAAGACAACGATGTACAAAGCCTGGGAGTGCGTCCATAAGGCTAAGCATCGGGCGAACATACTCACAGCACACTGGACATGTATGGCGGGGTAAGCTTAGTAAGACGTTGTATTCTTTCTTGTATTAATTAACTAAACATGTTACATCCTAATCAAGCACAATTTATTTATTTATTAGGCATAACGACAAAAACTTTCAAATACCATATGCCAAAGCACGGCCACGGGAGCAGCTTATAATATATTTATGTATTCATCTAGCAACACCAATTATGGAACCCCCTACCTCCACCGGATTCAATATAGTTTTAAGCAAAAAGGTCAACAAATTCCTGTTGAATAGAGCCATAGCATTGGAAAATAGCGAATTCGTGCATTATTACAATCTTAGACTTAGTCATGTTATCCGAATGTTATAATGACCTGATGTTTTATTATTTTTAAAGCCATACTAAGGTGCATTTTAGTAATTATGTATACATGTCATGGATTTTCCCTCTAGTCATCCTATGCTTGGCCTTAGACCTCAAAGGAAATACGCTGCTATGGCGTTTGGGGTTATCTGAGGAGGAGGCTATGTCTATTAATCATAATTAATATTACATTTTTATTACTCATACATTCGTCATACTTAAAGGAAATAAAAACAAGGCATTAGCTAAAATCCGTTTTCCATGTGTACATAAAGATTAACATTGTATGTAACATTTGACAACATTAAAAAAATACAGAAAAATACGTTTGTAGACAAAATTCTATTTTAAACCCGTCTGTGTAGAGATTCCCGCAGAAAGTTGAAATTTAATTAGCTAGGCGATCACGTGGTATCGTGACGTCAATCCTGACTCTCGGCTTTGTTGACATCTATGTATCGCCATTGTTGTTCTCTCCATTCTCTTGTAACATCATGGCTAGTGGGAGTTTCCCAGAGTTTCAAGTGAAATCATACGATTTTGAGCCACTAGCGGGAACGGTTACAGCGGATGATTCGTCTGATTCGTCTGATTCTGCTCTTTCCGAGCGTTTCAGCGACGGTAGCGAAGAAGATAATGCGGAGTCGGACAGTCACAATGTTCACTCAGGCAACACCGACTGGTAAGCTGCAACTTCATTATAATGACACCTATGGTGTGAAAACTGTCGACAACAACAATTATATCGTTTTAGTACGACGTTATATTTTAAAATGCGGTGTCAAAGCTGTATAGAGAGTTAGCTAGAGGTTGTAGCTAAGTAGGTCATCGGACGAAGTAATTGTAAACAGACTTGTCAAAGTCAAAGACAAACTTCACAAAGTTACGAACCGTCGAACGTTGTAAGCATGGTTGTCTGGTTTATGCGGATCGAGTTTAGGACGTTATAGCTACTTACGATATCACCCCTCTGGACAAAACCCATACTTTTTTAGATGGACAGTTGTTCGCGAGATGATCATAATATCATATATAATGACAGCTCTAGATTATGTCATTTATGTGGAACAATGATTTGTATTACTCTGAGTCTGACACATAACAATATAGCTACTATATAATCAAAATAAACTAAAATAAACATTAAAACAACATGCAGAAACATTGAATAATTATGGTAATGGGTTATAGCCTGAAGGGTTATGTCTTAGACCTAGGGGTTTAGTATAACCATAGCATAGGGATCTTATATGTGAGATGTTACCAGTGGGTATGTATGTGCCCTACGACTATGTCCATAAAAATCATAAGGACATAGCATTTTTAAACACATTTTTTGTGGGACACATTTATTACAAATTCATCAAGCAAGTTTCAGAACACAGTTTTACTGGGTTGAATCATTACAAATTCATCAAGGAAGTTTCATAACACAGTGTTACTTGGATGAATCATTCCAAATGTTGGTAACTGTGTATACCTGGTAACACAATGTGAATCACCACACGGTGCACAGACAATGGTTGTAAGCCAAACACCCATGTGAATACTTCCCCTGCAGGCAGATGAGAATATGGCTTCAGCAAATACCTGCCCATTGATAAACAAGTTATCTAGTCCATTTTGTTGATCACTTTACTTATGACATGCTAATAAATAGCATAGCTTCACATCTACAGACCAATTATCTTTACAGGGCAACTTCCCATTGAGCCGAGAAACTGCTGCACTACGACATTGGTTTGGCCAGTGCAGTTTCGGCAACGTGCGAAAAGATGACGAAGTGAAGACTCTGCCACCAAGAAGTGCCTCTCATTGGAAGGGCAGCAATCTTTCCTCAAGGGAGTCTTGTTTGTAACACCCTCCACTGTGTCAGTGTACTGGTCGACATGGTCATCGCTGTCACTATTGCTGCTGTCACGACTAGTCGACTCATTGTCAGAGCAAACATACTCTGGATCTGCAGCAGATGTCACTTCCTCCCCGTTTGAGTCACTCGAGTCACTAATCGGACCAGTCAACAAACTGCACTGCACACTCATTGACCTCACTGCTGATGTCACCTGCACAGCAACCTGCTCTGATGCACAGACTGCTTGCACTCTTCTCGTGCGAGTTGATGGCCTGATGTCAACCTGAAAGCATTTGCTGCTCCTTTTTGGAGTGGAAGCTGTGACTGACTCAGGTGTGGAATCCTCTGTATCACAGGAATCCGTACGAGAGCTGTCATATTCAGTTGCTGTATCTTCAGATGACCCAGTCTTGGTCGACGGTGGACTATCTCGAGCTGCTGCCAGAATGTCAGCAACTAACTGAAATAACAAATTACCCTTATAGAATTTGCCAAAAAATAAATTGTTGTAGGTTTCTGACAAAAGCAAACAAAATCCTGTCTTTTACCATCTTGTCAGAAAGGAGTACAGTGTACATCCATTTGTCTAGTCATTTGCCCAGCTTCCAAGTGTGAAAAGACTGCCTAGCTGTGAAAAATACAAATTAATAAATAAATTTCAAGTTGCAAGGTATGTATTGTTTATTCTATGATAAAAACATCATAAATAATTGATATCACGCTTACAGAATCTACACAGAGACATAGTTACTTTTGTTATGTTACACTTTTATGCAAACAATTACCTGGAAAATGTTACAATATATTACTTGTGAACATTTTATTTTTGGTTATAACTAATCATCTACTAAATATACAATAGATAGGTTTGCAACTTGCATTGCATTTATTGTTATTGTTTCACAACTTGGCAAATTACCATTTTCACACTTGGTAGCTGGGCAACGACCCACATCCGAATGTGAACATATTTATTATTTGATAAATTTACTTGATTTTTTAAGTAATAACATTATTAAGTTAAAAATCAAATAATTATCATGACTTGTGCCAGTAATTAGCAATGCACCAAGCAGTAAGGTGTAATTACACTGATTGCAATCTATTAAATGGCAGTGACATGTCTTTTGTCTTCCATTCATTCATGTTATACAGACACATAAAATGAAAAATATGTTCTGTCCGTAAACATTGTTAGTAGATGATACAAGATACGATAGTAAAATTTTTGTTTTAAATATTTATCTCGGTACATACTGTAGTTCCAATTCAAAATGTAATGGTAATACCTTCAAATGTAATAGTATATATTACATGATGTACATTGTCTTCAATATGCAACTAATAAAATGGAAACTAGGCAATAGCAATATATTACACTGTAATGTAATTCACCACAGGCCTGTGCACTGGAGTTATGAAAATACAAATAAATAAATTACTAATGAAATATTAAAAATTATATAGTAACAAATGTAACAGTACTTGTGTGTTACAATAGTGTGTGTTATGAAAGCTGCATCTACTGTAAGAATTATATTGATTGAAAACATTACTTTTGAAAACTTAAACAATAGATTATTAACTCGATGGATACATACTGTAATCTACAGGGTGTTCAATGTGGTAACCATTCAATATTAATAATAATTAATCACATCTACCTGCAAGGTTTTCCAGTTGCAATGGTGATCAGGGTGATGTTAGGCATGGGTTAATTATAGTAATAATAAGTATCCGACATGTCACATCCATGTTACCCAGTTCCTGCCATTTCCACCTAGCATGCTTTAATTACCAGTAGATCAGGTTCAGATAACTATTTTAACTGGAGGGAGAATGCAGTGGGCCAGCTGGAGGTGGCTGGTGTATTTGTTATTCATAGCAGGAAAGACCTACAAAGTACAATGTCAACTGGTAATTAATTAGATTTGATCAGTTGACTTAGGCAAACACTACACTTAGTTCCTCAGTCCAATTAGCTGGATTAGCAGACAAGTGCCAAACACTGCAATAAACTGTTTCTACAGAGAATACTGATAGGACATAATTCTTCAGCAAGTCATTGATGACATAAGACTTTAGTGAGTCATGTGTCAGAGGAGGAGATTGCCAGCAACTGGTTCCAACTATAAGAATGAGACAGACCACTTCCTAATTTTAAAATATCTAACTTATGCATGGTACTTTATGTGTACAGATATTTGATGTTGATCAAACTGCATGGCACTTTCATAAAGTCCAAGTATTGTCATTTAAAAAACAACGAATGTTAAGTATGAAAAATAATAATTAATCTATATAAATTCAACGTTAAATACATTTGAAAATATAATTATTCTTCCATCTGCAAATTCACATTGCAATGTTCTACATCCAAGTATTGCTTCTTACGGTTTAAAAAACTTATGATAACAGACTAACCTGACTCGGTAACGAGTATAATTAAAATAATTATTTCTTATTTGCATGTAAAAGTACATAGATTAATTAAATGCATAACTAACAAACTAGCATCAATTAATTTGTTGACGTTTTTGTTTTGTTGCCTTACATTCCTGTAACCATGATAATGATAAAAACCTGAATCGATTTGATTACACTATCAAATTTTCCACAAAACTGAATATATGTAGATTTATTATAGTAGTATCGTACATAACTACAACATTTAGAATATAAGATACTTAGGAAGAATTCCGTGATATGATTGGAACCAATGGGGTACAATGACAATAAGTTGAATAACTTATTTTGACACACGAGACCGTCCAGTCCAGGCATTATACTAGACCTACAGAATAATAATAATAGCAGAAATCACATATAAGAATTACCTTGATTCGTTGCCGCTTTCGGTAAGCAGACCTCGTAAATTCACCACTCGTAGAAGGAACCTGGTACCCCGAAGAAGCCATGGGTGTAGTTGCAGAGCCGGCTGTAGTGACAGCGGCAGCGGAGGCTGCAGCGGCGACTGCGGCACTGGAACTACGCTTGCGAGACCCGCTTGCCTTCGACTCGGGCAAAGCGGCCGTCGATCCTGCCCGTGCCGACGCCTGTCTTAGGCGGATTGACGGCATCAATGCAGCTTCTACTGCCGTGAATATTGTTGGGACTGCATCGCTTTTCAACGCTGATCAAAACAGTTTTTCTCAAAATGAGCGGAGCAAAGCCGGCTGTGTTTCGTCGGCTTGAACTTGAAGTTAGCTCGCTTGATTTTTGCGATCCATTTCTTCAATAAAACTGGATCCGTAGGGAACTGAAAAAAATGGTGTGTTGCTGTATGTTTAGAAGAGTTTGCATTACAACCGAATGCCGCACAATGAACCATGATGATATTCGCATTACACAGCCACCTGTGCTGTCATATTGCTGAGAATGAATGTAAACAAGCGGTCGCTGTACCGGCAGAGTCATGTCTGACGTCACATCTCAGCATCCCAAAAAGCGCGCCAAAAATATGCATATTCGAAAATGTCCGGATGTACAACATAAAATGTGGAATTTCTAATTCTTTGATATTTTGGGATTTTTTTTGGTTGGTGGACATGGAAATATATAGCATGATCTAATTTAACATGAATTCAAGCAAAAGATGTTTTATTCCCTTTAAAAGAAATTTTGGTGACAATGTCTTTGCCCGAATAAATCAAATCAAATTAAACAAATTGTATGTATTACAATATTTATTAATACATAGAAACAATATTCATAAAACTCTGTTTAAGACTTAACTTTGTGCATCGCACAATTCCGTAGCAATTATGTATTGCAATATATATATTTTGTGATAATGCTATACGTCATCATAACTGACATGGAGCATAACTGTGGGCAACTCAACTACATATTTATTAAAACATACACGTTCACTGTGTCTGTTTTAGGCAAGGATCAGTGTGTAGCCACGCAGCAGCTGCGATGTTCAAGGTTGAAATGGCAGTTCGAAATGGTCTCACCAGCCGGAGACCTGTATATCAAAAGCATCGGCCTGGAAGTACATGTCGAGGAGAAAAGTCAACCCAGCGCCACTGTCCGGTATCGACCTCCGTAAGCCTAAGAACAGCTTCCAGAAAACAATATACAACTCATTGAAGCGCCATCTTCCTGAGAGACATGAACATGCATGTATTGTAATTTTAACATGTAATCTTGGGTGTGTAACTTTCTTGTGATTAATAAATCAAGTTGTATACCCAGTATCATACAATTACACCATCAACATGCAACACACTGTCACACCACATAAGAACAACACCAATGTATATGTACTAGGGCGTTCTTTCTCTTAGTGACGCAATTTCAGTTTGACCCCGTTCTTTGCAGTTTCTTTTAGCGGCGCTTAATTACGGTGCGACACCGTTTCTGCAGCGCGATGAAAAGGTCCTTGCCACGAGATGACTCGCATCTGCCGTCTCTTTGTTCGTATTGAAGTGAAAATGTAACGCCAAACTTGGTAAACGAACCTCAATAAAGTGATTTGATTCCACATTAGTGCAGTTGACATTTGAGAAGTTTGGTGCACTAGAACATTTTGGTGTCAGAAGTGGGATCCTCGATACTACGAACAAGAAACGGCAGACGCGCGACGACCGGATCGGAAACAATGACCTTCCTGCATGCGTCAAGGGAGAGACGTTTGATGACTGACCAAAATATATATGTCCTTCCTGCACCGTGAACCGTGCATGGCACTGGGAACTTTCCAAATGTTGTCCAACCTGTTGATGGTCTCCAAGATCAGATAACTGCTTTGCAGGACCAACTTGCGCGACTGCAACTCGCATCGAATTCACGACCTGCAACTCAGGTGTTATACGTACCGAGTGAGAGGAAGATCCGTTCTTTTAGTGGGAAAGATGACGAGTTGACAGTACAGGAGTTTGTGGAGGATATTGAGAGTCTCTTCCGAGCTCGTGAGATGTCCAATGATGAGAAATGTGATCTAATCGTATCGCACCTTGAGGGCGATGCAAGATACGAGATACGCTATTGGCCCAAGGAAGACGCAAAAACTCCCAGACGAGTACTTGAAATCCTCTTGGAAGTTTTTGGCGAGAAACGGTCCGTGTCGCAGCTACAGGAGCTGTTCTGCCTGAGGAAACAGTTGGAAGGCGAATCCATTCGCACCTTTGCAGCTGCATTGCAGGGGCTTCTCGAGACGCTGACACGTAAAGATTCGCGTTCCGTCAACGATCCAGACCGCATCTGGGCTGAACATTTTGCAGAAGGTTTGAAGGATCGCGTCTTGCGCAGAGAAGTGAAGCAACAGCTTAGGCTTCGTCCAGACATGGATTTTGTCGAACTGCGTGAGGAAACAATCACGTGGTCTGAAGAGGAAGAGCGGCCACCCGCAGTGAGACGTCATGTTGCCGGTAACCGAGAATTAGCTGCAACGTCAACTATTACCACCGAGTCCGCTAGTCACTCAGCACTGTCAACGAATGAAATCAATACGGAAGCCACCAACAGTACTATACAAAAGGTACTTTCGACACTAGAGGTTCAAACGCGAGTCTTGGGCGCTTTGTCTGAACGTGTTCGTAAGATGGAAGAAGCCGCGAATAGTACGTCGAAAGGACGACAGTCCGCCGCAGCACAGCGATCCAGGCAGGCACAGCGGTCGTTACAGTTCACAGAAGATGGTCGTGCCATTTGCTATAAATGTGGGAAAGTGGGACATTTGGGAAGACAGTGCTGTGGCGTGATACACTCCGCTCAACCCTGGCGACAGCCCCAAACGCGTCCACCGAGAGGTAGACCGAACATGGATACGTGTTCCAGAAATTTTTGTTCTGATCATCCACAGAGCGAAGACTCTTTAAACTAGATGCACTCACTGCCGCGAGTCGGGTTGTGGAGTTGTTGCGGTTAGGCTCACACACTGTTGCACCAACTGATGCTACAGTAGTAACCGTAAAAATGGGAGATGTTGAAGTTACTTGTCTAGTTGACACAGGTTCCCAAGTGAGTACTGTGACAGAGTCTTTCTTCCGCGAGTATATCGCTCGAAACAATCGAGAGTTGGAGTCGTGTGGTTGGCTAAAATTGACCGCAGTCAACGGATTAGATATACTATACGTTGGATACGTAGAGTTAGATGTGACGGCTTTGGGACAGACCATTCCCGCAAGAGGTGTTCTGGTTGTCTGCGATTCCCCAGACGCAGAACAACGTGCATACAAGAGAAGTTGTCCGGAAGTACTGGGAATGAATGTCCTAGGTGCATTTTACATTTCTCTTAGTCATCCAGAAGGATCTTTAAGCCCGGTAATTACCGAGTAGATGAAGTAGTAGCTTCCATTGAACACGCGAATAGGCATAACCGGAAAGGTTTCGCACGAGTTGTAGGTTCACAGAGTCTGAGAGTTCCAGCAGAATCTTGCGCTACTATTGTAGTATCGTGTTTGCAGAACCAAGCCGATGAGACAACTGTCGTCGTTGAGCCCATTGTAGGATCCCTCCCTGCCGGAATATCCATGTGCTGCACGGTAACAAAAGTGCACCGAGGAGTTGTACCCGTGCAGGTAGTCAACACGAGTCACGAAGATGTGTGGCTGAAGCCACGAGTGAGAATTGGAGTCTACCAGACAGTTGACAACGTCAACGACGACAATGGAGTGTGTTTCCAGAGAATTTCACAAAATGAAGAGTTCGTAACCTTGAAGAAGAGCGTACAATCGCGTTCAGTCGGAATATTCGAGGGACTCACGAGTGTACTTGATGTTGGATCTCAGTGTACCCGCGAACAAGAGTTGATCTGTCAAAATGCAGATGCTTTTGCACGAAACGATGATGATCTTGGCTATACGGACATGGCGAGACACTCGATCAGGACTGTCACTGATGAACCCGTGAGGCAACAGTTCAGGAGAATACCTCCTACCCAGTATCAAGAGGTGAAAGACCATATCAAGGACTTGTTGAGTCGAGGCATTATCACGGAAAGTCACTCTGCTTGGGCTTCTCCGATTGTTCTTGTTCGCAAGAAAGATGGCAGTTTGCGCATGTGCGTTGACTATCGTCATGAGTGTGATGGACTGGTGGAGACCAATGGCGACCCTCCATGCACAATGCCACGGGAAAAAATGGTTCTTGTTTTGCACAGTGAAGGTCGGCAATGGTCTCACCCAGTCCAAAACACACACAAAAATAGTGTAGGTAGGACACAACAGTATTCGACCCCAACAATATGCCACACTTCCTAGGAACCAGGAAGTACACGGGGGTCCGGCTGGAGAAGGTCACTCGGCAGGTGAACTTGCTGCGCACAGTCGAAACTGTAGTGCATCGAGATCTGCCGGCTGCAAGGAGCACTCCTGCTGAACTCCACCAGTTTCATCTCGCTGCAGGTCTGCTTGGCAGCTGTCACCATCCCGTTGTAGAATGTCCTGGCCATGTCAACAACTCGCAGGTGTTCCTGTGAAATGCGACCAGTTATGGCAGGCACTTCCACAAACGGCAAATATAATTTCATATGCATTTATAAAAAGGCAAATCATAATAGTCCAGTGCCTTGTTATGACGCACATTAAAAAACATTACCATGACATGCAATATCATTTTATGTCCCTTTGAAATGCGTAAAGTATCTGTTACGCCAAAAACATTATTGTAGACACAAATGGAAATTTAGGCTACATTAATAATAATAATAAGGAATTAATAAACCTATCCTACTATCAGTGCCAGTCACCCAGTGGTGTATCAATATGTCTGATATCATTCCTCCATATCACAGAAAGTCACAATTTTAATTTACTCTATGTCAAGCCCTGACTAACACCAGTTTAATGAAACTCATATCAGCATAGTCTATTAGGCTTGGTTATAGTAACGATATAATTAATAATCTGTCATGATCTCACCCTGATCAGCTGATGGCCTGATAACGTGCACATGCATTCACCCAAATACAATCATGACAATGGCCTGTGCCACTGTTTATATAAATATAACGAACCACAGACAGTGAGCCGACATTCAAATAATAATTTCATAGTGTATACAATATACACACTTCGATTGCATGCATACCTGAAACTTCGGCCAGTTTTTCGTCCACCGAGTCAAAAACTATGTTCTCCGTCTCGGCAGCCACTTCCATGACATCGTCGAAGTCGTTCCTTCGGTCATCAAAATGGTCATCCTCGTCGGATGACCTGCTATTACAAACTTCTGAATCTGAGTCTGGTTCGTCACCCTTGCCACACTGTACTCCTCCAAAAAACTATCGATCTTTTCTCCATCGGAATCCGCCACATTGCAATTAATCAACCTCGCTAACTCGCGCGCCATTTTTAAAGGGACTGACAAAGAAAGCCGCAATGCGCATGCGCCGCAGCTGCACAGCCAATGACAGCAGTAGCATTAGTCACGCGGCTAGCAACAAGGCGTCGAATGTTTACATCATAGCTCGCACGTCAAGCCCTCCTATTGGCTAAATTCAAACCAGGTCAAGGCGACCTCACTATATTTAGAAAGATGACATCCAGCGCTCTCTGGCGGTATCAAAACGTTGAGGGACAGCCCACAATTTCCGCGAAAAACTGCGTTACAAATGTTGCGTTTTCGGTTTTGTTTTAGCGATTTCATGCATGACATTTTACACAGCTATCAGAAAACTACTCTATAAACAGCAAATAAACGCACATTTAACAAAAATAGCGACGTCAGTCGGTACTATACATATTAAGGACCAAGTTTATTGAAAAAAAACGCACAATCGTAAATGTTGCGGTTGCAACACATTTTGGCATTTCTTGACGTTCGACAAATCTGTACATCCGACTCATTTCGTCAGGACTCGACACAATTAGTCAACAAAAACAAGGTTATGCTAAGATATTCTGGACTTACATGAAACACTGCCGTACAAACCACACAGGGGTATCGCCTCTTAAACAAAATGGAATCCTACACTCAAACCCTAAAGCCAAAGCGGAGATACTAAATCAGCAGTTTCAATCAGTCTTTACAGATGACCCATCTCCCCAAGTAATCAAACTACCCAATCCAACACTACGAGAAATAAAAATTACAAAAGCTGGTGTACTAAAACTCCTACAGGATATTAAACCTTATAAAGCGTAAGGACCAGACAACATCAACCCAATAATTCTAAAAGAATTGGCTGCTGAAATTGCGCCATCGCTAACTTTAATCTTTCAGAAGTCATATGCTACAGGAGAAGTCCCCACAGACTGGCTAAAAGCAAATGTCTCACCTATTTTCAAGAATGGTCAAAAATGCATAGCTTCAAATTATATGCCCATTTCCCTGACATGCATAGCATCAAAACTAATGGAACATATCTTGGTTAGTAGTATAATGAAACATGCACATTCACACAACATTCTATATAATCTTCAACATGGCTTTCGCTCCCAAGTATCTTGCGAGACACAGCTTATTCAGTTCATACATGACTTAGTTACCCATATGCAGTCTGGCACGCAGACGGGTGTCATAGTGATGGACTTCTCTAAAGCATTTGATAAGGTCAGCCATAGAAAACTGATTTACTAACTCCATCATTATGGCATCCAAGGCAAAACAAGTTCCTGGATTCGAACCCGTAACATCAGGAGTACCACAACGCTCTGCTCTTGGCCCTTGTCTATTCCTCTTTTATATAAATGACATTCCAGACAATATTACATCTACAGTTAGACGTTTTGCTGATGACACCATAATGTATATAGCTCTTAAGCCTAAAACAAATACAGGTGTGCTCCAGGAAGATTTTCACAAACTTGGAAAATGGGCCATAACCTGGAACATGGAATTCAATCTTCAAAAAGGCCATGTCATACCTGTAACAAGAAACAAAACTGTCATTAACAATCAATACATGCTTCATGGTCAAACACTAGAAACTGTTTCACAGGTAAAATATCTTGGTATAACCATAACCTCAGATCTCCGGTGGAATGCCCACATAAATAACATTTGTAAATAAAACCCTTGTGTATTTGCATCGATGTTTATGTAGTGTGACAACTTACACGCAACTTCAGCAATGAATAAACGAGTCATAAAGCATAGTACTGTATAGGTAGATACGTTGTCAAACGCTCGAGAAATGATGCAGGTGCAGTTCTCCTATAGTCCGCTAGGGGTACACTCCACTAATTTGTCTAAAAGCAAATAGATCACTAGGTTTCCTCCGTAGAAATCTCAAAGTTCCGTCAATTCAAATAAAAACTCAGGCCTACTTCACCTTTGTCAGATCCATCGTGGAGAACAGCTGTACTGTCTGGGATCCCTATACCCTTTCACAAATAAACAAACTAGAAATGATTCAACGCCGTGCAGTCCGATATGTCTTATATCGCCACCATAATACCTCCAGTGTAACACACATGCTCGTAGTTCTGTTTATTTACACGATCATTTGTGTTCTTATATATTGCACTCTAAAAATAAAAACATTTTCCCTGTTCGCCTGCCATGCCACGCACCGCCTATATCCTCAGCTTGTTGAGGCTGGGGTGTGTCTAAAAGCCCGACCACTCGTGAACATGACGTCAACCACAAAATGTGTACCTATATTTAGCACTCGCATGGAGCTGCGGTGCTGTGCAGCGCCACGGCAGGAAATAGTTCCTAAATGGGCATAGAATTAGAGAAACTTTATATGTATCACATCCATAATAAACTAACAAAACAGTAATTTAAGACATTTTGCCTTAAGCACGCTATACATGTGTACGTTATTCTGTCGTGTGGCTCATTCCCAGGTGTCGCTGACACTGTTCACGAACACTCTGGCTTTTAGCCTTTCCTCGGAGGAGAAGCTAAAAGCCTGACCATTCGAGAACACTTCTCTAGTACATCCATATTAGGCCTTATATTTAGATAGAGTGAAAACTGCTACAGAAAGATACTAATGTATTTTTTATTATCCAACAAGAATATATATAACATATTGTCGTTCCCTTGTCCCTGGTCACTGGTCCCGAAAACTCGTTCTTTTAGCCTTTGCTAAGGGGAAATGCTAAAAGCCGGAGCATTCGGGACCACTTTTTTATTCTATACTAAACAATGCTAAAATGTAGGATAATGGCGTATTTTGTAATTTTTAACAAGCAAAAATATAACATTGTCGTTCCCCTGTGTCACTGCATAGCCACGAATAGTCGGGCTTTTGGCCTTTGCTAGGGTGATAACCAAAAGCCAGACCATTCGGGACCCCGTTTTTAGTCCATGCATCATACATATAGGCATTATATATATATTCTATATACTGAATTAACAATGCCATAGTAGGATAATGACGTATTTTGTACTTTCTAACAAGAGAAAATATAACATCATCGTTCCTTAGTGTCACTACGTGTACACGGTCCCGAAAACTCGGGTATTTCGCCTTTGCTATGGTGAAATGCTAAAAGTCCGACCATTCGGGACCATTTTTTTAGTCTATATCTTATACTTGTATATTATATCGAGCAATGCTACACTGTTTAATGACGTATTATTAAATTTTTTGTTGTACCCTGTATAGTGTTACCGGTCCAGAAAACTAATTTGTGGTCTTTGCATACATGGTCGAAGTCTACTATATATTCTGTGTTTGGATACGCGTTCGACGAAATGATTATTATTTTCATAATTGATGTGTAATTGTCAATTATGAAAATTATGTGTAACAGGTTTTAAAGGGAATTAAAACACCTATTGCTTGAATTCATGTTATATTACATCCTGCTATATATTTCCATGTCCACAAAGCCAAACAAATAAAAAAAATTCAATGAATTAGAAATTCCACATTTTATACTGTGCATCCGGACATTTTTATATATGTGAAAACAGATTGTGATTTGTCTGGATAAATGCAATTTAGAAACATCGTTATATAAAATGACCATATTTTCATTTTTGCCTCGAATAAATAATTTCTACAAAAATATAATTTTTTTTTACAAACAGTGCAAATGATTTGGTTTATATTACTTCGTGAAAACATAAACAAAAAAGTGTAAAGAAAATCAATGATTTGCATGCTCTCAGGATTAAACCGGCGTCCCCCGATTGTAAAATAAATGACAAGAAACCAAATGCTAGCGGCACCAACGGAAAATTACTGACTGATTTAAGTTGTTTTGATGAATTGACAACTCCTGCTTCATATATAGATATTCTAGTGATATTATGAGATCATATACATTACTTTCTGTAGCTGGATATAATATATGTTTGCTATGTATGTTTATTGGTGTAGATTATCTCCCGTTGGTTGCATTCGATATAATTATTCTGAAAACGAGCACAAGCTCGGCGAAACCTGGTCGACTTGCAGGCCCATTCGCACTCGTTGTTTTGAATAAAATTCGATTCATGTGGAACCGTAAGATAACTGCTTGTTCCTCTATGATGACTAGCGTTTGTATTACGTCGGAATGTTGCACAATAACTCATTCTGACGCTCGTTTCGACCCAAAAGCTATCTTTGTAAAAATGTTCTGAATGCATAGAAAGGGTCGGCCTGGTGCGAATGTGTGTCATAAGTGACGTCACGATACCACGTGATCGCCTAGCTCATTAAAATCTAATTTTCCGCGGGAATCGCTTCACAGACGGGCTTAAAATCGAATTTATGCTACAAATGTATTTTTCTGTATTTGTTTAATGTTGTCAAATGTTACATACAATATTAAACTTTGTGTACACATGGAAAAAGGATTTTAGCTAATGCCTTATTTTTATTTCCGTTAATTAATAGTCACGTGAGCGTGTGCGTGCATGTGTGTGTGCGTATACGTAGACTCTGTGTGTGCGCGTGCGTGTGTATGTTTACGTGTGCATGTGTGTTTGTGTTTCGTTGCGCGTGCGTGCGTGCGTGCGTGTGTGTGTGCGTGTGTGCATGCGTGCGTGTCATGCGCCCTGTTGCGAAGCAGTCGGCCGGGCCTTCTCGATCGGGGAGAGAAGTCCATTATCTAAAAACTCCGTCATTTTGATGGTCACAGGTTGA
This sequence comes from Escarpia spicata, assembly GCA_963995525.1. Taxonomy (NCBI): domain Eukaryota; kingdom Metazoa; phylum Annelida; class Polychaeta; order Sabellida; family Siboglinidae; genus Escarpia; species Escarpia spicata. The sequence goes on from OZ023208.1 coordinate 24,092,982, forward strand.
CAACATATATGGACAACGATTGTTCCACGCGTACTGCAGGCCTTTCTGAAATAACTTACTGAAGTAATCAGGAAGTAGTAGGCACGTTAATTATCATATTCGGTCGTGCGTGCGGGCCATTCCCGTGCGTGTGTTTCCTAGGGGGAAATGCTAAAAGCCCGACCATTCCGAACCATTTCCCTAGTGCATGTATATAATGCGTTATCTGTGGTTGTACTTGCATGATCATTCAAGAAGCTAGAATGCTGGGTGTATTTAAACAAATATGTGGTTGTACTTGCGTGGCAAACAGTTCCCATTAACACGTTCCAATACAATAAGTTTTGTTTAATTTGCATTACACTGATAATAAGTTCACGGAAACTGTTTGGCAGCAGCTGCCTAACATTAAGGAGAAGAGAAACAATTATGGATCATCATCAATGTCACGATCATAGTCAACGCAGTATGTGTGTTTTTCATGATGTAATTTGCCTGCATTGAATGGATAAATAAAACAGTTGAATTGCATTATGGTGTTACCTTTACTAAATAAGTGTATTTAATGTACAGGTGTATGTGCAAAAACTTCCACGCAACATAGGTGCATGTTCATATCAGTATGTAGGCATTTGTTGTCATATTAGTATGTAGGCATTTGTTATGCAAGATATACATTCTGACTGTCCTAGGAGTGATATTGAGTAAGGAATAAAAATTCCTGATACAATCTCTTCAGGGTTCAACTTAAATCTTCAAACACTGTATATACTTGATTTGTTTGTGTGTTGTTTATTGAATCACATAAAAATTAATATATCACTTCAAATAAAAATGGGCCAAGAGACCCTGAAGTCCTTGACTATATTGTGAGTTTGTAATTATTAATGAAATGTTTTTTTATGAATCATAGTTTTAGATCATTAAGAGTTATGATGGGAAAAAGTTTTGACATCTTTAGTAGCTCTCTAGACTATATGCATGCCAGTGAAGATACACCTGGAAATAAAGTATTCGAGTAGATCATTTCGTGAATATTGTATATATTAGTTAATGTGTTATTAACAACTACTGTCGGATTTTATGCCGATACTCTGCTATTTAGGCCGATTTCCAGTGGTTGTAGCAACCTTGCAGGAGAGTTGGTGAGCTGCAATCTCGCATGTAGCACAGTAAAACATTCATTATCTGCTCTCATTTTGCCCCTACCACCCTCCCCCAGAATGGGAAGAAGAAAGAGATGAATTATGATAAAACTTTATTTGTTAACAAGGTACCATGCATGTTGACTTAAAAACAGTAGTAATGACAGTTAAAAACAGTAGTAACTACATAATATTGATATAACTGGAGTGACGGAATAGCTGCAACATATATAGTAAAACATCTGAACAATATTCCTTATAATTTTTGGCTAAATATTAACCTTTTCAAGTATGCCTATGTTACTTTACTTTATATATATTGTTTTATACCTAAGTTATTTTATTTTAATCCTAGGTCATATCTTTGCAAAAATAGAGAAACAGTTACTGAACAGTTTGTGAAAAAATTGGCAAAATGTAAAAATTTACCAGTTTGGGGGCCCTTGGAGGCCCTATGGAGCCCTTGGAATGGTTTAATCAAATAAACATTTTTCGTGTATAATGGCAGTGCCCTAAGATATGTCTATTTAGAATTAGAGAAAAAGGTGCTTAACGTTTTCTGAGACACGTCAACTAATGGGGGACGTCGGACTCACAGTGATGGCAATAGTCCGTTGGACCTTCGGTCCAAAGGACTAAAAAAGGACCACAATGAACTCCACTGCTCTTACGCGTGGTAACATTGCATGAATTACAACATAGAAAATAACAGTAATCTATTTCAAATGAGCTAATTTTTTTAGATAAATGTTATACATTACATGCCATTTAAGTTCTGAAAATCCTTTATTGGTTCATACAACAAATGTAAAAGTAAACTAAAAATGAGTGCTTGTAAATAATGTAATGAACATTTTAGATAAATGTTGTCATTAATGTTATAAAAGTATTACTTATACCAAGAATGTTATGCTGTGTAGCTAGTAAACAAACCGAGCTGATGGAAAGAGGAAATTGGAGAGTTCTACTCAACAATACCATTAATTGGACAATAGGTCACCTGATATAAGATGATGCCTGACTATGTTCTGCCCCATTCTGTTCTGTGCGACTTCTACTGGGAAGTTGTACATCACTTCATGTTTCAAATGGATGTGTGCATCTGATGGCTTTGTGTATATCAAAATGCATAGCAGTACTGTTAATTGGACAATGTGTTAACTGACACAATAGTGAAGAACATGCCTGACTTTATTCTGCCACATTGTTATTAGTTCTGTGTGGCTTCTGCTGGGAATATGTACATCGCTACATGTACTGCATATAAAACAATATACATCATTACATTTTGCAACAAACTGTTAGTAAACACAAAGTAATATATACTGACTGCATCATAGTATGATAATTTACCTCTGGTAGACAATATTAAAATGCAGAAATAATTACTCAAACTAATAACCGTAATAAATACCCCCCAGCTACTGTCAACATTAAGTTTACCGTAACCTTATCTAATTAATTGAAATATTGTGTATTTTATTGACTATGACAATAATAATTATTGTCAAGTCAATAAAATGAATTGTGGTCTATCCCCACGTCTGAAGGCATCCATAAGGTGGCGCCACCTACCGGGGTTTCCTGTGGACTAAATACATGTAAAAACGAGCGAATTTCTTGTACATTTTGATCGATAAAAAACTGTAAATTAAATGTTTTGATCACGTGATAATTGTGCATGTGTAGAATAGGTGTTACAGATATATTATGGTGTGAAGTTTGGTGACTGCAGTGTAGGTGACCATGTTCTTGCTTTTTCGAGGTGCGGGCCTGAAGGCTAAAATTAACTGCAAAACTTACCAAAAGTACCCAAATTTATTTCGTATAAGTATAACTACAAGGGCAAAGCATGTATTACACGTACAGTAGGCCTACATGTAATTCTAACGCTATGCCTAAGCTCGCTTTGTGTAGACCCTTTCAGTTACCACCCAAACATTAAATTGTGAAACCATAAATAATTCTTACGAAGGCCTAATATGTATGGCAGCCTGGCCATGCATTACCAATTAAACTTAAAGCCTAGGCAAAACGTCCGTGATTAATAATGACAGTATGCCGATTGCCGAACGGGTACCGCCGAACGTCCGACATAATCATCATAATTGTGTTCTACTTTTAGTCAGTTACAGTTGACGCTTTCCACTTGGCATACTCACTTTTCGAATAAGAATGCAACGAGCTATCGAAGGTAGCATGCATTATCATGATTTACTCAAACATAACCTAACATATTTCACAAACTAGCATATTTCACAAACCGTTTCCCTCCATTTTCCGTTCGTTAACCCGCTAACGGCGTCGTATCTGACTATATTCATGCGCGGCATATAAATAAAGAAAAGGCGCGTAAATGGGTGACGTCATGTGCATGAACAGTCGGGCATTTAGCGTTTCCCGTATTTACATGCCGCGCATGCATATAGTCAGATACGGCGCCGTTAGCGGGTTAACGAACGGAAAATGGAGGGAAACGGTTTCTGAAATATGCCAGTTTGTGAAATATGTTAGTTTATGTTTTAGTAAATCATGATAATGCATGCTACCTCCGATAGCTCGTTGTATTCTTATTCAAAAAGTGAGTATGCCAAGTAGAATGCGTCAACCGTAACTGACTAGAACACAATAATAATTGTTATATGGGACGTTCGGCAATCGGCATGATACTGTCATTATTAATCACAGGCATTATGGCTTATGGTGATTACCGGACGTTTTGCCTAGGCTTTAAGTTTAATTGGTACTAATGGCCAGGCTGCCATACATATTAGGCCTTCGTAAGAATTAGTTATGGTTCACAATGTAATGTTTGCATGGGTGGTAACTGAAACTTGAAAGGGTCTACACAAAGCGTGCTTAGGCATAGCGTTAGAATTACATGTAGGCCTACTGTAATAAATGCCTTGCCCTTGTAGTTACACTTATACGAAATAAATTCGGGTACTTTTGCTTTTCCTTTTGGTAAGTCTTGCAGTTAACTTTAGGCTTGACAAGTCGAAGTCCAAGAAAACGGTGACCTACAGTCACCAAACTTCACACCATAATATATCTACAACACCTATTCTACACATGCACAATCATCACGTGATCAAAAAAAATAATTTTGTGTTTTTTATTGATCAAAATGTACAAGAAATTCACTCGTTTTTACTTGTATTTATTAATTCCACCGGAAACTCCGGTAGGTGGCGCCACTTCATGGATGTCTTCGGACGTGGGGATAAACCACAATTCATTTTATTGACTTTTTGACAATAATTGTTATTGTCATAGTCAATAAAATACACAATATTTCATTAAATTAATTAATTAAATAAGGCTACGTTAAACTTAATGTTGACAGCAGCTGGGGGTATTTATTACGGTTATTAGTTTGAGTAATTATTTCTGCATTTTAATATTGTCTACCAGAGGTAATTTATGATGCAGTCAGTATATATTATTTTGTGTTTACTAACAGTTTGTTGCAAAATGTAATGATGTATATTGTTTTATATGCTGTACTGTGCTATCCATGATGTATACATTAAAGATAATAAATAATAATAGTAAAACTTAATGCGATTATTTGATAATTTTAATCTCTTTGTAATGTACGCAGTTATTAAATAATCTTGTTAATATGATTATCTCATGTAATTAAATGCCTTTATTTCATTAGAATTATGTTTTAGTAATCACTAATGGTCCAACAATGTATCGAAAAAATAAATGCACGTACGCGCAGTTTCCACTTTGACCCTACCTTCACGATCCGTATAAAGCATTCTCATGAATATTCTGGACTGTCCGTCAGACTTCGATTAGCTACGTCGAGTTAAAAGATGCAAGAAAAACGTCATCAACATGTATGTATTTGGATTAGCCACCGCCATGCGAATGAGTCGTGACCAATAAAATTATCAAAATTAAACGTGAACCAGCTGCTGTTTATGTCACATATATAGCAAAGAAAAGAATGAAAATATATGGAATAAACGGAGAATGAATATAGTGATAGCTCATGTCAGACGGATTGATTTAAAAGAAAAACACCAGATCTCCATGCACGAAGCCGCTGATGACATATTGAAATATTTGGAATGTTGTTGAACATTTATATTGTGAAGTTTCTAAATTATTGTAAAATCAACTTTGGTGGCACCTTTTTCTACACTACTCCCAATTTAGTTCATTTAACACAAACTTGTTTCAACAAATGTTGAAGAATATGCTGTAGAACACAATCCAAGCATGATGAGCATAAGAAAGCATACGTTTTATTATGTACACTGTACTCCTATTTTGCAACAAAATGATAGAATGTGCATTTGTATGTACAAATCGATCGATTGCACAAATCCATTTGAAACAAGTAGCGATGTACATATTCCCAGCAGAAGCCACAGAGAACTAATGACAATGTGGCAGAACAAAGTCAGGCATGTTTTTCACTACTGTGTCAGTTAACACATTGTCCAATTAACAGCACTGCTATGCATTTTGATACACAAAGCTATCAGATGCACACATCCATTTGAAACTACCCAGTAGATGTCACACATAAGAGAATGGGGTAGAACATAGTCAGGCATCATCTTATGTCAGGCGACCCATTGTCCAATTACCGGCACTGTTGAGTAGAGTTCTTCAATTTCCTCTTTCCATCAGCTCGGTTTGTTTGCTAGCTACACAGCATAATATTCTTGGTATAAGTAATAATATTAATGACAACATTTATCTAACATTATTTACAAGCACTGATTTTTAGTTTTACATGTATTGTATGAACCAATAGTGTAAGGATTTTCAGAAATTAAATGGCATGTAATGTATAACGTTAATCTAACAAAATTTATTCATTTGAAATAGATTACTGTTATTTTCTATGTTGTAATTCATGCAATGTTACCACGTATCAGAGCAGTGGAGTTCATTGTGGTCCAGTGATGTGTGGCAGGTTCAATACCTGCTGGTGTTTGAATGTTGCATCCAAAACAGTACTGGTTGTGCACATCTACTGATTCCATTAATTGCCTTCAGCATGTGTAATTAATGTTTTTATGTGGTCCCTACCTACCTTTTTTAGTCCTTTGGGCCAAAGGTCCAACGGACTATTGCCATCACTGTGCGTCCGACGTCCGCCATTAGCTGCCGTATCTCAGAAAGCGTTAAGCAACTTTTGCTCTAATTCTGCATAGACAATCTTATGGCACTGCCACTATGTACGAGAAATGTGTATTTGATTAAATCGTTCTAAGGACTGCCTAGGGCCTCCAAGGGCCCCAAAACTGGTAAATGTTTACATGTTGCCTATTTTTTTAAAACTGTTCAGTAACTTTTTCTCTAATTTTGCATAGACATTTCTTGTGGTAGTGCCACTATACACAAGAAATCTTTATTTGATTGAATCATTCTAAGGGCACCAAAAGTCCCCTAAAATTGTAAATTTGCTAACTAAATTGTCTACTGCAGTAGTTGTAATTGGTCACTGGCAGAGGCTTGTGTCAACAGACAGCATTAACCCACTAGATAGACCCCTGTTAAACTGGACAGATACATGTAGGTTTTAAGCTGTGTCAAACAGTGGGCTGTAACTAATGTGTAATGGGAATCCCTACTGCACTGGTAGAACCTGAGGAACTTTAAACAGCAATAGACATAATTATCTTAATGATCTATAACTATGATTCACCAAAAACATTTAATTAATAATTACAAACTCACAATATAATCCAAAGGACCTCAGGGCCTCTTGGCCCATTTGTATCTGAAGTGATTCAATAAACAACACACTACCAAATCAAGCGTATACAGTTTTGAAAATTTAAGTTGAACCCTGAAGAGATTGTATCAGGGATTTTTTATTCCTTACTCAGCATCACTCCTAGGACAGTCAAAATGTATATATTGCATAACAAATGCCTACATACTAATATGACAACAGATGCCTACATACTGATATGAACATGCACCTATGTTGCATGGAAGTTTTTGCACATACTTATTTAATAAAGGTAACACCATAATGCAATTCAACTGTTTTATTTCTCCATTCAATGCAGGAAAATTACACCATGAAACAACACATATTGCGTTGACTATGATCGGGACATTGATGATGATCCAAAATTGTTTCTCTTCTCCTTCAGGTTAGGCAGCTACTGTCAAACAGTTTCCGTGAACTCATTATCAGTGTAATGCAAATTAAACAATACTTATTGTGTTGGAATGTGTTAAAGGGAACTGTTTGCCATGCAAGTACAACCACAGATTAGTTTAAATACACCCAGCATTGCAGCTTCTTGAAGGACCATACAATGGACAGATACAATGTGTCTTATAAAAAATTAGAATAATGTAATGTGAACATGAGGGATTACATCACACAATACTACGCCGCTTTTATTGGATAATAATTGTCTTTCTTAATTCTTTCTAATAGTTGCATCTTTAAACACAACCCACAAATGTCCCATCTTTGAAGAGCAAGTACCATGCCCTGGTACCTACAGCACAACAACATGGTTTTAACAAGATACATATTAAATAACGTATTGTGCACACAAATAGCAATGTATAGTACAATAGTAGGCAGCGTTGGGTTCAATTCTTAATTGAATTAGAATTGAATTGATCAACGAAATGCTAGAATATGAATTGAATTGAATAAAACCAAAACACATTGAATTGGAATTGAATCGTAAGATGAATTGAATGAATTAATAGAAATAAAAAAATTGCACCTCCAATTACACATATTACACGAATAAATACATATTTTCATGTAAATATTACTGCAACACTCTTTTTTTTTTTACAAAGTGTTTTTGTTACAATATTAATGCATATTTTTTTAAGTAAAAATGATTGACTAATAAGCTAACAGCACATGATGCGAACTCGTGAACATATGTGACATATTTAATGTTGTAAGCATCATCGTAGTTTACTAAAAAATAACTAACAAAATGATTCGACTAGTGATCGCATTTTTCTAACTGTTTTTTCCCCAGCAGATTTTGGCAATGGCGGCTTTTCTCAAAAAGATTCGAAAGGCATAGCCCGTTTGGATATGATGATGGCGGCGCCAGTGATGATGCCTCGTTTTGATTGACCAAAATGAGTAAATTACTGTACGTTCGGTTCGGGTGCTTTTTTGACGATAACAATCATTGTAACGTGCGCGCTCCGTGCATGGGTGTTACATTTCACGTTACAATAAATTGAGCAATATCGCGCGTAAAACACATTTTTGTAAACAACGTCTTCAGGTGACCAGTCTTGAGAATACGCTTTTGCGCACTGCTGTAGAACGTTGTATAATATCCCCAAAAAAGTAGGCGGTCACACGGACGAATAACTCAAAAAAATTACTGACCCGACGGCAAACTAGGTGGTCAGTGACCACCAGGTCAGCGTATATTTTGAACGCTGGCTTCTGGTTGCTCCGCAAACGTCAAATATACAATACGGCCTGACCACGCCCACGATCAGTGCGTTCCAGCAATATCACATTATTATCATTATTAGGTTTTGTTCATACAGGACAGCCATATTTTTGTAAACATTTGCATGCAGTGCTGGCAACTACACATAACTGTTTTGACTGCTTAAAATTGTTGGAATTGTATTTTGCTACTGTACCAAAAATACCTTCTGGTTTGACTATGCTCTTCCCCACTAGGAATAATATACAAGGTCGAGGTAATGTTTTTGGTTGTATCCAGTCATTATTGCAAATATCCCACCAGGCAACTAAATTAGAGGAACAACATGCTAAAAGGGGTGATTTACTTAAACTCCTTCATGATCCAGCAAAACCAGCAGCTCCAACTTTCTTCCCTGGTAGACTATCTAAAAGACATCCTCATAAGGCAGGTTTCAGAAGGAAGGGAGGCCCTATCTCTAACAAAAATAGTGATTACAAGTTGAAATTTCCAGCATTTAACATGGGTGACCCCTACCAGCCTCAGGTCAAAATTCCACATAATGCTAGAGAAAGATGGGGTGGGAGGAAAAGATCTTTGCACAAAATACGGGGTCTGACTATAAGTGAGGTAGCTTCGGAAAATGCTCAGATGTTGGCACAGAAACTTAAAAAGTTGGCAATAGCCCGGTCACACAAAAAACCCAATAAGGTACATTTAATTAAATCAGTGACAAGTATAGTCAAACCAGTGATTAATATAGTCAAACCTCTGGTGCATGTAGTCAACCCATCTGTGAGTATAATTACACAGGCGACTATTACGATCACACCAACAGCGAGTGTAATTACACCAGCAATGAATGTAATTACACCAGCAGCGAGTGTAATTACACCAACAGCTAGTGTAATTATGCCAGCACCGAATATAGCTAGGCCAGGAGTTATCATCGTTAGACCAGCAGTGAGTGTAGTAAGACAAGCAGCAAGTTTAGTCAGACCAAGAGCAATTTTAGTTATGCCAGGAGGTACTTTAATTACACCAGAAGCCAGTTTAGTTAGGCCAACAGGTAGTTTAGTTAGACCAGGAGCAAGTTTACTTAGACGAGGAGTAAGTGTACTTAGACCAGGAGCAAGTTTACGTAGACCAGGAGCAACTTTACTTAGACCAGGAGCTGGCTTAGTTTTACCAGGAGGTAGTTTAGTTAGGCCAGGAGGTAGTTTAGTTAGGCCAAGAGGTAGTTTAATTAGACCAGGAGCAAGTTTACGTAGACCAGGAGCAAGTTTACGTAGACCAGGAGCTGGCTTAGTTTTATCAGGAGGTAGTTTAGTTAGGCCAAGAGGTAGTTTAATTAGACCAGGAGGTAGTTTAGTTAAGCCAGGAGGTAGTTTACTTAGACCAAGAGCAAATTGAGTTAGACCAGCAGCCAGCTTAGCAGTTAGACCAGGAGGTAGTTTAGTTAGTACCTTAGTTAGTCCAGGAGGTAGTTTAGTAAGAACCGGAGCCAGTTAATAAACCATTAATAGTTTACGTTAATGTACTTGTTACTGTTTTACATTTTACAGCAGGAGACTCTCACACTACAGCTGCACTTCAAAAGAAGAAATGTTAATATTTAATGTATGTTTTACTGTTTTACACTTTAGAACAGGAGACTCTCACTGCAGCTGCACTTCAAAAGAAGAAATGTGAAAATGGCTGCCTCTTTCAGATCGAACATCAAAAACAAACGGCTCTTTTCAGAGCCTCAACTCTTTCACAAAAGAGTTTGCTAAGATCTTATGAATGTTCAATAAAAATAAAATGGTACCATCTTATGAATGTTCAATAAAAATTAAATGCTTATACATGTACATTGTTGTGTTTTAATAAATATAGTGAATGTGACTACAATGAGAAAACCTGTACGTGAGTGACATTCTAATATGCAGGCATAACAATAATGCAGGCATAACGATAATTCTCATATAGCGAATCAGGACACTTTGGTTCGTGCAAAGTAGATGGTAATTCGGCCGTTCTAGTTCAAATTTGCAGGAGGTAATTTAATTAGGCTAAGAGGTAGTTTAATTAGACAAGGAGGTAGCTTAGTTAAGCCAGGGGGTCGTTTAATTAGGCCAGGAGGTAGTTTATGTATATTATTCCAGGAGAAAGTTTACTTAGACCAAGAGCAAATTTAGTTTGACCAGCAGCCAGCTTAGTAATTATACCAGGAGGTAGTTTAGTTAGTACCTTAGTTAGTCCAGGAGGTAATTTAGTAAGACCCGGAGCCAGTTAATAAAAAATTCACAAAAGAGTTTGCTACCATCATATGAATGTTCAATAAAATGGTTATACATGTACATTTTGTGTTTTAATAAATGTAGTGAATGTCACTACAATGAGAAAAGCGATGTGTGAGTGCCATTCTAATTCGAATATGCAGGCATAACGAAATATAATGTTTATGTACACTTCGTTTCGGTACACAACGTCAAGAATTGTCGCTAGATTAACGACACTAACAGAGTAATTAATAAACTGAATGAGATTACTACGAGAGACGTATATGGACTACATGTAATGTTGTGCAAAATAGATGGTAATTCGGCTATTCTGGCTCAAATTTGCAAGTATAACGCCCGTCATTCTCATTTATCGAGTCGGCACACTTCGGTTCGGTATCCACAAAGTCGGAATAGATGACATTAACGAAGCGTACGATGTAATTCAGCAAATAGAGATTACAAATTATAGTGTATAATACACTGATAGATGAAACGTGTATGTATACCCCCAGTTTTATTAAATAACTTCGTCAATTCAAATAAATTCTAAATTTTAAAATGTGGGCGCTAACATGAAGGCATTATTATGAGAAGGAAGTTCTCAAGTGTGCGCGCGCACGGGTAATCTGCCCTTCCAACCGGAAGGAAGTTGTATCTACCGGAAGGATGTTACCAGTGTTGCGCGCGCAGAGGTAAGACGAAATTCAAGGATGTAGTGATTTTGCTGGCAGCAAATTACTTATTGTTGCCGAGTTGGTACCTCCTCTGCGTGCGCATGGTTTAGGAATCTCGGTCACTTCCTTCCGGTTGCGGTGATTTCTGGCTGGAAATGTCCTTCATGTTGGCATCGGCATTTATAAAAATTAACAACGTTTACGAACTTATCGAGTTGTATATATACCGCTATTTACAATATGCAGGAATCATGTCAGCTTGAAGGGACAACATTGACGGTATATGTGCAGCTCTTGATACCTGAGGCTGAACTCGCTCGCAAAATATAAACATAAAACACTGTCACTATTACTCAGAAAGTTTTTTATGTTTATATTTTGCGATATGTGTGTGTGTGTGTGTGTGTGTGTGTGTGTGTGTGTGTGTGTGTGTGTGTGTTACATTAAAATAATTTAATATATATATACTGATATCAGGGTCCGTACTCAATGACAGATACCAAAATGTAGGCTATTTCAAGTGGTGATATTCTCCCCCTCCAGTGTAACCATAGGACAAGTATGACACTGATAAGTCGAGGAAAGTATACAAAGAATGAATGTAATCTTGTACTGAAATTAAATGGGGAGGAAATTAAAGAAGTTACTAGTGTAAAATACGTAACTCCTAAGTCATATTACATGCAATGATGGCAAAGATATTATAATTATGTGTCAGTATCGCCAGCTATATGCACGTGACACTGTATACGTACTACCTGGTACTTAGAAAATTTTATATGTGCACTGATGATATTAAGATAAAGCTATTTGATACTTTTAGTTCTTCAGTGTACGCATCACAACTATAGTGGAACCACACTGTTCACAGCATTCATAGGTTACATGTTTCTTATACTCATGTCTTTAGAAGACTGCTTCAACTACCCAGATACTGTAGCGTTTCAAGCATGCTTGCAGAGCGACTTGTTCCTAGCTGTAAAGCAGTTATAAGAATTTTTTTCAAAAAAATTAATTACATTTTTGATAAAACTGAAAACTCCCTAGTAGTTGCAGTCTTAGGTACCGACATCAGGTGGTTTGTGAGGACAAGGATACAATGGGTTAAGTCCCTATACATATATAATGATCTTGTGTAATTGCAGCGGTACTGGAAATTATTAATATTAGCTTGTTAACTGTTACACGTGTATGGAAATATGGACCAATGTATGTGTCATAATGTGTGTGTGTCTGAAATAAAGAATTGAATAATGAAAAGAAAAATCAAGGCGATTGAGAATGAACTGGCACCAGAACATTGGCTGCGACCTACAGCCTGTCAACAAAAGATGGAGTGACATCAAAATGCTAACAAAAACCAAATCTGGGTGGAATGTTTTGACTGCCTTATAAGTAAAATAAATAAATAAAAAAGTGGAAAATCAATTTGAATGAACAGGAATCTCTGCATCATACAAAGGTCCACGGCTGGGCAACTGCTGTGCAGTATATAAGCTGACAGTCAGCAGAAGTGCTCCCCAGCCACTTTTAAATCTACCCCGAAGTACGTCTTCCAGAGAGTGGGCTATTATATAGGTACCAAATAATTTAACGTACATGCACGTATACATATGCAATATATATATCATGCAACTTTGCATGTAAATTAAGTGTATATATATATTATTTATGTGGAACAAGGATCCCTGTTAATGTAGTGGAGTTATTGACTCAGAAGTGTGGCTAGTTTGCTGTAAATAACAAGGCTGATGTACGTTTGTGTCAGAGCTTTGTATTAAGTCAGTAATGAAATCCACATAATACAATATGTACATGATAACGTAACAGCAAAGGTAAGGGGAACCAACCACACGCAGGTGGCGGGACCCACCCATAAATTGACAAAAGACAGGTTTTGGTTTAAAGATTAAATCGCTTTGTGGAAGGGGAAAGCGTCAGAGTGCCCCCAAAACCCCTTGTATGCATTATCATGTATATATAGCTAAGGTTGAAACCAAGAAATGTGAATGCTCAATATATAGCAGCGAGATCAATGACTATTGGAATTAACCCTATGCCAAACATATATTACCACACAGTACAGCAATGAATATACATTATTACAACAGACATGTGTATATATATATATTACATATACACCTGTATATATGAGGTGGAATGAAGCCAACATGCTTTTGTCTGTCCAAACACAGTTTATCAATAACATCCGGAAGCATGCCAAACACATAATAATGATGATCTACTGTGCTCCATCTCTTCCCGGGTGATCTAGTCTCTGACAGTCTCTGTGCCCTCTATTGTCTAGAGTAAACTATATCTTTAAACTTGGTCAATGTAAGGCAATTTTTAGGATATGACAAAGTTAATGTTACCAACTTTCTCACACCAGGGTTAACTGGGTGGCTGAGATATATTGTTGTGAAGGCTTTTTAGGGCCCACACTATATGCACATATATTACATACTATTTACACCTATACACACATTCATAGGTCGATATCACTGTCCCCACCCAGTCGCCTGTCTGCATATGAAGGCCAACCTAAAGTTAACACCTTCATATACCAGGGTTACCTGGGTGGGTGACATATAATATCAGTTAAATACTTCAGTGCATGATAATCAACAAATGATTGTAGCAAGGTAGAATTAAAGTACATGTATAATGAAAAAATCACCCATCAAGAAGAAAACATTGCTCCAGTTATTTGTTTGGTTTCGTTCCTTCTGCAATGTTTCGATTATGGGTTGAAAATAATGAGTACAAATACAAGTGTACAATAGTTTGTATACAATAGTAGGTAAACACAAGAGAAGGTTAAGGGTAGCCACTATCAGACACATGGGGTGGAATGAAGCCAACATGCTTTTGTTTGTCCAAACACAGTTTATCAATGACACCTGGAAGCATGCCAAACACATTATAACACCAATCATCTAGGCACTATCCCTCCTTGGGTGACATAGTCTCTGACAGTAATTTCTGTGCCCTCTGTTGTGTAAACACATAATACATGTAATAATAATTGATATACTTCTTATACAGAACATATCTTTTTAGGCAAACTCAACTACATTAGGAAATGAAAGAAATTAAGAGCAAAATGGTTAGAAATTAATTAATTAGAAAACTTTCAACTTTGTATTAAGTTTCTTGATAATTTGTGTGACCGAGCTATTGCCAACTTTTTAAGCTTGAAAGCCAAAATCTGAGCATTTTCTGAAGCTACTTCATTTATAGTCAGTCCTCGTTTTTTGCGCATACATCTTTTCCTCCCACCCCACCTTTCTCTAGCATTGTGAGGAATTTTAACTAGAGGCTGGTATGGATCACCTGTATTAAATTCAGGAAATTTCAATTGATAATCGCTATTTCTGATAACAATGGGGCCCCCCTTCCTTCTGAATCCTGAGTGATGAGGATGTCGTTTGGGTAGCCTACCAGAGAAGAATGTTGGTGCAGCTTTCATCTTAGGATCATGTAGGAGTTTAAGTAAATTACCCTTTTTAGCTTGTTGTACTTCTAACTTTGTTGCTATGTGGGACCTTTGTAATAAAGAATTTATACCACTGAAAACATTAGCCCGATCACATATATTACTTTGATGGGGAAAGAGAGTAGACAAACCAGGAGGAATTTTTGTGACAGTAGCAAAATACAATTCCAACAATTTTAAATGGTCATGACAGTTGTTTATAGTTGCTTGCACTGCATGTAAATGTTTACAGAAATATTGCTGTCCTTTGTGAATGAAACCTAAACATGTACACATGGTAAGGAATATATTTACAATGTAAACCCCTTCATCTGGTGCCGGAACTGGCAGGTACTGGGCAACAACATTATGGAAAGTTTGAGCAGCACTTGCGTTCAATTGTGCAAGTAAATTTTCACTACCTACATTTAGAGAATATTCATGGTCATTTCCAGATTGCTTTTTATCCTCTGAAGTGACAAATGCCCACCCATGTTGATCCCAATTTGGAATGAGACTGACTTTCCGAGTCTTAACTAGATATAGGCCTTTCATGATACAGTTAAGTAATTTTCCCTTGGAAGTGTTTACCTGGTTTTTAAATCTGGCTAATTTAGTAGCATCACGCACAGTGTCATTTGCATGCCTCGGCAAAGTTCTGTCTATTAAAGTTCGAATTTGAAATGCTAGAGATTTGTTTAAATGATTCGCGTTTTCCCCTTGGACAAGTAACCTGAATTGATTTTCTGTTATGTTATTGGTCAACAACAGTGGATTTCGTCTATCTTGTTCCGGCACCAACATTGCTGTCTCAGCAGTAAATGCTGTTTGCCATGCACTATGAAACCAACATTTATTGAGGT
Organism: Escarpia spicata; assembly: GCA_963995525.1. NCBI lineage: Eukaryota > Metazoa > Annelida > Polychaeta > Sabellida > Siboglinidae > Escarpia > Escarpia spicata. The sequence goes on from OZ023208.1 coordinate 24,108,800, forward strand.
AGTCAGCAAAACTATTCTTTGACTGTGCACTAACAATATAGTTTGGGATATCATTAGTTAAATAATTGAAAAATTAGTGTACCATGCTTGTCCGAACAGTTTTATGCCAACTACGCATTACACCTTTCAGTGCGGTTAAGACAGGGTTAATGAATATTTTAAGATCTGGATAAGTCATAATTTTTTCCTTTAGAGCTTGCAGAGCATGAAAGTTGCACAGATCTGATTGCAAAATTAAGTCCCTGCATGCTGTTTTAATGTCCCATGCCTTGTCATGCTGTACTACTGGTTGGAATACTGAACCATATTTCAAAGTGCAAGGTCTTAAATGGAAAAAACCATTGTTATCATTAAAAATGTAAAGATGTTTTTTATGTGCACAGTTTGAATGATGACAGGGCATGTTGGCAATGGTAATTTGTAACTGCATTTTGTGTACCTCTGAAATCTCACAATTACTGATAGCTGCCATACCAATCCTACCTTTATTTGTTGAGTCACAATAAGTCAAAATACTAGTTTTAAAACGTGCTGCATTTAGATCATGCTTGACATCATACCCACAGATCACACCAAACTCTTCTAAACACTTCATGTTTTCATCACTTCCGAGAACAATGTGGTAATTACGATTTAAGTTTACATCACCCCTCTGATACAAAAGAACCGAATCAAAATTTTTTCCAAAATTATCTCAGTATTTCTCCAGTCAGAATTAGTAAGTCTGTCTTTAGAAATGGAAAGATCCTTTCCTAGATAATGACGATCAATTAAATGACACCTGTTTGAAATTTTGCGTAAATTTACAGACTTTAGTGAGTTGTCAGTGTCACCATGTGTAAGTATACTTGTTGGATTTTCTGCAATGTAAATCTGACTTGGAGCTGTCTTTCCAGTCATTCTAGCCCTATCTATTTTATCTTTCATTGTCTGTGACATATGTCTACCCTTCTGGTTAGGCTCAGAGGTGTGAAATAGTGAATTCTGTCTATGTTCAAAAATTTCCCAATTGTCCAAGTCATCCTCTTTTAAAATAAGTTTTAATTTCCACCCACATATCATGTGAGGGTGATAAACGTGAACTGGCAAACCTATGTTGAACATGGAATCTGGCCTGTGTGATCCATAGGTATTGATATATACGCAGCATGCATAACACAGTGTTTGACCATTCCGTTTATACCATCGTGGTGTGTGTTGAGTGTCACAATTTAGACATTGTTTATAAATAACGATGCTGGTACTACATTTTGGACATATCGTGCAATCTGGGGATATTTCTGTGATTAGGCAGCCACACTCATTTCTACATACAGATGTGCGAGATAAACATGACACATACATAACTACTGCAATTTTGCTTCCAACGCTTTCCAAGTTTTCAGATGCTATGGATTCAAAGCTGTCATCAGTTCTGTGAAACTGTTTGTTATCTGTTCTGCTCACATTTGAAACTAGTAAAGTGTCGTCATCTCGTTTAATAGTTACATTCTTACTATGATTTACTTTTATACGTTTCTCAAACAACATGTTATCTAAAAAACGTCTGGTAGGAATGCCAGTGTGAACATAACCAGTGTGAACATAACCAGATTTTAGCCATGTATGGAATGATGCATCATTAACAAAATGTTGAATCTCTGTTATCGCATTCTTATCTGTTTTACCGGAGGGTGAACAACTGAAAAATTTACTTTTCTTTATGCCACTTTTCTGCAAGCAAGTTAGACGCAAATATTTTCCATAATCAAAAGTAATATTAGCAGACAACAAACATGTAGGCCAATCACAGCATAGCACAATGCCTGATATATTTACCTTTTTATTGTTATTATTCTCAGAATGTGTACAGCTCTTTAGCCAAACAACTGCCTCAGGAGACTGCACATATGACTGCATGTTTGCTACGGCCGTAGCATCACGTTTACCTTCCTGAGAGCACGGGAAGTGTTTTGAGACTTTTTTACCATTGTTTACAATTACCCGTAGCCTCAAGAACTTTGACTTAACAACCGAAACAATTGGCTTATTAATTATGAGAGTTACTATGTTTGTATAATCAAGAACAAGTGGCGTTTCAGTACTTCTCATAATTTTTAAGGGGAGAATGTAGTTGTCCATCTTTCTTTGTTTTGTATCATTAAATACTGCTTGATAACTGCTATTACTGTTATTAAGATTGGTAATACTAATGGTTGGTGTGGGCATAGACTTGTGTTTGTTGCTTCTCTTATTACGACTGGCACTCACACTTTGGTAGCTGCTACTGGAAAGCTTTCCATTTGGCTTTTGTACTAGCATATTCACATCAACTGTGCCTGTCATTATCCATTGCATGATTACCTGTCTCAAAAAGTGTGAATAGAGAGAGATGTTGCGCAGATAAGCAATTTCATTTGTTTGAATTTGAGAATCTGGAAGAGCAAGACCATAGAACCTGGTCCGGTATAAACTTGCTAGTGAGGCACCTATTATTACAGAGACTCCGCAAATGGATGAACACGTCTGTAATGGATATTTATGAGAACATAGATGTGAACAGGTATGTGAGCCAGTATCAACCCCAGGTTGGTGACAAAAGTTATAAAGAGGAGCTGGTTTCCCCAAGTCCTGTGATATCTTTTGAAATATAGTCCTAACTGTTGCCGGCATTCCCCACCCAAGTGTGTCTGCATAGGTTACAATATTAAATTCCATTGAATACACAGCCAGTGCAAAGTGATTAGACTGTAACAAAATGTTAGTTCCATCTGCATTAGACACTTGTAAATTGCCCATGAAATATGTTCCACCATTACTACCAACAGGTACAAACAAAATAATTTGCCCATCATGAACATTTGCAAATTTTTGGTGAATCTGTGCACCAAAATTTGTCTTGTGTTGTATATCTGATGCATAGTACACCAAAGTTTTAGTATCATAAAATTTAGCATTCAGCATTACACTAATCTGAGATAGAAGCGAATTTGACAGCCAACGTTCACCAAAAAGAAATGTAAGATCTTCAATGTAGTATCGGTTATTTGCTATGAAGACTGTGTCATTTTCTGCATAGTTCAGAACAATTTGCAAATATTCATCTAAACATTTGTGGTCAAGCTGCGAAACACCATCTATGGTAAAATAATTTTGTTGTTCTGCCCAACTAATTTCCATCCTAACTTTTTCTTGAATGTCCTTCCCAGCAAAGAAATATGTGAAAACTTTAATGGTTTCCACTGAATAACAACCATAATCCAGCACAATTTCTGCTCTATCCGTGTGATTTATCTCAAATTTCTGTAAAATTCTCTCTATCTGGCATAAGGGCGGCATATAAGGATACTGACTGGGATCAGTAGATGTACACTTAACATTAGTTCCAGATCGAATGTCAACTTGCTTAGATCTGAGTACTGCAGGAAATGTGGATTTAAATAATTCTTTTCTAGCTTGCACAAAGCATGATGCAGATTTATTTTGGCTACTTACACATGGAGGCCGTGGTCCTCCACCTACAACTGTGGCGCTGTCTTGACTATTTATGCTGAGAGGACTCACACCTCCTACCACTGTCATGTCTGTCATGTCAGTCACTGGAGTCTCGATGGATGTGTCCAGTGGCTGCAATGACACCGACGAACGATCACCATCATCTCCAGTCTCTACATCTCGGCATAGGTTGCGGTGCTTAGTCAGGACGTGGTCAAGCAACACATCCTCTGACGAGCTGACAGAAGTGCAGAAGGGACACCGCACTGCACAGCATTGCACAGCAGGTCTCTGACGTGGTATCTGATGTTGGGTCCTCGTCTGACGTTCCGGACTGGTTGAGTGGTGCTGGAATGCAAACTTCTCTATAACAATATATCAGCCATTCTTGAATGTATCTATGCATAAATGAAAAACATTTATAGGTTTATTTAGTTTTACTGAAATCATCGGAAAAACTGTTGAATTCGCTTTGACTGGATTTGTTCAAAATACCACCTAAAATTTGCTCACCTGATAATTAAGGCTTTATATGACTCTCAGACAGACAGACACTGTATCATTTTATATTTATGAAAAAATTGTATACCTTCAGCAAATTTTTTTTATCTGGAAATTATAATGAGCTTTAGTATTTTGGTTGATAGCCCATCCTTATATGCTAGAGTACTGGAGTAAATTAAAATACATTGATCTGCCTTAGAACATACCTTGCAGCGTGAATGCAGCTGCCCTGGAGGGATGGCGATGGGCACTCCTGCCACACTGATGAAGATATAGTCCTCCAGGTCATCCGGGCACACAGTAGGACCAGCAGGGTGTCCTGTACCTGGTAGAATATAATTGCCGTAGGTCCGCACTGGTGCAGGGTCCTGCCTGCATCTGCAGGGCTGAGGTGTCCTAGCAGCCTTGGCTTGTGCCTTGGCTACTATACGCCGTTGATGGTCTGCTCGGGTACGGGATAGCTCCTTGGATACCATGTCTGCCTCCCTGCAAAGACACATTCTACTTTCAAGTCATTTGTGATAAATGAATGTTTTTCAAATGTCTAACCAGCTCAAACACAGCAGGTACGACGCAAACATAACAAAGGGAGACAACACCATATTCATCATACAAAATGGTCCTTGCTTGAACTTACTTGGCAAAGCCGAGGCTACTGTCATGTGACAGTATCTGCAGGACACGGTTGGCAGTCGTAGCATGTAACAAGGAGTTGCCGTAGAGTGATGGATGAAGTCCGTCCATACTAAAATGTCCCGGTTGCGTGAAGATGGTGTCCCAATCCCAGAAATGAACACCAGGAATGCGTGCAGACACCTGGTGGAGACGCTGGTTGTATAACAACCCTGTCTTGTAGATATCATCACTGTAGAAAGGAATTAAAGTAAGTTTCAGCACAAGTATTACTTTGTTCAAACATCTCTAAACGAAATGTTTACAGCCACAATCCTATTTAAAATGCGTGATATATATATTATTGCTTCGTGAAAGGTGTAGAAAAATGTAGATAATCAGTAGACATATCATTTGCTTATATTAGCAAGTTCCAAAAACATATTACAAGACAAACCATGAATTACGTTTTTCCAATAGCCAAACACAATTATGGAGCAGCATTGACAGAAGTAGCAGTCACAATTTTGTATATGTGATCACATTTTTATTGTTATCATTATGATATTTTCTAGTACTAACTCACTCATCAAATCGAGGGAGTACACCAGAAACTATGAGGGGCACTCCAGGGTAAGTGTCCTGGGCCTCGCGAATAAGTCGATGGTGTTGATCTAAGGTACGGTCTAGATGACGGATGTCGTTGCAGATGGCTTCTAGGTGGTTCGTAGCCACATGGACAATAACTGCATCAACCTCTACTGGATCCACTTCAGCAAGCACTGAAAGCATATTATTCTGTTAAAGACAAATGTCCCTATTTGTACTAAAAGCAAAATCATATTTACACAATATTCATCAACTGTTGTGCAAGAAAAAGCGCAAAGTGAAAATACACAGGTCACTTTACTTAAGTTTAAGTTAAGAGATGTTCTAAACTTCTGCATAATTTAAATGAAATTGTCTTGCTAAGCCTAAGACTGAACATAAAATAGAGATGTCAATGACAATTGCAAATTAATATATTGTGTTTTCTATTCTAATTCCTAAAATTAATTATAACATTTCATTGTAGTGATATCATAGTATGTAACATATGTATATCAAATAAAAGCTGAGGCGCTCAGCAGTCAACATACACCTATCATTCAACAAGACAGAACAGGAGTGTCCATAATTCTAAAGCAGGCTGCTAAACGCGCTAAACCGTAATTTCGTAAACGCGAAGCCGGGCCGCGTCAAAAGTTCTATCGGACGCGACACACACGACGACCGGCATCAGCTTCAAAGAACAATTGTGTAATGTAACCGTATCAAGTTGCAGCGAAATCACTATTCCTAAAATGCTAATGATGAGAATGTAATGTTATTTAAAAGAAACAAAATGTATGACCAATGCCAATGGAAATGCGTTATTATAATTAAGACGTGAAAGAAAATTGAAATTCGGCAACATCTTAAGTTAAGTTAATGGATTCTCATCCGACTGGATTAGCGGCACCGTCTAAATATAAATATGTATTCTTCAGTATCAGGTAGTAATCATTTATTGAATATAAAAACTGAATATGCTTCCTGTATATTAATTTACGAACCTTGTTCAAGTAGTTGATCGTTATTAGTCATAAAGGGCAAAATAATCTACCCGGGAAGGTACCAGCCGAGAAGGGGTTACAACACTATTTTACAGGAAATTAACATACAATTTCCACATGTGTGATAACACTACAGTAAAATGTGTACAGTAATATAGTGATCGATGCACAATTTCTCATTTCACTGTGTGCGTCTTAGACAATACATCTTACCTTGACGAATGCCATTGACACCAACACCTCGTCTACAGTAGAGCTCGAACTGGACACCATCTAAACTATGGGGAAGATACTTGAAAATAGAATCCGCAAAGACAGCCACCAAGTGAGACATGCTGTGGATTTGCAAGAAAAAATGACAAACCAGAAAAACTGCAACAATACAAAGTTTTTACAAACACGAAATCCAAACAGCACTGCAGTTTGTAACTTGTCGAATTCTGCCACACACACATAGGGACACATGTGGTGTATTTAAAATTGCCCGCCAAAGTTGTACAGGCCGACCTGCGAGTTAGGGTTATAGGTGCATGGCAAGTCATCAGAGATTTTGCGGGTTCCAGACTCGAATTACCGGGTATGTGGGCAGCAACCGGTTGACCCGTTTGAACTCATAGTCATTTATCTTTTTAGAGGTTGGTCATATGTGACCCGAATTGGATCTAGACACAGCATACCTCATTTATAGCTAAAAACATAGAAAACACTTTGCATTGTAGATACCTCAGTGGTATTCATCAACCTACTGGAAAGTTGTGGTTATTGTTTAATATGGGTTGATGCATTCATTACCATTATATATAACTGCTTGCATACTTGAGTGTGGAAGATCATATTCTTATCATGTATGTAGCCTTCTAATTATAGCTGTTTTACGTTTTGATTTTTAACTATTTGTTATTTAGTCAACACCGAGACCCAAACGTTGATATGATGCATGCATTAGCAATTAATGAACTCTCATAAATAATTATTGTGCCCAAATGTAAGTAAACAAATATTCATATGTTATGCTATCTCTGGAAGATACGACTTTATTTGTTCAAAATAATTTATATGTTAACATTATGTCTACATAATATATCAAAATTATCATGCATGGTATTATCGTCAAATGAAGTATGTCTTTTTACGTCTTTCCGAGATAGAAAAGTTAATAATTATTTCGTTTCCCACAAGTGTACATCTAATTGATGTCAATTCTCCAAAGGCACTGTTTACGTCAATAGAAAGATGTCTAAAATTTGTCAATTCACTAGCGTGATTTATATGTCAACAGAAATACGTCTAATAGACGTCATTTTTACGTCATTCTGAGACGGAAAAGATTCTCTGTTCAATCAACATCACTTTCAGGTCAATAACACTGCATCAAACAGACATCAATTCTACAGCGTGATTTAGACGTCAACAGAAAGACATATAATAGACGTCATTTTTACGTCATTCTGAAACGATAAAAGTTCTATGTTCAACGTCGTTTTCGGGCAATTATCCAGCGTGATTTTTATGTCAATAGAAAGATATGTAATGTATGTCAATTCGTCGGCGTGATTTAGATATCAACAGAAAGACATCGAATAGACGTCGTTTTAAATCATTTTGAGACGTTGTCCGCTTGACCAAAAATTAATTGCTAAAAGACTTCGTGAGCCCACTGGGAGCCCTGTCTAATTTAAAGCACATCGCTTTGCTCTTAACAGCGGGAGTCCAGTGTCATGTTAAATTATTCGGTTGTTCCACCTTTTTGTTTATTCAATTAAGGAATTGAATAATTCCAATTCATTTTTGAATTGATCCCATTCCTGCTACTGAAATATTATTTTTAAATGTCAGTGACCTCAGTTATAATTGTGAATGAATTTGTGTAAATACGCAAGAGTAAGTTTGTGTTTATAATCAGGATGCCTTCTTTAAAAATACATGTTACAGGCTGTATTAGGAATGATAAAATCATTGCATTCAACTTGTGTTCAAACTGAGTTGTGGACATTTATAAAGTCCCTGCTTTCAACCTGTGTTCAACTACAACGGATTCTTTAAAATGACTAAGTCTGTGCTTTCAAATTGCGTTCAACTGCTGTTGAAATGTAAGTCTCCACTTTCAACTTGCGTTCAACTACAGTTGAAGTCTAAGTCCCCGCTTTCAACTTGCGTTCAACTGCCATCGAAATGTAAGTCCCTGCTTTCAACTTGCGTTCAACTGCTGTTGTTCAAAGTATGAGTGCTCGCTCTCAACTTGCATTCAACTGCAGTTGAAGTCTAAGTCCCCGCTTTCAACTTGCATTCAACTTCATGTTCACATTCAACTTGCATTCAACTGTTGAACGCAGGTTGAACAGCAGTTAAAATCAACTTTTAACGGTTGAAATTCAACTATTCATATAGAATCAGTTGAATTTCAACTGAAACTCAGTTGAATTTCAACTGAGTTTCAAATAAACATTTTTGTTTGGGCAATGCCAAATTCCCTCCACACCAACCATAATCAAGGGCTCAGCATTATTGCCTTGACCTTGGCATTGTTTGAAATGTTAAATATCACATAGGAGATGAGTGTGTAGGTGATGTACAAATTGCTTCTTTGCATTCTATAGAGTAGAACGAAATTTACAATGTCTCCATGATTTTAATTTAACGAGTTTTGAAATGCCTACACACATTTATTAGACAAAATTATACAATCGTAATCGTGCAAGATCACGAAGACAACTGAAATCGAGGAAAGGAATGGAGCCACTCGCACTCCTGACGACAGGATAGTGCTAGATAGTCCACGACATGGACTCTCGATCAATACCAATATAGTTTTTGTCACCAAGTTATGGAAATACTCCGGACCGTGGCACAGTTGGCGTTGAGTCAGGACACCGGCGGCGGAGAAGGTAAAATTATCAATGCTTGTTGCGTTTCGGGGGTATTCTATAGGTCTTCGTCGAGTTATCAGAGAGTGAAACAACCATTAATAAATTGTCAGGGGTCCTATACAAACGTAAAACATAATAATTGAATTACTTGCAACTAATCACCTCCATACATTTCAAACGGGAGCTTTCTTAATTATTTTCTGTCAGTGCGATTGCTAAAATGACGATCATTAAGGTAATTGTGAAATCTGTTTTATATTATCACTGCATATAAAGCTTACTCGGAATTTTATATGCATTTCACATTGCATCTAAGTACTACTCCATACTATATTGTCTACTATTCTACTATATTCTACTATCTTCTATTATTCTTTTGTTGGTCAGTCCGATACGTAATTGTAAAGTGTGGGTGTGTGTGTGTGTGTGTGTGTGTGTGTGTGTGTGTGTGTGTGTGTGTGTGTGTGTGTGTGTGTGTGTGTGTGTGTGTGTGTGTGTGTGTGTGTGTGTGTGTGTGTGTGTGTGTGTGTGTGTGTGTGTGTGTGTGTGTGTGTGTGTGTATCGTAAATTGTATAGTGTGTGTGTGTGTGTGTGTATCGTAAATTGTATAGTGTGTGTGTGTGTGTGTGTGTGTGTGTGTGTGTGTGTGTGTGTGTGTGTGTGTGTGTGTGTGTGTGTGTGTGTGTGTGTGTGTGTGTGTGTGTGTGTGTGTGTGTGTGTGTGTGTGTGTGTGTGTGTGTATCGTAAATTGTATATATATGTAGATGTCAAATTGTTAAACGCGAACATGAAGAGAAACCGCAGAAAGAAAAGGGAACCGGAAGGTAATAACCGCCACCCCACACCTTGCCCCCACACCGCGCGGCACGCATAACTGATCTATATATAGATTACAGGAGGTACCAACTGGGAAACATTAGTGCTCTTGCGATTTGGCATGTAAATACAGAAAGTGCACGTAAATAGGTGACGTCATGTGCATGAACAGTCGGGCATTTAGCGTTTCCCGGTCAACCCTACGTCATTCGTACGGAGACTCCTTCATTTCGGCATCGCTGAAAACCTCCGTCACGTAGACGAAAATCTCCGTCATTTGACGGTCACCGCGAAAATAATTACGTAATTTTTTAATTTTAAACATAACAAACGGAACGAAATATAAATAACGATGAAATATGGTCCTATCAGCTTCGCGAGGGACGAACAGTGATGAGAATGCGCGAGCCATGGCCATAATGGTGGCGTCACCTGGAGGGTGTGGAACCAGCCAAATACGCTCGATTATTTAGTATGGCTCCATCAAACGGGACATCAACGAGGTGCAATGCTAAACATTAACAATTATATTTCATGGCAAGTAAGATATGTCACTTCCTCAAAAGTAAATTTGGGGATCACCTATATTTTACAAATATAATATGAATGTCGCTAATAAATCAAACTGAATATGAACATGTTTTGTTTTGTTTTTACCCGCTCGACAGATGGCGCAACATGTAAAAATGGCGGAAGAGAATAACTTGTTGCGATTTCCTACCAGATTATGTGAGTTTTTGTTACCTGATTAGGTGTTTCACAATGACATTTTCAGAAAACTCAGCTTACTGTTCGCGAGATAGATCACAGAATATGAGGTTAGATACACTGCCTGGCTAAACATATTGCCTGTAAATATGCGTGTCGTAGACTGAGCGACGCCGACACGACAGTCAGTGTTTAATTCTGGGTGAGACTGAGCACTAAGTCTAAAGTGTAACTTCTAAGGTAAGACTAAGTCTAAGACAGTTACTAAGTATGTCTCTGACTCTGAGAGTCAGTGACAGATAACCAGTGTCAGTGATAGTTAAAGCACATGTCTAACTCGGGCCTCGAAGTTAACATTCTGATCTAGGACTAGGAGTAGGAGCGCTGCCGCTGTGCTCCTAATGATAATCATAATATAAAATAATTAGAAGCAAAATATATTTTATAAATTTAATTGAACACAATTTTATATCAACACGTCTACGTACAGCGTTCTGATTGATCATCTATGACTATGCTACTGATACATCTTGTATGTAATAAATTCAGATACAGTTGTGTAATGTTATCTAGTCATGCATGCTACCCAGTAATTCTGTATATATAGGCCTATATATATTAACAACTATAACAATTATTTAAACAATTGCATGCTTTTAAGAAATTATACACATTTACTTTGACTGTATGTATGTCCATACAGTATTCACACAGGAAACATTCTCCCTTTTATGTTCTGATAGGCCTAGTCACTACGTATTTACCAAAGTATGACATGGTAGAAGCATAGTAAAATGTAGTATACTATGGTTTACTGTAATTCACTATGGTTGTACTATCATTTTATTACACTTTACTACATATTACTATGGAATTACCATGGTAAACTCATGGTAAAATGTAATATACTACAGTTTACTCTAATTTACCATGTTTTACTATAGGTTTATCATAGTTTACCATAATAAACCATAGTACAATTTTAGCAGGGATAATATGGTGAACTTTGCATATAGGCACACATTGTTTCACCGTTAAACGTTTAAAAAAAACCGGTTAGCTAGTTAGTTAAGAGTTGCTCCTTTCAATCACCGATTGCCCAAGTCACTAAATGACAAGGGTGGGCAGTACAGTGGTGCCTGCGTAGGACTTTGTGCCTATAGCCTTAGGCAAAAAATCATCAGTCACTTGCTACACTTTATCAATATTTTGCTGCCATAGGCATTAAGCAGGGACAGAGAAAGGGGTTAAAACGTCATGATGCATAATTTCTTTGATGGCCCAAATGGTCAGTTACATAGCAGGACCATAATTAATGGACACAGTTCCAAGTGGCACATTGCGACTACAGTGAGTAACTGTAATATTAAGTCTATTTCAAATCAACCATTATTTTACGTTACCCACTCACTTTTGTCTCAGATTCACTTGACATTTTGCAACATTTTAATTACCTGTATTATTAAAGTGTTTTAAACATAGAGCAAAATCCAAACATAAAATATTCCATGCCTGAGGAAAAGTATTCTTAAAACTATTTGGCATTGTTATGATTGTATAATTCAGAATGCCAATGTGTGAGCCAACTGCTCAGTACATATCTTCTCAGATGATGGGACCATTTCACTTTCACAAAGATTTTGCATGAGCATGTCCTGTTGACAGGCTTTAGTGTACAAAATCACAGAGAGTGCCAACAACTTCAACCAATAAAGCTTCAGTGTACAAAATCACAGAGAGTGCCAACAACTTCAACCAATAAATAGTGTCGTCGAGTATAGTAATATGATGTTCAGCAGTGTGCATTTTGTGTTAGGTTCAGCTAAAAATGTGCTCAAAATTTAATAGCAAATGCCTTAGTAAGTTTAATCTTCATAAAGCCATTAATCCACTGTGCCGCTGTGGCACACATCAATGGGCCATGCTGCCAGTTTCGTGTAAACAAGTAATAATTAGCTAACTTTTCATCAATAATATTTTGAAGATTTATTTGGCAGTGAAAAACTTTATCTTTGTGTGAAACTTCAGTCAAGATAAGTGTCTTCATAAGACGCATTTGTTGAAAACTTGCATGTTGACTGTTTATGGTGGATATGTTTTGGTCAAAGAGTGGTGTAATGTTATTGTTAGAAATTAACATTTCTTGGAGTATTTCTACTACTAAGAATGTTATTGAAACGGGCCCAGGTCCAGATGTCTTTTTATTGTAGCAAGTCAAGCATGCAGTTAGAATACACATTAACATTACTTAAGCTGCACTGAAAGTTGGCAGACACACACTTGGCAGTGTCAGTGCAATCGATTGTTAGCGTGTTGAATAGAAGACATAACAACACAACACCAGTTAGTCCGGAATGGAGTGGTTCAGTATTACATAACTGACCAAATACATGTGTGCTCATTGTGCATGCAGCAGAGTTCAATCAAGGTGTCCATTTAATGATAGTATAAATGTACAATATATGGCATCAATTGAGCATTGCCCCTTTCCCTGTGGAGGGCAGTGGTGCAGTCACTAGAGCATTGGACTCTCAATTGAGAGAACCCTGGTTTGAATCCTGTGGTGCCATGTAAAATTGTTGGTATGTTCATTCACTCTACGTTGCTCCAGTTGACTCAGCTGTATTAATGAGTACCTGGCTATAGACAGTGGTGGATATTTGTGTACGAATAATCTTTGCACATTAATTGCAGAGTGGCTGAATGCTTCCCAGAGAAGATGAGGTGGTGTTCGATTGAACAGGTCTGCCAGGGAGTAAAGTGTAAAGCACTTTGAGCAGTCCAAAAGACTGGATAGGCTGCGCTATATATATAGAACTTACCTTTTTATTTTCTTCAGTCGCAGTATGGCAGGCTGTAGTGAGATGGTATGCGGTGGACAAGATGTGACGCACTTGATTCGACGGGTGGAGAACTGCAGCGACCACGTCACAATGGACGTCAGCAGTCTGATGGAGGTGGCGTATGAATACATCGACCTCATTGACCTGTGCTACTTACAATGGCTGGCGTGGCTCTTCTACCCCCTTGTGCTCACCTTTGTCCTGCCTGTCTGCCTCCTCCTGCTCATCTATGCGTCTGCGATGTTCCTCCATGTCTATAGACTTCGCCACCTGCTGCGCACCGCCGCCCTCTCACGCCACTACTGGGACAGCGCGCGCTACTTCCTCGCTGTGCTCTGGGAGGCCCAGGGCAAGATATGGCATGGTAGGCAGAGAGAGAGAAAGAGAGAGAGATGCTATGATTGCGACGATCGTAATCAAATAGTCATACATTTATTTTTATTCATTTATTATTATAATTAAATTTAATCTATTGAACTATTATTCTAATAGCTTGTATACATGTGTTTACTTATTTAAAGACAATTTAGTTGATTTTATTTAGGGAGAGAGAGATGCATGATATTACAATGATTGTAATTAATTATTCATACCTTTATTTTAATTAATTTATTATTGCTAATTTATTGTTAATATTTTAATAGCCTGTTGTACACATGTGTTTTCTATAGTATATTATATTTCTTTAAAAATAGTACAGTTGATTTTATTTAGTAGTAATGATTGCACATTTTAGCATATTAAAATATGTTTGTTTTTTACATTATTAAATTTTATGTCATTAATATTCTATAGATAAATATACTAAATGTAAATGATATTCTATAGATAAATCGCAATACTTACAACGAGATGTCGAGACTGTCGCCAATAAAGTGGACACTGTATTGTCCACGGTTCTGAATCTTGTTGTTTGCAGGTTATGAAGTGGTTGGCTTTGAGAAGATCCCTGTGTCCGGGGCAGCACTCCTCATTTACTACCACGGCACAATCCCCATTGATCTCTACTATGTGATGGCAAAGATGATAGTTCACAAAGATCGACAACTGAGGGCTGTTGGAGACAGGTTCCTCTTTAAAATACCAGGTGGGTGAGCTGCCCAGGCGTCTTACAATAATAGTCTATTACAATGTTTTATATAGATTCGGTGTCATCCTAATTGACTGTTTAGCTATTATTAAAATGTTCATGAATTTGTGTTATTTGCAAAACAAGTGTGTGTGTATGTGTGTGTGTTTCGCTGGAAATAATTGCCAACAGCGAAATGCAATGCAAACGTTTTATGAGAATGATTTTGGAAGCGCTAATATTACACATCGCCATGGAATAATTATTGGCAGTGTCTTTATAATGTAGTTTGTATGCTAGGTATAATAATGCTATCGTTTACATAGTTGCAAAGTTATGTAAAAATTGCAGTTTTGTATTTTGCCAAATTCATGTGACCATTGTAATAACTGCAAGAACAACAATCCCAGAACTATGCTTTAGGAAATCAAAAAATTTTCTTAATAAATGGCAAATTATGCTGAGAAATACATTGTAATTGACCTATTCATCAGTGAAGTTTGTTTAAATTTCAGTACCAAAAATATTTTTTATGAAAAATGCATAAGCAAAGTTTTTAACAGGACAAATGTATGCGGTTATATTTGATCTATGAGATGTCATGTAGCAGTAGTAATTTAATTCAGATATATAACCGTTGTCAACATTGGGCAGCAAGAATTAACGCTTTGGAGGATTTAGTGGAAACTTGCAACGTTTCAATCCACCACGTGTGGATCTTGATCACGCCTTGATGTCATGTGACGTGGCTCAGATTTTGGTGAAATGATCTGGTTGTAGATGGCGGGCAGGTGGTATCCCTGGTCTCGGTGAGGTGATACATTGGTGTTCTTTCGGGTTTTGTCTTTTGGATGCACTACCAATCCGGGCTTGGGTTCAATTGCGAGTGATCGCATTTAAATGCAAATGTTTGAAAGGATTCAAATGCAAGTGCCCTGATACATGGTTGCATTTAATGCAAATGCTAGTGTTTTAAATTATTCAAATGCAAGTGTTTGAAATGAATCAAATGCAAATGTTTTAAAACTATTCAAATGCAAGTGTTTTGGAGAAAAAAACAAATGCAATTTTTTTTTACTATTCATATGCAAGGTGTTTAAAAAAATGCAAGTTAAAAAAATCAAATGCAAATGAAAAAACAATATTAACTAGTATGGAGCCCTCCCTGGTAAGATGGAAACTTCTATAAACAATTTTGACCCAGTTATACAACTTGTCTTGACACATATGTAAGCATTGCATCAGTCTTATGCAGACCACTACAACATGATTAAAGTATCCTAGAACAATGAAATATTCCGCTAGTTTCACCCCCTGTGAATCTTGGCACTCTGGAGGTTATGAGAGTTTACATAGCAGGAGACACTGGGACAGTGTGACACCCTCATGACTTGGTTCTCATGCCATGTATCCTTTTCACACAAGCCTATAGGTTTAGTGGCTGCTTACACACTACTGGGCCTAAACAACAGAGGTGTGAAAAACTTCCTGATGTATTTGTAGTTGTACCAATAACTAACTGCTCACCAAACAGCTAATATCATTCTGCAGAAGACAGGTTCACCAGTTACTGTGAAAAATGGGACAGGGTTTTCTGTATGATAATTTTTCTTTTCAGATACAACATTTTATCAATCTGGTAAAAAAAACTAATATTTTAATGAAACAGTTTCTGGCATATTGCTATGCTAAGATTATTAACTATTAAAAAAAAATAAGTTTCAGTTGAGGAAAGTTATCGTATGTTTATCACACAACAGTTGGTATTTGCATGGTTGTGTTCTAAAAATAAAAATTACCTCAGAATGTCCCGTAGAACAGCGTTCGAAATAGCACTTGTCCGTTTGTCCGGGACAAGTGATTTTTGGCCCGGACAAGTAAAATGACTCGACATGGTTATCCGGCGGACAAGTGAAAATTTACATTAAATAGTGACGAGTGCAACATTGCAAACTTTTTATTTGAGGAAATTCATACGTAAATGATGTTCGCTAGCAATCGCGCGCATTCCAATTTTGTTAGTGTGTCGACGTCTTGTCGTTCTGCCGCCAGTGTGTTGTACGTCAGTGTTTGACCGAGTTTAGTGCCTGCGTTAACAGGGTCATCCGCTGAGCGCACCAACCTAGCTCTGCCATACGCGTAGGACAGACTCCGCATCAGCCATCGCTGATCGAGGCTGTATTTCACACAATCGTAAATCGTTCAGTTTGGCCGACGTACACATTGCTTCCACTCTCGGATCATATTTGATGAACTTTGGAAATAGTAGACTTTGTATCGCTACCTGTTATTTCAATAAGTATATAGTTTTAACCATTATTACACCTAACCCACGCGGACTCGGCAGTCTTCCAAGACCAAGTGGCAAGTCATCGAACATTAGCCGATCCAGATTGGTGAAAATTTTCAAAACTTGTAACTGGCTCTCCGGTAAATCTATGGTGCAGGTTGATAAACGGAATATCAATGACATTTCAGAAGTGTTGTATATATGTAACATCTATTTTAACCATAAATTGCGAGTTTTCGAACTGAATTATGCAAGATGCGCGGCCGGGGACGGGGCGCCAACCGCCGTTGACATGTCGGCTTCTGCCAACTACGGCGGTCTGCGCGACAGCAACGTTACGACGTAAGTAAATCTATCAATTATTTCCCGCCTGGTAAATGTAATTCAGACACCGTTAAAACTGTTTTATCATCATTGAAATAGTAATATAACATTTAGGAAAAAATTTGCGTTTGTTTGGTGATGATCAATTGAATATTATCTTCGTTTGTAAAATACAGAACTTTGTTAATATTGAAGTTCATAGAGGTTTAACAAAATAATATCAGATTATATAATTTATTATGATTTTTGTGACAACATTTCCCGGCTTCGCATTGGTCGTGTTCCTGGATGAGTGGCATCTTCAATGACAAACTGATGCCAACATTTTATATGTGTTATATGTTTTATATATGTATATATATATATATATGTCATATTAAACATAAACAGTTTTTTAAACATTATAAAAACAAATAGCAAGGAAAACAATTGTCTCATTCCTATCATCGTAATAATTATTTCTTATTAATAAAAGCGTTCATATCAGCATCACTAAAATATTGGTATACATCATGTAGCGTGTCTACTTTTAATATTCGTGATGAATAATAATTGACTGGAAAACATTGCAAAAATAATTTAGCAATTTTAAGATTAAATCAAATTGTGTCTTTGATCACAAGTCATTCAGATGTACGTGCAACGAAACAGCAGGAACATTGTGTTGTCATAAAAATAAGACAGACTTTTTATGTTTTTTTCCGAAGCTTCGATTCCCCTTCACAACCAATCGGACAAGTTAAAATTTTGGCGGACAATTAGATTTCAAAACCTACTTGTCCGGTGGACAAGTAAATATTCTGGCTTATTTCTATCGCTGTAGGACACCCATGGAATCGCCCAATAGTAATACATTACATTGTGATGTAACTGACCCAGGCCTGATGCTACACGTGTTCTCCTTTTTCTATCTGTTTTATTAATTTTCGACCACACAGTATGACATTGGACCAAATCAGAATAATGGATTTACTCAAAATCAATTTTATATTTGGCCAACTTGAACACTGAACAGATGGACTCAACAGAAGTAAACTGTTGTATCCAGGATCCTATGGGTAAGGTGATGAGCAAGTGCCCCCCCCCCCCTCTGGAATCACAGCCCTCCTTAAAGTTTCACCCTGAAGTTTACATAGCAGTACACACTGGGACAGTGTGATGGCTGGACTGCTGCATGGCTAAGGGGGGTCAAAGGTGCTTAAAGCCAGGTTCCAACTATCCTTTTCACATAAAGCAGTGTGTTTAGTGGCTGCCATGGTCTGGTCTTCACACAATGTCACACTATTGAGCCTAAACTACAATAGGTATGAAAAACATCCTGATGCATTTGTACTTGAGCCAGTACTTATGTCACTGTGCACTGCATGCAAATTGTACTTGAGCCAGTACTTATCATGTCACCATGCACTGCATGCAGATTGTACTTGAGCCAGTATTTATCATGTCACCGTGCACTGCATGCAGATTGTACTTGAGCCAGTACTTATCATGTCACCGTGCACTGCATGCAGATTGTACTTGAGCCAGTACTTATCATGTCACCGTGCACTGCATGCAGATTGTACTTGAGCCAGTATTTATCATGTCACCGTGCACTGCATGCAAATTGTACTTGAGCCAGTACTTATCATGTCACCGTGCACTGCATGCAGATTGTACTTGAGCCAGTATTTATCATGTCACCGTGCACTGCATGCAAATTGTACTTGAGCCAGTACTTATCATGTCACCATGCACTGCATGCAGATTGTACTTGAGCCAGTATTTATCATGTCACCGTGCACTGCATGCAGATTGTACTTGAGCCAGTACTTATCATGTCACCGTGCACTGCATGCAGATTGTACTTGAGCCAGTATTTATCATGTCACCGTGCACTGCGTGCAGATTGTACTTGAGCCAGTATTTATCATGTCACCAAGCACTGCATGCAGATTGTACTTGAGCCAGTACTTATCATGTCACCGTGCACTGCATGCAGATTGTACTTGAGCCAGTACTTATCATGTCACCATGCACTGCATGCAAATTGTACTTGAGCCAGTACTTATCATGTCACCATGCACTGCATGCAGATTGCGGATGCAGTACTATTGCATTCCAAATAAGTGTACAGGTCGGAATAAGAGTATAGGGTGGACATGCCGTGGAATTTTAATAAAAGTATATGTCGGAATAACATAGCATAGGGCGGAAATTTCATGAAATTATAATAAGAATGCAGGGCGGAATAATAGTGTAAGCCAGTAATAAGGCAGAATTAAGTTGCAATATGTGTATTCATAATTTTAATTGGTGTTTTTTTGACAATGCAACAACATAATTATATGCAAACAGAAGTTGCCTACATCAAACAAACAATAATACTTTATATTAAATCAAACTTCGAAACAAAACTCCAGACAAACATAACGCTCCATTTAGTTTGTCTCAGTGATTAGTAGTTTAACACTAACTGATATCTGTTGAAAACAAAGCAACAAGATATTCAAGCAGTAAAAAAGTCTACATACAAAATGGTACTCACTAAACAATAGACAGTACAGTTGCTTAATTACCGAGACGTGGTATTAATCTAAACTCAGTTATGTACCTCGGTAACTTACATATAGTATACATACATTACAAATAATTATTGAGGGCCACTTGATTTAATATTGTTTTAAATAGCACAAATTAATGTGTTGTCTGATTATTATAATCTTGACATAAATGTGTACACTATAGTATGAACTGATAAGACTAACTGTAAGACGACTACTTAGTTGCTTGGCTATATGGAAGCACTGCACTGTTTCTTTTCACCTGGAATGTCAACACTTCAAACAATATACTTATTCCTCTTAAAAATGAAAAGTATTGTCTTTATTTTTTATCGTTTGTGTTTGTGTAGCACTTTGTGAACTCATGATCTGCACATCTGATTTTTTTCACAGCCGACTTACAGTGAGTAAATTATGACGGTTCATTTTAGGGTATGGCCTATTTATTGGCCATTGGGTAGTCAAGTAACTGGTATAGTCCTCGGTTGGCATACCATTAATTTTAATTGACCTATCCTTCCATCTTTATCTGTTGCAGCGAATGAAACATATCTATAATTCTTTAACTTTAAGATAATGTAGTTAATTCCGCCAAGCCATCCACCCCTAAATACATAAATGGAGTAATCCACTATGGCTCGTTTACAACGTAGCTCTGCCGCGTAGCATCGAGGTCACTACTGTAGTAAGGGTTGTCGTGTGGCGTCGCGTCACGTGAATTGGTCACGTTGCAAATGTGCTCGTGAAACGTCGTTAATCATGCTTTATCGCCCGGCCGTAGACTGCGAGATTCGCAATTTACTAGCCATAATACTAACATCCTGGCCACAACATGACCCCAATAAAACATAACAAACCTTTATATTTAGCACACAGGTTACTTTAGTGAGCCTTTTGTGCATATGTGTATTTTTTTGCGGAAAGATCGCTATCTGCCATGATTTGCATGGTGACCAGCGTAAACAACGTCGCCATAAAAACGAAGAGCCTGCGCGTTCGGCTTCGTCGATTCGCCGGGAAGAATTATTTTTATATATACATATTTATCAGAACATTGTATCTATGATGCAAATAAATACATGGAGTACCTAATAAAAACGCATAGGATGGAACTAATAACAGTACATAACCGTAGACACAAATAAAAAACAGCCTTTTCATAGGGTGGAGCTGCCAACATTAAAGGGAATAAAAACTTCTAATGCTTGAGTTCATATTATATTACATCCTGCTATATATTTTCATGTCCACCAAGCAAAAAATTCAAAGAATTAGAAATTCCACATTTTATGCTATGCATCCGGACATTTTTGAATATGCATATTTTTGGCACGCTTTTCGGGATGCCGAGATGTGATGTCACATATGACCCATACAAAATGATTTGGTTTATATTACTTTGTGAAAACATAAACAAAAAAAGTGTAAAGAAAATTAATGGTTTGGTGTCAGGATTGAACTGGCGTCGCCCGATTGCAAAATAAATGCCAAGGAACCAACGCGTTTACCAATTGAGCTAGCAGGACCGACAGAAATTCGCTGACAGATTTAAGTTGTTATGATAAATTGTACAACTCCTTCATACACCGATATTCTAGTGATATTATGAGATTATACATGTTACTTTCTGTAGCTGGATACGATATATGTTTGCTATGTAGGTATATTGGTGTAGATTATCTCCCTTTGGTTGCATTCTATATAATTATTCTGAAAACGAGCCCAAGCTCGGAGATAGCTAGACGACTTGTAGGCTCATTCGCATTCATTGTTTTGAATCAAATTGGATTCATGTGGAACCGTAAGATAACTGCTTGTTCCTCTATGATGACTAATGTTTGTATTACATCGGAATATTGCACAATAACTCATTCTAACGCTCGTTTCAACCCAAAAACTATCCTTGTAAACATGCTCTGAATGCATGGAAAGGGTCGGCCTACTGCGGGTCATATGTGACATTACAATACCTCGTGATCGCCTAGCTCATTAAATTTTTATTTTCCGTGGGAATCGCTACACAGACGGGTTTAAAATCGAATTTATGCTACAAATGTATTTTTCTGTATTTTTTAATGTTCTCGAATGTTACATACAATGTTAAACTTTGTGTACACATGGAAAACGGATTTTAACTAATGCCTTGTTTTTATTTCCTGTAAATAAGCGTACAGACCCGAATAAGACCGTATAGGCTGGCATTTTTAGTTCAAATAAATAGCCGTACATATACGCTTATTTGGAATGCAATAGTAGCTGCTAGAACAGTGTGGTCTATTTATAATAGACAATAAGCTACACAATAAGCTTTTAAGCCGTGTAAAGAAATGACTGTATGACACATCTTTAATGTTACAAACAAGTTTTTCTAATTATTTTCAGTGATTTTATTAAAACATTGTGTTACTAAGACAATGCTAGGCACCAATCCACCCCACTGAGCACAAAGTGTATGTGGTCATCTGTGATGGTGTTAAACCGGAATCACAAGTTACATACCAATAGGATTCAATACTTGAACTTGAGATGAAGACAATACTAGAAAACCTATTTCACTGATAATTCAATAAAACCAAGTTTGATGGTTAAAATGAATATTCTGAAGAAACTTAGTCTGACAAAATGTAGTTATAATTTCTCTTATATTGTAAATACATTTTAATGCAAAGAATTGTGTTAATCAAAATTGTTTTGAAACTTTCAATTAATTTTATGTTTCACAAATGGGCAAATTACCTTTTTCACACTTGAGTACAGAGGAAATGACTACTGGGCAAATTAACTACATCCAATTGGCCTACAGTATTTTTAATGTATGAACAATTTGGAAATCTTAAAAAGGTTACATTACTTGCAGTCACCAACCAGTATTAATCTCGGTTTTAGACAGTTAATTCTCTGTGTTTGTAAGTTGTGGTATTATAGATATTTAATCAAATCTACAATAAAACAAACCAATCATCAACATTTATTACCCATGAGAAATTTGGAATCACTACATAGTCCAGACCCTACAACCATACATAACAACCTGAACAGGGTACCTATTTAATTTCATTATGGATGCAGGTGTGGGTTGAACAATAGGCCTGCACAAACAAAGGGCCTTGCTCAATTGGACCAGGCTTCATCTCTCATACAAAAGTTGGAGCCCTTAGTTGCAAAACTTGCAAATATGGTCCACTGCTCATGACAATCCGATAAGGTTTGGCTGGTCTTTACTCTCTGTTAGCAGAAACTTAATTAATGGAAATTGGTAGAAGAAAGAGTATTGATAAAATTATTCAATTATAACACAAACAACAATTAGATACCGAATCCACTATAGATACCAGACAGAAAAATCACCAGTTAAACATCTGGAAAACTAGACTGGAAGTGTTTCTTATTCAAATGCAAATGCAAGTGTTTCTGAGTCAGATGCAAGCGTTTTTGATTCAAATAAAAATGCAAGTGTTTTTTTATTCAAGTACAAATGCAAGTGTTTTTTTAATGCAAATGCAAGTGTTTTTATTCAAATACAAATGTTTTTGATCCTGAAAATCAAATGCAAGTGCAAATGTGACATTTAAAAATGCATTTGCATTTGAACCCAAGTCTGAGTCTACCACTGAACGGAGGGGAGGGTATTGGCGGGTTTATGGTACAAGTGCACATTGTGTGACTTGTAGATTCGTCTGAGTTGTTCTGATAACCCTGCTACGTATGGTAGTTGAACAAGATCCACAGGTGGTTGATCGCAAACGTTGCAAATTTCCACTAAACGTTCCAAAGGAAGTGTCAATTCTTGCTGCCCATTCAAATTTTGGAGCCATGAACAATATTTTCCATATCGTTATCAACATTGTTGGCAAAAGCAAAACTTGACGGAAGTCATGTGCAAACATTTGATGGTGACGGAGGCAAACCGCGATGTACAGGATACGTCAGTTGTAACATTACTGTGACATTGCAGGTTTCCGACTGCTGATGGATGTGTTCTGTGTACAGCCTGGGACGGTCAGTCAGGGCGTCGACCTCATGCGAGACGGACATATACTCGCCATAGCACCAGGTATTGACGGCAAGCTAGCAGAAAAAACATGCTTATTGCTGCTAATTGTTCTACCTTTTCTATAACCTTTGTTACCTTTTCTGCGGTGGCATATCAGGAGGTGCACTACGTCACAGCCACCATTTGGAAATGTTTTTTCCTGATTTTCCTATATAATATGTTGCACCACTACATTTTATCATGGAAAACTAATGGGTGCCTAAGCTGCCCCTCTTGCAAGATCCTAGATAATTCAGTGCCTCTCTGCTAACTAATATCACATTGGTGAAAGTGCTGACAGAAAACATTTTGCATGTATTGAGAGTATTCATGCATGCATGCCTATTTGTTTGTGCAAACTAAAATTAAATTAAGTTCACAAAATTAATTTAGACAACTTGACATAGACATTCATGCATTTCAATAATAATTGCTAAACATCGAGATAGTTCATCAGCGTAGTTTTGTTACCTTCTCTTGCCCACAGGTGGTGTGCGAGAGGCGTACTTCAGCGACGAATATTACAAAATGTTATGGGGGAAACGGATTGGATTTGCCAAAATTGCCCTTGAAGCAAAAGTGGTGAGGTTAACTTCTGAGACTGTCACAGAATCACCATTGATTGCCTCTAGAACAAAATTTTATGTACACTATTTCAGAGCTTTTCTTGTTGAATCGAAATATAATTTGTCTTAGGATGATTCAGATTGTAGAATCCCCTTTGTTCCTCAATGATCAGATCTTCTTCTTCATACTCTAGCATTAAGAGTTCATAGTCAGTGGTTACAGCAGTTAGTTATGTGCTCCATAATCATATCATACTACCCAGGTAGACCATAATTTATCTGGACAATTTTTGAATGAGATTATCAGTCTAGCTTGAATTACTGAATAACTCAGGAATGCATTTAAAATCAGAAACTTTAATTTGTCATATCCAAGATGTTTAATTTACTTGGTAGAGGCTTTCATCAACTATCATGTCGACTTCATCAGTACCGGTGACGCTGAATGACGTCATCGTACATGTGAGGCAGTTCGTAATTGCCCTGTTCATGGGTGTTTTGGTTTTCTTGATCCAGATGGCTTCCTTGATATGCCGAATTCTTCTGTTGGGTTCCTTGTCTACAATTTTTACTCCCTCCCAGTCTATGATGTGGTTTTCAGTTGTCGTATGGTCTGTAAGGGCGGCTTTATTGATGGTAGACATCAATCTTTTTTTTCCGCTCCTTGTGTATTTCTCATTTTTCAAGTTGTCTATGTCCTTTCTGTGTTCCTCCAGTCTTGTTTTGAGTAGTCTTCCTGTCTCCCCAATGTACTCAGCACCACAGTTCTTGCACGGTATTTGGTACACCAGTTCGCCCTGTTCTTCTAGCTGTACTTTGTCCTTGGGATGTGCCAACAGGTGCCTGAACATGGTGTGGGGGACGCATGGCTGTTGCTACTCCATACTTCTTCAGTACTCGATGTACTCTCTCTGAGACCCCCTCTATGTATTGGATGACTACTTGGCTCTGATAGTTTTTGTCCTTAGTCTTTTTGTTAGTCTTTTTCGTTCTTACTGCTATCTGTCACCTTTTTCAAGGCCCACGACGGATAGCCACATACTCTTAGAGCTCCTCTCAGGTGTTTCACTGAAGAACTACCTCACGTGTACGATGACGTCATTCAGCATCATCGGTACTGATGAAGTCAACGTGATACGTTGACGAAAGCCTCTACCAGGTAAATTAAACATCTTGGATATGAAAAATGAAAGTTTCTGATTTGAAAACGAACTATCCTGAAGAATGTTCAGTAATCTCAGGAATGCATTCTCTCTTGGCTTTAGTTTTGCTCCTTGCGTAAATAATTTAAGAAAGTGTTGTCTTTTTCCTGTCCTTAGCGACACTTTTTCCCATTTGATTCATTGTTGTACAGTTCATGCATTATTGTAAAACTTCAATCATATCTCCACTTAGATGTCTATACGCTAGTGAGGGTAGCTTAAGTAATTTTAATCTTAGTAAAAGAATTGGTATATATGATGTCTTTTATCTTTGGTAGTCCCTTTAAGGCTCGTCCCTGGACATTTTCTATTGTTATTTTATGTTTCTTGTCATATGGATATCATATTGCTATGACACAATCTAAATAGCCATTTATATTATTTGCATTCTCTTGCAGCCAGTTATTCCTATGTTCACTCAGAACTGTAATGAAGCATTTCGAGCGCTCAGCATAGGCCGATGTAAGTATGGTTCTTTGTGTCGGTTCAGTTATAAACACATCTATTTCTGTGTTTTCTTCTAAGACATGAAAATCTGTAAAATATCTGTATCTAGCATTCCAACTCCGATCAAGTGTCACCGTCCAGGCTAGAGAATGCACCTATATCTGACAAGATTTTGCAGGAAATTCCATATTTCGAGCTACAAAATATAGGCCTATCTATATCAAACCAGCGCACACGTTTTTTCCGTAATCTGCCTAGTATCAATAGTAATTTAAAACACTGTTTTTAACACTTCTCAGACAGGATGTTTACAGCTGTAATCATTTTCCAATTGATATGTATGCATACCTGTTTACATTTTAATGGTAAATTGTTTTAGTCAATTATTTTTAGTCCTTTGACCGAAGGTCCGAGGGACTATTGCCATCACTCTGCGTCTGCCGTCCGCCGTTAGCTGCCGTATCTCAGAAACCGTTCAGCAACTTTTTCTCTAATTTTGCATAAACATATTTTAGGGCACTGCCACGATGCACGAGAAATCTGTATTTGATTGATTCATTTTAAGGGCTCCGTAGGGCCTCCAAGGACCCCAAAACTAGTAAAAATGTAACATTTGGCCTATTTTTTCAAAAACTGTTCAGCAAGAATCATTCTAAGGGCACCTAAGGGGGCCCCAAAGTGCAAAAGTTTTACATTATCTAGTGATGTGGTTTTGAGAAGGGCCCTTGAGACCACCCCCAACAGTAGATTTTGTTTAATGTGCCACAAAGTCAACACCATGACAAAACTCCACAGCCTAGTGCTACTGTTCCATTGAGACCTTGACTAATCTTTAATTGGTCACAGCGCCCAGGCAGAGTAAACACACTTGACCCCTGTTAGACTGAACAGTTGCCTAACACTTTTTATCTTCAAAACTATTGATTTTCTATAATTGCAAGTTGTGTTTATTTTGATGTTCATTTAATTATTATAAAATGGTGTAACTGTGGTGTCTATTGGTTAAATATGTATTGTCTGTAGAAACCTGTAGGTGACAAACATAGAAAATTTATATTCTGTCACCTGTCGGTGACAAACATAGAACATTTATATTCTGGACAACTATAGAGTGAAATATCCTACACTTTGTTGATATCAAATGCATTCTACTGTTCTGTTTGCGCTTGCCATGCCTTGTGTAGACATGGTACTGTGTAAATCAATTGTATCAATATAGACTAATAATTACAGATTCACAATATAGTTGACACCTGAAACAACCAAATGTCAATCATTAGAAGAGTTGACATAGTTCCGCTATACACAAGCAAGAAATCTGTATTTGATTGAATCATTCTAGTGTCATCAGCACGTAGTAGAACATACATTTTCTACATCATCATCATCCCTAAGGTTGTTGTAAATTTCACCAGCTGCCATGTCAAGTCCATTATAATTGTGACTAACAGTGTTCAAAATGATTCAGGTAAATAGCAAATAACAAAGGACACGAGTTTTCTCCTTGCCATACCTATACATCACATGAGAAGAAGGCTGACACAGCCTGGCCCTGATTTATACATGATTTAGCATTTTTGTATATGTTGTATACAACTTTCAACACAATACCATTAATACCGCATGAAATTATTTTAGACCACAGGGAGGACCGGTCTACTAAATCAAATGCTTTCTTATAATCGATGAAGGCACAATAAAGCCTTTTGCATCGAGACAAATACAGTTAAACCAATACCCCTATCTGAACACTGCCTGTTCTTCACCTATTACATTCGCTTTGTTTAGGTATGTGGTCAGTCTGGTGTTCTGAACAATCACTAAGGGTTAATGAACATTTGTGCAGAATGTCACCCACTTGGCAGGGTTAACTGATCTATTCAGCAATGAGGACACTGCTTAGGCCTCACTCTGGACACTGTCACTCACAGTGTTGTGTATTGTCTTAGTTGGTGCATTGAGCTAATCTACTTGACCATGAATCAGTGGTGGCTCTGGTTGTGTATTACACCCAGCTGTGGAGCTAAGATTCTCTGCCTGCTATTGTTTGATGGAAACTGTGACTAATGTGTAATTGGTCACTGGCAGTAGCTTGTGTCAACAGACAGCATTAAGCCACTAGACCCCTGTTAAACTGGACAGTTGCCTGTAGGTTTTAAACTGTGTCAAACAGTGAGTCTACCTTTTGCTCTCAAATAATCTGTCCTCTTAGTTTTACACATGAAGACATAATCTGGCATAACTTGATAAGTCTTTGTAGCAGCACATTTGTACTTCCAGTGTATCATTGCAACATAACATACATATTACATACTGTGTGCCACATTTGAATGTTGCGCATGTAATATTTCCATGCAATCCATTTGCATATATAATGTAAAACTTCAACAGCCGTTTTCTTAATTTTCATTTTTTGATCCCTACCATGTTCAATACTCCATAACTTTGCCAATTTTTGTAGCAGTCATAATTTTTGAAACCGTGTAAAGCACCCTACCAAACCTTTACAAGGATGTAAGAAAACAATGTTACAATTTTTCCAACTTATCACTCATTTGGTCAGCCGGGGTCACATATAGACGTATTAGTCCAAAGGACTTCAGGGCCACTTGACCCATTTTTTAAAATTATTTACTACTTGCATTGTCTTCTTTCTTTATGTCTATAATTGGTCAATTGTTTCATGGATTTGTTTTTAATTGTAATGACATTAATTGTTATTTAATATTTTTAATGAGGTATATTTAGTGTCATCAAATACTGGCTAATTCAGAATAAAGTAACCACACTTGTTGATGCCATTTGTAGAATTGTTTAGGATATAATTTAAGTACAAGTTAACCTGAGGTTGAAGTAACTAGATTTTAACCACAGTTGGCCAGTTAGTAAAATTATAACTGCTTTCTCTCAAATGTATCTGCATTGTCAGCTTAAAATGTTCTGTATTACTTTCACTGTCTTCTGTTGTAGCTTGGTTTAGGTGGATATACGAGAAGACAAGATTGCCCATTGTGCCAATCTACGGAGCATTTCCAGTTAAATTGAGGTGATTTTCTCCCGATAACATGTCCACTTAATAGCTAGTTTGCTTATTTATGTGCAGATATAAATATACTACAGTATTTAGATTTATTTGTTTACAAAACTCTCTGGCTCTGCTTGTAGCTCAATAGATATCTTAATAGTGTTTCTCAGTCAGTTACCTTAATTTTGGTGGCGATATTTCAGCAACTTTCTGCTATCTTCACCAAACTTAACATCACCGTTGGATTACAAGAACCTTTTGAAACTTCTTACACACAGCCTTATAACATATCCAACTTGTGTTCCAGTAACATTTTGGTAAACCTGGTAGACATCATCTACGAAAATGCTTGATAATTTTGCTAATGTGAAGTGAAACATCCAAGATTTTCATGGATGTTTTACTACTGTTGCATCTTTAATTGTTTGTATATTTCCAGAACATACATTGGTGACCCAATTCCATATGATCCTGATATATCACCAGACAAACTTGCCATAAAGGTAGGATATTAACACGTAGCAGCATAAAGTGACAGTGTATTTGAAATTTCACCATTTCATGTTTTCTGCAGTTTTTAAAAGCGTCCTCTACATTGCTGTGTGTTTGGATACCAGGCACTGTTGCTGCTGCTGCTGCCCACTAGCAGATGTGTCCATACTCCACGTGGCGGCACCACTGTATAGGACTTTCATAGTGCTATCAGTTGTAATGACAGCTATTCAGATTTCAAAGATCATTTGGCTGGGAATACGACTGACTCTTAGATTACCTTTATTGTGTGTCTGTGCCTTAAAAAATAGCCAAATCAACTTATTGTTTGTTTTTCCATTTAGTTTATAGCAACAAGAAAAAACGTAATCTTGAACTGAAGTCAGGACCAAACAGGTTTCACATTGATGAACTTAAACAAGTTAACTATGTCAGAAACATTATACTTTATGATGGGAGATTCTGCTTGTGTAGATGAGTGTTTATTAGCTCTAATCTCCTAAACCGCCAAGTTCCACATAGCAAGTTGACAAAGAAGCCATTGGCTTATCAAGAATCCAAAATCTTGTGGTCCACCTGTATAAAATATCTGTCAATTTAATTTTAAATGTGTTCCTGCCGATAGCATCGATGGAATCAGTGGATCATTTTGTTAATTCATTTACCATCCTCTGTGAAAAGGAATACTATCTCATGTCCAGTCTACTCTGTTGTTTTACCAGTGCTACTGGTTGCCCACCAATTCTACTACTCACTTTATGTTTGAAGAACATGTGTGTATTGACCGATTGCTTCATAACCATATATTTTAGAAACCTCTGTGATCATCTGGGGACCATTTCACTAAAGTCTTGTCTATCTACATTTACTAGCATTCTTATATGCTCGTAAGACATGTACTAGCATTTTTGTGTGCTCGTAAGACATGTACTAGCATTCTTATATGCTCGTAAGACATGTACTAGCATTATTGTGTGCTCGTAAGACATGTGCTAGCATTCCTATGTGCCCATAAGACATGTACTAGCATTATTATGTGCTCGTAAGACATGCACTAGCATTATTATGTGCTCGTAAGGCATGTAGTAGCATTCTTATGTGCTCGTAAGCCAGATTTTGCTCTTTAAAAATTGCTTTGCTCCTTAGCAGTGATCCTGTATAATGAAAACTGTGAACACTAGATGCAACATTGGGTCAGTTTTGCTGGTGTGTCATAGTAATAGCGTCCTCTGTGATTCGGCAGTGGCTTTTTGCATTTTGAAAATGATCATTAAATTTTACGACGGATTCTGTTTAATGATTGATTTTCTTAAGACCTCATTGTCTTAGTGGAACGGTCCCCTGGTCTGTTGTGTTACATAATAAAGTAACTTCTTTTATGCTTAAATCCTCGGAAACCAACATCAGACATTGCGTTTTGCTCCTGCAGGTGCAAAGGGCCATCGAAGGCCTGATCAAGAGGCACCAGCGCATTCCTGGCAGTATCTTCCATGGGCTTCTCGAGAGGCTCCCTGGCTTTCCCTGTGGCACCACCCAGCAGTCGGAGAGTGAACTACACTCAGATTGAACTTCAGCGTGACATAAACCATGTGATACTTATTGTGAGATTCTTTTTATGATGTTAGAAACTTTCATTTTTCACGTCAATGAAAGCCTCTACCAGGTAATTTAACATGATTCTTGGATATGAAAAATGAAAGTTTCTAATTTGAATACGAACTATCCTGAAGAATGTTCAGTAATCTTTTTATGATGGTTTAGTTTGTTCTAAACAGATTATTTTCTGTACAATGTGCAATAAGTGAGACTTATATGCTAAAGCAAGTGGAACGCTATTTTAGTGTAGGATCTTCTTAGTATAAAACGGTGTTTCTATCGAATGTATTTTCCTGAAAAACAATTTGTTGTGTTTCGTGAAACTGAGTTACCTTGACGTGTGCATGCCTGTGAAAATGTTATAACCCTTCATGTTGTTTACATTGTAGCAGTGGAAAATTGGTAGCAGCTATCTGTATACACATATACAGCAACATTGAAGTAGGTTAGTCATCCAAGTCTTAGGAAATTTCCAAAATTCATGCAAATCTTTACATTAGTTGGCAGGAACAGCAAGTGTGATTACTTTATGTTGAAGTGGCCAATATTTGGTGACACTAAACATACTTGATGATGAACGAGTCACTTCATTTCGGAGGTGTATGTCAAGAAAGAAAGTGGGCAAATACGCTAGCTGAAGAGATCATTGCAGATAAGGAAGACTTCAGTTTAAGTTTAGCACAAAATTGTTTTGATGGATTTCCAGTTTCATGTTGTCACACACCATAAAGTATGTTCATTTGCTCAATGTAGCTGCTAGAAGTGATCTTACAGGAATGCCGAGTTCATAGTTCTTTTAACCAAACATGTCATTAACACATCCACATAAGAGATATGTCTACTGGTTTGGGTGTCTTAAAGAGAGGGACCAATTTAATCACTGAGCAAGTTTTGGTTCAATAAAAAAGTATGAAAAGGTACGTTCTTATATAGCGCAATGTCCAGTCATTAGGACTGCTCAAGATACTTTCACATTTTACTCCCTGGCAGATATGTTCAATCGAACACCATCTCGACTTTTCTCTGAAGTATTTAGACATGCTGCAATGAATGTGCGAAGACAAAAATTTCCACCACAGTCTAAAGTCAGGTACTCATTCATACAGCTCAGTGAACTGAATCAACACAGAGTGAATGAGCTTGCCCAAGGTACGACAAGGCAGCACAGAATTCAAACCCAGGTTGTCTCGATTGAGAGTCTGATGCCCTAGCCACTTTGCCACTGTGCTTCACAAGTGCTATTTGCTTCTGATGTCACTGTGCACTTGTCCGTCAACAAGTTACACGCTTTCAGCCGACATTTGTACAGTGCAACTTTGACAATATTTGTGAAGCATTCTTTAATGACCTGAAACGAATTGGAGGCTGTTTATAACGTGTTATGTTCTATGTGGACACATGATTGCGTGGTCTATGCAGCTTTATTTAAATTTGCTGGTTTTACGTTGCTTTTACCAAAGACAAGCCAGGCTTGGATCCAAACAAAACTACACGTCGCATGTCATGTTTTATTCACATAATGCAAATTAGTGCCACACTTATTCTACATGACTTTTGTCAGGCATGCATATTAATACAGACAAAAATGTAACCCATGGATCACACAGAAGTGTGTGTGTGTGTATCCAGGTTTAATAGAGTAAAATGTGGATCAGTGAATGTATAGGGATCCAGGCCTAATCAAGTGACACAAGTGAATGTGTATGTATTCCAGCTTGATAAGGAGACACATGGATCAGTGAATGTGTATGGATCCGGGCTTAATAAGTTGGCACATGGATCAATAAATTGTATATATATATATACGGGCCTAATAATATGGCCATACTGTTTGCTGATGAAATGTTATAAGAATTGTCAACATGTTAAAAATATCACCATTCTTATATTGGTCATTTCTACTAATGAGTTCTAAGTAGGTTCTAAGTGACTGTGTCTGGAATTAGTTGTTTTCTGGAAGGTAGCACTCAGAAATATGTCACTGCCTCCATATAACGACCATCCTCTTATAGTGATCACCTCACAAGTCCATAACGTCGTCATTATTACGAGCAAAGCCAATGTTTGAGTAGCTCGAAAACGTGATGATAGTGTACTTGTAAATGTTTATGTAATACCATCTGTCGAACTGTTTGAATAGTTTAGTTGGTAATGCAATTGTAAATTTGTACATATTTTACACTTTCTGTCTTAGACCAGCCTGTAATCTGTATTCTGGAGTTACATATTTTCCAAACAGAATGTTGTTAATATTATGTGATTTGATCCAGTCAGAAAGTTGGTTGTGTGTGTCATGTGAAATGTATATACATGTTTTATTTGTTTTAATGGCAGATATCCCGTGCAGGTAAAGTATCCTGCTGTGGTTTGTGTTGTTCTTACGCAGATGCAATTACCTAATAAACAAATTAAAGTATGTGACTGCTTTCTATGGTCATAAAAGAAAATCTGAACAACTGCTTCATAAAAACTGACATCACAGTGAATATGTTGTACAGTAAATATGTACAATCTGTTTGTACATCCATACAAGTCACAAATATCATCATCTGTGGTTGCTATTGTTAATGTACAAATATTATCTGTGTACTTGTAGAATGTATAACAAGCAATTGTTGTTGTATTATATATGTCAACAGGTTAAACCTTTTGAATATAATAAACCAATGAAACATGAACAATCGTACTGTGGTTGACACTCCCATGACGAGACGCATCAGCATTCCATGCATATTACTATTCCAGTGTTGGACAGTGCAATTCTACTTACACATACATAATGTTCTAGTTATGAACTAAGTTTCCATGTCTGTGTCACTGGATTCTTCACTGCATCTGCTGTGTGCAAGGGGTATTTTTCATATGGTTTTTAATTGGAAGTTTTTGAATGAGCACTGTTGGAAAATATCAACTGACAAAGAGTTATGCGCTGCATCTATGCAAACACCCTGACACAGGGTATCATGTTTTGCATGTTTAATTTAAAATCTGTTTAGTACACGTAGCACAGACTTGTGTGGAATTCAATTATCTTTAAGATAAGGACAACTTGTAATGTCAGGAAACGAAGATCAAAAAAGTTAAATGCAAAACAACTAGGTGCGTCCGTGTCATGGTGATATTGTGCGCACACTGCAAGGATTTGGATCAGGTTTCATGAAACGGTGTGAGGTCTGAAGTGTTAAGGACTACCGGTAATTAGTGTATTAAAAAGATTTTAAATAATGACACAAGTTGCAGGCATGCGAAATAATAACACATTTATGGTGCTTGGTGTAATCATGCTTATGCCATTGCATTCTATATACCGTCCATGTTCCCGCATCTGTTACTGTAGCAGTTGAATTTATTTATGACTACCCAGGGAGGTATGCATGTGGAAATATAGTAAAATAATATCTGGTAAAATTGTAGACTGCGTAACCCTGGTTAGGAGACTAGAATGCCTGGAATGTGCCTGAGAATTTGCCATAAGTGTGTGTTAAACTGTGTTTGTGATAGATTACCTGGGTCAATCACAGCCTGAGGCCCCAGCTGCTCGAATTATATAATGTATTGATTACTAGCCATCAGGGGGGTCAGCTATATTTGGGTCAGCAGACAATGAAAGCAACCATGCCTGTAAATGTAGTAGATAACCAGATATTGCCCGGTTTAACCAATATAAATTACTGTTCTGTCTGAAATTTGCAGGAAATGTTCCAGGATAAAAACACTCGGCGTACAGACACTGGTTAGAAGATGTATACTTGTTGCTTTCCAATAGTTGTTTTTGGTGCTCAGCGCCACAATTAAAAAAAAACAGAAAATGGCATTGGTTAATGAGCTGTTACATTGTGCATTTGTTTTGGAAGTTAAATATATAATGAATGACTTCATTAAATGCATAACATTTATTCCAGGTTTGTATGTGATAAACATGTTAATATAGAGCAAATTAAAAATAAATGCATGTAATATTATGGATAATATTTTATACATCTCAGGAGTTAATTCAAGAGTTAAATTGATTGGATGACATTTGGGATTAATGTAAGTGTTTTATATAAATATCATAGTGAACAGCACTAGGTCGACTAACTGAGGGGTTAAAGCATGATCATTTGTTGGGTTTTAAATGTTTAATAATATTGTCTTGCACAAAGTATGCACCACTAGTTATAATTTGGCATCAGAGCTCTAACCAAGCGGCTATGTCATACATTTTAAAGTTTTATTAGAACAATTATTGTGAAATGTGTCTAGGTGTATTCAAGTGCTGTGGATGAACATTTATGTTAAACAGAATCCATCACACATGTTGGACATTGACCCCAAATTCCTTTGATTATAATCCACTCTATCTTGATGATCCATGAGAACTCAATGAAGCTGCTCATTACCAAAACCCTTGTAATGACACATGAGCAGAGGATCTCAATATTATGACTGCAGTAAGTGTGCATACACTTGGCAGACAATAATTACTCCAACTTGTATACTAGAACTAGTACACCACCGGCATATCATAACCCTATCTTACAGTCCTATGCCCCTGTACTCATAAATTCATAACAGTGGCCCAGAGCCGAGCTGATGTATCCAAATACACGTACACGTTAATGCATATTCATACATATTTTACCCAAGAGTCTAGAACCTATTCCCTACAGAAGAAGATTAGACGTGTCAATTAATTCCCTTCAAGGACAGCATGTGAGCGCAGTAAATCTTACTCTACTGGCCTAGCTCATCTGATAAAAAGTGCTGTGCCGATTTTTTTGTACCTGTATATTTAAGTTCCTATTTAAAATGTATGTCGGATAATTGTAAGTTAACCCATGAAGGGAATATTTGCAGACATATTATGGTTCACAATACTGTACATGACAACAACACATTTTGTTAGGTATTAAGAAGCAAATAAAACAAGTTGGACTATATTTAACCAATCATGCTTTCCTGTACACTTGCCAACTGAAGCTTGTATTGCTTTGATTACAAATCTTATAGAATTGCTCAAACACATTTAAGAAACTGCCAAACTGGAATACTTTCAGGGTTTCTATGTAAGGTTTCTATTCAGTTTGAGTTGCATTTTTCTTCCTAGTGCATTCCTCACATAAACCATCTTACTGCACTAACACCTCAAAGCATTCAGGCTTGCGCACATTCCACCTAGCATAATAACAACATACACTGACGCTACCACAGCTGGGAGCATTGTCTGTTGTATCATTCTTACAGACACTGACGCCACCACAGTTGGTCCTGTTTCTAGTTGTATCATCCTTCGAATAATACGGGAGTTGTAGAAAGTATCTCCCCCGAGTCCCATGTTAATCTCCGTGGGAGGAACTTGTCACAACAGCGTGGACGTTAAACCCGGGGGCTAATGTGCCTATTTAATCGAATGTTGAATACACAGCGGTTACTACTATTATCTAAGAGCTAGGTAATCAACACGTGTTGTGTGTGTCTGGCATTGCGTAACTTTGAGTGGATATTATTAGAAGATATATACCCGAGATACAGTGTAGTGTATATTTAATCTGCAGGTGGCAACTATCCTGGGACCGTGTTCGTGGGTACTGTTTTGACATACACATGTATCTCGGAAAGGAAGAGGGCACGGCACATATTCTAGTGATTACACACTATAATGATAATTCACCACTTGGCACAAGTGTAGTTATATTGCAGTAAAACAAAAAAAGGCATGGGCCATGACTCAGTGACTGCCCCCATTCCCAGTAAGGCAATACACATGTGGAAATACGCCAAAGTGCTGCACTGTGTCCTTAATTAATAATTATTTTCTGAATTCTTTACTTCAGGTCTAATTATGCTCGCAACTTCGCAAGAGCCCAGCCCTTTAATGAAAAAAGGAGAAGTGGTTTCTGTTTCTTGCAGTTTCATTTTATTATAGTAAGTGAATTACTAATGTATGCACGTGTCATTCCCGACAGTGCTATAATATAAGTTATACAATAATTTTTTATTATTCGGCGCAGCTTGCATAGGAGTAATTTATGAATGACGGCCGGAATAACGGGTTTAATAAATACAGTTTGTCTGGCGTCATACATTTCCAGACTCTTACCACAATGGCACAGCCGCGCCCTAGATCAAAATTGCCAAGTTCACGCCGGACCTTTTATGACGAATATACCCAAGATGAAGTGGCCTCCATAGGCCCAAGCGACCACCGTGCCGCTGTGGCGTCCGTAAACTTAAAACCAGGCAGCTGGTCGGACGGTAGAATCGATAACAAGCGCGCTTCCGGTTCTGCCGGAGCCGTTCCCCACGACTGCCGATTCAGCGACGACGAAGTGTTTATTGCCGCCGACGACGCCGACCGAGCAGCATGCGGGTCAACGGTTGAGCAGCGAGGCGCGCCTCTCGGCGCCGAAGGAGACGGCGGAGAAGGTCTTCTTAAAGAGGAATGTTCATGTGATATGACGCCCCAGCGGGGGAGAGCTTATTGCGGGAAGCATTGCCTCAACCAAAAAGGCAAGCTGCTCGACATCGATGGCGGAGGCCATGGCGACTGCGAGTCAGGCGCCAACTCGAAGTTCTCAACCGACGGGGACCTGGAACGCGACCCGCCTGACGGGGATGCTATTGAAAGTCAGATGTTGTATTCCCCCAGCAAAAGAAAACTCGGCTTGGGCTTTACGAATAGGGAGGTCAGCAACGACCAGGATAGGCAAATTACCGCAAACGGGACGCCGTCAGACGAGATTGATTTCCCACGCGAAGACCTGCCGGTGTCTTGCATCGACATTCTCGCGAATATCTTCTCAATTGGCAGTTACCTGCTGGACGTCGGCAGTGACATTTGGATGGTATACCTGTACTACACACGCAAGCACTGGTGGTGGTTCTCATTCACACTGACGGCAGTCATTGTGCCGTCTTTGGTCATGACGCTTTTCAGTCTGTCCTGGTACATCCAGGATCACAGATTCGAAAAGAAACGAAGGAGAACAAAAACATCACCACTGCGATGGATTTCTAGATTCATGTTCTTGTTTCTACAAATCGCTCCAGTATTGAGGTAGGCCTACATAACATTTTATATCAAGTCTCAAGACGGGCTATTACACCTTGACTTTGTTTGATAGTTCATGTCTACTTCTGAGTTCTATGTCTATGACGGTGTTGGTAAAATACATGACCCTACAGTGTTTCCCCTGGGTAAAATGATGGGCGAGGTGGTAGGGTTGAGCTACGCGAGCGGTGCGAGGTCCTGCTAGGGGGGTCTGGGGGCATGTTCCAGCGGAGATTTTTTAAAAACTAGCTTAAATATGGTGCATTCTGATGTATGTTTTAACCTTTTATTCTAGAAAATAGAGGGGAAGATATAAAACAACAAGTCACTACTTGTAAATGTAGTAATCATGATTGATAAAAGTCAGTAATCATGACTGTTTCATTGTGTTGACGTGTGGTTGCCACTTTACCACTGGTACACTTAGACTTAGTTTTGTCCTCACAGAAAGAATTAGTTGACAATGTCAAGATATGTGAGCCACTGGGGAGTAGTGATCACAACCAGATACATTTTACCATCAAAGTAAAATCAGAAAGGAATAGTAAAAAGCAGTATAGGAGAAATGTCCACAAAGGAAGGTATAAGGACATGAGGAAATATTTAGCAAAGATAGACTGGAATAACACACTGAAGAATAAGACAGCAACCGAATGCTGGAATATCTTAAATAGTGAAATTAAGTGCATAGTCGATAAATTTGTACCTTTCAAAAAACAAGGGAAACGGTCTAAAAAGAAACACTTATCGAAAGAAGCCATTAGAAAAATTAAGTATAAACAAATGATGTGGAAGTCATATAGATGTACTGGAAATGATGAAGACTACAACATTTATAAAGAAGCACTTAATCAAGCTACAGCTGAAATTAGAAATTCAAAGAGAAGCTATGAAAAAAAATTAGCTAGTAATATAAAACATGACAGTAAGAGTTTGTATGCGTATATTCGAAGCAAACAGAAAGTTCAGGATAAGGTCGGTCCTCTAGAAGATAGTGCTGGAAATACAATATCAGAGGGATTCTTAATGGCAGAAGACCTGAATGAGTATTTTAGTTCAGTGTTTACCAGGGAAGATATTAGTTCACTGCCAGTACCAGAGGCTAAGTTCAAGGGGGCAGATTCAGACTATTTAGGACAGTTAGTTGTAACCTCGGAAATGGTAGCTAAGAAAATAAGGGCTATGAAGGATAATAAATCACCTGGAGTGGACGGGATTCCGCCCAAACTACTATTGGAAATTGTAGAACAAATTAGCGCACCGCTTGCAACAGTTTTCAATTTGTCATTAGAAGAGGGAGTGGTTCCTTTAGAATGGAAAGAGGCAAACTTTATACCATTATTTAAAAAAGGTTTGAGAAACAAGTCAGAGAACTATAGACCAGTGAGTTTAACATCAGTGATTTGCAAATTATTAGAAAGACTAATTAAAGATCACATGGTGGATTTTCTTGTTAAACATAACTTGATAAACCCATCTCAACATGGGTTTTTAAAAGCGAGGTCATGCTTAACAAATATGTTATGTTTTTTGGAAGACATCACTAGGTGGGTAGATGAGGGATCACCAGTAGATATCATCTATTTAGATTTTCAAAAAGCTTTCGACAAAGTACCACATCAAAGATTACTCCTTAAGCTAAAGGCCCATGGCATAGGAAATGGTATAATAAACTGGATAGAAAAATGGCTGAATGACAGAAGACAACGTGTAGTAGTTGATGGGGAGGCTTCAAACTGGAAATCGGTATTGAGTGGGGTACCACAGGGATCAGTACTAGGACCTATATTATTCTTAATATATATCAACGATTTGGACGATGATATAACAAGCAAGGTGTTAAAATTTGCGGATGATACAAAAGTGTTTAGAAGGATTAAAAGTGATGGAGACAGACAGCATTTACAAGATGATCTTGATAGGTTGATCAAATGGTCTGAAAAGTGGCAAATGCTGTTCAATTTTGGGAAATGTAAATGCCTCCACACAGGTCATGGGAATGAAGAGGTAAAATTAAAATGGGGAGTACTGTTCTAAGTACTACTGTAAAAGAAAAGGACTTAGGGTTAACCATTAGTGCTGATATGAAGGTTTCAGAGCAGTGCGGAATTGCAGCGTCAAAGGGAAATCAAATCCTTGGATTAATTAGGCGAAATATAGTGTATAAGAAAAAAGAATTAATAGTACCGCTGTACAAAACAATAGTGAGGCCTCATTTAGAATATTGTATACAAGCATGGAGGCCATATCGCAAGAAGGACATAGAAATGCTAGAAAGAGTACAGAGGAGAGCGACTAAAATGATACCAAATCTGAGGGATCTTAGTTACAAAATACGCCTAAAAGAATGTGGTTTAACAACACTAGAGACCAGGAGATTGAGAGGAGATCACATAGAAGTGTTTAAAATATTGAATGGTTATGAAAATATTGATAGAAACATTTTTTTCTCAGTTAAGAAAGATAGAAGGACCAGAGGACATGAAGCTACATTAGTAAAGGAGCAGTGTAGATTAGATATAAGAAAGTTCTCATTCTCACAAAGGACTGTAACTGAATGGAACAGATTATCTCCTGATTGTGTTGGTGCTAGTAGCGTGAATATGTTTAAAAATAAAATCGACACACCTTAAAAAGGCGGGATACATGTAGATAAAAAGTATTGGACTCTCGATAAGCCAAAAGGCTTCCTTGTCCAACTGCCATCCAGAGTAATTTTCTGGATGGCAATCTTGTTAAATCTACACAGTTGAGGTGTGGTTTCCACTTGACCACTGGTACTTGGTTGTAGTTATGTTTTTTTGCCTTAACCCTAGGCCTTGTTACCTCGCAGATAGAGTAAATAAGAATGTAAAAGGTAAGTTCCTATATATCGCAGTATCTAGTCCTCAGGACTGCTCAGACAAAGCGCTTCACACTTTACTCCCTGGCAGACCTGTTTAGTTGAACACCATCTCGACTTCTCTGGGAAGCATCCAATGGTAACTGAAATTTAATCTCAAATTGTGTCCTTTTTTATAAAACAGTATAAGTTGTTTAGTGTATACAATTTCTGTGCAAACATGTCATTGTCTAGCTCAAGTTATTGATAACCCGTTAGTATACACGGTTTTGGGCAATAGACATCTTTTATGAGAACTTCGATGGTTTATATTCGTAAGTACTTCACTCAAATCAACTTTCCCAAAAGTTTGTTTACACAACTTTGTCGGAATATGTATATATCTTACGAATCACATTCCTTATTTTGCTAAAAAAAAACGGCATAGAACATTAGTTGAATAGATTTGTGGACACTTGAGTCGAATCTTGACCCAAGTCGATTTCGCCGTTATAACTTGAGTTTTGCCGAACTTTCATACCTCAGTGAGATAGTTCCATCATTCAACATTATCCTAGGCATACTTATCTTTAAAAAATATTGCGCCTTACATCCATTTGAGGCGTAAATAGCGCCCCGATTTGTATCAACATACACTGCTATATCACTCAATTTACGCGCGATGTGCGGTAACGCACGGTCGTAGTGGCGGAGACTTGCGCAAACAGGGTCGCTATTTGTGGGCTTCAAAAAGGTCCGGACTTGATACAAGTGCCGACTAGTGAATAGGATGCACAGCTTTTATTTGGGATTCTAAAGGGTTCGGATTTGACACAAATGCCGACTAGTGACATAGGCCCATAGTGCCATCAGCCTGCACGGTTTTTACTCCCACCACCGTCATAAACCACAAACTCAACATCAGTTACACCAGCATTCTGATTTAATGTGGACACATACTATAATAATAAAATGGAGTGCAAAAGACACCTTAGTTCAGCTACCGTTTTCTTTGTTTTTTTCTCCGAGTTTCACTTGTCTCCCAAACCCATTTACCGTTTGGGCGCCATGTTACATGAATGTCTAGATTTCTAGCATGTCGAAACTCCGCAAGGTGTCACCATTGGAGACACCGGGGATCCCGCGGGAATATTCCGTGATTGGACAACTGACAAGTGATGTCATCCACGTTGTCCAATGGAGTTAATTCCAAGAGGTAAATCCTAACCGGCCCACAGCGACTAAACGATGTTGCTACAAGTCTGCGATTTTGCAGGAATATAACGATGCTGAATATATCGCGGAAGAACGAAAAAAATGGGCGCAGGAAATAGCTACGAGACGACAATTTCAGCATATTTTGGGCGAGGCGGCATAGAAAAACGATGAGGCGGCCCGCCTCGCTTGTCATATACCAGGGGAAACAGTGCCATGTCAAAAATAGGATTTACAACAATGTTAAGCCATTGTTACCATAAATTATAATGTATGGTGACATGTTGTCATGCCTATGGATGTGCCCTGGGAAACTTCCACAAATCTATCACTCGGTCTCTTCAATGGTTAATGAAAACCGTTCTGATAAATATTTTTTGATAGTTTCTTATTGTCAAGGTATTGCATAAATTATATATTTAAAATATTTCTTTCCTTAATTTCTCTAATTTATATTATTCCAAGCCAATGTCTAGGTTGCATATTGCCATTGGCCATCCAAAAATAATAAATATTCTATAATACGATGTATATATTTATCAGTGTTTTGCCCAGGTTTTTAAAAGGGCAAGGTGCCAATTTAGTAAAGGGCACGTAAAGCATGGTAAGCAATGGTTAAAAAGGCACTTGTGACATGTGACTAAATTAAATAGTTAATAAGACAGCAACAGTGTACAGCTTGTAGTTTAATATCATACTACTTGCATGTAGTATATTATGTACACATATATTTATGCATTGTAATACTGACTTGGGCAAGCATTTGTAGAACAAAACAATATTTAGCTTTACATGACTTTTTAATTTGTGTCTGTCTGCATAATATTCAATATATACATAACAAATATTATACAGGTAATATGTGTGCCAGATTTCTTTGGTCTAGGTTTAACATAAATTGAGATATATATTGTTATGTTCGATTTTGAAAATAAAAAAATTACAAGCTTAGCAACAGTAATTTTGACAAATGAAATTTAAATAAATATAAATGTGGACAAATGGATGATTATATAGTATATATATAGACAATACAACATATTTAATTTAATTAACGTTAATTTTAGCAAAACATGATATCCAGCATGACATAGCATTTTACGACAGAAAAAAGTAACTATTACTAGTTTGAAACCACTATTTAATCGTACCCCTCCGAATAATAATTATTACAGGTAGCTACTGCTAAACGCTTTGGCAAAAGAAGACGCTAGTCGCCAGCAACCTTAGCACTCTTGGCTAGTCCACTACACACGCACGTGACTTTGTGACCTAGAAATGGCACGCCTTGCAACGAGCATGAGCGACGTCATGTGCCTGGATGTGAGACCTGGACTCTTAATAAGAACATTACTATACTAAACATATAAATGCATTTGAAAACAAGTGTTATAGAAAGATATCACCAGTTTCATGGACTGAACATAGAACTAACGAATCCATCGCAGATGAGCTTTCTGTTATATCCGGGACTTTGTTGAACTTTGTAAAGAAACAGAAACTAAATTAATTCAGCCATGTGAAACAGCATCAATCTCT
This sequence comes from Escarpia spicata, assembly GCA_963995525.1. NCBI lineage: Eukaryota > Metazoa > Annelida > Polychaeta > Sabellida > Siboglinidae > Escarpia > Escarpia spicata. Next base: position 24,152,414 of record OZ023208.1, read on the forward strand.
AGAAACTATTAATGGAAGGAAAAATAGAAGGCAGCAGAAGCAGAGAAAGACCTAGGAAACAATGGGAGAATAGGAAACAATGGGAGAAGGACATAGAGGAATGGCTAGGAGCGGAGAGGGGACGTCTGGCGAATGGGGAGACTGGCAAACGAAAGACTTCAAGCTGTCTATAGACAATCCATCAAGGCTTTAATGTCCAGAAATGGATAAGCAAACCCAACCAACCATGTAACAGCATCAACCAACATCTGTGCTAGCTAGACCATGTCTCCTACAGTATGTATGTTTGACCAAGTAATATGCAGGGTATCAGTGTATCTTAATATTTGAGCATCAATTGTGCTTTTCGAAGATAATTCTAGGCAATAACGGGAGAACCTATCCAGTAACCTGTACTGGCCGTGTATGCTACAACAATGCTCATCATGGCAGTTAGACAAGAACATTTGAGCCAGTGGAGGCATCACTAACTCTAGGTCAGACCACAGGGAATTTGGCAGAACCACTGACTAGACTGTCAATGTCATTCTTGTGTACTGTACCTGTGGCCTAAAGACTAGAAAAGTTTATTTCTAGCCCTGTTAGCCAATTTGATATCAATTTCTGTTGGCTGTCAATCACCAGTTGGCTTAACAATGCGCTTAACAATGCACAGCAAAGGTCAAACTTGTAATTAGTTATTTATCCATGAACCTTTCGGTGGCCAAATAACTGCTGATCCCATCCATGATGCAATATGTAAACAAAATTGGCCAATACCGTTGGGTTCTTGTGATATTAAATACTGTAAATTGTGCAAGTGGTTAAATATTTTGTAAATTGTTGACAGGCTACATATTGCTATAAATATTTAATTAGTGGTTGACTTTATCTATCCAGGAACTGTCACATGGTTTATTACTTAAATGCATAATGAATGAATGTCATAAATTTCCACCTTAGTTGAACCTAGCGGTTTGCAGTCACGTTGACATTAAAGTGTCAAGTCAAGCCTCTTTGTCTCTTGGGATTCCAACACTTTGAAGTACATGATAATCTACTCAACATAAATTATCCAGGTCAAGCTGCTTCTGCAACTGGTTTAGGTCATCACGAATCCAGTTCTTATATGTCCAGATATAAAGTGTATGAATAGTTAAACTCTAATATAGAATATCTGCATTCGATTTAATAAAAAAGTTACAGTCAAGCTAACATGTCTTACCTGATACTAGACAGGTTCGCCTTTTCGTTAAATGAATTTGAAATGAGACAAGTGAAAAATCAAATTGAAGTGGCACCTTTAAATCGCGTCACTATCACATATCTGATTTTGACCATTCTAACTAACCCTGCAACGGCATAGATTGTATAATTTCTATCACAGACAATCTGTTGCTGGAACAGTTACATTACTACTGATCTATTACCAAGATATCCATTAAATTATTGGGAGCATTATTACTATTGCTGAATGTTAATTAATGACATTATATGGTTCCCTTTGTGAGTGTTAGGAATGCATGGAAACCATAGCTTGCACCACAACAAAATTGGCATGCTAATCCTGAACTGGTTCATGGCCCAGGTATTTCCTGAAACCATAGCTTGCACCACAACAAAATTGGCATGCTAATCCTGAACTGGTTCATGGCCCAGGTATTTCCTGAAGCCATAAACTTTATCAGCCTTCTGTACTAGTCATTTTGTGTTTGAATATTGCTTAGTCATTGGCTGTCTGTTGTTTTCTGCCTCCTTGCTTACTACAAACACACAGTTATGAATGGTAACACATCAGTTGAAATACGATGTAAACAAATCTGATTTTACATAATTATATTGTGATATATATATATATCTGTAATGAAAAAGCGTAAGTACTAGCTTAGGATCAGTAAAAGAATCTTATATAGATTACAATTAGAGAAAAACCTATTAGTGGTAATTAGCTGACCCAGATACATCCTTAATACATACTGTAAATTAATTCAATATTACAGCAGGTCCCCATGTCTGAGTGCAAGCAAATCTTAGGTAAAAAGTAATATGTTATTGTTATGGTGGTTTTGAAATCAGAATTATCTGGGATATATTAAATAACCAAATTAATACAATATCAATAATTGTAGAAATTACTTACAGTACACAATGTATTAATTAATATACATAATTAATACCATAACAAACGCAGTAAGTGAGTTATACCTGGCCATAGTAGACTGCCATAATGGACATTGTTGGGACTGTGCAATTATATCCATGACGTCCATTTTGCCGCTATGGATAGGAAGCATTCAGTGTCCATTATAGGCAGATTTTCGTTATATATATAATGAAAATCTTGTCTATGTTATAGACAATATATAGACAGGTGTTCCACTAAGGGAGGTTTCACTGTATGGGGCTACTTCATTGTACATGCACACACAATGTACATACACGGTCCAATATGTCTTTTTACTAAATTAATTCAAGATTGATGTTTCTGAAAATTGTATTGTGTAATTGTCATTCAAGTTGATATATAATCAATGCCATCCAGAAATACTATATATACTGTTTTGACCACTTTTAAGGGTAAAACATCCTGGTGTTAACCAGGTTTTAACTGTTAACCACTGATTTGTTGCAATCCTGTAATTGTCCTGTCTGTCGGCCATGGCAGCTGCTTAGACCTGGTTTCCTGGTTTCCGAGGTGAATCTGCTGCTGCCAATGTTTGATTGCACCATGTGGTCTAGATGCTGTCTCTGACAGGTAGACAAGCCCATCAACAACTAGCGCGCACTCACACACACACACACACACACACGTACACACACATAGGCTCCTGTAACTTGCTGACGTCTGTGTGCATTTGTTCCAGGTACATTGATGCCCTCATCTACGGGTTAAAGAGCCTTAAACTCGACCCTAAGAAGGAGGTGTCGCAGAAACGCCACTGGTACCACCAAATGATCTATGAGGATGTCGATTCGGCGCTGCTGCGACTGTTTGAATGTTTCATGGAGGCCGCCCCACAACTAACACTGCAGCTGTACATTATGCAGACGAACGGCATGGAGGACGGGATCATATTAGGTGAGACAGGGTAGTACACAAACTTGTGTGTCGCACATCAATACATGCAACGCAATAAATGATTAATAACTTATCGCATGTACCCGTCTACTTCTCGTCAAATCCGCGCACGAAACACCGCGGTCAACACATCAAATAACCATCACACATATACATCCCTCGTGTTGTTTTGGTGTTATTAATTCATTATTAATTATAGTTTTTTCTTTATCAATCTTGTCAATAACGGTGATATTGATATATTTATGACATGTAATCAATATATATCAGTAAAGGCGAAACGCCGCAGGGACATGCATACTGGCTAGGCCTGGGGTAATAGCAAAAATAGATAAGCGAGCAAAAAATGTACAACTGTCAAACACGTTCCAAAAACGCCTTTTTAACATTGCTTGTACCATTACGGTTCATCGGATTCCAACAATATTGATGTCGTTTGAAAGTTTAAGCTTTCTGCTATTCAAACATATAAATGGTTTCCTGATAATCCTTCCTAAAATTAACTAAAAATGGACCTACAACCGGGCCCGTTCCAGTGTCTTAAACACTGCGAACGATGTTTCGTCGACACAGTTCATCAATCTACCGATTGAGGCACCACTATCTGATTTCATGGTATAAGCTCCACCCACTTTAAAACGGCTGCTAAAATTACATACGCGAAGTAGGCGTGACGTCACAATCACATATATCAACCAACGCAACAAATTTAGACCCGTTGGGTGGTGAACGTTATTGTGATGTCACACCGATGTAGAGATATATCGGTTTCGCTGCGATGAAAGCACATCAGTTTCGCTGCAGTTTAAAAGTGGGTGGAGCTTATAACATGAAATCAACAAATGGTGAAGTGCGCATGTCTGATCCTATGCAAATTAAGAAAACAGTGCCGCAATCGGAAGATTAGTATACTGAGTACCTGCCGCCAACATCGTTCGGAACCGTACAGAACACCGAAAACGGCGTGATTGTAGGTCCAATTATCGGAGTTCTTTGAACAGTTACTGGGAAATCTAGATGACGCTAGAATAACAAAAAGTGCATCCTTTCAAATGATACCAAGATCGTCGGGACAAGACGAGCCGTGAGGATGCTAACGACCATACAATTTCATGTTTTAGATGTGTTCTGAGTTGTTCATTTTTTGCTCGCTTATCTATTTTTGGTAATAGTAATATGTAATAGTTATGATTACAAATATTTAAGTAATAGTAACAGGTTGAGCAAAAACTCAATGTAATAGTAATAGGAAGCAATGTAATAGTAATTGACCTAGTACTTTTATATTACTATTGAACATTTCAATCAGATTTCAACTACATAACAATTCCATTTGATCAGGTTGTGGATTCCACTATTTTCTCCAGGTTTTATGGTTGTTCACCTTTTGTCAACTGGAGCATGGCCCTCATGAAATTTTACACTAGAGTTTTATGAGTGTTTACATAGCAAGACACACTGGTCACTGGTACAGTGTGACTGCTACATTGACTAAAGGGATTAAACTGGGCTTTCACTGCTTTGAAGCCAGTTCTGCCAAGTGCCAAATTGCCAACCACCCTTTTCAAGTAAGCTGCCTATGGCTTTAGTGCCTGCCTCCAAGGTACACACAATTGAGCCTAAACTACAGTGGATGTAAAAAAACATCCTGATGTATCTATACTTGAGCCAATAATTAACTGTGTTGTGTTTCCTATAATGTTGATTTTTTAAATAGGGTAGGTAGGAAAACATTCTAAAATATGGTAGGCAGACCTATTATAATATTATATTTTCGTCAGTCTATAAACATTTCCGGCAATCTATAAAAGGGCATATGTTATAACTTGCATTGCTGGGGTTAATATGAAATGGACACATTTGAAGGAAACTGGGAGGTACTGTTATATGTATCTTAATATTTTATAATAGTAATTGCTTCAAATGTAATAGTATTAATAATAGGAAGAATTCAGCATGTAACAGTAATAGGAAGAAAACAAAGTAATAGTAATAGATGGCATTGGAATGTAATTGACCCCAGGCCTGTTACTGGTAGGGGAAGTGGCTTAGCTCGAATCAAAATTCACAGACCTGTTGAATTTACAATACAATACAAATTTATTGTCCAGCTGTAGTATATACATTGGATAATTGTCTTCTGCTTCCTGAGCATAAAGAGGATACAAGGTATTGTTAGTAAACGTAGTGCGTACATGAATTAAGTTTGAAGTTGTTGAATTTAGTATGATGCTAATGGCCATGTGGGGCACCACATTATCCACTGTAATGTCTACCAAACATTGTAGCCTAATTGATTGATATTTACAGTATTCAGTGGTGTTCTGATAAAGTTGTTGGTGATTTATTGATTTGCGCTTCTGATCAATTGATCGTTTGCAATCTAATGTAACTGATGATCGTTTCAGTTATATAAGCATTATTTTAAGTGAAACATGTATGACTACTGAATGACCAACACTAGTTTTGGTTTCATAAAAAGACGTCATTAACTGAAACGATTTACATCGGTCAAAACTGCTATGCTTACGGCATGCTAGGAAACGTCACATTAGGGAAGTACACAACGCATTAAATGTATAAACATCGCAGGTTTTTTTTTCGATTTCCTGTGGTGATTTGTATGAATAATGGGATAGGTGCATACGTTTTCATCAAAAATGTTGTATGTTTACATCAAATACCACTGTTGGGTCACACTTATACAGCCATCTAGTGGTCAAACTTTTCTCACAATGGGTGCCCACAAACTGATGATCAATTATACATTTTTTTAAATCAAACCAATTCCCAGCACTAGTATTCAGTTGATAAAGGTTTTAAATACATTCAACACAAATGTGATGTGTCAGGTATTAAGGCCAGACACCCCAGGTGAAATGGTGTTTTTTGACAAAAAATACTGAAAATGATTTTCTGCCAGATTATTATACTTGTACCTTTGTATGCATACTATCAATAAAGTTAATTTCTATGACAATTACATACCTATAAGTGAGTTTTAATCATGGATCAAGCATGTCGATATCATGTAATGAAATCCATTATGCAATCTTTGACAGCCATTTTCTCAAAAACATTTTTCTTCAAATTTCTGCATTTGGAAACGGGATATCTCTTGGAATAATTATGCTATGTAAATAAAGTTTTCAGTGTTGCATTCAGCATATTCTACTGTGTGCAGTGATCAGACACTTTTTTAAAATCATGAATAGTTTGAAAGATATAGCCATATTTGTTGCAAAAAAAACAATTTTTTTTTGTATTTTACAAAAAAAATTATTTAAAAAATAAAAACACATTAAAAAAAAATGCTCTGATCATTGCACAATAGACTCTATAGAGAACATGAATTTGTAAGAATTATACCTATATATGGATTCAATAAAAAGTGGCAGCTTTTCCAAATTTGCCAATATTTGCACAAAATGGTGGCCATTTTGTTTGTTACCATGGAAATGGGGGTCTGGCTGAAAAAAGTTCTATATATATTTTACTCAGTAGGACCCATTTCATGCATTGGGCAGAAAAAATTGAACTGTTTGCACAAATTAAAAAATAATCCTATCTACCTGCCGTGTCTGGCCTTAAGCAAATTAGTCATGCATCTTTTTACTAATGGAACATGTTGCGTGCGTGTGTGCACGTGTGCGTGCATGCTTGTGTATGTTCAACTATAACTCAATTGATCAATGTGGAATTGTTTAGAACTTTGTTGAATGTGCTGTGATGAAAAATTAACAAATTATGATAAACTGCAAAGTAATTACCCTTGTTTTTCTATGTTGCTCATATTGCTGATAACCATTAATTGCTTTACTGGAATACCTTTAACTAACTGCAACATTTATCCATCCATCTGTTTCTCATTTAGTCCGCTTGATTGTCTTTCATAATTTTGACCACCAGTCTATAAATCAGACAGGCCATTAATAGGGCATCATGTATTATTCATTAATTTATTCAGAAACAGTTCGGTACAGAATTTTTCGTTGGCATAATGACTGATTTAATATGCAATCATCTATTTTTAGTATTGATTACATATTTGCTGTGTTGATGTTATATTTGGTGTCATAGTTTAGAATAAATATGTGGAGCTCAGTAGCACAGTGGTAAGAGCTTCAGACTCTCGATTGAGAGAACCCGGGTTCGAACCTATGTGACAGTGTCGAACCTTGGGCAAGTTCGTTTACTCTGCATTGCTTCAGTTCACTTAGCTGTATGACTGAGTACCTGGCAGTGGTGGATATTTGTGTACGAATAGTCTTTGCGCATTAATTGCAGCGTGGGTGAATGCTTCCTAGAGAAGTCGAGATAGTGTTCGATTGAACATGTCTGTCAGGAAGAAAAAATGTAAAGCGCTTTGAGCAGTCCTGATGACTGGATACTGCGATATATATAAGAACTTACCTTTACTTTTTACTTTTAAAACCTGACAACGTTGTGTGTGTTTGCAGTAATTGGCCAGACTGTCGCGTGTGTCACTGCGTTGATATCGTTGTCATGGGCACTCGTCGCCTATCACAAGGCGCTCCGCTACTCACTTCCAAACAAAGCCAACATGACGTACGCGGGCATCGCGATGCAGTTCTGTTGGCGCCTCTTCACAATCAGCGCCCGTGTCGCAGCGATGGCGCTGTTCGCGTCAACGTTCGTCCACTGGGTGTTCATCCTAGCCGGTATCCACTGGATGATAATGCTCGTGTGGATTCTCCTGCAACGCACGCAGTTCTGCAAGTCGCGCTGTCAGGAGTTTTTCTTCGACATCGTCATGGCGCTGGTATACATCTTCTGCTACGTGAATCTGATTGACGGACACACTCGCCTGCGATACCTCTTCTATTACATTGTCGTGTACATCGAAAACACCATCATGATTCTCGGCTGGTATACATTTGCTGGCACCACGAGCATGTGGTATGTGCACCCAGCCCTTATTGCCGTATTCCTTGGGTTCTTCATTGGCGTAGGCTTCCAAATCTCCTACTACGTCTACTGCCATCCAAACAACTACCCCCCAAACCTTCCCAGCCAGCACATACAGCTGTGGATCCCATGCAAGGAACTTCGAAGGAGACCGGAACATCCAATGTGCGAAACGGGAGACCCAACGGAAATGAACATCCTATCGCAGCAGGCGTGAACACATGGACTAGACCCTGCACTTTTGTCATATGATTCCACTGCCGTTGTTTCTCATGTGTTCATCATACGCCGCACAGGCCAGTCCGGTCTTATTCAGTTTTTATCCTGGTTCGATTTTTGTTACAGATTGAGTCTCTGTTGTAGGAAATATGTTTTCTTTGCATCAGTAATTTCTGTTTGTTAGTTTGTCTTGTGTAGTGTAGTTTCTTGATGTACTGCATATATAGATTGTCTATCAAATGTTGAAACGATTGTTGAGTGTAGCTTTGTTTGCTGAGTTATTTGATTAGGAAATATCTCCAACTTTGTAACGTTTTGGTATTTGTGGATGCATAAGTGTGGCTGCGTGTGTGTGCGTAGAATATGATAATATTCTCTGGTGCTTATGAGTGACCTACGATTCCAATGTACATAGTCAATTTGACATTATATGACATTTGTTTTTACATGTAACACACTTTTTGTATATAAGGTTAATTTTAGTCACCCTTCATCACCGGGTGTGTGTATGCGTTCTGCGTACATGCTTTTTAATGTCGCGAATATCTTGCTATAAATATTCCTCAAACATTCTAAAGGATCTATATCTTTCACTGTGACCTGTATAGTATACAAAGTCTCGGTTGTTTGAAGCGAATCAGTTCTTTTGTCATCGGATAAACATGTGAACTTGACCTTCACATTGCCTGTAAGTCTTTTGAAGATCTTTGGTTTGACCTAGAGACAGGTGCAGATTGTAAGTAAATTATGACATTATACAACGGTAACTTAACTAAAATAGAACGTCTTTTCAGCGTGTGACATGGTAACCCACATGTTGTGCATTGTAATATATTACAACTTGGGTGATGTATTAATTTTGTGTGAGAAAGAGAAAAAAGGTGATATCTTTTGTCAGAAGCCAGGCATGTTTATAAATGTTCTCTTCTACGTGGATGCCTTTTATTTATTTCTTGTGACAGTATTGTAATATACAGTTTTGTGCATAAGTATTTATGTACATGTTTTAATAATCAGTTTTAATTATGTTTACCATGTACAATCTGAAAGCATCCTAATTTATAACCTGATATCTTCCATTAGTTGTGTGTAGGAGAGAAATGTGCTTGACTGCTACAAATTGGTTGTTGCACTTGTGGCAGTGAGGTCTTTTAGGAAATGAAGACAGACCTCGTGAACACAAACTACCAACCATAACATAAGCAACTATTAAACGCACACGCGACGATGCACAGCGAATTTGCGATGATAACCAAATTAGTTGCATCTACTTGAGTTAGGATGTACACATGTGTAAGTGACTGGATTATTTTATTATCAATCATTTTTAGTTAGTTGGCAGTCTTTTAGGGTACACCAGGTAGATTTGTTGTCTGTGCGGAGAGGTCTGATTGATAAGCAGTTGAAGGGTGTTCATTTGGTATGATGCCCTTTTGGGCTGATTGGGCAATGTGTTGGTTTTGCCGCGAGGTTGTACTTGTGGTAAAGGCAATTTCCCACCTAAAAACTGTCTTATTGATAGTCTGTCTGCATGGATGTTTTATGCATCGCGTGCACCGCAGTGTAACTTGCTAAAGTCAAGAGCTTTAGAACAGGGTAAAACTGCCTCTGTCTGTCATCGTGAAACCGGTTTTTATAACATTCTACGCCACAGTTGCGTTTCAATGTTTGAACAACTGTTGCGATATACACAGCTTAAACTTGGTGATGGAATTATATGTGATATATATATATATATATATAGATATTATGTCTACTTGAAGCCATATGGTATCATGCAGTAACAAACGTCTGGCTTTTTGCTGTCACTGTAAAGACACGAATAAATAATGCTTTTTCTATTGCTTGGTGTTAACTTGCAGAACATTCTAATCTCGTACATATGGTAGTTATTACATGTACCATTAAAAATACACCAATGTGATTGTTAAATGATATGGGTAGATGCAATACTACAATGACCTAGAATAATCAATTCATGGCAGAAACATATAATTGTCTATTATCCCCTTACAATCTGGAATAAGACTGGAATTCTGTTCTGGTAGTATCAGTGATAATGTATTTCTGCGAATCTACTATGGACTTCTTTGTAAGTTCACTTCTTGGCCATTAATTAACCTTAATTCCTAGTTCAGAAACCAGTACAAATTCACAAACCCTTGATCTAGTGTACTATTACATCTATGTCAGATGTATACTTTGTTTATTACTTATTATCTACACCAAATGCAGATAATTGAATAAGGACTGTTTAGTTTGATCACCAAATCAAAATGTTCCTGCCATTGAGTGATTACATAACACTGGTGCGGCACTGGTGCAGTCTTAGTCATCGCTTCCCAACACACCTGTTATTTCATTTACTTCACACTGGCATGTATTTTCCCACTGCTCTCCAGTTGACAAGGCAGAATAATGCCATTAAACGGTGTCTGGGCCTGTCGCTGACGCGGTGTCACATTCCAGGTGAAATCTCATGAAACTGTCAGCGGGGAACGTTATGGGAACTCGGCTGTGTTGATGTGTGGTTCTATTACGACCACAAGTAGTTTCCTCTTACTAATGTGGAGAACTGGCAGTCTTCTTCTAGCTGTGATATTAATGGTGTTTTGTATCATCTGTCTCATGCTGTAAATTCACAAGGCCAACTCTCACAATAAATGAGTCGTATTTAATAAGCCTTTGAGTCGTCTTTCACTGAAGGCAGTGTCCTGCATAATTTGTGTTTGCTAAAGATTGCCAATTTTATATCTCTGCCTACATGTAGACTGTCATACAGTGGTGGCATAACAGGCAGATCATGCACTTGATAAACAGTAGTTCTGATGTATTGCTTTATAATGTGGCTACCGACGCATTTGCATATCAATACATCCCTGTCGTAGAAAATGTGTACCCACTCTGGCCAAATCGTAGTAAACCTTTGTACATTATCAGCTTTACACATACGATTTATTATGTTGTAAAAAGCTGAAAGAGTAATTTGTTAATACGACGACATACTTTTATATAACGTAAAAAGCAATTACTTCATTACATGGAAAAGTTTTTTGAAAACCGAGTGCCAATTTATCTTGGCTAGTTTTCCGTTTGACCTGAATGCACCCAGTTTATTTGGCAGTGGACAGCCAACAACATTTGTTGACCCAATTTCATTATCAGATGATGTGGTTAACCAGAGTATGACTCATTAGGCCATTCAATTCAAACAAACATCTGCCTTGGGTGGGTGGTGTCCTGTACTCAATCGTGGGTGGGGGTTAAGGTTAAACCTGTATCAACACCCCCCTCTATCCATATTTGACATATTCATTTGTGAATAAATAGAAATCCATCAGATAGTCTCTCCATACGTTTGCCGAGCTAAGGGACTGGTTTGAATCGGTCTCCTTTGTCAGTATGGCCCCTGCACATGATTGTAAACAAGATAAATTGTTGCACGACGTGTATATAATATGAAGCTAAGCATGTGGTGTGTAGTGCCTTACTATTACAATACCATCACACATTATGCAGTTTTATGATTCCCAGACTGCAATGACATCATAATTGTGATTACTATCTTCTGCTAGTGGCTGTACTTTGATGCATTGTATCGAGGGATTCAGTCTGGCTTATCTGTGAAGTGATTTCAATCCTCATGGTACGATCACACAAGTAAGTAAGTAAGTAAATTTATTTCCTCATCCAGATAATATACAACACAATTCAAGAGCAATGTAACACAGATGAGGTGGCTACCAGAGAAGTATAACTTATCGAGCTGCCTTTAGTCGGAACATATCTATTTAAAATGACATTATGGAATTCCTTGTCAATGAATATCACTGGATGCAAATGGATATTTAAATCAATGCAACACATACATATCTCTTTGTGTATTAGGAACCACGCATTTATACAAATAGATGTGATGGCAGTGTACTCTTTAGATACACATTGATACAAGTGCAGTATTGTGTATAACAACTATAACTTAGGGGTGAAACGCAGATACACATACATCTGCTCGCCCCCTTTTCAACACACAAATAGTGCTTATTGTATACACTAATAGTGCTTATATTTTAGATGGGTAAGAGATATGTCATATACGTGATAGGACAAATCAGAAGTGGACCTGTGCAGGGCACATCAGTAGACTATGAGATAACCGATGGGCATCGCGTGTCACCACCTGCAGACTTTATAAAAGGAAACGATCTAGAGGAAGACCAGCGAGACGGTGGAAAGACGAACTTGACGAGTACTGGAAGGGCACCATCTGGCAAAGGATAGCGCAAGACAGGCAGATCTGGAAATGACATGCTGAGGCCTTCGCCCAACCACGGGACACTACGGCTGCATAATGATGATGATGATTTTTAAATGGATTATTGATAAAAACATACACCGTCACGATCAAGACCTAGCTATTTGCCTGGACCAGATGCCAGTTAACAGTTATGGAGATCTGACATGACAAGCCACACGTATCATCGTCCAGGCAGTCAGACAATAGAGTCGAGTGTTTATTCTTGTCTGTGTCATACAATGGACCTTCTATTTAAAACTCCCCACCGTGTGGTTTAGCTGGAGAGCAACTAGACAAAGTATTGATAATATATTAAGTTTGGCAAATAAGACGGGATGTGGCGGACTGAGGTAAACAAATTATTGATGATTATATCTCGCATTGACTTGCCAGCTGGTCTCGTTCTGAAATTCCAGCACGGCATATACGCACGCACGCACGCGTGCACGTCAGCACACACACACACACACACACACACACACACACACACACACACACACACACACACACACACACACACACACACACACACACACACACACACACACACACACACACACACACACACACACACACCAGACAGGCGATTACAACATATATGTAATCAATAACGATTACTGTTAAAATGGATGAGTATGATTACTTCGAAACTTAATTACTTTTGTGTATGTAAGATTACAATCGTGATAATGTGAATGGCTTAGCCATTGTCTGTACATTGTTTGCAGCATTCTGGTTGTTTACATAGTAACAGCTGAAACAGATGCAAATAAATATGGTTTTCTTAATTAAATTTAACCCCATGTCTGATGGTTTGCATCGTAACTTAATTGGGTCCTTGGCCGACAGAAATATCCACACCAAACTTGTAGTTGTGATTGTAAGCATGGTTACAATTACTCTGCATTGTAATCATGATTACTTTACATATGCACACAACGTCACACGCACACACGCGCACACGCACACACATACAAACACAGATCTGTAATAGCCAATAACGACAGGTATGCTACGCTATCTGAGCAATCTTTCTTATGTTCTTCGCTAGCCAGCTTGAAGTTGTCTACGTTGCGTAATCGAGTTTTTCTACTGGAATGCTGTCAAGCATAAACGGTGGGCATTTGATACGTAGCAAGGGGTATGTAGTGGTAATCAGTTTTTCATTTGCACCTCATTTACGATGTATATTTAGCCTGTTTTCAGACTGAGCAGTTGGCTGTGCTAACAATATTTTATGAACACGATGACGGTTTCAATACATTGGTTGAACTCAGCACTCAAATACAAGATTGCAACAACGATGTAAAGTGGTCAACACTTGAGGCTGTGGTGATTCCTGGCTGTAGTGGTTGACCTTAACACCCCAGACAATGTCCACTGGAAGAATTAGCTATGCACATTGGTAAATTTGTTGGAATGATCCAAAATGTACAGGTTCCCGCATAGGCGCGGGAATATGGGGGCAGCTGCCCCCCTGGAATTTCTCCGGGGGGGGGGCAGACATATGGTTCTGCCCCCCCCCCCAGTAAATGTGAGCGTGACTGTTTATTTTTGTGGCGAGCGTCAATGGCGGATGGACATTTTGTCGACTGTGAAAGGTGTGTGCAATTGGAGGGCAGACATGGTTTTCTTTCCCCCTCCAAGTAATAGGCGGCGCGACGTTGTAAAAAAAGTTAACAGCGGCGACAAATTTCAACAGCACCCCCCCCCCCCCCCCCCCCCTCCGTCTTCCGATGTCACAGTCGAGCCAACCATGACAGCTACAAGGTGAAGGAAGATTTGAAGATATGCGGCGGCGCGGCAAAATTTTTCAGTAGTGCTGAAGCTCCGGTAGCCCCCTCCATGTGAATTTTCTTCCCGTTCCCGTTTGATTATTTCCAGTTTTGTTCCCTTTGTGATTTCGGATGGTTGGATGGTTGAAGACAATGACTCCAACGTCATTCACTACGTGACAGTCAAATGGTTGGACGATTGAAGACAATGACTCAAGCGTCATTCACAAAGGAAACAGTCATATGGTTGGGTGGTTGGAGACCACGGCCCCAACATTCTTCACCCAGGGACCGGTAGCAGAAATGAAACCATCGTCGTGTCACTAAACGCTGTGTTAAAACGTCGCCCACTACACTGAGTTTTGATGTAACGGCAGGCACCGCCGATAGCCACCGAGGCAAACGGTGGGCAGAATCAATAATAATGCTGATGATTTTTTCCAAAGCACTATACTGTGCTAACGGAAGTTGACGACAAGTGAGCCGGTGCACTGCGACAGCTGGTTACTGACTTGATGTTAGACTAATTATCGGACACGAAGTCTTTCCGAGCGCTCTGCGTTGCTACGTGTACTCGAGCGTGTGGCGCCACTGCCCACTGGCATGATGGTACACGGTCTTGACATCACTTACTGGCCTTGACATTCCCTCATGGAATTGTTTTTGCCTGTATAGCTGTTTTTCTCCCACACATCATGGGTGTGTTTGTGCGTGTGTGTGCGTGCGTGTATGTGCGTGTTTGTGCGCGCGCGTGTGTGTGTCTGTGTGCGTGCGTGTGTGTGTGTGTGCGGACGTGTTTGTGTGTGCTTGCAGTCGTGCGGTTGTGTGTGTGTGCTGTGGTGCGTGTGTCGTGTGTGTGTGTGTGTGTGTGTGTGTGTGTGTGTGTGTGTGTGTGTGTGTGTGTGTGTGTGTGTGTGTGTGTGTGTGTGTGTGTGTGTGTGTGTGTGTGTGTGTGTGTGTGTGTGTGTGTGTGTGTGTGTGTGTGTGTGTGTGTGTGTGTGTGTGTGTGTGTGTGTGTGTGTGTGTGTGTGTGTGTGTGTGTGTGTGTGTGTGTGTGTGTGTGTGTGTGTGTGTGTGTGTGTGTGTGTGTGTGTGTGTGTGTGTGTGTGTGTGTGTGTGTGTGAAAACACGCTATACGCTAACGGGTGCACCGATACACATATCCTCGAACTAAGAAGGGGTTCGACAAATATTTCTCCTATACAAATAAATCAGCTCCCTTTTGGCGACCACAAGCCTTGATACATCGTAGCCTTGGTGGCTAAGCTGGCGATTCAAACGCTTCGCATTCCCAGATGTTGATGTTAATCTTCGTAGCTATGAGAAGACGCTTGAGGACATCAGTAAATTAAACTTTGAACGTGTTTAATATTGACACGTACAGATCTATTGTGTGGTAACTCCGGGCCAGGCACGGTCATTGTAGAGGTTGGTATTTATAGAATACGCTTATTGTGCGCAATCTTAGACCACATATTGCGTATGTTGATCGTTACGTAATGTCGACCCCAGCGATGTGGACTTGGCGGAGATCATGTCACTGACTATTTTCTCTCGCTCTCTTCGCCTGCCCTGATCTTGCTGAGATGGCGATATCCCCCTCTCTCCCCCATTTCGCTCTCTCTCTTCTCTCTCCCCTCCTTCTCTCGCTCCTCTCTCTTTCTCCCTATCTCCCCCTCTTTCTCTCATCTTCCCTCTCTCTCCCCTCTCTCCTTTTTCTCTCTCTCCTCTCTCTCTGCCCTTCTCTCTCTCTCTCTCTCTCTCTCTCTCTCTCTCTCTCTCTCTCTCTCTCTCTCTCTCTCTCTCTCTCTCTCTCTCTCTCATATCCCATCTCTCTCCTCTCTCCTCTCTCTCCTCTCTCTCCTCTCTCTCCTCTTTCTCCTCTCTCTCTCTCTGTCTCTCTCTGTCTCTCTCTCTCTCTCTCTCTCTCCCCTCCTTCTTTCGCTCCTCTCTCTTTCTCCGTATCTCCCCCTCTTTCTCTCATCTTCCCTCTCTCTCTCCTCTCTCCTTTTTCTCTCTCTCTCCTCTCTCTCTCTCTCTCTCTCTCATCTCCTCTCTCTCTCTCTCCTCTCTCTCCTCTCTCTCCTCTCTCTCTCTCTCTCTCTCTCTCTCTCTCTCTCTCTCTCTCTCTCTCTCTCTCTCTCTCTCTCTCTCTCTCCCTCTCCCTCTCCCTCTCCCTCTCCCTCTCCCTCTCTCTCTCTCTCTCTCTCTCTCATCCTCCATAGGCCATCCTTACCATCTTCTCTCTCCCTCCCCCCTCTCTTATACCCCCCCTCCACCGGCCCTGGACCGACTACCGGGACTCCAACCAATGCGGCTGTCTGCCGACACGGAAGGAGACTTCTTTCACGGACAACTCCAGTTGATTGCAATTATTGGCGGCGCTCCTGATTCAGCTCATGACTGATGCCTGTAAACGTCAATGGCGGAATGTGTTGGGTACCAGCACATTGTGGCCTGGCATTACGGGGGAATGTGTTGGGTAGAAACACCGTGATGTGGCATTATGGGGGAATGTGTTGGGTAGTAACACATTGTGGCCTGCTATTATGGGGGATGTGATGGGTAGCAACACACTGTGGCCCGGCGGGATGACTGGATGTGTTGCATAGCTACACACATTGTGGCCTACACGACAGGCTCGGTCTGACAGAGGGACATGTTTGGCAGCTACACGCTGTATTCAACGTGATAGAGAAATGTGTTGTATAGCTATTACATACTGCGGCCCGGCAAACATAAAGAACTGTGGTGTATATACTGCAAACTGGCACTCTATATTTATTTTAAGGATCGCAAATAAATATTTTTAGGAAACGTGGTAATGTGTAGTAATGTAGAGTGGCTTACAGCAATGGACTCTGTTTGAAGTCAAACTGTAGAACGGATATTCCTCTTTGTGAGTCACTTTGGCACACCCGTCTGATGAATCACCTGACACCTCCGCTTAAGCACGTGTCGCCATTAATAATGGATGCGGTTTCACAGACGCACACGCTGCTGGACACAGCTCGTGCACAGCCGTACATGCACGCACGCACACACACGCGCGCGCGCGCGCGCACACACACACACACACACAAGTACACGCGCGCGCATATTTATATACTCACACTCAAGCACGCGCGCGCACACACACGCTCACATATACTCAGACGTACACACGCGCGCTCGCACTCACACACCCGCTCGCACGCACGCACACACGCACACACACACGCACAAACACATACGCACAAATACACACGCGCGCGCACAAGCAAACAAACACACCCGCTCGCATGCACAAACACATGCACACACACACACGCACAAATACACACACGCGCGCACAAGCAGACACACACACATACACACACATACACATGAACCTCCGATGTAGGTTGTTTTACTTACCCAATAGATTACCGGACATAAAAGCACAGTTCCCTGATTTATTCCAGATAACAGAATAGATTTTTGTAAACAATCGTGGATAAATTAACAAACTAACTTGATTTGTGTTTGATTTAATAGCATAACTATAAAGACCAGCAAAGCTGTTGGCAGTAGGGCAACGTTTGCTTCAATGGCCACCTCTGACTGTATATTTACGTGCGTAGTTACACGTGGCGCTATTAATAATTTCCAATTATGAAGACGAAGCAGCCCTGCATTCCATCCCATGTAAGTCAAAGTCGCCAGCCGGATATATTATTCATCACTTCGAAGCATGCATTCTATATAACGCATAATATGTACAATGCACGCAGTTTATGAGGCTCTCTCGCGAGGTCTTGTGTCTTCGAGTGTTTGTGGAGATTCCTCGAGGTTTCCGTGTCCCCAATAGGTGGGGAAAACATTGATTGTATAAATGATTTTAATTTCTGACGTATTACAGTAAATAATCATATAAACTGGCAGAATCATACTAAAATAGCTAACAAAATAAATAAAACAATTGGAATGTTGAATAAACTGAACCACTATTTACCACAACAGATATTATTGTACACATCTTTCATGCTTCCTCGTATTAATTATGGTATTCTATTGTGGGTCTCCAAGCACACCGGGTTGTTAATAAAAAAAACGATAGGAATAATTTCTGTAATATAATATAATGCACATACAGATCCGATTGTTAAGAAACTCAGATTCCTAAAATCGGATGATATTTATAAAATGCAGCAACTTAAATGTTATTATAAATTAGTCAATGACGACCTATCGGAATATTTCTGTCGCATCCCTTACTAACGTAATTTTGAAATCCATCAACACTACACACGAGGAATAAATATACTGTTTATTTCCAGTTGCAATCATGAGTAGGCAAAAAATAAATATGTACGACACAACATGATAGAAACAGTTAACAATACTCCAAACATTATCATTGATAACATTTATACACATAGTTTATCTGGTTTCATCACTTATATTAAAAACTACGTAATTGTGAATTATAAATCCCACTGCAGTATCCACAATTGTTATGTATGCAACACAATCGTATACAATATGTCATGTAATTATGAATTAATTTTGTATGACGTACTAACATTGAATTATATGATTATTATTCATATTTATTATTATTCGATTTTTTTTAATGGGGCTCCTATGTTAGCGACATGTTATGTTTTAATGGGAGTCTCCTTAACCTTCACGTTTATGTAAATTATTTCAATTTGTACATGTATGTATGGTCAAAAAATGTATTTCTTTCTCTTTCGGTGTAGGGATTGGCAGATTAGTATTTCGGTTTTCGAATCTGGTATGTTGACGTCAAGGTTCCCGAGACAGCTTTGCGCAAGTGGTAAACTCAACCGTGTTTACTTCTTAGGGACACTTTCCACGATGCACTCATTACACATTGATAAGTTCAACATCAATAATGCACTCGTCAGGCCGTATATTAACGGCTTCAGATGTCGATAATGCCGACCTCTCACTTGCCCAGTGCTAGTGCTATGTGACTTGCTGAAATTGCATATATATATATATGCGTGCGTGCGTCTGTGTGTGTGTATGTGTGTGTGTGTGTGTGTGTGTGTGTGTGTGTGTGTGTGTGTGTGTGTGTGTGTGTGTGTGTGTGTGTGTGTGTGTGTGTGTGTGTGTGTGTGTGTGTGTGTGTGTGTGTGTGTGTGTGTGTGTTAAGCTTTTTTCCTTGAAGCTTTGCATATCAAGCGCCAAACTTTCAGGGGTTGATCAACGACCTGTCGGAAGAAAAGTGATGCCTTCATTTTTCAAAAATTCCCCATTGGTTAAGGGTTCTTACAAATTTTAGAGTTCGTACCGGACGTCAAACGGATGATGTTAATCGATTGCTCACGACAATACTCGTCTTTTCTGCTATTGTTCCGAGCTAGGTAAACGGTCCAGCGATCAGTTAAGGAAGTTTTCACTCACTCACTCACTCACTCACTCACTCACTCACTCACTCACTCACTCACTCACTCATTCATCCCGTGACCGGAGGTCGTCGGGGTGCCATGGCAGACGTTTGCACAGTGAACATTCCATCTCTCTCTGTCTTCCACTGTGCGTGTCGGGGACTTTCTCTGTCGCCCTCTAAGTCTTTAGCCCTCTACTGTTCGCTGGAAGATGGTCTTGGACAGAGAGTTGTGTCTGGAGACATGTCCGAACCAGGAGAGCTTGCGGCGCTTCATTGCTGATAGCAGAGGCTCCTGATCTCCTTCACAGGCAAAGACATGTTGCCAGACATAGTAATTGGTTGTGTGCCCTGTGTAGGCGATGCGCAATAGCCTCCTGTTGCATTTCGTTTCAAATGCCTGGATCCACCTTTCTCTATCTGCTGTCAATGTCCAGCTCTCGCATCCGTAAAGGAGTACGGAGACCAGAAGTGCCTTATATAGCGTGACTTTTACGGAGACCATTGGTGTCTAGTCTAGTCATTGCTGACGAGGGCAGGACAAGTCTTGTTCTTATCTCTTTGACTGACGTGCCATCTTTGCTGAGTGTGGAGCCCAGGAACTTGAAGTTATCCGCCACTTCTAGTCGCTGTCCGTTCATCGTGATGTTGGTTGGTGTTGTCTGATTGGAGCTGTTGACAAGGATCTTGCTTTGTTCTGCGCTGACTTCCATTCCGTAAACCCCCGATATTGTCTCTACTCTGGTGGTGAGATCTTGGAGTTCTACTTCGCTGCCTCCCATAAGGCCGATGTCATCCGCGAAGCGTAAGTTGCATGTATGTCTTCCTCCGATGGATATGCAGGTGTTGAAGTTACTTAACGAACTCTGACTGTCGTCTTAAAGAAGTCTCCAAGGTTGTTGTTCATGAGAACTGCGCTGTTAATGTGTTCATACAGCGCCTTAATCATTTGGATGAGGTTGTTCTCGGTGTTGAAGTTTCTAATCACTTACCATAAGCCCTCTTGCCAGACACGGTCGAAGGCTTCCTTGAAGTCGATGCAATTGTGGTAGCGGTCCTGTAGGTCTTGTAGGTGTTTTTCTATCAGCAACCTGACGTTGAAGATTTGCTCTGTTGTGCTTTTGCTTCTCTTTGGCCTAACTCCCGCTTGCTCTTCTGCCAGGATTTCTTCTGCCTTGCTCTTTAGTCTATTCAGAATGACTCTCAGCATTAGTTTACTGGGGTGGATGATCAGAGTGATGGTTCTGTAGTTCTGACAGAGTCTCAAATTGCCTTTCTTTGGAAGGGGTAATATTAAGGATTGTGTCCATTCTCTCGTCCATTCCTTGGTTTCTCATATTCTCTGACAGATGTTTGAGGAGTTCAGCTGGGATGTTGTCTACTCCAGGTACCTGGCCTCCCTTCAGTGTTCGCACTGCTTCCCCCACCTCTACTTGAAGTATTGGTGCATCTCCCATTTCTCTGTTGATGTTGAATGCATTGTCCAATATACTGGTATCCGGTCTCAGCTGGTAGTTGTACAGTTCTTTGCTGAATTCTGACCATCTTCCCAGCACCGCTGCATCTTCTGTTAGGAGAGAACGATTTTTGTCTTTTATCACTGTAGCAGTCTTGCTTTTGGGATCTTGTTAGCTTCTTCAGCGTGTCATGTGCTATTTTGCTGTTTCCCTTTCTTAGTCCTGAGTCAATCTGGACACACTAGTCTGTTATCCATTGTTCTTTCGGTTCTTTCATTTTCTACCTGGTGGTCTGGCTGGCAATGCGGTATTGCTGTGCTGCCTCTGGGTCCGTTTTCTTGAGGTCCCTTGCACATATCTAATATATCATTGGTGACCCACGGCTGGTTCGTCTTTCTTTCCTTCCCAAGCACCCCTGTTGCTACCTTCCATGTAGTCCGTTGTGGTGTTAATGTTGTCCTCTAGAAGATAGAGAGCTGCAAACCTGCCCCCGATGTTTGCCTATAATGCAACTGCCACCGCATGATCTTTTATTTTCTCAGCGTAGAATCGTATTCGTGGGTTGCGCTGTTTGAGTTCTTCTTCAGCTTAAGTTTGAGGATCATCAGGACCGTGTCGTGGTCGATGTCGGCGCCAGGAAGTGTCCTGGTCTTGGCTTTATTGAAGCTGGACTTGAATCTCTTAGGTGCAAGTTTGTAGCCAATCTGATTGTGTCTCTCCCCGTTGGCCGAGTGCCAGGTTGTTCTCCTTGAGGTCTTGTGTGGGAAGAGTGTGTTGGCCAGGGTTAGCTTGTGACTGCTGGCGAACTATAGGAGTCTCAGTCCTCTTTCGTTTCTTTATCCTGTTCCAAAACGACCCACGTGCCTGTCCACTGGTCGTATGAATCTCGGCCGACCTTTGCGTTTCAGTCTCCTTGCATGATGAGGAGGTCTTTCCTAGGAGTTTTCTTGATGTTGTTCTCTAATTCCTCATAAAACTCTTTAACTATAAAGAAAATTATCATCATCGTAGTCCGTTGTCGGAGCGTATATATGATGGTGATATTCCGTGGTCTTGCGGAGATGCTTATCACAATGAGCCTGCTGGATATCGGCATGCAACGGATGACAGGGCTTAGTCTGTTTTTGTTCATAATAAAGCCAACCCCGTGTTGGTGTTTGGAGTCCTCTCCGCTATATCATATCTTATGTCCTTCTGTGGTGGTTTCGCCAAACCCAGTCCATCTGACTTCAGCAAGCCCGAGGATGTCCCATTGGTATCTGGCGAACTCCTGGGTCAATTCTTTCGTCTTTCCGCACGCATACGTGGTGCGGATGTTCCATGTCTCAATGATGGTGTTTTCCTAGGGTAGACTGATAGGTGATGTTGTCTCTCCAGTATCACACTTGTCACTCCCGTCCTGGAGGGAAGCAGAGGATAGCGCAGTCGTTGGTGCTCCGGGCCCCGACCGATCCGGCATGTCATTGTCTGATTGTGTGTCTATCATGACATTTCACTGGACAGGAGGATTGCTTGGTGGCACCCATCTCCTCTCCAAGCGTCCCAGCTGGTATGTAAGTACGTACCAGCCCATTCACTTCGTTTAGCCCACCAGCAGAGGCGGTTACCGTGGTATGGCTGAGATGAAGTCTCTGAGCCAGAAATGAAAGTTGAGTGTCAGGTGAGAACCAATGATTCTGTCCATCCCGGGGGGTGCTGCTGCCAGGGGACAAGGTGATATCTCCACCTGGACACTCCGAACAGCCCACGTACGTACGTGCAGCAATCGTGCAGAAATCACGCGCAGTGTTGCGTAAAGCTAAAATTTACCTCGGTACAAATTCTTCGGGAAACCATCTTCTATGTCTTTGTGTATGTAGCGCCACGGTGGGTGGTCATTTTTGTTATTTAATTGAATAACTGGTGTTTAATAAGAACGTTCATCCACCCCATCATGCATTGGTTTCAGGAAAGTGGGGATACGTCACTGTGACTGCTTTTGGACTTGCAGGGGCCCAAAAATTACAACATGCACAAACACACGTTTACGCGTGCGTGCGTGTGAGGGTACGTGCGTGCGTGCGTGTGTACATGCGAGTGCATATGTTAATAAAATAGACAGTATGTTAATGTAATTTCAATAAATTGGTATAAAATTAAAGTCACACCTGGAACGTGGGCCAATGACTTAGCTGTAACGATCACACCCACAATAATATTAAAAACATCTCGAAAAGTATTGTTATTAACTTAGAACGTTTACGTTATATCTTTAGATAAAAAACAGATATGATTCCATTTATATATAATCTATTAGAAAAATCCTAATATAGCACGTAAACAAAAATATAGTTCAAGAGCTAACACAAAGCCAAGTGCTCATTCTCCACTTGTTGGACGCCACGCCATAATCCAAGTGACGTCACAAGTTATGCGTAATTAACGCGCCTCAGACAGATGTGGTCTCGGCTGATGTTCAACACGCCACGCACAACTAATATGATTTCTGTCCCTGCGGTCTATCGGTAGGCTTCGTGGGACACCACCCGTCTACTTTAGTGCCCCTGCGATCTGTTTAAGCACCGGCCGACATAGCGCTGCAATTTGATGTTGAAGCGATTGGACATGCCATTAAAGTGTACTGCCATAATCTACAGGTTGAAATGAAAATTTCGCTTATCCGATGAGCCGCCTGCGTTGGTAGATACGTAGACGATACGGAGCAGAATATGTGCTCTTTATTGTTGCCGTTGTAATCTATATAATAGGCGGAGGTGCATAATTACTCGTCGTGTAATTATGTCGGTTCTTGCAGTTAAAATGCACGCCGGTGTGCTATGGCGATATGCACTCAGTCATGAACACAAATGGATTTGTTCCTTCGTACAACCAGATCCGCACTATCCCCGTGCGAACGGGTATTTCAACCCTTAATGTGGTGGTTTGTGCGTCAGTGCGGGAACTTGGGAATAATGCGTCTGCTTCAAATATTTTGTTACGATTTCTCGTTTATTTCCGCCTACGGTCTTGGCAGTTGCAACACATACAAGACACAGTTGATATATTTAATGTTTATTGCATATATGTGGGTTTTGTCACGATGACCCGTTAGGGAAACATGAATATTTGGCTCAACATGTTATTGACAACTATTACGGCCATATATTTCCCCATGCTGTCTTGGCCAGCCCGTTGTTTCTTGAACAAACAGAATATATGCCTATCGCTCGTATGTTGATATTTGCGATTTTTAACGCATACCATCTCGATGTGTGTTCCTTATCTTTGTGTATTGTTAACATTAACTAATAGCAATTATTTTTATTGTTATATTTCGCCACACCAGTTATATTACGACAACAAATTCATCATGTACTTTCCATACAGAATAGAAGGAAACATTCACAAGGCAGTAGCACACTCTCTAGCATTGGTGTAGAGTTGAGAGGATACCACAGGTGGTTAGCGGTGAAATGTGCGAGCGAGGCAATCTCACATTACACCCGCAGGTTTGGACCCGAAAATATGTGATGGACTGAAGCCTCTACCTGTCCCAACAATTGCTACGTCCCTGGCTAAACTACTTTACTGTAAGCAACACCGATGTAATTATAGTTGCCATGACCCAATAACACAGCTGGTAACAACATATAGGAACGAAGCCTGAAGGGGAAATCACTGTTTTTCTCTAACAGCATTTGCCTTGTAAGAGAGACAACGCACGGTAGACTAGAGAGGGGGGGTGAAACTATGAAATAAGCATGCGAACAACTTCGACGAGTACGTTTGTAAAATCCATTAACTATAATGTGACTGTTTCCTATTTGGCATGCATCAAATACTGGTGATTATTCTCTGCCAAATTGACACTCATAAATACACCAGCACTACATCTTTACAACGCCTGCCAAACCACGTTTTGCGAAACTAATTTCGGGACAGATCTTACAAATTAGTCGCACTGCTAGATATTAGAAAACGTATGATTTATTATAGTGCTGCTATTTTAAAACTGGTAATTAATAAACCATTGTATGGTGATTTATATATACATGTATATATATATATATATATAAATATATATTTTCTTCTTCAGTTCAGCATATCTCTGCGAGACGTAGCTGCCCGGATGATCCCACGATACGCTGCTCTGTCTGCCGTTCGTCTCCCTGCTCTCACGATGTCGTCTTCTAACCAGTAGCTGATGTCCTGCTCCCACCTTCTCCTTGGTCTTCCCCTTCCTCTCTTTCCCTCCACTTTGCCTTCTAGGACTGTTTTCTCTAAGGAATTATGTATTTTGATGTGGCCAAAATAAATATACACACACACACACACACACACACACACACACACACACACACACACACACACACACACACACACACACACACACACACACACACACACACACACACACACACACACACACACACACACACACACACACACACACACACACACACACACACACACACATATGAGTTAGACTCGCTAATATACATTACATTGCTAAGATATTGGTGTTATTTGATGCCTGCAAAGCGGCCCGCACACAAAGGAGATTCCATGGGGTGCGGGTTATTTTTGAAAACATGAGGCTGCTACAGGAAAATAATATTATTGGCAACTCTTTTTGTACTGGATATTATTCCAGTTGCCGCCAACCTTGGATTTACTTTTGAGGTACAACAAAAACACGGCCGCCCCTGGAATAATGGGTGGGATCTCGCAATAAATTATGCACCTGGACCATTAAACATTAAACGGTAGAATTTCCCACACAACAGACGTCGCTAATGGTCATTAATAACAAATATGAGAAAGTTGTATCGTGTCATCAGTGGTATGTAACTGTTCTGCATCGCTATGCCAGATGTCACACTGACCTTTAAGTTGATCCGAATGAGCTCGCAGATGTGCAAGCACGATAAGTTTATACACTGAACTTCAGGGCATACGCTTTTATACTGACGCACCCGAAATCATTCAGTGAATGTCGAGATTAAGTCAGCATATTCCCAATTCACTAGAGTCGCCATGACACGATTCAGAGCAGGCGTTCGTACTGCGAGGGTGAGTGGGGAAGTCAGGAACACCCTTTCAAATGTAAGCAGCGTCAGTGTCGTCGTCACTGACGAAACAGTCGCGCATTAAAATCCCTATCATAAGAGAACAATATCGATGTACTTTGTCTCAAAAGAAACGTACATCTTATACCGATGTACACCATTCGTTGTTGTTGTACCAGACGAATGTATTTGTTTGCACTGGTGTAAGTTGTAAACGACTAATTAAATGTGGCTACCGTGATTCGGCTACTATATAGAGGTTGTTCAACTCGTGAACAAATAACTCTTTACTAGGCACGTATTAGGCCACGTTTGGCAAGTTATAAACGGTTCAGTGGGGTAACGTGATCATACAGGGCTGCATGTGAAGGTCGGACGTACCAGAAGAATAGACCAACTTGACAAAATGTAAATATTACAAAATCCTCAGACATAAAGATAATAGAGGAGATAACGTAAAAACAGAGCGACTGTACAAGAGTGTGATGGTCGGAACACTACAATGGGACACGTGTGGTCGGCGTCTAGCAGGATGACATGAACGAGACCGACACAAGGCTAGAAAAAGTTTGAGTGAGATAAATGAAGAGAAGGTGTGTGTGTGTGTGTGTGTGTGTGTGTGTGCGTGCGTACGTACGTACGTGAGTATGCGTGCGTTTGTATGCGTGTTTGTGTGAGATTGTTTGTGCGTGTTTGTGCGCGCGCGCGTGTAAGTTTGTGTATGTGTTTGTGTGTATTTGTGTGCGTGTTTGTGTGTGTATGTGTGTATGTGTGTGTGTAATGTGTGTGTGTAATGTGTGTGTAATGTGTGTGTGTAATGTGTATGTGTGTGTAATGTGTGTGTGTAATGTGTGTGTGTGTAATGTGTGTGTGTAATGTGTGTGTGTAATGTGTGTGTGTGTGTGTAATGTGTGTGTGTAATGTGTGTGTGTGTGTGTGTGTGTAATGTGTGTGTGTAATGTGTGTGTAATGTGTGTGTGTAATGTGTGTGTGTAATGTGTGTGTGTATGTGTGTGTATGTGTGTATGTGTATGTGTATGTGTGTGTGTATGTGTGTGTGTGCATGTGTGTGTGTATGTGTGTGTGTGTAATGTGTGTGTGTAATGTGTGTGTGTGTGTGTGTGTGTGTGTGTGTGTGTGTGTGTGTGTGTGTGTGTGTGTGTGTGTGTGTGTGTGTGTGTGTGTGTGTATGTGTGTGTGTAATGTGTGTGTGTAATGTATGTGTGTGTATGTGTATGTGTGTGTGTGTATGTGTGTGTGTATGTGTGTGTGTATGTGTGTGTGTAATGTGTGTGTGTAATGTGTGTGTGTATGTGTGTGTGTGTGTGTGTGTGTGTGTATGTGTGTGTATGTGTGTGTGTGTAATGTGTGTGTGTGTAATGTGTGTGTGTATGTGTATGTGTGTGTATGTGTGTGTGTATGTGTGTGTGTATGTGTGTGTGTATGTGTGTGTGTAATGTGTGTGTGTAATGTGTGTGTGTATGTGTGTGTGTGTGTGTGTATGTGTGTGTGTATGTGTGTGTGTGTATGTGTGTGTGTATGTGTGTGTGTATGTGTGTGTAAAGTAACTCTAAACATCCTCTTTAAATAACACGCATAGTCTACGTAGGCGGTTAATAAATTGTGCGGTGGCCGTTAAAACATGTTGTGTACGTGGTTTTGAATGGCTACGTAGGTGTACTGATTGGTCATTTCACTGTGTACCGTGGTTTGCGTGAGCCAGTGGTGCTCCTAGCTACCTACACACTTTTGACAACACGAGAATCGGCGTTTTCGGAAAGTAGTGTTGAAAGTACCCAGTGCCCTTTTGTTTGCCGATTTGTTTGTCGCGCCCCGAAGACATTTAATGCCGGAAGATCAAATTGTTGTTTATTCAATTAGCAGTTGGCCTAAGCCAGTTTTGGCCGCGTTTCAGACACGATGACTACATTCATGACGAGATTTTGTGATAACTAATCCTAAATTGAAGAGTCATATCAGTGGTTATTAGTCACTCTCTGTTCTGGCGTCACTGTAGGTGAGTTTCGCATATTTTGTCGCTAATGTATTAGAGGTGCAGATGTTCAAATTCCTTACTCGGACATCACCACATACGCGTCGATCACCCTGTGTTACGTCAGACGATAGGCCAACTCGACATGATTGTCGGATAACCGCAGATCGCTGCTGATTGCCGGATGAACTTGACCGAGACATATCTAACGTTTAGCGGCGCGTGACGAAACTGGAGTTCAGCCAAGCGTGAAGAAATTGTGTCGTCTGCATACCGAGGCGTAGTCTCGGTCGATAGAACATTTCGCCTGGCATATCTACCTAGTGTGGGTCTAACCAACAGACTAGAATGGCTCGCTTTGCTGTACGTAGCCACAATCACACAACCGATGGGAAAGTGCACGGTACCAGTGTGATCGAATGGCACCAGTGCAGCATTGTTTTTTCAGTTGCTACTATTGTCGCGCGTTTAAAACAACACACGCCTATTTATTTTAAAACAGCGGATACGCGGACTACAGCCATACAGTGTTTCAGTGCAAACATGAAATGGTATTCTGGCCGATTAAGAATTAAGGATCCGATGTCACACACACGCGGCATCAGAGGGCTGTGGCGTGCTTTAGTACGAGGCGAGTAGATGTGATCATCGACCGCGACTTTTTTATTGTCTAGCTCGCATCCTGGGAGCATGGTGGCTATGGGAGGAGACGACATGTTATGATTGAGTTTGTCGGCGCCCCGTGTGTTCGTGTGTTAGTTGAGTCTGCATATTCAACACATCCCCGCAAGCGAGGGTGTGACTACGTACGCTACCCCTGGTAGATCTCCTACGCATTGAATGGAAGTTAGCTGAATCAAACTCATAAGTCATATTTGACTTCGCCGTACCACGCGTGAGAACAGTGAAGACGCCCGTCAGACTCGCGCCCTATTTCCAGGAATCGCTGTATAATTACCTACCCATTCGACCATTTTATTGTATATTCAAATAACTACGTCTACCGCCCAAACAGTCCACGAAGACCACCCAGGAGACCACTGGAATTAATGGCAAGCGGTATTATTGACTGAGCTTATCTTCAGAGTTGTGGCAAGACGATCTGCCAGGGGGTACTGAGACTGATGCAGTCTGCAGCGCCCCCTGGCGCGCGAGGATGGGTCAACACTGTAGTCGAAGAAGTTGTCATAGCCCATATGTTGTGGGTGCCTGGTAAAATCCCAGAGACACAATTCCACGTGTAAGCATCGCGGCAGATGCAATCCGTGACACAATATCGTGGTCAGGATAGGACCGACCGTATAGGCTCTTTAAACTTGATAAGCAATATAAATTGCGAAAACTAACATATAATGTAGCATTTACTCTGCTGTAGATTTTCACAACATCGCGTTCGGTCTAGTCCATCCATTCCGGCAATAAAACAGTCATACGTGATGTAGAATTAGTTCAGTTGTTTATGACTTGTTCAAGCTTTGGACCACTCCTTTATAGTGTTATACTGTTATACTATATACCTTTGTGTGGAATTTATATATTGATTTTGTTCGTGTAGGTGTGCAAGTTTTTGTTCGTACGTGTCAGTGCGTGTGTACTTGTGTATAAACCTATACCATATACATGGCACCGATTAGCTATTTACGCACCTGCATGAATTATTCAGACGTCATGCATCTCTTAATAGTAAAAAGTCGTTGCAGGTGTGACACGCCAACGAAGTGTAGTGTGTGCATTGCTTTGACGTTCTCACTTTCAAGTTGGGCTCTTTGACACTCGGCAGACGAATGCACCAGAACGTGCCGCGTTGCACTGGACATACCGGTTCACCGACATACCTGTTACGACATAACCTGGTGAATGCAGTAGCAGATGGCAACAGTTTCGCTACTAAATCAATTGCAACATTTGTAACACTGAACGTATGGAGAGAATGGTGATATTAATTATATTAAGTGATCGTGTTATGGACAACTGGACAACTCATTGTGAAACAGGCAATGTGCTTCACACATACGGACGCACGCACGCACGCACGCACGCACGCATGCACACACGTCTGTTTTCGAGGAAAATTCCATGCAGGCCTAGTAGTTATCTTGCAGTTGTAAATATAAACATATAGTCTATCATAAGGTTATATATTTGTATTTTTGACATGGATGTATTGCATGTATAATCAAATGTCTGGGTCAAATAAATAACAATTCCTCTTCTTCTTTTATTCTTAATAGTTAGCTTTTTATTCCTAATTATTATTATTCTCAACCGTTACGATATATAATTTTTAAACTTTTTTAAAACCCATGCTCACCGCAAAACTATGGAGTTAGTCATTGATTGCCGGGGTTTCCACAATAACCAGAAGAAGAAGAATACAAAAAGAAGAAGACAGCGTGTGAGATGGGAGGACTGTGCGAATGGGGGTTTGGCGGAGATTGTGGAGCGGAGACTTGTGATGTAGACGGCAGTGGGACTAGCTCAGTGTCAGAAGAAGGGAAACACACGTAAGTACGAAGGCAAAAACACACAAATCAACGACCAGCATCGAGGTAAATCGCACCCCGGACTTCAGCGACAAAGAGGAGGGGGGCGACAACATCGGTGGCGGTGTAATCATTGTAGTCAACTCCCGAGCGCGGTAATGTATTGAGGGCGATCGGAAGAGGTGTCATGAATGTGTGTGACACGGTTGTGGCAAGCACCCTGCTATTATTGCAATTCAGAACCAAGGACCACTCGTCTTGTCTACACGGGTAATGCGATCGTTTCAATTAATGTCTATCATTGTGGGCTGCGCTCACCTATAGAATACGTTCGTGTAGTAGCTTGGCTACTCGGGATGCTTTGTTCGACGGCAACGCGGTAGACGGGCTGCAATCAGTCAAACTCATCATTTGTGTCAACTCCCACTCAACTAATCCACAAGTATAATGTTACAATCCTCAAAGGTATGCTAATGTTTTTTCTACACGCCGACAGAACCACGAAACCATCACACAGTCTTAAATTAACGACGATCAACTGTGACGATTGCAATAGACGTTGTTAAATTCACATAGGCCTGTACGACCATAACACATGCACGTAATTGCGGTCTCATTCCAACAAGCCTACATTCAAGATTACAGTGCGTGTTGACGTCACACTAGCGCCTCGGGACGACGCGACACGCCAGTAGCACTAGGAGCGGGCTGATTGCAAGGTGTGCAGCATGCCAAGCTGCCAACCCCAAACATACACGGGCGTTGGATGTGGCCAACTGATTTGTATACAGGGATAGGAAGCCTAGTGTTAAAAGGTCTAGGGTATATTTGACGTGAAGCACGGCCGCCATAATGCTTTATCTAGTATTACGTATAATGACGTCATCGCCATATTATTTCAACCACGTTACGCGTAGCGTCCACATGCAATACTCGCGTTTTTTCACGTATTTGCTTAATCAACGTGCGCATTCGCGTCCACACTTACGACTTTTACATGACGCTCCCGCAAATTTAATTTGTGACGCGTAATCACTGCACGTAAATAGTCCTCTGACCTCTATTATCGACGGTTTGGGATGACTTCACGTAATCAACTGCACTTCCTATCGATATAGGCCCTCTGTAGATCAGTGGTCTGGCCACATTCCGACGCTACTTGACTTCGCCCACAGTTGCACGTAGCGACCAGTCGGGATTATGGCGTGTTGTGACGTCACAAACGAACGACGCGACATCGACCGTGCCAAGCGTCGGCGTGTTCGTCCACGGCCGAGGCGGATCAGGCAACGCGGGCCGCCGCTATACACGGTCCGCCGAGGTCACCTCGTACGGCTGGCGTCGGTTCGTCAGACGTCCTCGCTTGAACTATACATACTCAACATAGTCGACATAGCAATTATTGTCGGACGCTATCTTTTCATCGGGGCTGACCAGACAAGAGGCGAGGATTCCGACGACGCACTCTTTAGAAAGAACACCTTGTCATGTTGTAGGTGGGGGTCGTATACGGGCTTACAGGCTTTGAAGCTGAAACGGACATCGACTTTTCCGACAGCGTGTGATTCAAGATCATTCGTCAAGCATCAGCGATTAATTGATCGTTGGGAAAAGTGGTCTAACTGTTAGAATAGAGCACATCGAACTAATGTTCTCAAACTAATATGGCCAGACATAATTTAACCTTTGCTTTATTCATGCATATAGTTTTAATACATTTTTAGTCTTATTTATCTCAGGGTCACATTTTAGTATCTAATCAAATTATTTAATGTAAATTAGGCTTTTAATTTATTTATGTTGTATTTATTTATATATATATATTTATTATATATATATTTTTTCCAGTAGGTTCAGCTGTTCAGTTATTTTATCATTGCATTTACCCGTAATTTTACTATACTTAGGCTTATATAGATATATGCATACACTATATACTAGGATATTGTTTGCTAATTTAATTTATTTTCTTATTTGTTCTCTTAAAAGTGTTTTTATGCTTCTTATATGATTGGCAATTTGTAAACACCCGTGAACGGGGGTCATTAGTCCCGGATTTGATGGTGTATAAATAAAGTTTATTATTATTATTATTATTATTATTATCGAGCTGTCGATCGATCGAGTGGATGGCAATTCGATTCCATCTGCCGCTATTTTGAATATTGAACAATTTCACCCACCCCACTTCGTTTGTGTATCTGGGAACATATACTAAATGTCGATAGACACTTCTGCCTGGTGTCTATCAACTATATATTTAGCACTGTAAAGGCTCCCGGGCAGTGCTTGGCCGAGTATCGTATCGTACTAGTTCTCACTATTTCCTACTTTTTGCAATAGGGATTTCCCAGCAAAATACGCCTTTTGCCCATTTAAAACACCAATATGCATCACACTGAAGAACTCAATTTACGTCTAAAAACGTTTCGACCCAAAGAAATAATAAAAAAGATTATTGTGGAGGCCCCATAAAATATGTTGTGAGGGGCCATGACAACTCGGTGCCCGCCTGGCGACTGCTCTGTCCAAAATCCAGCAATGGTGTTTATTTCAGTGAAAGTAACATATCTTACGTAGGGGTAGATGTGTAGGAATTGGTCATTTATATACTCACTTACTGTAGAGTAGGAACACTCTGAAAAAGTCCCCACTCGTGCGTTAGCCCAAGACTGTTTGGCGTGAATGTGTCTTAAATCACAAGTTAATGACCGAGGACTTTCATAACTCGAACGTGTTCTGTTCTGCGGAGATTAGCTTCTCTGGCACCTGTACATGTTGCCGGACTAGTCGTCAAGCATCAACGATTTACCAAATCGACGTCAACACGAGCGCAAACAGTGAATCTGCAGTTTCTCGGTGTAGTGCGTGTCCCATAACGGAGTAGTTATAACATTAGCACCGGCGTTACAACGTGCAAACGGATATGCGTGTTTGCTAATTATATAATTGATAATTAGCAGCGCTATAAAACGTGGTCCTGCCCACCTACAGCTGCGGAGCAACGAGCTAGGTGCGTACACAGCGTTGAGCGGGGGCGAGGAGGCGGGGAGGCGTTGTCCCCCTCCCCGACATCAGATATTTTGACAAAGTAGGTCTACTACAAAACTAGTGAATGTAGGTTGCAATTAACAAGTTTGTATACTTACAAATAAATATAGTTCCCACCTCAATTATTTAACACTATTGTCATATAAACATATTGCTTTCACCAATATCTGCGTGATCAAGCACACCGCATAGGTACACCGGACACTCCTGCTTGCAAACATCACTATTCAGGAAACCAGACGTTTGTTTGGGTTGATTTCTCCCTCGCCATTGCCTGGACATTTGCAAAATCGGAAGCGACACATTTTCCCAAATAAACACAGTAACCTCCCACTTGAGCGGCTCCCGCGACAACGACCATATTTCCGTTGCGTTGTATTATCTGTTTTACCATTAAGACAACCTCTCTGGGGTGGACACCCGCGTAACACGACGAGTGGCCGGCTTTTGGGGCTATTTTATCCTTTTGCAACGGCCACTTGGCGGTCAAAAAACCGCTGTTTAGGCAACATGGTTTCCCGGGGTGCCTGTCATACACGTGGTGTGGTTTTACGCCATATCAAATTTCAGCTACACTTTTTATGGGAATTAGGGTATGCGTACCAATACAAATAATACATTTTGTGTATGGTATCCTGTGTGGAACGTGCGAGGTTGACTGTGTCCCGTGCATAACGGCCACCCTCGTATACCGCCAAAGGACATTCTGCGCCGAAGGAGTGGCCGCTCGTATGGGGGACTACTCCACATACAAACGGTGCTTCGATTCACGTACACAATCATTGACGACTCCTGCCCTACACAGAATGCAGAGCTGCTTGAATAGCCCGTGCAGCTACCGTGATCAGATTTAATTTGGCTAATTTGATAATCTGTGCTAATAGATGTTGCTGGTGTGAAAACAGCCACCGCAAACACGCTAATACACTAGAAAGTGTCATATTTACCACACACGTATATGTGTGAAAGTGCTTAGGTGTGTCTGCACCTCTCGTGGATTAAAATCGTAGCAATAGAAACTAGTCACAGTGTGAAATTCATCTTTGTATGCGTCGCCACCAGCTGCTTTTAAGAGAAGCGGCTCTCGTATAGGCTGATATATCTAAAACAATTTATGTAGAAATGTTGACCGAACGTATCTTTGATAGAGTCTAAGCGACACAGTAATGTGACACAACCTATTTCTTTCACACACTTGTCAAGCTGTTTTGATTAAATTGACTAAGATTATTAGTGAATCGTTGCCGTTCCGCGCATGCACGGCTGCGTCGCATCTAGTGGCGTCGCACATACGCGACACGTCGATCCACACCATCACATATAATCCATCAAAATAAACACAACAGAGGAGTACAGCAGATACAACTATTTATAAAGATAAGCCGGGGGTATTTACCACGGGGTTGTATACGGATTCCCTTGTAAAAAAATTGAACTATGTGTTTTAGTGATTTAAAAATCATAAACATGGTTTACCGATGTTTATGCATTAAAAATGTACTGAAAGGCAACATTTTCGCAACAAAATTGTCAAAACAACGTAAATAACTGTAGAATACCCATATACAATCTTACACCTGAGCAGTTATGCTGAGTTTCGATGGTATATATATATATATATATACACTGCGTTTGCCACATGTTGCCATGCTATGTAGCACCGGACCTGTCGAAATCCGGTGAGTGATTTCAAAGCTAAACATCTTCATTAGTGGCTCCCAGGGTCCCTAATAGCATCGTGACATCTATGTATTATGACATGGTCTCTGATAAACTGCGCACGTTGACGAAAAACACCTCGTTAATACCGCGTAATTATTCGGCATAAACACGTAAACCCGCAACAAATTCGTGCATATTAGCACGGCAGTAATTTGCGGATGCGACACACAAATTGATAGATGTCCGAGCGTGTGGATGTATTCGACCCATGCCACTGACAGTTAGCTAATTTTTAAACATGATTTAACAATGAAAGTAATTATTTTCTTGTGAAAGGAAATGGGTCGGGAGTAATGTTTACATACATAGGCTATATAATATTACAATTAATGTAATATATTTTCTGCTCAAAAACTCAGAGATATAGATGTGCAAGTCATACACATACAGTTGTAGAATATACATGTATATTAATACAAGCGAACAACGCTGGCTCTGCCAACACAGACCAATGTAAGGTTAACATCGCGTAAATACGTGCCGGTGGGCATTCCGATATAATTACAATAACCTAACCACGTTCAGTATTAGCCGACATTCCCTGATTTGCGAGTCTCGAGGGAAATCACCAGGACATACTTACCGAGCCATTGACGTCAGCTTGGTGTGTTGTCACTTTAGATAAGATATCTGTTTTGGAGAAGCCAATAACCGACGTATGATAGGGGATCTACAAGGTGCGAACTCACGAAGGAAGATGGATGGAGCCGAAGCAGAGTACGGAGATATCGAAGGCATTGACAGGGAAAGCATCGAAACGTCAACGGATCGAGGCTCGGGACACGGAAATGGCAGGTTAACGAGAGAAGGTGATTGTGGGGGATTGTGTGGTGGGGGCGAACGCGAAGGTGCATGTGCAGGGGAGAGCTGCGGGGACATGGACAAAGACCTCGATGAAATGAACATGGTTTGGGAGCCCGATGGAGGACGGACGTTTGATTACCGGAGGGATTATATAGTGCTTCGGCCTACATTGGAAGAGCGAGGTAGTGGGAGAATGCGGAAACCGCTTTTAAAATGGGAGGACTGCACGAGGAAGGACGCTAGAGGAGCGTGAGTGACGGGAGAAATGAAACGGGGCTGGGGATAGGGAGACTACACGAGAAATGACGCTAGAGGGATATGGATGACGGCAGTGGGGTGAGACGGGGCTGGGGATAAGGAGACTGCACGAGAAAGGACGCTAGAGGGATATGGATGACGGCAGTGGGGTGAGACGGGGCTGGGGATAGGGAGACAGCACGAAGAAGGATGCTAGCGGGGTATGGATGACGGGAGTGGGTGAGACGGGGCTGGGGATAGGGAGACTGCATGACGAAGGACGCTAGAGGGGTATGGATAATGGGAGAGGTTTGAGACGGGGCTGGTGATATAAGGCAGGGGGGAATGGTAATGGTTTGAACAGCACCAATTGTCCTTATCTCTTATGGAACGCAGCCCTATGTCTTACATATACTTGTTCAGTTTCTGTATCGATATTGCTACAGTACGTTTCCCTCCTCCCTGTCCCTGGTTTAAGGGATGAAGCCTCGCTCGTCCTTGATCCCACATCGCCATCTACACTCCCCGCACCTCTCTGATTCTCCACTCCCTCCCAAACCCACCAAATCTCACTTATCACATAGCACCGTAATCACATTGTGCTCTATGGCGCTTTATAATAGAATAATAATTCCACTAAACTTGTAGATCATAAAAGGATCAAGTGTTATTAAAATAGTAAGATGATAATTCATGTGCATGGAATTCAATAACAACAAACTACTAATATTAAATATTAGGTAAGATTAAAACCAGTATTCATATATCAACAGGATGCTGAATTGAAAGCGCGGTACATAATGATATGCAGTCAGATGTGCCGAAAGTTTTACCGGATCCGGCATAAACTAATTTAATAGTTTGCCTGCTGATTTCAACCAAAGAAAACACGTGTGTACAAACGAGATTGTATGCTATATTAGAATGTCAAAGGTTCTGCTAGTGGATACTTAATTCGAAAACATAAACTCGAGGAGGAATCTTTAAATGTTAACAATAGAGCCAAACGCATTTTGTCCTATCATTCCGTGGCACCTGCATTTCCCCGTCTACATTCACAACGAACATAAAACAATCACGAATTTTTTACACCTATTTCAATCCTTATCTGATGTGTGTTTTTATATATGCTGCCACACGCTGACTCTTCAAGTCGGTCCAACCCTAGTCTCGCTTATCCGACTGTCGCTCTAATTCGTGAACTAATCAAGACGAATGTTAGGCGCCAAAGGTGCTGCCATCTCACGGTGCCGAGGTACCCCAGGCAAAGCCGAGCGTATAATATCCGCGGCGTTGACGTCAAGAGGCGTCCTCTTGCGGATTGTATTGAAAACCCATTGAATATGATGCCTAAAGAGTGGCCTCAAATGTCACTATTCGTCGAGAAAACATTCAAATAGCATTAGGCCTAAAGCGAACGAAATTTCGAGCTATTATCAAGGTTTGCCACCTATTACGATTTTCATGTATGTCCGTAGTGTGGGGCGCCACTGTAAAGGCCGGGACACTTCATCCGACCTGACCAGATCAGACACACCCCGACTGCACCAGTGTACACGCTAAACCAACTGACACACAAATGAAATTTGTTGATCTTATTTTATTGTTTCATCTGACCCCTTTCGGAGTATAAGAAGCATTCGTATAAATTAACAAAAGTTAAATGTAAACATATAATATATAACAAAACCACTACATGGTCAATATACTTTATGTGTGTTAATTACTCAATGCATAATACATTATTTAACATAACATAATCACGTTTAAATTTTCGATAAAAACTACAATGTACATTATATGTTTAACAAATTTAGCCAGTTGAGACAATTATTTTTAAAGGGACGTAGTCTGTTCGTCTACCAGGAATTAGCGGGCGTAGTAATTTCTAACAGCGGCGTTGACGTGGGAAAGTGAGCATTGTTGACGATCAAAAGGAACAGCAGTTAACTCAGTCTGACTCAGTCATATTGCCAACAAAACTTGTCTTGAATATGGATGTTTTGTTTACTGTTTGAACATCCACCTGTGATCTTGCCTTTTTTAATAACATTATATTAATTAATTAATTAAACACAAATAATAATAAACTTCTATAGCGCCAATATTCCCACGAATCCGAACTCAGAGGTGCAACGTACAAGAATCATTAGGCAAAATCGTGAACAGGGACGAGACTGCCAAAGGTTACGGTGGGAATGTGATTTCAACTAAATAGTTTTGGGTGTTACGAAAATGATAGGGAGTTGATTCCATATTTTAGGAGCAGCTACAGAGAAACCACATTTGCCAATATTAAGCTTGGTTTTAGGGACAAAAAGTTGTTGTGAAACAGATGATCTCAGGTTCCTGGGAATATTTGAAAAACGCAGGACACTAACCAAATAGGATGGCTGTTGTGTAGAAAAGGAACTATATGTAATAGTTCTAGTTCTTCGCTATCTCCTACAACAGGGACTTCAGTGCAAAATACAACTTTTTTCCATTCAGAACACTAATTTGCATTGAATTGGAACATTCGAGTTACGTCTAAAAATGTGTTGACACCAAAGAAATTATCCAAAAAGTGTTTTGTAAAGGGCCCCATAAAATTATATTGTGGGGGCCCTTGGGCAACAGCCCTGTCCCAAACCAGGCAATGGTCATGTGCAAGTATAAACAATGACACATTTGGCAAAGCAATAAAAACAATGAAACTGTGGAGTGAGTCAGATATATAAAGTGTATTCCTTTTGTGGCCACAGCTGAGAAAGTGACATTCAGACTGGTCATGACTCACGACACCGCTCTCAGAAACATTGTGATGCGCCACGCCGATATCACAATACCATTTTAATCAAGTGTTACAATCATTTCTTAGCGGTGCATGTGTGCATATTTTAAAGTACCAGTACTACTGTTTTTGAAATGTGACCCACAGACTACGTCACATAGGAAGGAGCTTGTCACTACATGGTTCCTTAGTGAACCACTTTGGGAAAACTGTGCCCCACATGTATCACATTTGTAGGGTTTCTCCCCAGTATGAATTCTGATGTGTGTCTTCAAGTTACCATTTTGTAAGAATTGTGCACCACAGGTATCACATTTGTAGGGTTTCTCTCCAGTATGGGCACAGATACGTATCTTCAAGTGACTATTTCGTGAGAATTGTGCACCACAGATATACCATTTGTAGGGTTTCTCTCCAGTATGGGCACGGATATGTTTCTTCAAAGAACTATTTTGTGCGAATTTGTGAACCACATGTATCACATTTATGAAGTTTCTCCCCAGTGTGGATACGGATGTGTATCTTCAATTTGCTATTTTCTGACATGTAATACATTTGTAGAGTTCAGTATGAATTCTGACATGTCTCTTCAAATTACCACTTTTTGAGAACTGTGCACCACATGTAACACATTTGTGGAGTTTCTCCCCAGTATGAATTCTGACATGTCTCTTCAAATTACCACTTACTGAGAACTGTGTACCCCATGTAACACATTTGTATAGGGTTTCTCCCGAAAACGAATTCCTACATATGTCATTAAGTCGCTTTTGTTTACAAAACGTTTTCCACAAATGTCATGTCTGAATTTTTTCTCAATGATACGAGTGTGCATATTCGCAGACATATTGTTATCGTTTAGGTGTTAACCTGTTTACGTATACATCACGTGTTTCGCACGAGAGGATGCACACTTCTGTCTTCAAAGCAACACATCATGTAAATACTTTTGACAGATGTCGAAGTACACAAATATATTACAACTCCGAGAAAGTTGTAAACAACATGCATCACATTAGAAGGTTGTTCACAAGACCAGGTACACACGTGGAGGTTTAAGTCACGACACCAGAAGATTGTCTACACAGGTGTCACACGTAAAGGTTTCTCCACAGAGTAAATGTGCATGTGCAATTTGAAAGTATGTTTTCACGAAGTAATATAAACCGGCGTTGCCCGATTATAAAATAAATGACAAGAATCCAACGCGTCACCAACGGAAATCCACTGACTTATTGTTGTTATGATAAATAGTACAAATAGTCCTTCATATATCGATATTCTAGTGATATTATATGATTATACACGTTACTTTCTGTCGTAGTATTACGCGCTTTAATAGAACCTCATTATACTAGAGGTCAGAGTTCAGATGTTCACGTGTTAAGGCTTTGATTAAACATTCATTCTTTCTAACGTGTCTTATAGTAAACTGTCATGTAATAGCTATTATCAGTACATCTAAGCAACACAACAACACGATGACAGCGTCGGGATCAAACTAAGGGCGGCGGTAACGTATTGACACTGAAATCGTGAACTTTGAATCAACTGATGAGTGAAAGAGATGTGTTTATTCGCCGTGCCTGAATTTTTTTCAAAAGAATCACGCGCAACATGAAAGACGTCACTCGACAGCCGCGTCTGGGTCAAAGGTCACGTCACATGCAATTTGACAGCTACGTGTAAACAACATACATTCAGCCTTCTGTAATTTTTACCGGGGCTCATAAAAGCAGCCTGGCTGGTAGTTTTAAGCTACACAATTTATAAGACACACAGCTAACACGCTACTAGTAGGCGCGAATTGGCTAACAACAACAGCGAACATGGATCACGTACCAAGAATGGATTGGTCAGTGGAAAATCAAGCAGAAACATTCAAGTTATTTAAACAACGAATGGAATTATACTTAAAAGCAAAGCGAATTGAGGAAGGAGAACAAGTAGTACACATTCTACTACAAGTCGGCGATGAAAGACTACGCCGATAAAACTCTTGGAGCCTCACAGAAGAGGAAAGGAAAGATCCTACCAAGATATTCGCCAAATTCGTTGAACAACTTGAGCCGTGTGAAAACTATTGCATCAGCCGGTTACGACTTATGCACTACCGTCAAAGGCCAGAAGAAAACTTAGATTGTTTCATAAACAGATGCAAGCTGCTAGCCCTGAAATGCGAGTTTCAAGATAACGAATTGAATGAGCGACTCATTGAACTGATCGTAGCTGGTACGCCAATTCCTGATTACCAGAAGGAATTGCTTGGAAAAAACAAGAACTACACACTGGACGAAGCAATTCAGTTGGGACGAGCGTATGAAGCGAGTGCCTCCCAAGTCCAGCAGATTCGTGACATGGGAACAGTGGCGACAACTGCGGTGCATAGCTTCAGACGTGGTGCAAACTCATCCGCCAGATGTCGCAACTGTGGTCAACAACACCCATTCAAATCACGTGAAAGTTGTCCAGCGTTTGGAGTCGAGTGCCGAGCATGCGGCAGAATGAACCACTGGACGAAATGTTGTCTGACTAAGAAAAAACAGCATGCCAACAACATATCGCCACATCAGCGCGGACGTTCGAAATCCAGGAACAGGAATGAGCATCGGCAACGACAACATTCGTATGCAAACGAAAAGACAATTAATCAAATGCGTTTCAATGTACAGAACACTGACACACTTGAACAGTCATTTGATGCACTAAGTTTTCATGACGTGAAAGTGTCAGCAATGTGTCTCGGGCAAAATAATCGCGAAGAAGCCTATGCGCAGGTGCAATTTAAACTGAGCATCCACAATTTGAGCCTGAAAGTGGACCCAGGCGCACAAGGCAATACACTTCCACTGCGAACATTTCGACGCATGTATCCGGACAAGTTAAATGCTGAGGGATTCCCCGTTGATAACATCGTCGCAGCAGCAAGAGGCGCACAATTAACGGCGTACAATGGCACGTCCATCACATGCCATGGCGTGGTTAACATTTCATGCAGCTACCACAAGTCGGCATGGGGTGACACTCGATTCTACATCGTTGATGTAACCGGCCCTGCAGTGATTGCTCTTCAGTCGTGTGGAAAGTTGAAGCTGGTGACTCTACATTGCACCATCAAGACGCACTCCTCAACAGAAGATAAACCTGCTACGGGACAATCAGCTGTCACGAGCACAGCCTCTATAAACAGCGTTGATGACCTCACTAGAATGTATCCAGAACAGTTTGACAGAATCGGCTGTTTTCCTGGTGAAGTGAAGTTGGTGGTGGATCCCGCAGTTCCTCCTCGCGTAAATCCTCCAAGAAAGACACCAATTGCGCTAAAAGATGCTATCAAAAGCAGTCTTGACTCCATGGTGGAAAATGACGTCATACGCAAAGTGCACGAGAATGAGCCAACACAGTGGGTCTCAAGCCTGGCATATGCAAAGAAGAAAGATGGGAGCCTAAGAATATGTTTGGACCCCAAGTTCTTGAATCAGGCTCCTACGTTGGAAGAACTTAATCACAAGTTCACAGGAGCAAGATATTTCACCAAACTTGACGCCAAAGCCGGACACTGGGGTGTCCAGCTTCACAAGGACTCTCAACTCCTCACTACGTTTCAATCTCCTTACGGTCGATATGCCTTCAAGCGACTTCCATTCGGCTTGTCTGCATCACAAGACATCTTTCAATCCAGGATGGACATGATTCTCGAGCAGTGTGATGGAGCAGAAGGAATCGCTGACGACGTGGTGGTTTACGGTGCCACAGAAGATGAACATGACAGAAATCTTCATCAACTCATGAACATTGCGTCGAGGAACGGGCTTGTCTTCAATTCCAGCAAGTGCCTGATCAAGGAGAGCAGTGTCAGTTTCTTTGGCCTCATCTACGGCATTGATGGCATCAAACCTGATCCGGACAGGATCCGCGATTTGCAAGACATACCACCACCTCGAGACAAGAAAGAGCTTCAGCAGTTTCTTGGACTCATGACCGTCTTGAGCCCATTCATACCGAACTTGGCTGACAAGGCTTCAATGCTTCGAGATCTACTGAAAGAAGACAGCATATTCATGTGGAAACCGCACCATCAAAGTTGCTTCGATGGTATGAAACATCTTGTCACCTCAATGTCAAGTCTGCAATACTTCAACGTGTCCAAAAGGCCAATACTTCAGACAGACGCTAGTCTCCTTGGACTTGGCGCAGCGTTACTTCAAGAGAACGAGTCTGGTGTAATCCAACCGGTGGCATACGCATCGAAGAGTCTATCAAGCGCAGAGAAACGATATGCCTGCATTGAGCGAGAGTTGCTAGCCATTGTTTTTGGCACACAACGGTTCCACACGTACCTATACGGACGCAAGTTCAAGGTCGTCACGGACCACAAGCCTCTCGTTGCGATCATCCAGAAAGGTCTTGTCAACTCTCAACCGCGACTACAAAGAATGCTCCTCAAACTGCAAGGGTATGACATGGAAGTTGAATACCAACCAGGAAAGGACATTGTCCTTGCGGACACCCTCTCCAAGTACGCACAACACAGAAACGATCGACCTTGACGTTCGTGT
Source organism: Escarpia spicata (assembly GCA_963995525.1). Lineage (NCBI taxonomy): Eukaryota > Metazoa > Annelida > Polychaeta > Sabellida > Siboglinidae > Escarpia > Escarpia spicata. Next base: position 24,196,196 of record OZ023208.1, read on the forward strand.
TGACTTCGTCCGATTCTCTGATGAACGCATCCAAGAGCTGAGGAACAAGACGAAGGCTGATCCAGTTCTCCAAGCACTCTCAGAAACGATCGTGACTGGATGGCCCGTGACATTGAGACTACAGTCAAGTCGTGTGACATCTGTCAAGAACACCAACCAGCGCAGCAGCACGAGACGCTACAGCCGCACGAAGTACCGAGTAGACCTTGGGAAGTAGTTGGTACAGACATGTTCTTCTTCAACGACGCAGACTGGCTCATCATTGCGGACTACTATTCAAAATGTCCCATTGTGCGCAAAATGCCGAAGCCATGTCTAAGCTCAACCGTCGTTTCAGTCACAAAGCAGATCTTCCGCGAGACAGGCGTTCCTATGCGTGTCGTGTCGGACAATGGCCCGCATTTCGCCAGTGCATGCTACACAGATCTGTCAAAGAAGATGGCATTCCAACACGTAACGTCTTCGCCGAGGTATCCACGCTCAAACGGCTTCATCGAACGCCAAATCCAAACCGTGAAGCATGTCATGAAGAAAGCGAGGCAAAGTGGGCAGGATCTCGACTTGGCGCTACTGTGTCTGCGAACAACGCCAATTGACAGCAAACTTCCAAGTCCCGCAGAGCTCCTCAATGGTCGCAAAATACAGTCAACTCTTCTGACGAAAATCGTTGACACACGCCAAGATCATGACGATATGAGAACGAGGCTACAAGAGCGACAGGACAAGATGACGTTTCAGCACGATCAACACGCAAGAGATCTCCCGCCTCTGCACAACGGTCAAGAAGTTCGCTTCCGTGATCAAGACGGCCGGTGGAGACCTACGGTCCTTGACAAAACACCGAATCCAAGATCGTACATTCTCACGACACCGAGCACAAGCACTATCCGAAGAAACATAAATCAAATCCGAGACAACTCGACTCACCCGATCGTCAGGAGAGTATCGTTTGCCAGTCCGACTATAGTCCAGCCCGCTCCAGCTGTTGTGGATTCAACTACTCCCACGAAGAATACGGACGGCTCGGCTGAGAACATTGTTCAAAATAATACAACTGGACTATATGTGACCCGCTCTGATCGTCATATTAAGCAGCCTCAGCGTTATGCATGAATAGATACAAAGACTGTAAGCAGGGCATACTGTATAGCTTATATCAGAGTTAAATCTATTGCATGTTGTTCTTTTACAAGTTTACAGTTATTTCAGAGACTTTACAACAAGTTACTTTGAGTAAGTCATAATCTCTTCTTTTGTAAAAAAAAAAGGGAGATGTCGTAGTATTACGCGCTTTAATAGAACCTCATACTAGAGGTCAGAGTTCAGATGTTCACGTGTTAAGGCTTTGATTAAACATTCATTCCTTCTAACGTGTCTTATAGTAAACTGTCATGTAATAGCTATTATCAGTACATCCAAGCAACACAACAACACTTTCTGTAGCTGGATACAATATATGTTTAGTATGTATGTTTATTGGTGTAAATTATCTTCTGTTGGTTGCATTCGATATAATTATTCTGAAAACGAGCCCAAGCTCGGCGAAACCTAGTCGACTTGTAAGCTCATTCGCATTCATTGTTTTGAATAAAACTGGATTCATGTGGAACCGTAAGATAACTGCTTGTTCCTCTATGATGACTAGTATTTGTATTACATCGGAATATCGCACAATAACTCATTTTGGCGCTCATTTCGACCCAAAAGCTATCATTGTAAACATGCTCTGAATGCATGCAAAGGGTCGGCCTGATGCGAGTACGGGTCATATGTGACGTCACATCTCAGCATCCCGAAAAGCGCGCCAAAAATATGCATATTCGAAAATGTCCGGCCGCACAGCATATAATATGAATTCAAGCAACAGGTGTTTTTATTCGCTTTAATGTTATCCGTCAGATAGCAAGTCCATCCTCCAGAATGTTTATATATGTATTATAGATCTTTCTGATAATGAAACAGAATTATAAAAAAAAGTACCTTAAACTAAATGAATATAACAAAATTCAGCCAACAAATTTATTTACCAAAATATGTCATTAACTTCTACATTCAAAGCAATACAATTCTATTGTATTAATTTTAAAAGTAGAATTGTTTTTTTTGGTAAAATTTACGATCACCAATACAATATGTATTGTATTCTTTGGTATTTAATGTACACTACAACTAAAAAATAGTTAAAGATTGCACATACATCTTCTTCTCACAACATAGTGAAAACGACAAAATGGTGGAGCCACTGGGTGGAACTTGTGTGTCGTTTTGAGGAAGTGGGCTTACTGGCAAAGGAGGGGGGAACTGGATCAAGATGAGAGGGAGGTCACTTATATAGAGGCTAAAACAATCATATTATATCACAAGGAGAGGAAGAGATGGCTAAAACAACACCCAGCCTACAACAGCAACAAAAACCATTATTAACTATCCAGAGAAGACCAACTACCGGTAATAATGGTGCACCTGATGACTGGTCATTGCAGACTCAGACACCATAGGCACACCAAACTACACATTGGAGAAACCGACATATAACCTTGTGGCACGGCTCCAATGACTGTGAACACATTCTTCAAGATTGTCCAACAGACCAGAATGAGAGAAAGACAACCTGGCCCCCAGAGACACCAGTGAAAGACAGGATATGTGGCCCTGTGAAAGACCTGTGGTGTACAGCGACCTACACCTCATCGTGTTCAAGAAGCAACTAAAGACACTTCTTTTTAAACGTGCCTTTTCTCTTTAAATTATATGTGTGGACAGTGGCGAACTCCGGACTTTCCAATATCCACCTTTAACTATTATTATTATTACTCTCTTAATTTGTCGTTTTAATTAGTATTAGTATCTTTACTATTGAAATGTATATGTATGTATATGGTAATGATTTTATTTATTTATTTCATTTATTTATTTTATTTATTTATTTATATATTTTTATTTTATTTAATAATCTTAATAGCTACATGCCATGTTTTTAGGATTGTAATGCGCCTCTGAATGGTAGTAACTGCCAGATTTATGGCGCAGAGAAATGCAGTAAATTATTATTATTATTTATTATTATTACACACAAGAAACCAGAGTTACAGTCTGAACGAAGGCCAACGAAGAACAAGAGGGTTTTATGACTTTGATTGTAGATGTTCATGACATATCCTTGATATAATTTAAAACTGAGTTTTAAAATGTTCATATGTCACTACATATGAAAAAAACATTAATTTGTTATCAAGAATATGTCATGAAGTTCAGAACATCTTCAAAGTAATAAAATTATATTGTAATATTTTTTAAATTTATGATTATCAATACAATATGTACTGTATTATTTGTATTTACCGTACACTACTACTAAAAAATTGTTTAAAAGTACAATTATTTTTCTTTTTGTAAAATTTATGATCATCAACACAATATGTATCGTATTCTTTGTATTTACACTACTACTAAAAAATTGTTTAGGGTTACACAAACACCAGTTTCTCACAGGAGAGTGTCTTCTATTTCCTGATTTTAGTGACACAAGGTGTATCGTGTTACTGCGTGCAGTAACGTCCCCCAAATTTTGAATGAATGAATCTTTATTTCAACAAAACACTCATAATAAGAGTAGCGATAATTTCATCATACAAATGTACAATTATTGGAAATTGAACATTTTTACAAAATTTCTGTTATACAAAAACACATTTATAATAAAACGCTAACTACAGTAATTGTTTACATAAATATTTATACATTAAATGCAAAACTATTAGTTTTGCTTTATATATTTTTATCAGATTAACATTATGACAACAAACATGTGAGATATCAATGAAAGTACAGAGCTTGCCTTTTTAAGGAGAGGTATGGTAGGTAGAATGGCAGTTTTCAAGCAACTTTTGTAAAGGCACATATGTAAATTTTAAATTGAAAATTATCAATATTTGTGGTATTAAAACCAATCATTTTTATATATAAATAATGTATATATATATATATATATATATATATATATATATATATATATATATACCAGTGGTTCCTTTCTTGTCGCAACGTCGATAGCTGTCAGCAAACTGAATGAAGGCTTCACGGTGGTGGAGAAGAAGAAACGTTCAGCTCGGAACAAACACAGTACCGTGATTGACACCAGAAATGACTCTACGTTGAAAGCAAGACCCGGTCGATTCCTGACCATGTTCGTATCGAGGTTGGATCCATGCACGTCACCTAGTGAGCATGAACAATACATTAAGTGCACTTTTAATGTAACAGCAAAATGCACCCAGCTGGAAACCAAACATGACACCTACGCCTCCTTTAAGGTGGAAGCAATGTGCGATAACACTTCTAACTTCTACGACCCCCAAAGATGGCCTGCTGGTGTATACATCAGGAAATTCTTCTTTCGCAAATCGTAAACAATGGCTATCCAACTGGCAAGTTTTAACTGTAATGGGTTCAAGAGCTTTGAACCAAATCTTCACGAACTTCTCAGCAAGTGTGATATACTGTGTTTACAGGAGTTGATGCTATTGAAACAGAAATGCATATTATTGAATAGTTGTCATCCAGACTTCTATGGTCATGGTGTGTCTCCTGTGGATGCCACTAGGGGTGTCATAACATGTCGCCCTTATGGTGGAGTAGGTTTTCTATGGGAAAAATCGTTAGATTCCAGTATATCAATGATTGATTCGGTTTATGACTGGCTATGTTGTATAAAAATCAGTGATGGTATGAAAGAATACTTTCTTATCAATGTATATTTACCATTTGAAAGCTATGAAAATAGGGATAACTTTAATGACTGTTTAGCTAAACTTAATGTTTTCATTGACAGTATCAATAGTACCTGTATTACTGTTGTGTATCCCATAGCTTGTCCTCTGCACAGCACATCATATGACATGTTTTTCGGTGTGCCCGTTCTGCCTCTCCTGTCTCAGAGTGCTGCGTCATCAAGTTCATGTAATCTCTTCAGTAAAAAAATATCATACATGTTAATTGTTATGAATATGTTAGCCTATGGAAATTATATGGTTCTGCTCTAAAAATAAATGTTTTTTTAAAATGTCCCCATGAACACAGACACAAATACGCACGAAATGATTCAGCTGCGACGTGTTTACTTGAAAAAGTTAGTCTGTCCATGTATATACCGTGAATGTGAACATGTTATACCTAAGTGCCCGTGCATGCACGTCGAGATCTGCTCTAGAAATAAGGCCGTGTTCACACTGGTAATTTTAGCGGACGCACGTACGGTTCGCGAACGGTTCGTGTTTAGTTGGCCGTGTACACAGTACTACACACCGGTTCCGTTGCGTCGGGTGGGGGCATGGTGAATTTGGCCCACGGTAAATTCGGCCCAACTTTCTGGTGAATTCGGTCCACTTGATAATGGCGTGAATGGGGTGGTGAATTCGGCCCATGTTATATCTGCTAAGTGAACTCGGCCCAACTTTCTGGTGAATTCGGCCCACTTTATAATGGCGTGAATGGGGTGGTGAATTCGGCCCATACTATATCTGCTAAATGATCTCGGCCCAACGCTAGGTTAATTCGGCCCGCATCATTTTTAGAGATAAGTCATTATGTGGGTAGTAACTAAATCGTTTCTTAATGATACTGTATTGTGTTTGATGAGATGACCCAAAATTCATGTTTTGGGCATTTATATGAAAACAGTGAAAAAGATCTTAAAACAGTTTTATTGAATTTCCAACGAATAGTATTTTTTATGGTGGGACATAACTTAAAGTTGTTGGAGAAACACAATTTTCTAAGTTTGCACACTGCATTATGTGAAAATGTACCATTCAAACATTATGTACAGAATTCGCAAAATTCACTCATCCAACACATCAACAATTAGGTGCCCTTTGCAGCCCTATTATCTAATTCAATCTGGGTTTCACTAATTGATACTATTTCTCTAGACCTTAGTCTCATGCATTTTGAAAATAAAAATGTCAAGTCTGTTCTGTTTTTTGGGAAAGGCTTCTAGACTAAATTTATGTAACGCGAGTCACAAAATTGGCAATTTTTTATTTTACACAGAAACCCCTCGTAGCTTGAGATTGCCAACTATAAATCTCTTCTTATAGGATGTACCTAACTAAATAATATTAACAACATCCATATCTAGTCTACACGGATTATGATATTGGGCACTGAATATGTGTAACGTGAGTCACATGTAACGCGAGTCACGCAAAATTGGGTAGCGTAACGCGAGTCACAAAGGTTTTAGGGCAGTGACTTGTCATTTCTTTAATTTTCTATTGAAGTTGTGAATAAGTTAGTTGCAAATATTTCACATAGAGGCATTACTAGTTTTATTATATCCCATAATTATTGTTACTTCCTGTTGGTTGATGAAAAAACATGCTCACACAAAAACATTTTTGATCCGCCATCATCAATTCATGTATATATAACTAAACCTCTTGGAAAATAGTACTGTAATACATAACAAGAAACTATGGTATCTAAGACAACACATATTCAATAAAAAAGAACATTTATTGAAAAAGGATGCAACAGTTATGTGTTAATTAATAATAATGTACTTAGTGGAATGTCAGGCTGGTGCGTACACGTTTTTCCTGCTATTCACATAATGTGTTTATGTTTAAATCAATTATTTTACAGAATCAAACACTGAACGTCAATGCTACAGATGACGTTCACATCCACATTTACTACCAGCTATGCGCTTTATGGTAGAGAATTTTTGTGGCAGATTTGGAATTATCATTAGCGGCATTTCGCTCTGTTCAACATGTTTCTTCGATTATGTAACCACAAGACTGGTCTGCACTTATTTGGTTGTTTATTAACGTTCATTCACAACCTAGCAGCTGCTCATCTAGCAAATGCATCTGAAGATTCGAAGGCAGCATTTAAGTAAGGGCAGCGAAATTGGAATATTAGAAAACTGAAGTTACTTGTCTGATCAAGATATCGACTCAACTTGTAATATGGAGCTTACGTAGATTTCAAACCACTCTTTGTGTATTTTGATGTGTGCTGGGACACAATAGGGTAACTGGCCGGCTACTCCATCATTGTCTCATTGAGCAGATACTTCTGAAGGTAATGCACTTATTTGTCTTAATCTTGTATTTATGTGGGAAGGAACACGATGGGGTAACTGGCTTGCTACTCCGTCATTGTTTCATTGAGCAGATACTTCTGAAGGTAATGCAGTTATTTGTTTTAATCTTTTATTAATGTGGGAAGGGACACAATGGGGTAAGGGGCTTGCTACTCCGTCATTGTTTCTTTGAGCAGATACCTATGAAGGTAATGCAGTTATTTGTTTTAATCTTGTATTAATGTGGGAAGGGACACAATGGGGTTACTGGCTTGCTACTCCGTCATTGTCTCATTGAGCAGATACTTCTGAAGGTAATGCAGTTATTTGTTTTAATCTTGTATTAATGTGGGAAGGGACACAATGGGGTAACTGGCTTGCTACTCCCTCATTGTTTCACTGAGCAGATACTTATGAAGGTAATGCAGTTATTTGTTTTAATCTTGTATTAATGTGGGAAGGGACACAATGGGGTAACTGGCTTGCTACTCCCTCATTGTTTCACTGAGCAGATACTTCTGAAGGTAATGCAGTTATTTGTTTTAATCTTGTATTAATGTAGGAAGGGACACAATGGGGTTACTTGCTTGCTACTCCGTCATTGTCTCATTGAGCAGATACTTATGAAGGTAATGCAGTTATTTGTTTTAATCTTGTATTAATGTGGGAAGGGACACAATGGGGTAACTGGCTTGCTACTCCCTCATTGTTTCACTGAGCAGATACTTATGAAGGTAATGCAGTTATTTGATTTAATCTTGTATTAATGTTGGAAGGGACACAATGGGGTAACTGGCTTGTTACTCCGTCATTGTTTCATTGAGCAGATACTTCTGAAGATAATGCAGTTATTTGTTTTAATCTTGTATTAATGTGGGAAGGGACACAATGGGGTAACTGGCTTGCTACTCCGTCATTGTTTTATTGAGCAGATACTTATGAAGGTAATGCAGTTATTTGTTTTAATATTGTATTAATGTGGGAAGGGACACAATGGGGTAACTGGCATGCTACTCCGTCATTGTCTCATTGAGCACATACTTCTGAAGCGAATATAGTTGTTTGTCGGCTTCTTGTTTACTACGACAGTATTAATGTGTGAAGGGACACAATGCTCCCCGTCACTGTTTCATTGAGCAAATACTACTGAAGCTGTAAGAATGTATCATCCGAGTGATCTTTTCATACTTTCAGTAACAACGTAAACCCTTTATCTGTACATTATTTGCATTTCCTGGCAGGCAGTGAGTTAATGTTAGGGGATTATGCAAACAACTATTATGCTAACAACTTAGATTTTTGGAAAGGGATTATACTATGGACATCCACAAGAACAATATCAATATGCATCACACTATGTGGTTGAGCTTATGGTAAGGATTATGATTTTGATCGAGTACGAATACAATTATTTGGTATTTTGAGCACCTTTATCGAGTATGATGGTATACAAAAATTGACGATTACACACAAGTATGACAAGTCTATATTATATTATATGCATGGTACGTTACATAATCATTATATTACATACTACAGTAATTAGGATTGTGTGATAAAACTTATGTTGAGCAAAAAGAAAGAGGCCATATATGTAGTGCTGCCAATAAGTGATATTTATTTCAAAAACATCTTTGTACATCTTCATTATCAATAAAAGTTGATTTGGGAGGCAGACCTGGGGCCGAGTACATTTTCATGAGTACGAGTACTTTGCCGATGGATAAGTACGAGTACGTTGCTAAAAGCTGAGTACGAGTACAAGTACGAGTACATTCTCACGAGTACGAGTAAAAGTACAAATACATTTTTTAAAATAAATATTAAATAATAATGTATTTTAAAATTATTTATTTAATCTAATTTACATAACTCAGCACAAGTGAGTATGCAATGGCAGTTAATCAATTTTTATGAGGAAAACGTAAAAAACTCTTTATTTCATCAACAACGAAATTCACTTCGTTGGCATTCATTTCAGTGGCATCCTATGATCTTATCATCTATTTGCCATTGTACCGAATGAACATGAGTTGTTCACAGGTTGAATCTTTCAGGCTGCACCATTCAGGGCAGAATACTTTCTCGGCTACGCTAAATACCCTTTCAACTGGGGCTGGTTAGGCTGGAATGCTGAGATGGTGAGCCAGAGTTGGAAAACTCAGAACTGCAGTGGGTCACAGTGACGATCTGTATATGCCTGACTGAGGTATTCGTTCACCTCTACAAATCAACAATCTGCTGATATTAGAAGTTTGCAATTTATATTTTCTGATCATCTACTACTGGTTGTTGAGAGGGTTGGCACATGTCTACATAACAGGCTCAACATCCCCTTTGAACATTTTAACCAGGCTGCTGGCAAGTGATTGTACTAGTGTAGGAGGCAGTCTGACTTGAGCCACCTTACTTCTACAGAGGAAGAAGAGCAGTTCTTGTTCTTATTAGTTAGCACTGTCAGCCAGTGACAAGTGGCATGGTCTCCAAACTACATCAAAGGCATTTCCTGTCTAACTGGTGGGTTAACTGCTAATTGGCTCTTTATGGATATCCTGGTGGCTTAATTAAACAAACAGGTTTATGGCGGGAACTGACAGCCTACAATTATTGTTTGCTTAACAGGGTGTTTCTGACTGGGAAAAGATGCTGCCTGTTGCCATGTTTGGGTATCATAGTCATGGTTATCAGAGAATGAGGGATGGTAAGGTGATATGCTATCTGAAATAGCAAAGTATTTAAAAAATAGTTGAACATTTAACTATTTCAGGAAAGTTTCATTTTATAACCAAATAAATTTATTTTCCCCAGTACATATTGAGAAAATATTCAGATGTACTTCTAATGTACTTGTAAAATCTGAGTACAATGAGTATGTGTCCATGACCCATAAGTTTTATGAGTACGCGTACTTCAAAAATGTACACGAGTACCGCGTACTTCCATCCCAGGTTTGTTGTGAGGTCAATTGCTTCAAGAAAACGTTCTTCCTATAATTGCCATGTAGAAAATTAACTCCCATTCGCATCGAGGATTTATAAGCTACTCCAAAAATATATCCTAAGTAACTATGACACAGAATGTAATATTGATAATGTATGGTATATGCCTTCGTCATCATTATATTGGCTAATGGCGTTACTTAATTAATAGCTATGTAATATACTAGATATTCGTTCAGTAATACTACCATTATTCTCATTATTAAAACGGTATTTCAGTTCCGAACAATACATTAATACATATGTATATTACACACTGGAACTAATGTATTATTTTTGTGTCTATATATTTGGATACTACTATTTATATTTTAGTTATTATATTCTTGCTATTACAGTGTATAGTGTCGTATTTCTCTGTCGTATTTCTTTTTTCTAAAAAAAGAAATAACATTTCCAACTCATAACATGAACATTTTATTTGCTGTACATTATATTCACACTTATACACATGTTAAGAGTATTCACTTTGTTTGCACACTAATGTGTAGTATTCATTTTGTTAGAACTAGTTGCACAGTTACTTTTGTTAACGAAGTGTGAAACTTCATATTTGTTTTTATTTAAGCGAACAGTATTCAAGAAACACTAGTATAATGATTACTGCCCGATATGTGTTCATACTCATAGGGAGGTTTGTACGACAGCGATCTCTCAGGTCTTAGACTAGTGCAGGCCTCCCTTGATTTTCATAACTATGTAAAACAGGTACAAACTGTTATTCCACGCTGCATATGTATATGTATGATGATCTAAACAACCAAATTCACTGTTCACTGATCATTGTTCCCGGATTTGACGCGGTATTCGGGTTAAGACGCTGACACCGCAACGGCATACATGATTGTGACGTTTGGAAATCACGACGTCAGGCTTTCGCTCTGTGGATTGTTTGCAAAACAAATGAAATCTCTGCAAGATAGGTGATCATATAAAGCATTTCATTCATATATAGACAAACCAATCTGCGTTGTATTCCATTGGATCTTAAAGAAAATAGGTTATTGTAAAGAAATACGCAGAAAACGAAGTTTCACAAAAAATTATTAATTCCGTAGACAGTGTCCCCCTCGGATCGTAATATACAAATATATCGATACTACCAGCATCCCCTATAGAATGCAAACAACTGTGCATGGGGGGTTACACCAGTCAATTTTGGCATTCATGAACCGGCTCATCGGACACCGCAATGACTGGCTCATGGATGCCTGATTACAAATTTACATGTAAAACGAGTTTTATCGAAAATTACAAAAGCATGTCAAAAACTGTGTCACGCATAGCATATATGCCACTAACAACTACATTGCATTACCTATGGTATATGTATAAAGAAAAGAACAAAACAATAAATATTTACTCAAAACATATTTTACCTTTAAAAACGCATGCAATCGTGATTTTGCGCGTCGTTAGTCGTCCGTAATTATTCAAATGGCAGTGATGTTGTCAGTAGCATGACCTGCTTCTACAGAATTCAGAAAATTTATGATCATGGGTCTCAACCTTCCCCTACAGGAATCGTTGGGCAAAATCGTTAACATGGACAAGCAAAAATACGTTCTTTTAACATAAGCATAACATTTAATTAGCTCATTCTGCACATTCGGTCTTACTCTGAAATATCGATGTAAATATTGTTGCCGAATAGTTACTAATACAGGACATACCAGAATAGAATGAAATCCGTCTCCTTCTCCATAAAGAGTACATAATTTCGGAGTATGACTATTCTCGAAGCCAGCGTGACGTCATAATGACTTAAACTTCCGAATACGTCGACTAACTCTGACTAGCCCCAACGTAGTACAACGTTTTCAAGTTTTAGTCATAATGACGTCACGTCAGCTTTGGGTATAGCAATCGGTGTAGTGTATGGGGAATTCTGTGTTAGATGACCCATTTTTTAAGATTTTTACTATCTACTACAAAAATACTAACTCACTGTTGTTTACTAAATGTTTACCAGATATCACATCTGTAGGGTTTCTCTCCAGTATGAGTTCTGACATGAATCTTCAAATAAATTTTTCTTGAGAATTGTGCACCACAGATATCACATTTGTAGGGTTTCTCTCCAGTATGAATTCTGAAATGACTCTTCAAATTACCACTTTCTGAGAACTGTGCACCACAAGTATCACATTTGTAGGGTTTCTCCCCAGTATGTATACGGACATGTCTCTTCAAAATACTATTTTCTGAGAATTGTGCACCACAGGTATCACATTTGTAGGGTTTCTCCCCAGTATGAATTTTGACATGCCTCTTCAAGTGACCACTTTCTGAGAATTGTGCACCACAGGTATCACATTTGTAGGGTTTCTCCCCAATATGAATTCCGACATGTGTCATTAAGTCGCTTTTGTTTACCAGAATATCACGTCTGAATTTTGTCTCAATGATACGAGTGTGCATATTCGCAGACATATTGACAGTAGTGTAGGTTTTAACCTGTTTTCATATACATCACGTGTTTCACAAGAGAGGATGTTCACTTCTCTCTTCAAACCAACACAGCATGATGTAAATAGTTTTGACAGCTGTAGAAGTACACATGTATATTACACTAAGAGAAAGTTGTAAGGAACATGCATCACATTTAAAGGTTGATCACAAGACCAGGTGCACATATGGATGTTCAAGTCACGCCACTAGAAGAGAGTCTGCATAGGTGTCACACGAAAAGGTTTCTCCACAGAGGGGATGTGTGTCAGCAGCTTGAAAGTGATACCCCGAGAAGACGAATGTCCACAATTTCACTTTTGAAAGTTTCCTCCACAAATCAGAGAATACAGAGTCGCAGACGGTCACTTAATTGTTCACACAACTGTCACACTTGAATGGTTTCCCTACCAAGAGGGAGTTGGTGTCTCTTTAAATCTAACACTGCTCTACAGTTGACAAAGTCACATGTTTTCTCTTGTTCCTGACAGCAAACATATGGACATTCAGTGACTGGGCTCAATGTCCTATGTTACGTTGGTCCACACAACTTGATAGCTGTTGCTATGCGAGTCTTGCAACTTGATCAAGTGATTGTAATTACTTCTGATGCATACAGCCGTCGATAGTGTCACAGTCTTCTGAAACAATATATGTCAGTACTGAAGGCAACATTAGAGATACTAGAAACATGTAAATTGTAGAGAATTGTAATCTATTGTAACAAACTATATCCATTATATACTGTAAACTAGAACTATAGAAAGACTAAAATTACTTAAGCTATACACAGTAGCATGATAGAAGACACTAAAACAATTATTCAAATTTACGACAATAAACTCGCACTACATCCTCTGAAATAGGAGGATGTGAATGTGACTCAAAAATTTAACGCAGAGCAAAACTAAATCTAAGAAAACTGCGCTCCCTCGTCGAACATCTAAGTGAGTCAGTAAATGAGTAATATAGGCTAGATCAATAACCTCATTTAAAAATCATCTTAAGACTTGAGAAATTCTGGACTATCCATATAATACTAGTCTCGCTTAACCAATTCTTGTCCGGCTTCATGACACCGATGCAACGTTAGCAAGTTTAACCCGCCCCCCCCCCCCCCCGGTTAAACCCGGGTTGGGCTAAACCTCCATTTTGGGCTAAACTGGGTTAAACTCGGGTTAAACTATTTTTCAGGCACATTTTATCACAATATGAAAGAATAAAGCAGGCAAAGTGTTTCATATAGCTTTATTATCAATATGAAACAGTTAACTAACATGGTACATAGAAATGCGCATACATATATTATTGTTTTCATACTTTATTGCTTAGGCCTCACTCTGGACACTGTCACTCACATTGTTGTGTATTCTCTTAGTTGGTGAGTTAATCAAGTTAACAATGAATCAGTGGTGGCTCTGGTAACTTTAGAGGATGGAGGATGAATCCAGTTGTTGGCAGTGAACACAAGTGCTGAGAGGGTAGATTACCACCTCCCAGTCTCCAGGGCTCTATATCCTCCTGTTCCATAACCTGCAAGCTGACACCAGGCTGTACTGGTGTAGGTTGTCTGACTGGAATCACTGCACTTCTTCAGAAGACTCAGCTAGTAATTAATGGCAGTGTCCAGTGTGAGAGAGACATGAATTTTATGGCTATGGCACACTGATAAAAGTCCCTTTTATATAGTACTTTTTGGCCTGGTTTAAATACATAAAAGGATTATGGTCTGAACTGGTATCTTGTGCAAGTTATTTGCATAAGGTGGATATTAACTTGGGATTTCTGGCTGGGGAAAATACTCACATCTGAAGGGAAACCTTTGTAACCTTTACGCATAAATAATAACTAGACAAACTGACATACTTATTTAAAGAGCAGTTGTCATCTTTCATTACATCAATAATATTACAACAGTTTTAAACCATCATCAATCTACATACCAACTGTGTTAATATTGAGAATATCTCTCTGATATCATCCTGAGATCTCAGATAGAGTAAAGCTTAGTTTAACCCAGGTAACTAGTAAAACCCGGGTTTAATCCACGTTTAACCCACCGGGCTGGGCAAAACAGTTTAACCCGGGTTAAACCCCAACCCTGCTCCGACCCGATGTGAACATAGTCTGGCTCAGTACACAACTTCCTAATGTTATCCGCCAGATGGCAAGTCTATTCTCCAAAATGTTTATATATGTATTATGTTTTTGATAATAAAACAGAATTATACAAAAAGTACCTTAAACTAAATGAACATAACAAAATTCCGCCAAAAAAGTAAATTAGAATAATAGGTCTTGTACATCTACAATCAAAGTAATAACATTATATTGTATTAATTTAAAAAGTAGATTTGTTTCTTTTTGTTTTACAATCATTAATAAAAGATGTACCATATTATTTTTATTTACCGAAAATAGTTTAAGATTACACAAACATCTTCTCACATCATAGTGAAAACGACAAAAGGGTGGATGTGGAACCACTGGGTGGAACTTGTGTGTCGTTTTACTGTTTTGAGGAAGGGAGTTTAATAACAAAGAAGGGAGACACTGGATCAAGATGAGAGGGAGGTCACTAATAGAGGCTAAAACAATCATATTATATCACAAGCAGAGAAAGAGATGGCTGAAACAGCTCCTCATTTCTGATTTTGTCTTGCCATTTTATGCGTAGATTTCTTTGTAGACATCAGCTAAGGAAAGTCTGGATTTTGCAGAGTATTGTTTTTGTTATTCTCCATGTTTCAAAGCCATACAACAATACTGATTTTACTTTGGAGTTAAAAAAAATAATTGTTGTTGTTTTTATATATATTTTTGAATTCCAGATGTTTTAGTATCAGGAATGCTGTCCATGCCTTGCCCACTCTTGCAGCAACATCTATCTCTGTACCACCTTGTTTGTTTATCACGCTCCCTAAGTATGTAAATAAACCCATTTCATCAAGGGTCTCTCTGCCTGCTATAACTGGGTAGTCGTTCCTACTGTGTACTTTCATGATCTTGGTTTTGTTTCTGTTGATCTTCAGACTTGTCTTTGCTGTTGTTGATTCCATTTTTTTATTTTATCCTACATCTGTTTGTGGGTGTGTGGTAGTAGTGTCAGATCATCAGACAAGTCCAAGTCCTCCAGCTGAGCCCATGGTGTCCACTGTATGCCATAACAGAGTCAATCATGAGGATGAACAGACGAACCCCCGTCTCAACTTCGAAACCATTTGATAGTCGTCCTCCATGCAGAGATATCGAAGACATTGACAGGGAAAGCATCGAAACGTCAGAGGATGGAGGATCGGGATACGGAAATGGCAGGTTAACGAGAAAAGGTGATTGTGGAGGATTGTGGGGTGGGGGCGAACACGATGTGCACGAGAGCTACGGGGACACGGACAAAGACCTCGATGAAATGGGCACGGTTCGGGGGTCAGATGGAGGACGGGCTGTTGACTACCGGAGGGATTAGGTAGGGCCTCGGCCTTCATTGGAAGGGCGAGGTAGTAGGAGAATACGGATACCGCGTTTAAAATGGGATGAGTGTACTGCGAAGGACGCGAGAGGGGCGTGAGTGACTGGAGAGGTGTGAGACAGGGCTGGGGATAGGGAGACTGTACAACGAAGGACGCTAGAGGGGTATGGGTGACAGTAGAGGGTGAGACTGGGCAGGGGATAGGGAAACTGCACGAGGAAAGAGGCTAGAGGGGTATGGATGACGGGAGAGGGTGAGACGGAACTGGGGATAGGGAGACTGCACGAGGCAGGACGCAATAGAGGGGTAAATGGTAATGGTTTGGGCAGAAACAATTGTCTTTATCTCTTATAGAAAACACCGACGAAGAACGTAGCTCCGTGTCTTAGAACTACTTTTTCAGTTTCTGTATCGATACTGCTATAATACGTTTCCCTCCTCTCTGTCCCTGGTTTACGGGACAAAGCTGGCCTCAAGTGCCTACGACCCTACACTGATGACTGACTTTGTTTAGTTTTCCTTCGCCTGTCCTTGATCCAAAACAGCCGTCTACAGTCGAAATGATTCCAAGAAAGTCGCCTTGAAAACCAAGAGCGGTCGAGGCTGTGCTGTTGCTATGCCGTCGGCCAATCATAAACAAAACGTAGCGAAACTGCATACCAGCGCGCCATAAAACGACATTTCTGTATGCCCCGCTGATCAATATAAAAAACGTTGACATTTTATCCAAATATTACAGTTTGCTATAAAAAGGGGCTAGGTTTTCTTGAACGAGAACAATACATGTGTAAATTTGATTTAGCAGATGGTTGCCACACTAATGTTTCCCGGAGTTGACTCGCCATTCGGAATACGACGCTGAAACCGCAACGTCACACACGATTGTGATGTTGGAAACCATAACGTCAGACTTTGGCTCTGTCAAATGATTGCAAAACAAAAGTAATCTCCGCAAGATAATTTATCATATAAACATTTTATTCACATATAGATAAACACATCTGCATTGTATTCCATTGGATCTTAAAGAAAATATAATAATAATTATTGTAAAGAAATAAAATGTCACAGAAAATTGCAAAATGTCATTGATTCCGTAGCCAGTGCGCCCCCCGTATCGAAATATACAAATATATCCACACTACCAGCATCCCATATTGAATGCAAACAACTGTGCATGGGGGTTGCACCAGTCAATTTTGGCATTCATGAACCGGCTCATCAGACCCCGCACTGACTGGCTCATGGGTGATTAAGGCTTGGGATCACCAGCGTCCCATTCGCTGGATTTCCTCATCCGCCACCCCCTGTATTACCGCTGTAGTAGCGGCACCGATGCGGAAACTATGACCTTGATAAGACGTGGTAGATAAACTTGCCCAAGTCAAGGATTTGTTCAGCTGATCATTGAAGAATGATTTTGAAACAGGAGCACCTCGTGGAAAAAAATGAATACTGGTCCTAGTGAGCTCCCCCGCACTGCCAAATACAATCTGACATCTTTTACTGGAAAAAAGAGGGAATCCGTATGAGCTGGAATAGATAGACACTGGAGGGCCATGGTAATGCTTGTAAGTGTGAAAAACGATTGTACATTCAGAAGATGATAGTGCCAGCTGGCTCATCTGTTGCAGCAGCAATTTCCCCAATTCTTAAGAAAGCATGGAATGTCAAGAGATACATGGCTGAAGTCAAAACGCTATTGTAATAACAAAATGAAATATGCGGAGTAGAACTGAACAATTGGTGTAGAACGGGTTTTGTAACTGGTGCCCTCTGACCACAAGATTAATTCAGCTTAGCTGCCCCCTGTAAAGGTTTCCTAACGACATACGTAGCAGTTTGATCGACAAGTTGATGCATTTTATGTACGTATGAAATAATGTACTGGCAATGGATGAAGGCGCATATCCTTTTTGAAAGGACAATGCGATGAAAAAACACAGCTTGGGAGTTCGATGGAAACCACGGGGTAATGTGGAGATGCGTATGACAGAAATCATGAAACATTGCGATACACTTCTGGCATGATTTACTGGTGAGGTCTGATAACAGACCGTTCAACAGTTGCTGGATTACAGACGCTAGGGCATAACATCTGCCGGGATGACCGACTGTACTGGCTCGAGGCCATACTGTCTGTGCATGTCTGGCGTGTCCTTCCTCTGTATGCACCGGGGAAGACAGTGCGGCTGTCTCCTCTGTCGTTGCCGTCGATGCTGAACCTACGGCTGCCGCTACTACCGGTCTCGCTGCCGGTGTTGCGGAGGCCATACACTGTATTTGCAGCGCAGCGGTGGTGATGGGCATTGGGTCCTCGATAGCCGGTGCCACTGCGCTGGTCCCCACATCCCTCGCTCGTCTGCGGACTGGCACAACCGTCTCACCCCTTCGTTACGTTTTGGCGTTTTCCGCTTTCGTGGAGGCATTATGTAACCAGGATCGGCAGAAACTAGCCGTATGCTCAAACAGCCATTGCAGTATAACTGATCACCAGAACATATATACGTGATCAGTGTTATACACACAGCAATTTCTTAACGCACTCACCGTAATGGCAGCATATATGGATACAGGCGGAAATGTATACCACTAATAGATCTAATCAAATTTATAGCAGAGTGTTTTGTACACTTAAAACTTTATATACCGCCGGGATATAGGAACAGTTTGTGAGCAGTTGCAAAGGCACAAAACACCGTGAAGGCAACTACAAAATACAGCGAAAATGTCGGACAGATGTAATAGCTGACCCAACGGCCAACAGCTGGGCTAAGATAGGGCTACCATTTGAGCCGATCATGAGGATGAAAAAGACGGTCACCAATTGGGCTAATCTTAAGGACCTAAATAAATGCCACTAGTTGGGCTAATTTTAAGGACCTAAATTAATCAGATCATGGCAATAACAATACCAATGACACAGAAGAGACAGCATATACATAAAAGGATGTTAAGTACAGCACTAGTCAGACAGTAGACCAGATTGTCACTTTATTATTAATGAAACCAGTGATTGAAAGTTAAAGACGTTGTTGGTTATTTAACATTAAGTAACATTAGTAAGAGGACACCCGTTTGCATATACTTTAACGCCATTAAATTCACAGCTTATTCGCTGAAGCAATGACTGCACTCCGCACCGGTTGAACTTGAAATGAACCCCATCGAAAGAATAATCGGCCCAATTTTTCCAAATTCCGCGATGACACCAACAGTCAATTTGGTCGAGGGATTTGGAAGTTTCGCGCGTGAAGTTATTATACATGACAACCTTGTCGTTGAAAGTATTGCAAATATCGTAGGTAGATTGGCATGCATTACGGAAGAACATTTGCGAAATGGTAACTTTCCGCACGTCGGCCCTAACATTCAAGTATGTGGCGTACACCAAAACACTTTCCGCCAACTCGATTGGACTGGCATCGTTAATGTCATTTTTCAAATAGAGGCTACAACAACGCCCACATAAATACCATTTCAGCTTTGATCAAATGTTGGTTTTCAGTAAAAACGCATACAATCGTTATTTTGTGCGCCGTTAATTGTCATTAATTATTGAAATGGCAGTGAAGTTTTCAGTATCATGACCTGCTTCTACGGAATTCGGAAAATTAAACGTATGGTAGTATTAAAAACGTTACAGGGTGTGGCTCAAAGCTTCCCTAAGACCATGGGTGCCAACCTTCCCCTACAGGAATCGTTAGGCAAAATAGTTACGATGGACAAGCAAAAATACATCCTTTTAACATTAGCATAGGCCTAACATTTAATTGGCGAAGTTTGAACATTCGGTCTTACTCTGAAATATCGATGTAAATATTGTTGCCGAATAGTTGCTAATGCAAGACATACCAGAATAGAATGAAATTCGCTAGTCCCGACGTAGTCGAAGGTTTTTAAGTTTGAGCTTCGCGTATAAAAATCGGTGTAGTGTATGGGGGGATTCAGTGTTGGTTGAGCCATTTTTAATGATTTTTAATATCTACAACAAAAGTACGTTCCTAAATTTAAAATGTGCTTACTCACATAAATTGCGATTGTTCCCAAAGTGGTAGCCCCTGCTCTACATAGCATATATCCAATGACAACACATGACACTTTTTTGTGACTTTTACCACACCATTACACCAGTCCAAGTCAAACAAAGGATACGACCACTGATCCATATACACATATGTGGATATGTATATAGATCAGTGGATATAACCACCATTTGTCATTATACACCGTTGGATTTAGGACTGTGGACGCCCCTGGGCAGTGACTGACCAGATATCATGTCATAAAAATTAACTTCTATTGCGCCTGTATCCCCAGGAATCTGAGCTCAGAGGCGCAATATTCAAGAATCTTTAGGCACAATCGTGAACAGGGACGAGCAAGCGTCATCACTAGAGCAAGAGACCTCTGAAGGTTAGGGTGGGAATTATATTTCAACTAAATAAGTTTTTAGTGCTTTACGAAAGGTAGCTATAGTTTCAGATGATTTTTAAGTGACGGGGAGTTGATTCCAGATTTTGGGAGCAGTTACAGGGAAAGCACATTTGCCAATGTTAACCTTGGTTTTATGAACAAAAAGTTGTGAATCTTAAACACGCACGAGACTAACCAAATAGGACGGTTGTTGTGTAGAAAAGGAACTACTGTGTATATGTAATAGTTCTCGCTCTTCCCTATCTCTTACAATAAGGACTTCAGTGCAAAATACTACTTTTATCCATTCAGAACACTAACTTGCATTGAACTGAAGCATTCAACTTACGCCTAAAAACATGTTTACACCAAAGAAAATGCCCAAAAAGTGTTTTGTGAAGGGCCCCATAAAAAGGACATTGCGGGAGCTCCCGTCTACACTGTCCCGTCTGCACTGTCCCGTCTACACTGTCCCGTCTACACTGCCCTAATTCAGGCACTGGTCATATATAAACAAAGCCAAATTTTGCTAACCAACAAAAACAATGAAACTGTGGAGTGAGTCAGATATAAAGTGTATTCCTTTTGTGGCTGCAGCTGAGAAAGTGACATTCAGACTGGTCATGACTCACGACACCGCTCTCAGAAACATTGTGATGCGCCACGCCGATATCACAATACCATTTTAATCAAGTGTCACAATCATTCCTTAACGGTGCATGTGTGCATATTTTAAAGTACCAGTACTACTGTTTTTGGCAGTACGAATGCGCACTACATGGTTCTTTTGGGAACCACTCTGGGAAAACGGTGCCCCACATGTGTCACATTTGTAGGGTTTCTCCCCAGTATGAATTCTGATGTGTGTCTTCAAAGTACTGTTTAGTGAGAATTGTCACCACAGGTATCATATTTTGTATGGTTTCTCTCCAGTATGGACACGGACATGTTTATCCAAACAACTATTTTGTGAGAATTGTGCACCACATGTATTACATTTGTAGGGTTTCTCCCCAGTATGAATTCTGAAGTGTGTCTTCAAAGAACTATTTTGTGAGAATTGTGCACCACAGGTATCACATTTGTAGGGTTTCTCACCAGTATGAATTCTGACATGATTCTTCAAACTACCACTTATTGAGAATTGTGCACCACAGGTATCACATTTGTAGGGTTTCTCCCCAGTATGAATTCTGACATGAATCTTTAAATGACCAATTTCTGTGAACTGTGCACCACAGGTATAACATGTGTAGGGTTTTTCCCCAGTATGAATTCTGACATGACTCTTCAAATGACCACTTACTGAGAACTGTGCACCACAGGTATCACATTTGTAGGGTTTCTCCCCAGTATGAATTCTGACATGAGTCTTTAAATGACCACTTTCTGTGAACTGTGCACCACAGGTATCACACTTGTAGGGTTTTTCCCCAGTATGAATTCTGACATGATTCTTCAAACTACCACTTATTGAGAATTGTGCACCACAGGTATCACATTTGTAGGGTTTCTCCCCAGTATGAATTCTGACATGAATCTTTAAATGACCAATTTCTGTGAACTGTGCACCACAGGTATAACATGTGTAGGGTTTTTCCCCAGTATGAATTCTGACATGACTCTTCAAATGACCACTTACTGAGAACTGTGCACCACAGGTATCACATTTGTAGGGTTTCTCCCCAGTATGAATTCTGACATGAGTCTTTAAATGACCACTTTCTGTGAACTGTGCACCACAGGTATCACACTTGTAGGGTTTTTCCCCAGTATGAATTCTGACATGTTTCTTCAAACTACCCCTTGCTGAGAACTGTGCACCACAGATATCACATTTGTAGGGTTTCTCTCCAGTATGAATTCTGAAATGACTCTTCAAATTACCACGTTGTGAGAACTGTGCACCACAAGTATCACATTTGTAGGGTTTCTCCCCAGTATGTATACGGACATGTCTCTTCAAAATACAATTTTCTGAGAATTGCGCATCACAGGTATCACATTTGTAGGGTTTCTCCCCAGTATGAATTTTGACATGCCTCTTCAAGTGACCATTTTCTGAGAATTGTGCACCACAGGTATCACATTTGTAGGATTTCTCCCCAATATGAATTCCGACATGTGTCATTAAGTCGCTTTTGTTTACCAGAATATCACGTCTGAATTTTGTCTCAATGATATGAGTGTGCATATTCGCAGAAATATTGACAATAGCGTAGGTTCTAACCTGTTTTCATATACATCACGTGTTTCACAAGAGAGGATGTTCACTTCTCTCTTCAAAGCAACACAGACAGATGTAGAAGTACACATGTATATTACACTAAGAGAAAGTTGTAAAGAACATGCATCACATTTGAAGGTTGATCACAAGACCAGGTGCACACGTGGCTGTTCAAGTCACGACACCAGAAGACAGTCTATACAGGTGTCACACGAAAAGGTTTCTCCACAGAAGGGATGTGTGTCAGCAGCTTGAAAGTGATACTCTGAGAAGACGAATGTGCACAATTTCACTTTTGAAAGTTTCCTCCACAAATGAATACAGAATCACAGACGGACACTTAATTGTTCACACAACTGTTACACTTGAATGGTTTCCCTACCAAGAGGGAGTTGGTGTCTCTTGTAACACTGCTCCACAGGAGACAAAGTCACATGTTTTCTCTTGTTCCTGACAGCAAACATATGGACATTCAGTGACTGGGCTCGATGTCCTATGTTACGTTGGTCCACACAACTTGATAGCTGTTGCTGTGCGAGTCTTTGCAACTTGATCAAGTGATTGTAACTCTGATGCATACAGCCGTCGATAGTGTCACAGTCATCTGAAACAATATATGTCAGTACTGAAGGCAACATTAGAGACACTAGAAACACGTAAATTGTAGAGAATTGTAATATATTGTAACACACTATATCCATTCTATATTGTACTGTAAACTATAACTATAGAAAGACTAAAATTACTTAAGCTATACCCATTAGCATAACGAAGGCTACAAGGAGACATGATAGAAGTCACTAAAACAATGATTAAAATGTACGATAATGAACCCGCACTAAATCCCCTGAAATAGGAGGATGTGACTGTGATTGTGTCACTAAAATTTTACGGAAAGAGCAAAACTAAATCTAACAAAACTGCATTCCCTCATCGAACATCTAAGTGAGTCAGTAAACCCGGGTTGGGCTAAACCTCCATTTTGGACTAAATTGGGTTAAACCCGGATTAAACTATTTTTCAGGCACATTTTATCACAATATGAAAGAATAAAGCAGGCAAAGTGTTTCATATAGCTTTATTACCAATATGAAACAGTTAACTAACATGGTACATAGAAATGCACATACATATATTATTGTTTCCATGCTTCACTGCTCAGGCCTCACTCTGGACACTGTCACTCACAGTGTTGTGTATTCTCTTAGTTGGTGAGTTAATCAACTTAACAATGAATCAGTGGTGGCTCTGGTAACTTTAGAGGATGGAGGATGAATCCAGTTGTTGGCAGTGAACACAAGTGCTGAGAGGGTAGATTACCACCTCCCAGTCTCCAGGGCTCTATATCCTCCTGTTCCATAACCTGCAAGCTGACACCAGGTTGTCTGACTGGAATCACTGCACTTGAATGTGAAACAGAATTATACAAAAAAGTACCTTAAACTAATTGAACATAACAAAATTCCGCCAAAAAAGTAAATTACAATAATATGTCATGTACATCTACAATCAAAGTAATACAATTATATTGTATTAATTTTAAAAGTAGAATTGTTTCTTTTTGTTTTACAATCACTAATACAATATGTACCGTATTCTTTTTATTTACCGAAAATAGTTTAAGATTACACAAACATATTCTCACGTCATAGTGAAAACGACAAAAGGGTGGAGGTGGAGGTGGAGCCACTGGGTGGAACTTGTGTGTCGTTTTACTGTTTTGAAGTGAGCTTACTGACAAAGGAGGGGGAAACTGGATCAAGATGAGAGAGGGGTCAATTAAAGAGGCTAAAACAATCATATTATATCACAAGCAGAAAAAGAGATAGCTGAAACAGCTCCTCATTTCTGATTTTGTCTTGCCATTTTATGCTTAGATTTCTTCGCAGACATCAGCTAAGGAAAGTCTGGATTTTGCCCAGTGTTGTTTTTGTTATTTTCCATGTTTCAGAGCCATACAACAATACTGATTTTACATTGGAGTTAAAAATCATGATTTTGGTTATTTTTTTTAATTCCAGATATTTATTAGTATCAGGAATGCTCACTCTTGCAGCAACATCTACCTCTGTACCACCGTGTTTGTTTATCACGCTCCCTAAGTATGTAAATGAATCCATTTCATCAAGCGGCTCTCGCCTGCTGTAGTCGTTCCTACTGTGTACTTTCATGATATTGGTTTTGTTTCTGTTGATCTTCAGACTTGTCTTTGCTGTTGTTGATTCCAAAAATGTAAATTTGTCCTGCATCTGTTTGTGGGTGTGTGATAGTAATGTCAGGTCATCAGGCAAGTCCAAGTCCTCCAGCTGAGTCCATGGTGTCCACAGCATGCCATTTCGCCTCCCGTCTGTGGTGGTCCTCATAATCCAGTCAATCATGAGGATGAACAGGAAAAGCAACAGCCGAACCCCCGTCTCAACTTCGAAACTATCTGATAGTCGTCCTCCATGCACCACCAGGCAAGACATTCCGTGGTTGGTGCTCTGGATCACAGAGATTAACTTTTCTGGAATGCCATAATGACTCATCAGATTCCAGAGTGTCTGTCTGTCCACACTGTCAAATACTTTTGACATATATATATTCTTCTAATATGATGCGCATAGTAGCTATTAGATCTGTGCAAGATCTATCCTGTCGGAAGCCTGCTTGGTGTTCTCGGAGCTTTGCATCCACTGCTTCTTTCATCCTCTCTAATATCACTCTATTCAGCACTTTTCCCGGGACTGATAGTAACATTATTCCTCTACACTTTCTTGGGGAGCTTGATTACGAGTCCCTTTCTCCATTCCTCTGGAACTCTTTCGTCTTCCCAGACTTTCTTGAAGAGGCTGTGTACTGCGGGTAGTATTTCCGTGGATGTGTTAATATCTGCCTGTATCGCCTCTGCTGGTATTTCATCCGGCCCTGCTGCTTTTTTGTTCTTCACTTTCTTGATTGCGTTCTTGATTTCTGTTCTGCTTGGTTTATCACAGTTTATGGGTAGAACTGTCTTTGCTAGGGGGATGAATGGGAGATCTTCTGGAGTGTGTCGGTTTAATAGTTCTGTGAAGTGCTCTACCCATCTCTTTAGTTGGTCGTCTACCCTGGTGAAGGCTTTTCCTTGCTTGTATTTAATTGGTTTGTCCCTTGGTTGATACTTGCCTGCCAGCTTCTTTGTTATGTTATAAAGATCTTTCATGTTTCCTTTTGCTGCTGCCTCTTCTGCCTGTGTTGCCAGGTTGTCCTCCAGCTTGTCCACGAAGCTTCTCTTGTCTCTTCTGATACTCTTCTTTACCTCCTTCTGAGCTTGTATGTACTGTGCTTGGGCTTCTGCTGTTCTAGTTTTTCTGCTGTTCAGTATCGCCTTCTTTTCCTTTCGCACTTGTAGCTTGAGTAATGTGTCAGCTGTCATCCAGTCTTTGTGCTTTGTTTTCTCTCTGCCCACTGCCTCTTCACAAGCACCAGTCTACATCTGCTTGGCTTGTTGCCACTTCGGTTCTAGTTCATTGTTGCTATCGTATAGTTCTTGCAGCACCTGGTATCTGTTTGAGAGGCTGATCCGGTATTTCTCTGTCGTTCCCTTGTCGTTCAGTAGATCGATGTTGTACCATGTTCTTGTGCTGCTGCCCTGTGCCTCTTAAGATGAAGCTTGAATGTTGCCACCACCAGGTTACGATTTTTAGATGTGCTATAAATTCCATTATTTTGTGCTATTTTGTTTGTTACTATGGAAATCGGGTGTCAGGCAGAAAAAATATCAGCATAATTTTTTACCCTGTAGGAACTTCTCGACAAGCAAATTATTTATTCTTTCCCAGAGGCTCAAGACCATCAAATATTTCGTCGGGCTGGAAACTTTGAAAAAGTGTCGTCCTGCAAGACCAGCAGATTTTTTTAAAGAAAATAATTTAGCACTCGTCTGGTATCCGGGCCACCCTCAACTACCGGGCTACTGTAGTACACTATTTCGAACTCTGCACTGCAAATGCTGTTGTGCGGGTGGAGCTTCCACAAGGTCTACAATAAATAATGGGCCCAAAGATCACTCTTAGTCATAGATCGATGTCAGACGGTGCTGAAAACTGGGGGTGTACATAAATTATGGAATATATTCTTAATAGAAAGAATAAGGTACATAGAAATACCTGTTTCCTTGCAACTTTTGCAAAGGCACATACGTGTAATTTTTAAATTGAAAATTACATTATCAATATTGCTGGAATTAAAACCCGTTCTGTTTACATGTAAATAATGCATACATATCATGAAACAACAGATTGAATAATTTTTTCTTTTTTAATTGTCATAAACATACTTCAAACATATTCATAACATGCTTACCATCAGGATAAATATCCCATAGCTTGTGCTCTGCACGGCAAATCATATGACGTTTTTCGGTGTGCCCGTTCTGTTTCTACTGTCTCAGAGCACTGCTTCATCAAGTTCGTGTAGTCTCTACAGTAACAAAATATCATGCATGTTATGATCATGTTAGCCTGTGGTATGACTAAAAGGCGCACAACCACGAACGGCCACGCACAACCAAAATGTATGTAGTGCAAATCTGGGGGGAGTACATTTTCATGAGTACAAGTACGAGTACTTTGATGATGCATAAGTACGAGTGCATTGCTAAAAGCTGAGTACGAGTACAAGTACGTTCTCACGTGTATGTGTAAAAGTCTGAGTACATTTTTTTCAATATTCAACAACGTATTTTTAAATTATTAATTAATCTAATTGATATAACTCAACACAAGGGAATATGCAATGGCAGTTGATCAATTTTTTATAAAGGAAAATACAAAAAATGGGCCAAGTGGCCCTGAAGTCCTTTGGACTACTACGTCTATATGTGACCCTGGCTGACCAAATGAGTGATAAGTTGGAAAAATTGTAACATTGTTTTCTTACATCCTTGTAAAGGTTTGGTAGGGTGCTTTACATGGTTTCAAAAATTATGACTGCTACAAAAATTGGCAAAATTATGGAGCATTGAACATGGAAGGGATCAAAATGTGAAAATGAAGAAAACGGCTGTTGAAATTTTACATTATATATGCAAATGGATTGCATGGAAATATTACATGCACAACATTCAAATGTGGCACACAGTATGTAATATGTATGTTGTGTTGCAATGATACACTGAAAGTACAAATGTGCTGCTACAAAGACTTATCAAGTTATGCCAGATTATGTCTTCATGTGTAAAAATAAGAGGACAGATTATTTGATAGCAAAAGGTAGGCTCACTGTTTGACACAGTTTAAAACCTACAGGCAACTCTCCAGTTTAACAGGGGTCTAGTGGCTAAATGCTGTCTGTTGACACAAGCTACTGCCAGTGACCAATTACAGATTAGTCACAGTTTCCATCAAACAATAGCAGGCAGAGAATCTTAGCTGCACAGCAGGGTGTAATACACAACCAGAGCCACCACTGATTCATGGTCAAGTAGATTAGCTCAATGCACCAACTATGACAATACACAACACTGTGAGTGACAGTGTCCAGAATGAGGCCTAAGCAGTGTCCTCATTGTGAAATAGATCAATTAAACCTGCCAAGTGGGTGACATTCTGCACAACTGTTCATTAATCCTTAGTGATTGTTCAGAACACCAGACTGACCACATACCTAAACAAAGTGAATGTAATAGGTGAAGAACAGGCAGTGTTCAAATAGGGGTATTGGTTGAATTGTATTTGTCTCGACGCAAAAAAGGCTTTATTGTGCCTTCATCGATTATAAGAAAGCATTTGATTTAGTAGACCGGTCCTCCCTGTGGTCTAAGATAATTTCATGCGGTATTAATGGTATTGTGTTGAAAGTTGTATACAACATGTACAAAAATGCTAAATCATGTATAAATCAGGGCCAGGCTGTGTCAGCCTTCTTCTTATGTGATGTATAGGTATGGCAAGGAGAAAACTTGTGTCCTTTGTTATTTAACACTGTTAGTCACAATTATAACTGACTTGACATGGCAGCTGGTGAAATTTACAACAACCTTAGTGATGATGATGTAGAAAATGTATGTTCTACTATATGCTGATGACTCTAGAATGATTCAATCAAATACAGATTTCTTGCTTGTATATAGCGGAACTATGTCAACTCTTCTAATGGTTGACATTTGGTTGTTTCAGGTGTCAACTATATTGTGAATCTGTAAATATTAGTCTATATTGATACTATTGATTTACACAGTACCATGTCTACAAAAGGCATGGCAAGAGTAAACAGAACAGTAGAATGCATTTGATATCAATAAAGTGTAGGATATTTCACTCTATAGTTGTCCAGAATATTAATGTTATATGTTTGTCACCTACAGGTGACAGAAAATAAATGTTATGTGTTTGTCACCTACAGGTTTCTACAGACAATACATCTTTAACCAATAGACACCACAGTCACACCATTTTATAATAATTAAATGAACATCAAAATAAACACAACTTGCAATTATAGAAAATCAATAGTTTTGAAGATACAGTTTAAAAGTGTTAGACAATTGTTCAGTCTAACAGGGGTCAAGTGTGTCTACTCTGCCTGGGTCCTGTGATCGATTAAAACAAGATTAGTCGAGGTCTCAATGGAACAGTAACACTTGGCTGCAGAGTTTAGTCTTGCTGCTGGCTTTCTGGCACATTAAACAAAATCTACTGTTGGGGGTGGTCTCAAGGGCCCTTCTCAAAACTACATCACTAGATAATATAAAACGTTTGCACTTTGGGGGCCCCTTAGAATGATTCAATCAAATACAGAAACCATGTAAAGCACCCTACCAAACCTTTACAAGGATGTAAGAAAACAATGTTACAATTTTTCCAACTTATCACTCATTTGGTCAGCCAGGGTCACATATAGACGTAGTAGTCCAAAGGACTTCAGGGCCACTTGGCCCATTTTTTGTATTTTCCTTTATAAAAAATTGATCAACTGCCATTGCATATTCCCTTGTGTTGAGTTATATCAATTAGATTAATTAATAATTTAAAAATACGTTGTTGAATATTGAAAAAAATGTACTCAGACTTTTACACATACACGTGAGAACGTACTTGTACTCGTACTCAGCTTTTAGCAATGCACTCGTACTTATGCATCATCAAAGTACTCGTACTTGTACTCATGAAAATGTACTCCCCCCAGATTTGCACTACATACATTTTGGTTGTGCGTGGCCGTTCGTGGTTGTGCGCCTTTTAGTCATACCACAGGCTAACATGATCATAACATGCATGATATTTTGTTACTGTAGAGACTACACGAACTTGATGAAGCAGTGCTCTGAGACAGTAGAAACAGAACGGGCACACCGAAAAACGTCATATGATTTGCCGTGCAGAGCACAAGCTATGGGATATTTATCCTGATGGTAAGCATGTTATGAATATGTTTGAAGTATGTTTATGACAATTAAAAAAGAAAAAATTATTCAATCTGTTGTTTCATGATATGTATGCATTATTTACATGTAAACAGAACGGGTTTTAATTCCAGCAATATTGATAATGTAATTTTCAATTTAAAAATTACACGTATGTGCCTTTGCAAAAGTTGCAAGGAAACAGGTATTTCTATGTACCTTATTCTTTCTATTAAGAATATATTCCATAATTTATGTACACCCCCAGTTTTCAGCACCGTCTGACATCGATCTATGACTAAGAGTGATCTTTGGGCCCATTATTTATTGTAGACCTTGTGGAAGCTCCACCCGCACAACAGCATTTGCAGTGCAGAGTTCGAAATAGTGTACTACAGTAGCCCGGTAGTTGAGGGTGGCCCGGATACCAGACGAGTGCTAAATTATTTTCTTTAAAAAAATCTGCTGGTCTTGCAGGACGACACTTTTTCAAAGTTTCCAGCCCGACGAAATATTTGATGGTCTTGAGCCTCTGGGAAAGAATAAATAATTTGCTTGTCGAGAAGTTCCTACAGGGTAAAAAATTATGCTGATATTTTTTCTGCCTGACACCCGATTTCCATAGTAACAAACAAAATAGCACAAAATAATGGAATTTATAGCACATCTAAAAATCGTAACCTGGTGGTGGCAACATTCAAGCTTCATCTTAAGAGGCACAGGGCAGCAGCACAAGAACATGGTACAACATCGATCTACTGAACGACAAGGGAACGACAGAGAAATACCGGATCAGCCTCTCAAACAGATACCAGGTGCTGCAAGAACTATACGATAGCAACAATGAACTAGAACCGAAGTGGCAACAAGCCAAGCAGATGTAGACTGGTGCTTGTGAAGAGGCAGTGGGCAGAGAGAAAACAAAGCACAAAGACTGGATGACAGCTGACACATTACTCAAGCTACAAGTGCGAAAGGAAAAGAAGGCGATACTGAACAGCAGAAAAACTAGAACAGCAGAAGCCCAAGCACAGTACATACAAGCTCAGAAGGAGGTAAAGAAGAGTATCAGAAGAGACAAGAGAAGCTTCGTGGACAAGCTGGAGGACAACCTGGCAACACAGGCAGAAGAGGCAGCAGCAAAAGGAAACATGAAAGATCTTTATAACATAACAAAGAAGCTGGCAGGCAAGTATCAACCAAGGGACAAACCAATTAAATACAAGCAAGGAAAAGCCTTCACCAGGGTAGACGACCAACTAAAGAGATGGGTAGAGCACTTCACAGAACTATTAAACCGACACACTCCAGAAGATCTCCCATTCATCCCCCTAGCAAAGACAGTTCTACCCATAAACTGTGAAAAACCAAGCAGAACAGAAATCAAGAACGCAATCAAGAAAGTGAAGAACAAAAAAGCAGCAGGGCCGGATGAAATACCAGCAGAGGCGATACAGGCAGATATTAACACATCCACGGAAATACTACCCGCAGTACACAGCCTCTTCAAGAAAGTCTGGGAAGACGAAAGAGTTCCAGAGGAATGGAGAAAGGGACTCGTAATCAAGCTCCCCAAGAAAGTGTAGAGGAATAATGTTACTATCAGTCCCGGGAAAAGTGCTGAATAGAGTGATATTAGAGAGGATGAAAGAAGCAGTGGATGCAAAGCTCCGAGAACACCAAGCAGGCTTCCGACAGGATAGATCTTGCACAGATCTAATAGCTACTATGCGCATCATATTAGAAGAATATATATATGTCAAAAGTATTTGACAGTGTGGACAGACAGACACTCTGGAATCTGATGAGTCATTATGGCATTCCAGAAAAGTTAATCTCTGTGATCCAGAGCACCAACCACGGAATGTCTTGCCTGGTGGTGCATGGAGGACGACTATCAGATAGTTTCGAAGTTGAGACGGGGGTTCGGCTGTTGCTTTTCCTGTTCATCCTCATGATTGACTGGATTATGAGGACCACCACAGACGGGAGGCGAAATGGCATGCTGTGGACACCATGGACTCAGCTGGAGGACTTGGACTTGCCTGATGACCTGACATTACTATCACACACCCACAAACAGATGCAGGACAAATTTACATTTTTGGAATCAACAACAGCAAAGACAAGTCTGAAGATCAACAGAAACAAAACCAATATCATGAAAGTACACAGTAGGAACGACTACAGCAGGCGAGAGCCGCTTGATGAAATGGATTCATTTACATACTTAGGGAGCGTGATAAACAAACACGGTGGTACAGAGGTAGATGTTGCTGCAAGAGTGAGCATTCCTGATACTAATAAATATCTGGAATTAAAAAAAATAACCAAAATCATGATTTTTAACTCCAATGTAAAATCAGTATTGTTGTATGGCTCTGAAACATGGAAAATAACAAAAACAACACTGGGCAAAATCCAGACTTTCCTTAGCTGATGTCTGCGAAGAAATCTAAGCATAAAATGGCAAGACAAAATCAGAAATGAGGAGCTGTTTCAGCTATCTCTTTTTCTGCTTGTGATATAATATGATTGTTTTAGCCTCTTTAATTGACCCCTCTCTCATCTTGATCCAGTTTCCCCCTCCTTTGTCAGTAAGCTCACTTCAAAACAGTAAAACGACACACAAGTTCCACCCAGTGGCTCCACCTCCACCTCCACCCTTTTGTCGTTTTCACTATGACGTGAGAATATGTTTGTGTAATCTTAAACTATTTTCGGTAAATAAAAAGAATACGGTACATATTGTATTAGTGATTGTAAAACAAAAAGAAACAATTCTACTTTTAAAATTAATACAATATAATTGTATTACTTTGATTGTAGATGTACATGACATATTATTGTAATTTACTTTTTTGGCGGAATTTTGTTATGTTCAATTAGTTTAAGGTACTTTTTTGTATAATTCTGTTTCACATTCAAGTGCAGTGATTCCAGTCAGACAACCTGGTGTCAGCTTGCAGGTTATGGAACAGGAGGATATAGAGCCCTGGAGACTGGGAGGTGGTAATCTACCCTCTCAGCACTTGTGTTCACTGCCAACAACTGGATTCATCCTCCATCCTCTAAAGTTACCAGAGCCACCACTGATTCATTGTTAAGTTGATTAACTCACCAACTAAGAGAATACACAACACTGTGAGTGACAGTGTCCAGAGTGAGGCCTGAGCAGTGAAGCATGGAAACAATAATATATGTATGTGCATTTCTATGTACCATGTTAGTTAACTGTTTCATATTGGTAATAAAGCTATATGAAACACTTTGCCTGCTTTATTCTTTCATATTGTGATAAAATGTGCCTGAAAAATAGTTTAATCCGGGTTTAACCCAATTTAGTCCAAAATGGAGGTTTAGCCCAACCCGGGTTTACTGACTCACTTAGATGTTCGATGAGGGAATGCAGTTTTGTTAGATTTAGTTTTGCTCTTTCCGTAAAATTTTAGTGACACAATCACAGTCACATCCTCCTATTTCAGGGGATTTAGTGCGGGTTCATTATCGTACATTTTAATCATTGTTTTAGTGACTTCTATCATGTCTCCTTGTAGCCTTCGTTATGCTAATGGGTATAGCTTAAGTAATTTTAGTCTTTCTATAGTTATAGTTTACAGTACAATATAGAATGGATATAGTGTGTTACAATATATTACAATTCTCTACAATTTACGTGTTTCTAGTGTCTCTAATGTTGCCTTCAGTACTGACATATATTGTTTCAGATGACTGTGACACTATCGACGGCTGTATGCATCAGAGTTACAATCACTTGATCAAGTTGCAAAGACTCGCACAGCAACAGCTATCAAGTTGTGAGGACCAACGTAACATAGGACATCGAGCCCAGTCACTGAATGTCCATATGTTTGCTGTCAGGATTGACGCTAGGCGACATAATCGAAGCGGGTCGAAATAACGAGCTAGCGCAAGCCCAAAGTTTGGACATTGAAAAAGACTTGACAGGCAACCAACAAGATGCCAAGACAATCAGTCGCACGTTCGGACAGTCGAAACGTAGAAAACCACAACATGGTGTAACAAAATGTAGATACTGTGGGAAAGGTTTTCCGCATGTAGGAGGCAAGGAAACTTGCCCGGCATTTGGTAAACAGTGTTTTGTGTGTTATGGACGAAACCATTTTGCTAATTTTTGTCCTAAGAAAGGTCAGAAAAATACCACAAACAAATCAGTTCGTGCAGTTAGTGATGAGGTTGAGGATTACGTATTTACAGTAGGGACTGTAACTGATGAAAGCACGGAGAGTGATGGTTGTGAAAATAGTATAAATGATGTTTCCGCAAACACTGAGGGTGATGTTTGTGAAAGTAGTATACATGGTGTTTACAATAGCACTTTTGTAGCAAAACCGCCGAAGTTCAAAATCATCGAGTTTGAAAAGTGTTCAATGATGATGACTGCTGATAGTGGTGCATCGTGTAGTCTAATTGATGAGAGTACGTTTCAGAACAAATTCAAGAGTGTTCGTCTTGAAACATGTCATGACAAACTGAATGCATATGGTGGTACACGTATAGTAACCATTGGAAAGTTTCATAGTACTATTGTGTGTGGTAAGAAAACTGCTAGTGATGTTTTCTATGTAGTGAAAGGAAACTGTGGATGTTTGCTCAGTGTAAATGTGAGTCAAAAACTCGGACTCATTCAGGTTGCAGATCATGTGGTGCATAATGTCGGAAATACTGAATGCCCAGAAGTTAAGAAATACCCGAAGGTATTTGAGGGTATTGGTAGGTTAAAGAACTTTGAGGTAAAGCTTCACATCAATGAAGCTATCCCCCCCTGTTGCTCAGCGCCACAGAAGAATCCCTTTTCATGAACGTCAAAATGTTACAAAGGAACTGCTTGAGTTGAAAAGGAATGATGTGATCGAAAGGGTAGAGGGTCCAACTTCCTGGGTGTCCCCAATAGTGGTGGTACCGAAACCCAAAAGGCCCGGTGAGGTTCGTATCTGTGTCAATATGCGACAGGCGAACAAAGCAATCATGAGAGGACGACACCCGTCGCATACAGTTGATGACATTGTTAAAAAACTGAACAATGCGCGTGTGTTCAGCAAGATTGATCTAAGATCAGGCTATCATCAGTTGATGCTTGCAGAGGAGTCTCGCTATATCACCACATTCTCCACTCATGATGGTTTGTGGCGATACAAACGCCTTAATTTTGGTATTTCGAGTGCGAGCGAAGTGTTTCAGAATGTTGTTGAAAATGTCATTGAAGGAATTGACGGTTCTTTCAATATGTCCGACGACATATTTGTGTTCGGTAAGGGCAAAACCGACGAGGAAGCGTATGCCGAACATGACAAGAGTTTGGATCAGGTGCTGAAGAGGCTCGATGAGAATGGACTCACAGCAAATCTTGCCAAGTATGAGTTTCGAAAGCCAAAGATGGAATTCTACGGTATGATGTTCTCAAAGAACGGAATCGAACCAAATCCGAAGAAAGTAGAAGCACTCCTAGAAATGGAGCCGCCTGTCGATGTGGGAGAAGTGCAGAGTTTGTTGGGAATGACAAACTACCTCGCAAGATTTATTTCCAATTACTAGACAGTAACAGCACCACTGCGGAAGCTCACATGCAAAAAACAAGAGTTCAAGTGGGAGCTTGAACAACAGTTCTCGTTTGAGATGCTGAAGGGTGTCCTTGGTACGTATCCAATCGTTGCCTACTTCGACATGAAGAAGGAGACATAAATCATTGTAGATGCATCCCCTGTAGGGCTAGGTGCGATGCTAGTACAATACCAAGACAAGAAGCCCCAAGTAGTTGCATACGGGAGCAGAGCCCTAACACCAGTTGAGCAGCGGTGCAAGAGTCAACTAGAAAGAGAAGCTCTGGCAGTTGTCTGGGCCTGCGAATACTTTCATGTGTATGTGTACGGGGCGCCAGTGAAAGTGGTAACTGACCACAAGCCGTTAGTAACGTTGTATGGAAATCCCGGCGCCAAGCTGCCCCTGAGACTAGAAAGATGGGCTATGAGGCTGCTGCCATACCAGCCAGTTATCGAGTACCGTCAGGGTAAAGATAATCCGTCGGATTACTTATCTCGCCATCCGCAAGTGTCAGACAGAAGTTCTCGAGAAGAACTTGTGGCAGAAGAGTATGTGAACTTCGTCACAGAGGAAAGTATCCCAAAAGCAATGAGTAGTACAGAAGTCTTAGAAGCAACGTTGGCAGACCCAACTCTCAGTGCTGTGAAAGATCTTCTGTTAACTGGAAAATGGTACATGCTTGAAACAAAGTATGGACAAGATCCAGGTGTGGACTTTGAAGCGATGCAATCGTGCAGCAGAGTTGGAAATGAACTCACTGTAACACGAGATGGATTAGTGTTGAGAGGAACCTGTATTGCGGTTCCAGCGAGTCTACAGCACAGGGTAATCCATCTGGCCCACGAAGGGCATCAATGGATAAACAAGACCAAGGCTCTCCTCGGAGAGAAAGTCTGGTTTCCCAGAATTGACGCTATGGTAGCTAAGCTACTTGATGAATGTGTGCAAAGCGGCTTATGATCCAAAGCCAAGGGAACCATTGGTCATGTCTGATCTTCCGTCAAGGAAATGGTCTCATCTATCCGCAGATTTTTATGGACCATTACCTACAGGTGACTACCTCCTTGTTGTCATGGACGAGTACTCCAGATTCCCTGAAGTCGAAGTGATAAAATCCCTGTCGGCTCAGACAGTTATTCCAGTCTTCGAGAAGATATTTTCGTCAAGAGGTACTCCCGACAACCTGAAAACAGACAATGGAACTCCGTTCCAAAGTGAAGAGTTTAAGAGGTTTGCTGTCAACCTAGGTTTTCTCAACCAAAGTGTAACACCATATTGGCCTGAGGCGAATGGTGTAGCCGAGAGGTTCATGAGAACCATAGGCACAGTCTGCAAATGTGCACAGGTAGAAGGTAACCCCTGGAAACGAGAGTTGTACCGGTTTCTTAGAAACTACAGGGCAACCCCGCATACCTCGACAGGATTACCACCAGCAACGGTTTTGAATGGTGTACCGTTGAAGATGAAGCTACCCTAGGTCCATGCTGAGGAAATGGATGAAACACTCCGTCCAAAGGATTGGGCGGCAAAGAACAAGATGAAGGAATATGCGGAAGCACGACGAAAGATAACCAAGTCTGACATTGGTATCGGAGATACAGTGTTGTTGAAGAATGTGGCACAACAAGGGAAACTAGTGCCCAAATTCCAACATGAGCCTTTCGAGGTCATAGACAGGAAAGGTACAATGGTAACAGCACAAAGAGGCCAGGAGGTCAAGGCGCGAAACACAAGTCATTTTCGCAGAGTCAGCACTGACGTTGAGCCGTTGCAATACAGGCCAGTCGAACCTGACCCAGCTCCTACTGTAGTAGGAGCTGGGTCCAGTAAGTCATCCAGTGGGATCTCCAGTCATCCAGTGGGATCTCCGTACTCAACTGAGGCTTGTACGAGTCTTTCCCCCTCCGTGCAAGCTCCACCCAGTCGTCCACCTAGGGTTAAGAGTGTACCCAAACGGTTTGAAAGTTTTCGTGTAAACCTGCCTAGTTTCTGTAAACAGTGATGTAGTTTCAACACTGTACTGAGTATAGTTTCAACATATCAGGCGATATTTGTTTATTTGCAAAACATAATTGTATAAAGTTTGGGGAGATGTAATGAACATAACACCGTCTGATGCTGCCACCTGTCGTATAGTTTATAGTGATTTAAACATGTTAGAACTCTCCTGTAGTTACGAGTATAAAGAAGTTAGTTCTGTCACCGAAGCCACGACGTACGTGTCACTATTTTATACCGAGAACCGACGTATGATAGGGGATCTACAAGTTGCGAACTCACGCAGATGGAGCCCAGCGGAATCCGGAGATATCGAAGACATTGACAGGGAAAGCATCGAAACGTCAGACGATGGAGGATCGGGATACGGAAATGGCAGGTTAACGAGAGAAGGTGATTGTGGTGGATTGTGTGGTGGGGGCGAACACGAAGTTATATGTGCACGAGAGCTGCAGGGACACGGACAAAGACCTCGATGAAATGGGCACGGTTCGGGGGCCAGATGGAGGACGGGCAGTTCACTACCGGAGGGATTAGATACGGCCTCGGCCTGCATTGGAAGGGCGAGGTGGTAGGAGAATAAGGATACCGCGTTTAAAATGGGATAAGTGTACGACGAAGGACGCTACAGGGGCGTGAGTGACGGGAGAGGTGTGATGCAGGGCTGGGGATAGGGAGACTGTACAACGAAGGACGCTAGAGGGGTATGTGTGACAGGAGAGGGTGAGACTGGGCAGGGGATAGGGAAACTGCACGAGGAAGGAGGCTAGAGGGGTATGGATGACGGGAGAGGGTGAGACGGGACTGGGGATAGGGAGACTGCACGAGGCAGGACGCAATAGAGGGGTAAATGGTAATGGTTTGGGCAGAAACAATTGTCTTTATCTCTTATAGAAAACACCGAAGAAGAACGTAGCTCCGTATCTTACAAATACTTTTTCAGTTTCTATATCGATACTGCTATAGTACGTTTCCCTCCTCTCTGTCCCTGGTTTACGGGACGAAGCTGGCCTCAAGTGCCTACGACCCTACACTGATCACTGCCTTTGTTTAGTTTTCCTTCACCTGTCTTGATCCAAAACAGCCGTCTACAGTCGAAATGATTCCAGGAAAGTCGCCTTGAAAACCAAGAGCGTTCGAGGCTGTGCTGTTGCTATGCCGTCGGCCAATCATAAACAAAATGGAGCGAAACTGCATAACAGCGCGCGATAAAACGACATTTCTGTATGCCCCGCTGATCAATATAAAAACGTTGACATTTTTCAAAATATTACAGTCTGCTACAAAAAGAGGTTAGGCTTTTTGAACGAGAACAATACATGTGTAAATTTGATTTAGCAGATGGTTGCCACACTAATGTTTCCCGGAGTTGACTCGCCATTCGGATTACGACGCTGAAACCGCAACGTCACACACGATTATGACGTTGGAAACCATGACGTCAGACTTTGGCTCTGTCAAGTGATTGCAAAACAAAAGAAATCTCCGCAAGATATTTGATCATATAAAGCATTTTAT
This sequence comes from Escarpia spicata, assembly GCA_963995525.1. Lineage (NCBI taxonomy): Eukaryota > Metazoa > Annelida > Polychaeta > Sabellida > Siboglinidae > Escarpia > Escarpia spicata. The sequence continues at coordinate 24,235,307 of OZ023208.1, forward strand.
TCACATATAGACAAACAAATCTGCATTGTATTCCATTGGATCTTAAAGAAAATATAATTATTATTATAAAGAAATAAAATTTCACAGAAAATGACCAAATTTCATTGATTTCGTAGCCAGTGCCCCCCCCCCCGTATCGAAATATACAAATATATCAATAATACCAGCATCCTCTGTTGAATGCAAACAACTGTGCATAGGGATTGCACCAGTCAATTTTGGCATTCATGAACTGGCTCATCGGACCCCGCACTGAATGGCTCATGGGTGCTTGGGATCTCCAGCGTCCCATGCGCTGGATTTCCTCATCCGACACCCCCTGTATTACTGCTGTAGTAGCGGCACCGATGCGGAAACTATGACCTTGATAAGACGATTTTTTCAGCTGATCTTTGAAAAATGATTTTGAAATAGGAGCACCTCCTGGAAAAATGAATACTGGTCCTAGTGAGCTCCCACACACTGCCAAATACAATCTGACAGCTTTTACTGGACAAAAGAGGGAATCCGTATGAGCTGGAATAGATAGACACTGGAAGGCCATGGTAATGCTTGTAAGTGTGAAAAACGATTGTACATTCAGAAGATGATAGTGCCCAGCTGGCTCATCTGTTGTAGCAGCAATTTCCCAAATTCTTAAGAAAGCATGGAATGCCAAGAGATACATGGCTGAAGTCAAAAGGCTATTGTAATAACAAAATGAAATATGCGGAGTAGAACTGAACAATTGGTGTAGAACGGGTTTTGTAACTGGTGCCCTCTGATCACTAGATTACTTCAGCTTAGCTGCCCCCTATAAAGGTTTCCTAACGACATACGTAGCAGTTTGATCGACAAGGTGATGCATTTTTATGTACGTATGAAATAATGTACTGGCAATGGATGAAGGCGCATATCCTTTTTGAAAGGACATTGCGATGAAAAAAACACAGCTGGTGTGTTCGATGGAAACCACTGAGTAATGTGGAGATGTGTACGACAGAAATGATGAAACATTGCGATACTCTTCTGGCATGATTTAATGGTGAGGTCTGACAACAGACCGTTCAACAGTTGCTGGATTACAGACGCCAGGGCAGGACATCTGGCGGGATGACCGACTGTACTGGCTCGAGGCCATACTGCCTGTGCATGTCTGGCGTGTCCTTCCTTTGTATGCACCGGGGAAGACAGTGCGGCCGTCTCCTCTGTCGTTGCCGTCGATGCTGAACCTACGGCTGTCGCTACTACCGGTCTCGCTGCCGGTGTTGCGGAGGCCATACACTGTATTTGTGATGACCTCACTGATTGCGTGCATCTGTTGCTGCATCAGATGCATCTGCTCCTGCAGCGCAGCGGTGGTGATGGACATTGGGTCCTCGACAGCCGGTGCCACTGCGCTGGTCCCCACATCCCTCGCTGGTCTGCGGACTGGCCCAACCGTCTCACTCCTTCGTAACGTTTTGGCGTTTTCAGCTTTCGTGGAGGCATTATGTAACCAGGATCGGCAGAAACTAGCCGTATGCTGAAACAGCCATTGCAGTATAACTAATCACCAGAACATATATACGTGATCAGTGTTATACACACAGCAATTTCTTAACGCGTTCACCGTAATGGCAGCATCTATGGATACAGGCGGAAATGTATACCACTAATAGATCCAATTAAATTGATACTAGAGTGTTTTGTGCACTTAAAACTTTACATACCGCCGGGATATAGGAACACCCTGTGAGCAATTGCAAAGGCACAAAACACCGTGAAGGCAACTACAAAATATAGCGAAAATGTCGGACAGATGTAATAGCTGACCCAACGGCCAACAGCTGGGCTAAGAAAGGGCTACCATTTGAGCCGATCATGAGGATGACAAAGACGGCCACAAATTGGGCTAATCTTAAGGACCTAAGTAAATGCCACTTGTTTGGCTAATTTTTAGGACCTAAATAAATGCCACCAAATTGGGCTAATCTTAAGGACCTAAATAAATGCCACCAGTTGGGCTAATTTTACGGACCTAAATAAGAGCCGCCAGTTGGGCTAATCTTAAGGACCTAAATAAATCAGATCATGGCAATAACAATACCAATGACACAGAAGAGACAGCATATACAAAAAAGCATGTTAAGTACAGCACTAGTCAGACAGTAGACCAGATTGTCGCTTTATTATTGATGAAACTTGTTAAAGAAATTGTTTGTTATTGAACATTAAGTAATATTAGTAAGAGGACACCCGTTTGCATAGATTTTAACGCCATTAAATTCACAACTTATTCGCTGAAGCAATGACTGCACCCCGCACCGGTTGAACTTGAAATGAACCCCATCGAAAGAATAATCGGCCCAATTTTTCCAAATTCCGCGATGACACCAACAGTCAATTTGGTCGAGGGATTTGGAAGTTTCGCGCGTGAAATGATTATACGTGACAACCTTGTCGTTGAAAGTATTGCAAATATCGTAGTTAGATTGGCATGCATTGCGGAAGAACATTTGCGAAATGGTAACTTTCCGCACGTCGGCCCTGACAGTCAAGTATGTGGAGTACACCAAAACACTGTCGGCCAACTCGACGGGACTGGCATCGTTAATGTCATTTTTCAAATATAGGTTACAGCAACGCCCACATAAATACCATTTCAGCTTCGATCAAATGTTGGTTTTGTGTAAAAAAAAACCACATACAATCGTGATTTTGCGCGCCGTTAATTGTCATTAATTATTGAAAGGCAGTGAAGTTTTCAGTAACATGACCTGCTTCTACGGAATTCAGAAAATTAAACGTATGGTAGTATTAAAAACGTTACAGGGAGTGGCTCAAAGCTACCCTATGGTCATGGGTCACAGCCTTCCCCTACAGGAATCGTTGGGCAAAATAGTTACCATGGACAAGCAAAAATACGTTCTTTTAACATTAGCATAGACCTAACATTTAATTGGCTCAGTTTGCACATTCGGTCTTACTCTGAAATATCGATGTAAATATTGTTGTCGAATAGTTGCTAATGCAGGACATACCAGAATAGAATGAAATTCGCTAGTCCCGACGTAGTCGAAGGTTTTTAAGTTTTAGTGATAATGACGTCACGACGGCTTTGCGTATAGCAATCGGTGTAGTGTATGGGGGGATTCAGTGTTGGTTGAGCCATTTTTCATGATTTTTAATATCTACCACAAAAGTACGTTCCTAAGTAAAAAGTGTGCTTACTCACATAAATTGCGATTGTTCTCAAAGTGGTAGCCCCTGCTCTACATAGCATATAGCCAATGACAACACGTGACACTTTTTTGTGACTTTACCACTCCATTACACCAGTCCAAGTCAAACAAAGGGTACGACCACTGATCCATATACACATATGTGGATATGTATATAGATCAGTGGATATAACTACCATTTGTCATTATACACCGTTTGATTTAGGACTGTGGACGCCCCTGGGCAGTGACTGACCAGATATCATGTCATAAAAATGTACTTCTATTGCGCCTGTATCCCCAGGAATCTGAGCTCAGAGGCGCAATATTCAAGAATCTTTAGGCAAAATCGTCAACAGGGACGAGCAAGCGTCATCACTAGAGCAAGAGACCTCTGAAGGTTAGGGTGGGAATTCGATTTCAACTAAATAAGTTTTGAATGTTTTACGAAAGATAGCTAGTTTCAGATGATTTTTAAGTGACGGGGAGTTGATTCCAGATTTTGGGAGCAGCTACAGGGAAAGCACATTTGCCAATGTTAAGCTTGGTTTTATGAACAAAAAGTTGTTGTGAAACAGATGATCTCGGGTTCCTGTGAATATCTTAAACACGTACAAGACTAACCAAATAGTACGGTTGTTGTGTAGAAAAGGAACTACTGTGTATATGTAATAGTTCTCGCTCTTCCCTATCTCTTACAATAAGGACTTCAGTGCAAAATACGACATTTATCCATTCAGAACACTAACTTGCATTGAACTGAAGCATTCAACTTACGCCTAAAAACGCGTTTACACCAAAGAAAATGCCCAAAAAGTGTTTTGTGAAGGGCCCCATAAAAATAACATTGCGGGAGATCCCGTCTACACTGTCCCGTCTACACTGTCCCGTCCACACTGTTTCGTCTACACTGTCCCGTCTACAATGCCCTAAATCAGGCACTAGTCATATATAAACAAGTATAAACAATGACAAATTTTGCTAAACAACAAAAACAATGAAACTATGGAGTGAGTCAGATTAAAAGTGTATTCCTTTTGTGGCCACAGCTGAGAAAGTGACATTCAGACTGGTCTTGACTCACGACACCGCTCTCAGAAACATTGTGATGCGCCACGCCGATATCACAATACCATTTTAATCAAGTGTCACAATCATTTCTTAACGTTGCATGTGTGCATATTTTAAAGTACCAGTACTACTGTTTTTTAAATGTGACCCACATCGGAAGGATTTTGGCAGTATGAATGCGCACTACATGGTTCTTTAGCGAACCACTCTGGGAAAACGGTGCCCCACATGTGTCACATTTGTAGGGTTTCTCCCCAGTATGAATTCTGATGTGTGTCTTCAAAGTACGATTTGGTGAGAATTGTCACCACAGGTATCACATTTTGTATGGTTTCTCTCCAGTATGGACACGGACATGTTTATCCAAACAACTATTTTGTGAGAATTGTGCACCACATGTATTACATTTGTAGGGTTTCACTCCATTATGCATACGGATATGTCTCTTCAAATCACAACTTTGTACGAATTGTGAACCACATGTATCACATTAATACGGTTTCTCCCCAGTGTGGATACGGACATGTATCTTCAAATTGCTATTTTGTGAGAATTGTTCACCACAGGTATGACATTTGTAGGGTTTCTCCCCAGTATGAATTCTGACATGACTCTTCAAATTACCACTTTCTGAGAACTGTACACCACAGATATCACATTTGTAAGGTTTCTCTCCAGTATGAATTCTCACATGACTCTTCAAATTGCTACGTTTTGAGAACTGTGCACCACAGATGTCACATTTGTAGGGTTTCTCCCCAGTATGAATTCTGACATGACTCTTCAAATTAAAATTTTTTGAGAACTGTACACCACAGATATCACATTTGTAGGGTTTCTCCCCAGTATGAATTCTGACATGATTCTTCAAATAAACACTTGTTGAGAATTGTGCACCACAGGTATCGCAGTTGTAGGGTTTCTCCCCAGTATGAATTCTGACATGATTCTTCAAACTACCATTTACTGAGAACTGTGCACCACAGGTATCACATTTGTAGGGTTTCTCCCCAGTATGAATTCTGACATGAATCTTTAAACAACCACTTTCTGAGAACTGTGCACCACAGGTATCACATTTGTACGGTTTCTCCCCAGTATGAATTCTGACATGATTCTTCAAACTACCACTTACCGAGAACTGTGAACCACAGATATCACATTTGTAGGGTTTCTCCCCAGTATGAGTTCTGACATGAATCTTCAAATCAATTTTTCTTGAGAATTGTGCACCACAGATATCACATTTGTAGGGTTTCTCTCCAGTATGAATTCTGACATGACTCTTCAAATTACCACTTTCTGAGAACTGTGCACCACAGGTATCACATTTGTACGGTTTCTCCCCAGTATGAATTCTGACATGATTCTTCAAACTACCACTTACCGAGAACTGTGAACCACAGATATCACATTTGTAGGGTTTCTCCCCAGTATGAGTTCTGACATGAATCTTCAAATCAATTTTTCTTGAGAATTGTGCACCACAGATATCACATTTGTAGGGTTTCTCTCCAGTATGAATTCTGACATGACTCTTCAAATTACGACTTTCTGAGAACTGTGCACCACAAGTATCACATTTGTAGGGTTTCACCCCAGTATGTATACGGACATGTCTCTCCAAAGTACTATTTCCTGAGAATTGTGCACCACAGATATCACATTTGTAGGGTTTCTCCCCAGTATGAATTTTGACATGCCTATTCAAGTGAACACTTTCTGAGAACTGTGAACCACACGTAACACATTTGTACGATTTCTCCCCAATATGAATTCCGACATGTGTCATTAAGTCGCTTTTGTTTACTAGAATATCACGTCTGAATTTTTTATCAATGATATGAGTGTGCATATTCGCAGACATAGTGACAATAGCGTAGGTTCTAACCTGTTTTCATATACATCACGTGTTTCACAAGAGAGGATGTTCACTTCACTCTTCAAAGCAACACAGACACATGTAGAAGTACACATGTATATTACACTAAGAGAAAGTTGTAAAGGACATGCATCACATTTGAAGGTTGATCACAAGACTGGGTGCACGTGACACCAGAAGAGAGTCTGCACAGGTGTCACATGAAAAGGTTTCTCCACCGTGGGAATGTGTGTCAGCAGCTTGAAAGTGATACTCTGAGAAGACAAATGTCCACAATTTCACTTTTGAAAGTTTCCTCCATAAATCAGAGAACACAGAGTCGCAGACGGACACTTAATTGTTCACACAACTGTCACACTTGAATGGTTTCCCAACCAAGAGGGAGTTGGTGTCTCTTTAAATATAACACTGCTCCACAAGAGACAAAGTCACATGTTTTCTCTTGTTCCTGACAGCAAATATCTGGACACTCAGTGACTGGGCTCGATGTCCTATGTTACGTTGGTCCACACAACTTGATAGCTGTTGCTATGCGAGTCTTTGCAACTTGATCAAGTGATTGTAACTCTGATGCATACAGCCGTCGATAGTGTCACACACATCTGAAACAATATATATATCAGTACTGAAGGCAACATTAGAGACACTAGAAACACGTAAATTGTAGAGAATTGTAATCTATTGTAAGACACTATATCCATTCTATATTGTACTGTAAACTATAACTATAGAAAGACTAAAATTACTTAAGCTATACACATTAGCATAACCAAGGCTACAAGGAGACATGATTGAAGACACTAAAACAGTGATTAAAATGTACGATAATAAACCCGCACTAAATCCACTGAAATAGGAGGATGTGAACATGACTGAAAAATTTTACGCAGAACAAAACTAAATCTAAGAAAACTGCGTACCCTCGTCGAACATCTAAGTGAGTCAGTAAATGAGTAATACAGGCTAGATCAATAACCTCATTTAAAAATCATCTTAAGACTTGAGAAATTCTGGACTATCCATGTAATACTAGTCTCGCTTAACCAATTCTTGTCCGGCTTCATGACTCCGATGCAACATTGGCAAGTTTAACCCGCCGCCCGGGTTAAACCCGGGTTGGGTTTAACCCGGGTTGGCCTAAACCTCCACTTTGGGCTAAACTGGGTTAAACTATTTTTCAGGCACATATTATCACAATATGAAAGAATAATGCAGGCAAAGTGTTTCATATAGCTTTATTACCAATATGAAACAGTTAACTAACATTGTACATAGAAATGCACATACATATATTATTGTTTTCATGCTTCACTGCTTCACTGTGGACTCTGTCACTCACAGTGTTGTGTATTCTCTTAGTTGGTGAGTTGAGCTAATCAACTTAACAATGAATCAGTGGATCTCTGGTAACTTTAGAGGATGGAGGATGAATCCAGTTGTTGGCAGTGAACACAAGTGCTGAGAGGGTAGATTACCACCTGCCAGTCTCCAGGGCTCTATATCCTCCTGTTCCTTAACCTGCAAGCTGACACCAGCCTGTACTGGTGTAGGTTGTCTGACTGGAATCACTGCACTTCTTCAGAAGACTCAGCTAGTAATTAATGGCAGTATCCAGTGTGAGAGAGACATGAATTGTATGACTATGGCACACTGATAAAAGTCCCTTTTATATTGGACTTTCTGGCCTGGTTTAAATACATAAAAGGATTATGGTCTGAACTGGAATATAATGCAAGTTGTTTGCATAAGGTGGATATTAACTTGGGGTTTCTGGCTGGGGAAAATACTCACATCTGAAGGGAAACCTTTAAGCATAAAATAATAACTAGACACACTGACAGACTTATTTAAAGAGCAGTTGTCATCTTTCATTACATCAATAATATTACAACAGTTTTAAACCATCATCAATCTACATACCAACTGTGTTAATATTGAGAATATCCCTCTGATATCATCCTTGTGGAATTCCAGATGTTTTTAGTATCAGGAATGCTGTCCATCCCTTGCCCACTCTTGCAGCAACATCTGCCTCTGTACCACCTTGTTTGTTTATCACGCTCCCTAAGTATGTAAATGAATCCACTTCCTCCAGGGGCTCTCCACCTGCTATAACTGGGTATCATTGCTACTGTGTACTTTCAGGATCTTGGTTTTGCCTCTGTTGATCTTCAGACCTGTCTTTGCTGATGTTGATTTAAAAAAATTTCAATTTGTCCTGCATCTGTTTGTGGGTGTGTGATAGTAATGTCAGGTCATCAGACAAGTCCAAGTCCTCCAGCTGAGTCCATGGTGTCCACAGTATGCCATTTCGCCTCCCGTCCGTGGTGGTCCTCATAATCCAGTCAATCATGAGGATGAACAGGAAAGGCGACAGCAGGCATCCCTGCCGAATCCCTGTCTCAACTTTGAAACTACTCTATCTAATAATTGTCCTCCGTGTACCACCTTGCAAGACATTCTTTGGTAGGTGCTCTGGATCACGGAGATTACCTTTTCTGGAATGCCACAATGTCTCATCAGATTCCAGAGTGTCTGTCTGTCCACACTGTCAAATACTATCTCGTAGTCAATTAAAATAACATACAGTGGTGAGTTCCATTCCAACGATTGTTCTAATATGATGCAAATAGTAGCCGAACCCCCGTCTCAACTTCAAAACTATCTGATAGTCGTCATCCATGCACCACCTGGCAAGACATTCCTTGGTAGGTGCTCTGGATCACAGATATTACCTTTTCTGGAATGCCACAATGTCTCATCAGATTCCAGAGTGTCTGTCTGTTCACACTGTCAAATGCTTTCTCATAGTCATGTGGTGAGTTCCATTCCAACGATTGTTCTAATATGATGCGAATAGTAGCTATTAGATCTGTGCAAGATCTATCCTGTTGGAAACCTGATTGGTATTCTCAGAGCTTTCCATCCACTGCTTCTTTCATCCTCTCTAACATCACTCCGTTCAGCACTTTTCATGGAACTGATAGTAACATTATTCCTCTATACTTTCTTGGGGAGCTTGACTACGAGTCCATTTCTCCATTCCTCTGGAACTCTTTCGTGTTCCCAGACTTTCTTGAAGAGGTTGTGTACCGGGGATAGTATTTCCGTGGATGTGTTAATATCTGCCTGTATCGCCTCTGCTGGTATTTCATCCGGCGCTGCTGCCTTTTTGTTCTTCACTTTCTTGATTGCATTCTTGATTTCTGTTCTGCTTGGTTTATCACAGTTTATGGGTAGAACTGTCTCTGCTGGGGGATGACTGGGGGATCTTCTGGAGTGTGTCGGTTTAATAGTTCTGTGAAGTACTCCACCCATCTCTTTAGTTGGTCGTCTACCATGGTGAGGGCTTTTCCTTGCTTGTATTTAATTGGTTTGTCCCTTGGTTGATACTTGCCTGCCAGCTTCTTTGTTATGTCATATAGATCTTTCATGTTTCTTTTTATTGCTGCCTCCTCTGCCTGTGTTGCCAGGTTGTCCTCCAGGTTGTCCACCAAGCTTCTCTTGTCTCTTCTGATACTCTTCTTTACCTCCTTCTGAGCTTGTGTGTAATGTGCTTGGGCTTCTGCTTTCGTTGCTCTAGTTTTCCTGCTGTTCAGTATCGCCTTCTTTTCCTTTCGCACTTGTAGCTTGAGTAACGTGTCAGCTGTCATCCAGTCTTTGTGCTTTTGTTTTCTTTCTGCCTACTGTCTCTTCACAAGCACCAGTCCACATCTGCTTGGCTTGTTGCCACTTCGGTTCTAGTTCAGTGTTGCTATCGTATAGTTCTTGCAGCACCTGGTATCTGTTCGAGAGGCTGATCCGGTATTTCTCTGTCGTTCCCTTGTCGTTCAGTAGATCTATGTTCTAACATGTTCTTGTGCTGCTGCCCTGTGCTGTGTGCCTCTTAAGATGAAGCTTGAATGTTGCCACAACCAGGTTACGATTTTTACATGTGCTATAAATTCCATCATTTGGTGCTATTTTGTTTGTTACCATGTAAATCGGGTGTCAGGCAGAGAAAATATCAGCATAATTTTTTACTCAGTAAGAACTTCTCGACAAGCAAATTATTTATTCTTTCCCAGAGGCTCAAGACCATCAAATATTTCGTCAGGCTGGAAACTTTGAAAAAGTGTCGTCCTGCAAGACCAGCAGATTTTTTTAAAGAAAATAATTGAGCACTCGTCTGGTATCAGGGCCACCCTCAACTACCGAGCTACTGTAGTACACTATTTCGAACCCTGCACTGCAAATGCTGCTGTGCGGGTGGAGCTTCCACAAGGTCTACAATAAATAATGGGCCCAAAGATCACTCTTAGTCATAGATCGATGTCAGACGGTGCTGAAAACTGGGGGTGTACATAAATTACGGAATATATTCTTAATAGAAAGAATAAGGTACATAGAAATACCTGTTTCTTTGCAACTTTTGCAAAGGCACATATATGTAATTTTTAAATTGAAAATTACATTATTAATATTGCTGGAATTAAAACCCATTATTTTTACATGTAAATAATACATACATTTCATGAAACAACAGATAATTTTGTCTTTTTAATTGTCATAAACATACTTCAAACATATTCATAACATGCTTACCATAAGGACAAATATCCCAAAGCTTGTGCTCTCCATGGCAAATCATATGACGTTTTTCGGTGTGCCCGTTCTGTTTCTATTGTCTCAGAGCACTGCTTCATCAAGTTCATGTAGTCTCTACAGTAACAAAATATCATGCATGTTATGATCATGTTAGCCTGTGCCTGAGGTATGACTAAAAGGCGCACAACCACGAACGACCACGCACAACCAAAATGTATGTAGTGCAGACCTGGGGGCGAGTACATTTTCATGAGTAGAAGTATGAGTAAGAGTACTTTGATGATGGATAAGTACATTGCTAAAAGCTGAGTATGAGTACAAGTACGTTCTCACGAGTACATTTTTAAAATATTCAATAACGTATTTTAAAATTATTAGTTAATCTAATTTATACAACTCGGCAAAAGTGAATATGCAATGGAAGTTGATCATTTTTTTATGAGGAAAATAAAAAAAAACTCTATTTCATCAACAATGAAATTCACACTTTATTGGCATTCATTTCAGTGGCATCGTCGTATGATCTTATCATCTATTTGCCATTGCACCGAATGAACATGAGTTGTTCACAGGTTGAGTCTTTCAGGCTGCACCGTTCAGGCTGCACCGTTCAGAGGGCAGAATACTTTCTCGGCTATGCTAAATACCCTTTCAACTGGGGCTAATCAGGCTGGAATGCTGAGATGGTGAGGGACCAACTGAGCCAGAGTTGGAAAACTCAGAACTGTAGTGGGTCACTGGGATGATCTGTACATGGCTGACTGGTGTATTCATTCACCTCTACAATCAGCAATCTGCTGATATCATAAGTTTGCAATTTATATTTTGTGATCATAGACTACTAGTTATTGAGAGGGTTAGCACATGTCCACATAATGGGCTCAGCATCCCCTTTGGACTTTTTAGCCAAGCTACTGGCATAGGATTATACTAGTGTTACAGTAGCAGACAGTGTGACTTGAGCCACCTTACTTCTACAGAGGAAGACTGGCAGTTCTTGTTCTTAGCAGTTAGCACTGTCAAGTGGCATGGTCTCCAGACTACATCAAAGGCATTTCCTGTCTAACTGGTGGGTTAACTGCTAATTGGCTTAATTAAACAAACAGGTTTATGGGGGGAACTGACAGCCTACAATTATGTTTGCTTAACAGGGTGTTTTTGACTGGGAAAAGATGCTGCCTGTTGCCATGTTTGGGTATCATAGTCATGGTTATCAGAGAATGAGGATGTACTATGTGAAGGGATGATAAGGTGGTATTCTATCAAAAATAATTGTAGTGTTGGTAACCAAGCGGGCTGTTGGTGGCAAGTAGCAGGTATGTGTGTGCAGCTCGCCAAATTTCAGGTATGTTCTTTACATTGGAGTAACAAAATTTGCAACTTTTATTATCGCTTTTGGAAACTTGCTGGTTTCATTCATCAGGTGGCGCTACTGTGCCAAGACAAAATGTTCGACCGGAAGATCAGTAAAATGCCTAAATTGTGTAACTCCTGAGTGAAATACAGACTCAACATTTTAAATAATGCTCACACAAACCATATATATACCAACAACGGCCAAACTATCTACAAACTCATTATATTACATGGTCGTGCGCCTTTTTAGAAATTTAGCCTGAGACTGTGGTCTTGAGACTTGTGGAAATTATCTGGCTTTGCACTAAAATAAGTCTCAATTAGGGACATAAAAGAACCACTGAGAACGACAAGTATCCTGGCAGTGACCACACTCAGTGCCAGCATATAAAGGTCGGCGTGGCTATAATGTTCTGAGAAAGGATGACTAGTTGAATGAGATCTCATAAGATCATAACATTGTAACCACACAATATACAGACTACTCAGTTGCCGAGTGCTGGAAACAACTAGAACAAGTCTTCTCAATTTCTCCTTCAACACGGACACAAATACGCACAGAATGATTCAGCTGCGTTGTATTTACTTGAAACAATTAGTCTGTCGACGTGTATACTGTGAATGTGAACATATTATTACTAAGTGCCCGTCTATATAATTATATATCACCGTTAATGCGTTATTTCTAAATATCGCCCACGGCCACATGCAGCCAAATAACCCGGTGGCGGGACAACGCAGTGACGGAAGAAACTATCATGCGTAGAGTTTATCTTGCAACATCTCATACCAGGCCACATAATAAAAAATATACTTACTTTCACATAGCGATCAAAAAGAGTAGTGAAAAGCCAGCTAATTTTCACGACTTCGTTTAGAATGATAATGTGCTGCCCCTAGTAAGACACTTAAAGAACCTAGGGTAAGACCTGTGCCTCCACCTTGTGATTATTATCGTGATACCACGTCACTGACGCATTAGCGGAAAATGCGCGACTCGCACGCTTGCGGTGTGCATGCCTTGTATTGTAAGAGTGTTAAAAACGAATCAACACAGGAATAGGCCTTAAGTTAGGGTAATCTTATATTAGGGTAATATAAGTTTTTTGTGACCTTTGGCTTTGCCTTTCATCAAACTAGTTGTGTGCGCAAGTTCCAAAAGAACAGATCCGAAGAAGTTAACAATAATGTTTTTGCTCCGTGTGGTTAGTAGGAACGGGAGCGGGGGTATAGCAGTAGCAAGTCTGATCAATAGTTACATTTCCCTATACAATTACCTACCAAATTAATGTTGTTTTTCCAGTTTAATGACTCACCAATTAAGACACCAAGGAATTGAATAGCTTCAACTTTCTTTGTAGTATTATTGTTGATAATAATTGTAACATATTCCTTATGTCTGTATCTCCCAAATGATATATAATTAGTTTTACCAATGTTCATTGCCAATTTGTTTATACAGAGCCACGTATACATCTTATTAAGCTTCACATATAGTTCATTTACCAGATCTGGTAGGTGGCTATGAGATTGAAATAGATTTGTGACGTCAGCGAATAAGATCAATAACATAGAACCTTGTTGGACACCTCACGATATCCGTAAATGCTCAGACATACGTCCTTCGTAGCTAACGTATTGTGTTCTATTTGATAAGTAGTTTCTTATCCACTGATAAGCAACACCACGAATACCAAAAAATTCCAGTTTCTTACATAGTAGTTGGTGGTCTACTCTGTCGAAAGCTGTCCTTAGGTCGATAAATACCCCAGTAGCATGTTTTCTTTTATTTAATGTATTTGTAATTTCAGACACAACTTTTACAAGGGCATGTATAGAGGATATTATTTCCCTAAACCCATACTGACAAGGGTTCAATATATCACACATTTTATAAATGTATTAAACCTATTGTTATATAACTTTTCAAAAAATGTTGAAAATTGTGGAAGCAAGGAAATAGGCCTACAGTTCTTGATATCGCTTTTGCTTCCTGGTTTAACAAGTGTTATGACCTTGACAACTTTCATCTTTTCATACAAAAATCCAGTTTTAAACGATATGTTACATATATGTGTTACTGGTTTTATAATAGAAGCAATTACACTTTTAACAAGTCTGAAATCGATGTCATCACAGTCAGAAGACGTTTTACTTTTAAAACGCTTACAAACTCTTAAAACTGCGCCATGTAGAGCAGTCATTTTGGTATCAAAATATAGGTTTTTCCGGGTCAACGATTTCAAATATGTTACTTTTGACCTTCTGCTACATTTACATCCGCCATTTTTATAGACGGCGGTCGCTAAACTCACCGGCCCTATATTTTAAAAAATTTGGCATATAAAACCATATTTTTTTATTACTGTTATAGGTCAAAGATGGCAAATATGTTACGATTGGTCTTCGCCGATATTCTTATCCGCCATTTTTTAAGATGGCGTCTTTCAAAGCCAATTTTCCTCATATCATAAGAACTAAACCACCAATAGAGATAACCGTGGTGTAAAAAATTTGGTTTTTGAGTGCGGCTGTTTCAAATATGCTATACTTTTGATCTTGTTGGACATACCGGCCATGTTTTCCAAAATGGCGGCTATTTTTCTAAATGGCCGCTATCAATTGCTATTTTACATATAATCCGCTAAGCTAAATTCATAATAGGCGTATCAAAACTCGTTCCTTTCCTTCTTATTTTCATGTTATTAATGTTTATGCATATGCACTTAAGTCTTGCCTTGAGGCACTTTCATAGTCCTCTGCTTCCCTTCTTGCAATCACAGCGCAGTACTTCTCTAGAAGCTTGTGTCGCTTCTCGGAACTCCAGCATATTTTCCAGCCGCCGTTCACTTGGAGATAGAAGCTCGGGAGCCGCGATCATCGTCTGTGCTCAGCAGTGACCGGCTTGGTAAGCAACACGCTTGGTGTGCTGAATAAGTGCTGCTTGTGTCGGAGCAAGACAGTTAATAGCTCTACCATTCTATGTGAACAGCTACTTCCTCGCTCTATTAACACATTCCTGACTGCTGGTTATGTCGTTCAACTCGACCACAAATCGTTCCAGTGGACTTAGCCTTGAGTGATGACATCTGTAGTTGTGCTTTTGATTTCTCTCGCACTGGAGGCCGGCTGAACAGTGGCAGGTTGTTTATCTTGATTGGATCTGTAATGGGCTTTGTTTGGTTGACAAGCCGCTCGATGACGTAGGTGTCACACTGTTCTTGCCCGAGAGATTTAATCTGACGCAAAATGTCGATCACAACTGGATCTGTAAGGTCCCTGCTATACAGTACAAGCAAATCCTTGCTGTTCACAAACAAAATCTTATTAAACGTCATTGGTAGCCATTTTCGAAAATGCGACCATTTAGCAAAATCGGGCAACATAGTTTTGAAAATGGCTGCAACATGGCCAGCATTTGTATCATGGGGCAAATCAACGAATGCTCTAAAGCCAAACACCCAGTTTTGGACATTCACTAACTGTGTATAAATGTCCGCACAAATGCGCCGTTAACTTTGTTACTTTCGCTTTTAATGGCGACATCTATAAAATGGCGGATACCAATGTCGGCGAAGAACAATCGTAAAATGTTTGCCATCTTTGCCCTATAACCAATACAGTGATGCAACAATTACGGTTTTATGTGCTAATTTGTTAAGATATGCGGACATTGAATTTAACGATCGCAATCTTTAAAAATGGCGGATGTGAATGTCGGAGAAGGTCAAAGGTAACTTACTTGAAATCGTTGAACCCGAAAACCTATATTTTGGTAACAAAATGAGTGCTCTACGTGGCGCAGTTATTAAATAAGATATGGGGAAAATATGTTTTCGGTGGCCATCTGGAAAATGGCCGCCAACGCCTTCCAGGGCAAAATCTGAGATAACCCTATATCCATATATTTTTGTTTTTATATGTCCTAAGTGTGTGCCAAATTTCACGCTTGTATCATAAAACGCACAATTCAGCTATAGTTTGTCTCACATCGGCTGGGATAATGATCCTTTCAAACCTCTAACCTCTATTATCGACGGTTTGGGGAACAAAATGGTCGATAACGACTTCACGTGCCAAGCGCAAACAGTGAATCTGCAGTTTCTCGGTGTAGTGCGTGCCACGCAGCGGCGTAGTTATAACATTAGCACCGGCTTTACAACATGCAAACGGATGTGCGTGTTTGCTAATTATATTGATAATTAGCAGCGCTATAAAAACGTGGTCCTGCCCACCTATAGCCACGTTGAGCGGGGGCGGGGAGGCGGGGAGGCGGGGAGGCGGGGGCGGGGTAAAGGTCACTTCAGTCAAAGTCAAATTTGCCCATAAATGTATAAAAACCTACATATATGATGATGATCTCGGGGAGGATGCAATAGGAAGTTTTTGGTGAGCTTCCGAAATTGTGAACGTCGCCGCGACGAAAAATGTTCAACTGCACCCCTACTTCCCCAGCCGCCTTTCGATGTCATGATCAGACAGCGAGACAGCGGAGTCAAGCTGAAGCACTGACGCAGTTAACGCAGTACGAATTTGGTTCGGCCGCCATTAGTAGTTTGTGGCGAGCCTCAAGGAGAGGGTGCAATTTTCGGGTCCTCTCTGGACTCGCTTCTACAGACGAACCCCAGACTCAGATAGGATACTCTCGCAAAAGTCTTCACAGACCGAAACCACTGGAATAACTTTAAATGGATGTGCTATCAGAAAGTTAGTATGGAAATATCTTCTGCGCATTCGACACTGCTTGTACAGTTTCCTTCATATCAAATCTCCCAAACCGTATATTCTACGCATGCCTTGGCTAAATCGATTACTTACTTACCTATGCCCCTCGCTCCACGAGGAGCATGTAGCCCATCGCCGACGACGACTTTGGGCAACAATCCTCTATATTTCTTTCCAGGTGTATAGTCGCTCCTCTTTACTTCTGTAAAGAGGAGCGACATCTTACTATAGTGTTACAATCCTCAATCCTAATATTTTTTACACGGCGATAAAACCACGAAACCACCATACATTCTTAAATTAACGACGATTGCAATACTGTAATTAGACGTTGTTGTTAAATTTATATACGCCTGTACGACCATAATACATGCACGTAATTGCGGGCTCAATCCAACAAGCCTACATTCAAGATTACAGTGCGTGTTGACGTCACACTAGCGCCTCGGGACGACGCGACACGCCAGTGACGTTAGGAGCGGGTTGATTACAAGGTGTGCAGCACGTCACGCTGACTGCCCCAAGCATACGCGGGCATTGGGTCTGGCCCACTGATCTATATGCATGGATAAGAAGCCTAACGTTAAACGGTCTAGAGTTTATTTGACGAGAAGCACTGCCGCCATATTGCTTTCCCTCTTGTTACGTATACCCATGTAATGACTTCGCCGCCACATTATTTCAACCACGTTACACGTTGCGTCTACATGCAACAGTTGTATTTTCTCACGTATCTACCTGATCAACGCATTTGCTTCTACAATTACGACTTTTATGTGATGCTCCCGAAAATGTAATTTGTGACGCGTGTATACACAAGCATGACATCTGGCACACATTTAGAACATATAAAAACAAAAATACTTGGATATAAGGCCATTTCAGATTTCGCCCCAAAATCGTTAAAAACATTTTACAGAGTATATGGCCATACTAAATTAGAAGTTGGTAACCACACATATACACACAAAAATATACATGTACATATAAAGATTCACTCTAGTGATACATGATGAAAATGGTTATCCCCTTTTCTATACTTGCATCAGGGATATGCCTCTATGTTAATTTACATAATATATTTGTTGAACAGCATATCGACGTAGTGACGCTTAAATTTATGCTTTGGCGTTATACTAGCAAGCGATGTATTCAAGTGTTTCCACAATTTTACACCGACTACAGGTAGGAACATTACCCTCATATCCGTAAGCACATTTTCTCTCATAAACTGATGTGTTCTACGTATGGTGGTGAGCTCTTTACAAATAACTGTTGAAGGTCATTTGGTAAAACATTATGATATGCGTCGAACATAAATTAAATAGTTTTGGCTCAACTAAATCCTTGAATTTTTAAATGCGAGAATTATAAAACAAGTTATTTGTATAATCACATTGTCTGGCACCGTAGATCAATCGTACCACTCTTTTCTGTAGCAATACAATACATTGTATGTTTGTGACGTAGATGTTTCCCCATATTTCAGAACAATACATCAAGTGGTGTAAGACTCCTACCGAAAACTGAAACAGTCTCGAAAACGCGCACTCAAACAGGATCAAGAAAACTACTGGAACTGTAAAGCGAAATGCATCGAGAATGCTGCCATTCACAACAATCCTGCCACCATGTATCGGGAATTCAGAACCCTTGCAGCTGGTCACACAATCCACAACAAAATCAATCTTAAGGATAAAAACGGCTCTAATCTTACAAACAAAGAAGACTGCCTCAATCGCTGGAAAGAACACTTCAGCTATCTCCTCAACAAGCCTCCGCCGGAACCGGATCCTTGTGACAACACGTCTCATACTCCTGTTAGTGTACACCACAGTCCCCCTATCTTAGAGTCTCCTGTGACCATCGAGGAACTGACAAAGGCTCTCTCCAAACTGAAGTATGGACGCGCAGCTGGAATATGCAATGTCACCGCTGAAATGCTCAACGCCGGCGGACCCTCTATGATTTTGTGGCTTCAAAATATCAAACTGTGTTTGGGTAAACGAAAAAAGAACTACTGATTGGAGACGTGGTATCATTCTGCCATTCTGGAAACACAAGGGCGACCGTCTGGTATGCAGCAATCACAGAGGAATAACACTTATATCGATACTTGGAAAACTGTTCGCACTTATCTTGTTACATCGTTCTACTGACACTGTCAGGTCAACAAGAAGAGTCCAGCCGGCTGGTTTCGTTCCGGGCCGCTCCACGGTTGATCAGATATTCTCTCTGTGCCAGATTATCGAAAAGCTAAATGAATTTCGTCAAACCGCCTTCATTGCTTTTATTGATTTTAAAGCTGCTTTTGATAGTATCGACCGCAAGAGCCTCTGGTTGCTCCTGCACAACACTGGCCTGCCCCCAAAGTTATGCCGATTGTTCAAGCTACTGTACAGCGACAGTGAGAGCTGTATCCGCCTTGGTAATGATTCCTCAGATCTTTTTCTCCATTGACTCCGGTTTACGTCAAGGCTGTGTGGTTGCCCCTGACTCCGGTGTACGACAAGGCTGTGTGGTTGTCCCTGACTCAGGTGTACGTCAAGGCTGTGTGGTTGTCCCTGGCCTGTTTAATCTCACCATGGACCATATTATGGTACAGCTTGAGAGAAAAGCCAGTTCTTCCCTCGGCATTATACTTGGAGACACTGTTGTGACAGACCTGGATTATGCAGATGACATTGCTATCTTCTGCACATCGCGTGCTGATCTCGTCCTCGTCCTCGTCCTCAAAGAATTCTGCTCTGTAGCCAGTGTTGCTGGCCTTTCCATCAGCTGGACCAAAACGAAAACGATGGCAATATGCGCAGATATCGATTTACTCAACCCCATCACCATCAATGGCGAAATCATCGACTTTGTGGATGAGTTTACTTACCTGGGCTCCGTCATATCCGCTAATGGCTCTGTCGACCACGAGGTCGCAGTTAGAATCGGCAAAGCAGCGGGTGCAATAAAACGACTGTCAACTGTTCTGTGGCGCAGACGTTCCATCTCGCGGGGTACCAAGCTAAAGATGTTCAATGCTTTCGTCATTTCCATCCTTCTATATGCCTCTGAGGCCTGGCAACTGATCATTCAACAGGCCAAGAAAATCGATGCTTTCGCCATGAAGAGCCTCCGTCGCCTCGAGAATATACAGTGGTTCAGTTACATCAGCATAAACACGATCATGGAACGTACCGGTCAGAAACATGCATCAATACACATCACCCAGAGACGCCTTCGATGGTTCGGCCACCTGCCACGTATGGCACCAAACTAGCCTGCCGCTCTATTATGCCAATTCCACCCACAAAACATCAGCTGAAAACGGTGCCGTGGGCGTCCTCGCCGTCGATGGATCGACTGTGTTAAGCACGATTTGGATGGCCTGGGCCTCACGCTTGAGACGGCCGAGCAGATGGCCGTTGACCGCCCCACCTGGAAGGCGATGATAAAGAATGTGATGTGATCTCTACGCTGGATATCCGGCAAGAGCTCTAAGTCAAGTCAAGTCATATTACTTTTACCAATATCTGCGTGATCACGCACAATATGTGGGTACACCGGACGCTCCTCCTTGCAAACATCACTATTCAGGAAACTAGACCTTTGTTTGGGTTGATTTCTGCCTCGCCTGAACATTTGCAAGATCGGAAGCGACATATTTTCCAAAATTAACATAGTAACCTCGCACTTTAGCGGCCCCCGTAACAACGGCCAGATTTCCGTTGCGTTGTATTATCTGTTTTACCATTAAGACGACGTCTCTGGGTCGGACACCCGCCTAACATGACCAGTGGCCGGCTTTTTTGGCTATTTTATCCTTTTGCAACGGCCGCTTAGCGGTCAAAAACCGCTGTTACAGGCAACGTGGTTTCCCGAAATGCATGTCATACACGCAGGTCACGTGGTCTGGTTGTGCACCATATTAAATTTCAGCTACGCTTTTTTATAGGCGATAGCGTTTGCGTACCAATATAAATAATACATTTTTTGTATGGTATCCTGCTGTGTGGAACGTGGGAGGTTGACTGTGTCTTCCTGCATAACGGTCACCCTCGTAAACCACCAAACGATATTTTGCGTAGAAGGGGTGGCCGCTCAAATGGGGACTCGCTACATACAAACGGTGTTTCGATTCACGTACAAAATTATTCACAACTCATGCTATACACAGCCTGCAAACCTACATGAATACCCTCCCGTGGATCAAAATCGCAGGACTAGGAACTAGTCACAGTGTGAAATTCATCTTTGCATGCGACTCCACCAGCTGCTTTTAAGAGGAGCCGGTCTCGTATAGGCTGATATATTTAAAACAAATTATGTAGAAATGTTGACCGAACTTATCTTTGATAGAGTCTAAGCGACAAAACGATGTCCCACAACCTACTTCTTTTATACATATGTCAAGCTGTTATGATTAAAATTACTGAGATTATTAGTGATTCGTCGCCTGCCCGCGCATGCACGGCTGCGTCGTTAAGGAACACGTCGCTCCATAAACCGGGGGAGGCATTTACCACGGGGTTCTATATGTAGACCCTTGTGAAACATGGAACTGTAGGTTTCAGTGGTTTTAAAAT